>CM066999.1:22753290-23353290 GCA_033977485.1 Hydrangea macrophylla | reverse complement strand
GGGAATACGGATGATACAGTCGTATCAGGTATACTTCCTATTTGTTCGTATCTTGCACGTATACTTATGGATTCTGGTTCAATGCATTCATTTATATCACGTGACTTTGTTAAGCATTTAATTGTTAAGTCTAAACTGCTAGGATATGACTTGTGTGTATCATTGCCTAGTAGTGAACCGTTAGTAACTTCTTCGGTATTCAAGTCGTGTGAGATCAAGATAGGCGATAAGGTCTTGAGCATTGATTTGATTCCGTTGGTAGTGAATTACTTTGATGTTATCTTGGGCATGGATTGGTTGTCGGTCAATCAAGCAAAGATCGATTGTGAGCAAAAATGAGTTAATTTCTATCCGTCAGGTCAAGAGGAGTTTACTTTTTATGGTAAGGGTGTGACCATACCGCCATACTTAATATCGACGATTCAAGCAAAGAAGATGTTGCAGAAGGGTTGTTCAGGTTTCATATGTTCGATTGTTGACACACGAATTCTTGGACCACTAGTGGGAGACATTCCAGTAGTTCCAGAATTCCCAGATGTTTTTCCCGATGAGTTACCCGACGTGTTGATTGAGAGAGAGCTCGAGTTCACAATAGGGGTATTACCAGGGTCACAACCAATATCCAAGGCACTGTACCGAATGGCACCGATAGAATTGAAAGAATTGAAAATTCAGTTAGAAGCACTGTTGGAGAAGGGTTTTATCCGACCGAGTGTTTCACCATGGGGAGCTCCAGTCTTGTTTGTAAAGAAGAAGGATGGGACAATGCGTATGTGCATCGACTATCGAGAATTGAATAAGTTGACCGTAAGGAACAAGTATCCATTACCACGAATAGATGACTTGTTTGATCAATTACAAGGGGCCCAAGTATTTTTGAAGATTGACTTGAGATCAGGTTACCACCAATTGAAGGTTAAAGGAGAAGATGTTGAGAAGACAGCTTTCAGGACTAGATATGGTCACTTTGAATTTTTGGTTATGCCATTTGAAGTGACTAACGCACCAGCTGCTTCCATGGATTTAATGAATCGTGTTTTCAAGGACTACTTAGATGAGTTTATCATTGTGTTCATTGACGATATCTTAATTTACTCTAAAAGCGTTGAAGATCACGAGTAGCATTTGCGATTGGCTTTACAACGATTGCGTGAGAAGAGACTGTTTGGAAAATTGAAGAAGTGTGAATTTTGGTTAAAAGAGATAGCTTTTCTTGGGCATATTATATCAGCTAAAGGAATTTTCGTAGACCCTCAAAAGATAGAAGCTGTTACCAATTGGGTGAAACCAACGAATATGACAGATATCCAAAATTTTCTAGGATTAGCTGGTTACTATCGGAGGTTAGTAAAAAACTTTTCATGTATTGCAAAGCCGATGACACAGTTGATGAGGAAAGATGTTGCTTTTGCATGGAGTCCGGAATGTGAATAAAGTTTTTAAGAATTGAAAGGTCGACTAGTGAAGGCACCAATCTTAGCCGTTCCAACAGGGACTGGAGGGTTTAGTATATACAGTGATGCTTCGTATAGAGGTTTAGGTTGCGTTCTTAAACAAGGTGACAAGGTCATTGCCTATGCATTAAGACAACTTAGACCGCACGAGAAGAACTATCCGACACATGATCTAGAATTGGCCGCCGTGATTTTTGCATTAAAGATTTGGCATCACTATCTATACAGGGAGAAATGTGAGATCTATACAGACCATAAGAGTTTGAAATACTTGTTCACACAACGAGATTTGAACATGAGGCAAAGGAGATGGCTAGAGTTGATGAAGGACTATGATTTGTCAATTCAGTATCATCCGGGGAAGGCGAATGTCGTCGCCGATGCTCTTAGTCATAAAGTACCAACCAACACAGCCTTGGAAGTTACTTCTCAAAGAGAATTGATTAGAGATATGGAGAATCTAGAACTTGAGGTGATTTCGAGGATTGAAAGTGGCTTAATGTCGACGATTGTGGCACAACCACTCTTGATTCACGAGATCACGAGGAAATAACTTCAAGATGTGGCTTTAAAGAAGATTTGTGATGAGATTCCAATAGGAAAACAACCAAGTTTTACTTTTGAGAATAATGTTTTGAGATTGAGGGGTAGAATTTGTGTACCTACCGAAAAGGAGTTGAAACAGAACATTCTAGAGGAAGCACACAATACGAAGTATACCGTTCATCCGAGAAGCACCAAGATGTATAGAGACTTGAGACATGTTTATTGGTGGCCGGGAATGAAGAGAGAAATAGCACGCTATGTTTCACGTTGTACGAGTTTTCAACAAGTGAAGGCTGAACGTCAAGTACCTTCAGGATTGTTACAACCATTACCGATAGCCGAGTGGAAATGGAAACACATTACAATGGACTTTGTTAGTGGGTTTCTGAGATCTAAGAGATCAAATACTATTATTTGGGTGATCGTTGACTGTTTGACTCGCACTTCCTACCACTTCGAATAACTAAGCCGATGACGTTAGCTAAGTTGTATATCCGTAAGATTGTGAGACTACATGGTATTCCAGTTTTTATTATTTCGGATAGAGATAGTAGTTTTACATCGAAGTTTTGGAGAGCCTTGCAAGAAGCAATGGGTACCAAATTACATTTCAGTACCGCTTTTCATCCTCAGACCGATGGTCAATCGAAAAGAGTAATCCAGATTTTGGAAAATATGCTTCGATTATGTGTACTTTATTTCTAGGGAGATTGGGAAGACCATTTTCCATTGATTGAGTTTGCGTACAACAACAGTTTTCAATCGAGTATAGGAATGGCTCCTTATGAAGCTTTGTATGGTCATGTATGTCGTTCGCCGATTAGTTGGACGGAAGTCGGAGAAAGAATGATTGAAGTGCCAAAAATTGTGCAAGAGACAACGGAGAAGATAAAGGTAATACGACAATGGTTACTAATAGCCCAGAGTAGGTATAAGAGTTATGCCGACAAGCGTAGGTGACCGTTGGAATTCGACGTGGGCGATTTGGTGTATTTGAAGGTGTCACCTTCAAAGGGAATTACTAGATTTGGGAGATACGGGAAACTCAATCCGAGGTATGTAGGACCTTTTAAGATTATTGGGAAAGTTGGACCCGTAGCGTATCAATTGAATTTGTCAAGTGAGTATGCACAACTGCATAACGTGTTTCATGTATCCTTGTTATGAAAACACTTAGTGGAGGATAGAGATCAAGTGGTGACACCGACTGAGATTCAGAGTGATTTGATGTATGTTGCGTATCCGGTAAAGATTTTGGATCGGAAGGATCAAGTCTTGCGAAATAAAGTAATATCGAAAGTGAAGGTGTCATGGCGCAACCAAACGATGGAAGAGATGACATGGAAAATAGAAGATGAGATGTGTACTCAGTACCCACACCTTTTCGATGCATGAGGTATAAGTTTGGGGACAAACTTCTTTTAAGGGGGAGAGTATTATAACACCCGCATGTGTGTTATTGCATTTTATTACACTGTCATGCATGATAATGTGATGTGGTGTGTCTTATGACACATGTTTGAGTGAGTTTGACTCACGAGTCAATTTGGGTGTCTGTGTTAGAGAACCCTCTGAGACAGTGTGAAGTGAATGTTTTGTTGTTGTGACGTTTCTCTGAGTATGAGATGGTCACTGTGGAATACTTTAAATGTTTATCTGAAATTAAATGTTTACCTATGTATTTCACTATTTGTATTATTTCTAGCTTA
Source organism: Hydrangea macrophylla (assembly GCA_033977485.1). Taxonomy (NCBI): domain Eukaryota; kingdom Viridiplantae; phylum Streptophyta; class Magnoliopsida; order Cornales; family Hydrangeaceae; genus Hydrangea; species Hydrangea macrophylla. The sequence continues at coordinate 23,349,581 of CM066999.1, read as the reverse complement.
GATTATATTTCTGTTGGTAGATTTAGTATCCTTGTGAAGACGAATTAACACGCTATTAATTTGGTAGGCTAATTAGCAACTTCGAAAACGTCATGTAGAAATTTGTGTTTTAGCAACCAAACGGAACTTAGTCAGAAACTTTTATAATTTTGAAGTTTCACTCATGAAGCTATGAATTAGCTGTGTAGAAATTTCCAGAGACTAATTAGGAGTTTTGGAAACTTGCGGGGAGGAAAACATAATTTCCCAAAGTGTTACCTATATATAGATAGAGATGAATTTGGATATTTTGTTAACTTTCAACCTAAAATCCAAGAGAAAGCCAAAAGGGAGATTTGATTGCTTAGAGCTTTGCAACACCAAACGACGATCTTCTGCCCGTCTGATTTCTTTTAGATTTCATATTCGAGCTCCTCGAGGTAAGAGCGTCGTTTTGATATCTATTAGGGCCTGTTTGGCTATGTTTTTCGAAAAGTTATTTTCTAGAATTTTTTGATAAAAGTTGATAATTGAATTTCTGATCGATAGGACTTGTACTAGACGGAATTCTGCACGTTCTTTTTGCACGGGTTTTCATCGGATTGAATTATAGGAGCGTTATTCGGAGGTGACTGATTCAACCTTGCAATTTGGAATGATTTCTTGACATGTATTCATGTTATGTTGGAATAGCATGTGTTAATTCATAGAGATATATTGTGTAGTTCATATTGGGCGATTATATTGATAAGTAGGCCCAATAGCATGGTGAAATGTTTTAATTACCGAGAGCACGGTGATATGTATTTGAGCATGTAAAGTTGCTTATTTGGGTCAGAAGGAGCACGTGGTCACTAAGCCATTTTGTGGAGCCGATATAGGCATTAAGGTCGCATGATTGAAGAAAAGAATCGTGGGCCTTACCCTTTTGCGTGGACTTATTGGCGAGGTGTCGCGGATTGGGAGTATGGAATGTGTACGTGAGTCTTCCGCGACTAGTATGAAATGTAGAGATGTGAATGCAATCATGTTTATCATTTATGTGCATATGTTGATTTATTCACTATGCGTTAGCTTAAACAAATCGAAATATGTATGGTTATTCAAATAACCATTTCAAGTGTTAAAGCCGGCGAGGAATTGGGAAAGTGAGCACATGGGCTTGGGAGTTCACTTAGAAGATGACTTGTCATGTTTATTCTGTAGTTTTGTAATCGGATTGCCTATTTCAATTGTGTTGTTAGGAACTTGTAATAGAATGGATAATAGTCTTGTAAACATTTTATTTTAGTTCCAAGTCCTGTATGGAATTACTACTTTTTGTTTGACCTTGACAACATGGTTTGGGTTGGTTAAGTTATTATGAATCTGAACCTAGAGTTTATATTTTGAAATGTTTTACTTATTGACTTAATGTTTTACTTTAAGGATTGAAGTATGTTACGATCGTAGCATCGCTTGACCTTAGGCAACATCCTAGTACAAGAAGGATTGCTGTCAGAGGGTCATTCGACCGGTCGAAGGGAACAGTTCGACCGGTCGAAGTGCCCTCTACTGTAAAGGATTATTGCCGAGGGGTCATCCGACCGGTCGAACGGGGAATCTCGATCGGTCGAAATGACCCTTGCATGAAAACTTTTATACCCCTTCCGCAACTTATTTAAATATTTTGATTGGTTCTTAGGGCACCTTTGGGACCCCTTTGAATATAAATTCATTCGTTTCAAAATATAATTACGTTTTCAAATTTATACAGATTTTACTAATTTCGGGCGTGTTGTTTCAAAAGAGCGACTACTCATTGCTATCTTTAAAGTTTTGTTCCGCTGCTATGACTTTTAATGGAATTGGAAGAGCCTCAGTGGCATGCCACGGGTTCCGGTTCCGCTTTTGTGGGACCGGGCTATGATAGGAACACCTCTTCAAACACCCATAAATATGTCCACAACATATGTAAGTCATTCCAAAACATTTAAAAGCACAATCCAAGCACATTCAAATGAAGAACTAGCCATAAAAACCCCAATCTCATAAACTAGCAAGGAAAAGGAATTGTGCTTGCCAAGATGAGCTCTAAACAACATGACCATGACGAATTTATCGAAAAATATTTCCAAAACCATTTCAAACCATTTGAGAAGTTGTTTTAACACCCAACACATTAATCCTTTACTAGAAACCCAACTTGCATCAAATTCCTCATAGCAACTCATTATACACTTAAACATTCAAACAAAAAGAATCCAAGTTAAATTTACAACACAACCACTTAATCCTCCTAAGTTCTCTACCAACCACACACAACTTGTGACTTGCAAGTGCAACTCACATCTTAAGACATAACTAACAATCACTTGAACTTGACATATTACAAGTCTTCCAAATGTACATTGTTCAAGTATTTCCCAAGACAAAAGTTATATTTAACACTAAACCATCTAGGCATAGGGAACTATTCATAATTTCCAAACTTAACCCGTCGCATAATTCACTTCCTCTCCTCGTCTCGTTTGGTACCTGCGATGATTATTTAATAACCACAACAGATAATATATTTTCGTTTAAGCTTTCACTTAGTGAGAGAACTAATCATGCTATTGGAATGCTTAATATGCAAATGCAACAATCAATATAAGCATCAACAAATTAATTGATCTCCGAGAAGTCAAGTAACTCCAGCCACCACCCCCGGGTCCTTCTCACCCCGGATCTTTCTTACTTTTGGGTGCATATAGTGCATCACACACTCTCTTGTGACCTCGAAGGCGTCACTGTCATTTTACTGTGGTCATCACCACACCCTACTCTTGAGGGCCTTTTTATCCCTTATATATAGGACTTATAAATTGTGATCACTACTTGACTTCTCCTTCATCCACATAAGCATTTAAGCGACTTAGCATATAAGCACAACAAATTCACATACTTGGCATGCTTTTTACCCAAATTCATCAATATACATGTATATAAGCAAGAATTAAGCATCTATTAGCAACAATTACCACATAAACATAACTAAACATCCAATTTTTGGATTAGAACACTCACCTCTTCGATTTATACGCAATTAAGCTCCTAAAATCCCGATTCAAGCTAGAACTAAATCCAATTCTTGTTCTAGAGTAATCCTACATAATTTTGGTACAACAAACATCATCTATCAAGAACGACGTAAATCCGGCGTCGGACGGCGAAGAGACGGCAAGAAATGTCGCGTGGATTTTCATCGCCGACTCGAGAGCTCTTCGTTCTCTCCTTCTTCTCACCTTCCAGCTATTATGCTTTGGTGAAATGAGTCATCGCAACTCATGCAAGAGATGTATATCTCTTTTACTCAATTTTTGTTTACACCCCCAGAAATTTCTAATTGTTATTATGAAACCCCCAAAGTAATTACATTATTTACCCATATATTCTAAATGGATTTAATTTAATTCCCGCGTGGATCCCAAACGTGGTTCCACATTGTTTATGAGGTTGCTATTAAACCTACCAATTATGAATTGGATTTAAATACGCCCTCATATAGGTACCCAAACTAATCCCTTTAAGCTATCATAAGACATTATATAATCTTTAAACATTTAAACAAGTATTCATATAAGTATATAATGGCGTCTAAATACAAATTATTTTAATTACACTCTCATTGGGTCCCACTTTTTTACCAGTCCGGCCTTTTACAAAACTTTCATCTGTGTCCGCATTTGAACACCTTTTTACCTGGTGTTACAATAGGCCATTCAAGCAATCACCCAGGAAGATGTCACTTGATGTCACTTGTAAGACAAAGGAGGAAATTGAAAGACTCCTTAAAGCAGGATTTATCAGAACCACTAGATATGTTGAATGGCTATCTAACGTGGTCCCTGTGGTAAAGAAGAACAGGAAGCTCAGAATTTGTATTGACTTCAGAATATAAATCTTGCAACACTGAAAGATGAATATCATATGCCTATGGCCGATCAGCTGATTGATTCGACCTCAAAGCACCAAATCCTGTCTTTTATGGATGGACATTCAGGATATAACCAAATTTTTATTACCCCAGAGGATGTTTCAAAGACAATTTTTAGATGTCTTGGGGCAATTGAAACCTTTGAATGGGTTGTCATGCCCTTCAGACTCAAGAATGCGACAGCAACTTACTAGAGAGCTATGAACTCAATCTTTCACAATATGATCAGACACAACATGGAGGTTTACATTGACAATGTCGTAGTTAAATATGAAATATAGACCAACCACATTTTTGATCTCAAAAGGGTATTTGAGAGAATGAGGAGGCACAAACTGAAGATGAACCCCCTCAAGTGTGCTTTCGGGGTATCATCGGGCAATTTTCTTGGGTTTTTGTTGATCAGAGAGGAATTGAAGTGGACAAAAAATAAAGCACGAGCAATCTAATAGGCCAAGCCTCCTGCTATTAAGGAGTTACAGAGACTCCTAGGGCAGATTAACTTCTTGAGAAGGTTCAATTCCAATTATGCAGGAAAAACTTAGGTATGGTCGCCGCTGTTAAAAGTCAAGACTGATGAGGATTTTTGCTTAGAGGAATGCCATCACTTGGCATTTGAGGAAATGAAGCATTATCTGACCACGCCACCAGTCATGATGCCCCCGAAGAAAGGGAGGAACTTGAAATTGTATATTTCAGTCTCTGAACATTCTATAGGACGTATGCTGGCTCAAGATAATCAATCAGACATGGAACAAGCTGTTTACTTTTTAAGTAGGTTATTGACTCCAATCGATCAGCAATATATGCTGATTAAGAGGCTGTGTTTAGCTTTCTTCCCAAAAATTGAGAGAATGTATGTTGCCTATTTCAACTTATGTCACTTGTCAAACGGATATGATCAAATATAAGCTATCTAGGCCTATTATGAGAGGCCGGATTAGGAAATGGGTTTTGACTCTTATGGAGTTTTCACTCCACTACCGGTCTCAAAGATCGGTTAAGGGTTAGGTCATAGCCAACTTCCTAATTGATCACCCCTCATACTCGAAATTGGAGGATTTGGCACCAACAGTTTCTTTAGTGCCAAATGTTTCTCTCAACCCTTAGACTTTGGTGTTCGATGGGGCAAAAAGCGCAGATGTATCAGGGGCCAGAATCGTAATCATATCACCTAAGAACATGAAGACTAAAATGGCATTTAATTTAGGCTTCAGATGCACGAATAATCAGGCCGAATACGAAGTAATGATCTTCGAACTAAAGATTTTCCAAGAAATTGAGGCATCTTTAGTCCATATTAAAGGTGATTCACAGCTGGTTATCAGATAATTATTAGGTGAATTTTGTGTCAAAAGCTAGGAATTGTGTCCGTTCCACTCTATAGCTACTTAGTTTATCAACGATTTTGATGATGTCATAGTTGGTCATATCCCAAGATTGACTAATTGGGATGCCGATACACTTGCCAAGGCTAGCTCAGGATCAATACAGGAGGTAGAGGAGAAAAGTATTACTATCCTTCAATGTTTGCTATCTTCGGTGGCTAAAAGGGAATGGTTTGCTGAGTGTGCCTCTATTCTACTTGAGCAAGACGATTGGAGAACTCCAATCAAGGGATATCCTAATTACCCTGACGTAAGGGCAGACCGTCAGACTAGGATGTTTGCGGTCCAATTTGTTCTTTTAGATGGAGAGTTGTTTAAAAAAGCTATCGAGGATGATGTCATCCTAAATTGTTTGGGCAAGAATGAGGCCATGAAGATCATGTCCGAGGTCTATGAAGAAATTTGTGGGGCTCGTCAAGCCGGTACCAAAATGAAATGGTTGATAAGATATAACTTTTACTGGCCAACTATACTAAAAGATTGTATCAATTATGCCAAAGGATGTCAAGCATGTAAAAAAAATAGCCCTATTCAAAGGGTGCCAACTAAAATTTTACATCCGATCATTAAGCCATGGCCCTTTAGAGGATGGGCGATGGACTTGATAGGGAAAGTCCATCCAACTTCTTTCGGGCAACATTATTTTATTTTCTTGGCCACCGATTACTTCACCAAATTGGTGGAAACTATACCTGCGAGATCGGTTAATCAGGCCACTATCATCAGGTTCATTGAGCGACATATCATACACCAATTTGTCTTGCTAGAAACCATTTGTCACGCCCCATAGTAGCAAAAATAGGCTATGACAGTTGAAAGTCATCATATTGTCCATAACCAAAGTCTAATCATCAGAGTAATGAATCAAACCACACATTGGAAAGTTCTAAGGTCGTTATATATAATCAGATTTTAATACTAAACTATTTCAGACCTTAAGTATCTGCAGAAATGTAAATAAAGTATTACAGCAACTTATTCCTATTACAAACTTAACTATTACAATAGTCTCTAAGAACATAAGCATAAATTATCTATGGTGAAGCTCTAAGTCTTCAGTTTGCATAGTAGTCAGCATCAACATAGCCTCCTTCATCGTAGGCTCCGTCCTCGTAGCCCCTATCCATGTATGCATCTTCTGCATACTCATAACCTTAGACAGTTGGACGTCGAATATCCAGTAGCATAAAACACCGTCTGTTATGAAAGCCGATTGAATGCAAACACTAACAGAGTATCTATAGATATGCAGCTTATATAACAATAGCATCATTAATGATCATCTCGTCAATCGCGTTCATGAATGCACCAACTTGATATATCTTAACGGACATCGTCCTAACCCAATCTCATCATAACATGGACTCTCGAGTCCACATCATGCACCCAGCCTTATTTCTCACAGTACTCAAATCATTCCTTGACAATCCCTTCCTAACCTGGCACATAGCCCAATACATCCTAACTTGTTCAAACCCGACACGTAGTCCCCATCTCTAACACATAAATTAGACACGTAGTCCTAACTCCTAAAATGTCGGTCAAACACGTAGTCCCATACCACATGAGCTATCAAATCCTAACACACAATCCTAACGTTCCAACCAAACTGCCTTGATATAATATGGAACACATCCCTGACATACTGCAACACTCAGCTCCGCTATACCACCACACTCAGCGATACCACAACACCCAGTAATACCATAGCACTCAGCAATACCACAGCACTTAGCAATATCACAGTTCCTCTCGTAACGTATACCTCTTAGTCCCAGTCATGGATTAAAGTGACATACCCCTTAGCCTCCGTCGGATCTCCCATCTAGGTCATGGACTATGGTGATATTCATTTAATCTCTATCGGACTAAGTTCATAATGTATCCCTCTTAATCTCAGTCATGGACTAAAGTGATATATTCCTGTAGCCTCTATTTGGACTTCCCGTCCCGGTCATGGACTAAGGTAATATTCCTTTATCCTTTGTCGGATTAAGATGATAACATCGGCATAACCCTTAATCTCGGTCTTGGACTAACGTGACCATGCCCTTGTCTCTATCGGATCTCTCATGTCTTGGTCATGGGCAAGGCAATATTCTGTTAGCCTCTATTGGACCCAGGTACTAACCACATTACCGTTTCCCCTATTCGTATCCCTTAATCTCTCTCATGGACTAAGACGACATCATAAATATATCCCTTAGTCTCTCTTATGGACTAAGGTGATCCCACCAGTATATCCCTTAATCTCTCTTATGGATTAAGGCAATAAAGAAAAATCACAACATCACATCTATTTCCATAGTATGTATCCCATAGTCTCTCTCATGGACTAAGGCGAGGTACCACCAATATATCTCTTAGTCTCTCCTGTGGACTAAGGCAATATAAGCATACCGCAACCCACATTGTACAATCTTCACAATCGCATTTCTTACGCACCAACCATAAATATTATCAACCTCCGTGGTCGATGGACCCACTACTATGCACATCGGCTTCTCAATTCAATTAACAATATTATACCATCATTATATAATTGGTTATACTATTTAATGTATTAAGCCCATTATTCAACGTGTATATTATTCCAATACAGCTTCTACCAATCAACTCATGATAATATACAACTTAACAGTTCATCGAATATAAACAAACTAAACATTTAGCAAACTGTCATGTTTGATCGATTGAAGTCATTTCAATCGATTGAGGAAATTAAGGTTAGATCGATCGAAGTCAAGTTTGATCAAACAAGAAAATTGAAGTTTGATCGATTGAACCAAGTTCGATCGATCGATCAAGATCGGTCTGTGTTCAATCGATCGAAAGTAGTTCGATCAATTGAGAAGTAGTCTTCTTCTTAGACTGAACTGGACCTCCCTCGTACGTTCGGGTCTGTTCTTTCTTGCCAAAACACATATATACATACATATCTACACTACTAAGTGAGTATAGGCACTCACTGATAAAAATGATGACGCCGGCGAGCTCGAGGTGGCCGTGGTCCTCAAGGTGGTCTCTCTCTCTCTCTCTCTCTCTCTCTCTCTCTCTCTCTCTTCTCTTTTTATTCTCCTTCTCTCTGCTTTCTTCTCTCTTTCTCCTTCTGTCTTCTTCTCCTTCTTCTCTTTCTCTTTCTGAGAGTGTGTGTGTGTGTGTGTGTGAGTGTGTGTTTGTGTATATAATATATATACGGGTGTATATGTGTATATATATGTATATGAGTGTATATATATTAAACTACATATCTCTCTGTCCTTTAAGGATTTTTAGCAACCCAAATGAGTGTGTGTGTGTGTGTGTGTGTGTGATATATATATATATATACGGAGGGTGAGAATGCAGCTGGCAGAACACGTATACTAGAAATACCAAGTTCGATCAATTGAAGTAATTTTGATCGATTGAGAATAGGTCGGTCAGGGTTCGATCGGTTGAAACGTGTTCAATTACTTGAGAAAGGGTTCTATGTCATAATTCAGGTCGGTAGAGTTTCAAACGATTGAAGTAGGTTTGATCCATTAAGGAATGAAACTCTCGATTGCTCGAAGCTTGCTTGATCGATTGAAACTGAAATTACAAGAAATATAAATATCAACACATTAAATCTTATTCATATCAAAAGGGTATAAAAGTACAATGAAAAATACAAGGTATTATACCATTAGACTGACCAAGGCTCAGTGTTTATTGGAGTTGAAACCACAAATTTTGCTGAAAGTGTGGGTGTGAAGGTCCTTACTTCAACCCCATACTATGCCCAAGCAAATGGACAGGTAGGGTCATCCAACAAGGTCATTAAGGGAATCCTGGGAAAGATGGTGAAAGAAAATCCCAGGTCCAGGGACTCACTCCTTTCTGAGGCACTACGGGCTTAAACTTATGGGCATCCAAGCATACAAGTACAGGAGCAACACAGTTTGCTTTAACTTATTGGCATGATGCCATACTGCCCATGGATGTAATAGTTTGATTCGCAAGAAGGGCATTGCAAAACCATTGGAGCCCACCGATTACTCTGACAAGGGTTGGATAAGCTCAGACTGAATGCTCTGTATTGCCTCAGGGTGTAGAAAAAATTGTGCTACCAGGGCTTACAACAAAAAAGTAAGGGCAAAATCATTTCGCTTGGAGGAGCTTGTTCGGAAAGCTATTCTTCCTATTGGTGAAAAAGATAGGAGGTATGGCAAGTGGTCCGTTAATTGGGAAGGGCCATTCGTGATCTTTAAAGTTTTAAGGGTTGGTGCTTACTAGTTGTATGACATTGATGTGAGATTCATCCAAGATTAATTAGTGGTCAGTATTTAAAGTCCTATTATCCTATGTTGTCGGAAACTACAGATTTAGAATTTAGACCAAATCCAAACATGGAATATAAACCAATGACCAATCAAGAGTAAAGTGTGCATAGGAAAGAGGAGGATGTTTCATTCATATTTTTTAAAAAGTATTTACAGAGAAGCTCAAAAGAAGGAAAGATGTAGAAAAAAAAGGGCAAAAACAAATAAAAAGTAAGGCGGCCAATGAGGCTAATCCCCATCGGCCTAAACTACACCGACTGGCTCCTTTTGTGCCATGACTTCTCGGGCTGCTTGTCAATCTCTTCAAGGAAGTCCACTAGGAACTCTATCTCTTCCTCCCAAAGGTGTCAAACGGGCCGGGTTGGCCCGGCCCGGCCCGAGCTCGGCCCGCTTTTTTCGGGCTAAAAGCCCGGCCCGGCCCGCCACAAGGCCCGGCCCGCTGGCCCGGTTCACATACCCCGGGCCGGGGTGGACACACATTCTTCCGTCCATGGCCCGGCCCGGCCCGAAATGAAGAAAAAGCCCGGCCCGGCCCGAAGCCCACCACGGTCAAGGCCAAAAGTTGAAGGAAGTCCGCTAGCCCGTCTGGCCCGGCCCGATGTCCGGCCCGCTAGGCCCGGGCCACCGGTCCGGGACAGACACACCCCCTCCTTTCCCAAGCCCGGCCCGGCCCGGCCCGATGTTTGGTGAAGCCCGGCCTAAAGCCCGATCGGGGCCCGCTTTAACCGGGCCCGGCTCGGCCCGTTTGACACCTCTACTTCCTCCCACTGCCTTGCCTTCCTCTTCAAGTCCCATTTTTTGTCATCGGCAAAATTAAAGGTTGTCTTCAAGTTTTGGATCCTCTGCCGGAGAGTAACCTCTCCTACCAGTTATGCTACTAGAGTCAGGCCGACCTGTTCGTCACTGACCTCGAGCTCCAGAGCATCCTCTGGCTCTGGAGCATCCTCAGGCTGGAAGACTCCTCCTGAGAACTTTTTCCCACTTCAAAAGCCCTCTGCCGGACTGGGCTGTCATCGTTATCGACCCCAAGGTCGACCTTGCTTCACTTTCAGAAGAGCCACTAGTCTCTAGGATGACGGTCTCCTTATTTTTGGCTTTAAGAGGAACACAGAGTCTCTATTCTTGAAGACAAACAGATCTTCATCGTACATCCCTTGGAGGCACAATTAGATTCTCCTCAGTCGCTAGGGCAATTGGTACATCATCTGCCACTGGAGCTTCTGTAGGCTCCACTGGCGCAGCAACACGAATTGCCCGATGAGGGATGTTCCAAGGGACCGGATTCTTCAACTACAGGTCTTTCCAAAGAGCCTACATTTCTTGTTTAGTGGCCTGGATCTGCCCATTTGGCCCCATCAAGAAGTTTGAGGCCAGACTGGCTTGGATGGCCATCTTCGAAGCCTCTTTTCAGTAATCTTTTTTCCCTGACTGTAGGGTATTCATCTGGTCACAGAAGGCTTTGGCATCGAAAGTACGAGTAAAGATACCCTCATATTGAACGGGAGAACATGACCTATGACTAGCATGTAAAGGAATTTCTCCCAGTCTTTGTTGGGGTTGTTGAGTTCGGCTACTACATTGTACCCCCTTGAAGGAATACAGTAAACCTTTTCCCTAGTGCAGAGAATCTGGTAGTAATCCAGAATGGTTTGCACTATCATGCTCGACCATAGGCATTCGTTGAGCACATCGGGTGCACACGTGAAATGCTAGCCCCAAAGTTTTCAAAATATCTGCCACGTCGATAAGGAGTGGAAAGCTAACGCCAACTAATAGCAGTATGTAGGTGCTGATAAAGAAGAAGCCCCCTCAAGAATGGTGGAACCAACCACATACGACTGAATATGCACGTCATCAGGTATCGCATAATCGACCCTAAATTGAGTGGAAGCTTCTTCAGTACTTAGGAAATTTCTTGCCATGGATGCCATGTGCGCACACGAAGAGATAGCTAAAGAAGGTTGGGAGTTTTGGGAGTAAGAGGAAGTTTGAGTTTGTGCAAGTAAAGAATGCCAGAAAACCACATGAAGGATATTATATAGAGAAGCATCCCACTTCGCAAAAGGAACAGTTCAGTTTGGGAAACCTTTCCCTTTTTGATGCCTAAAACTCTACATCTTCTGAAAAAGATCTTGGCCCTACACGTGCCCCCTTACCCAAACGGTCAAATAACTCTACATCTTCTGAATAAATCTTGGCCCTACACATGCCCCCTTACCTAAATGATCAAACAACTATCAATAAATTCTGCATGCCTTTTCCACGTGCGAAAGTGGCTGAAGAGACATGCCCATTTAATGAAGGCCATCATTAAGTTTGATTTTAAGAAATGAACAGCCATCCATGACCATCCACATGTCATGCTCAGGAACGACGACGTCTTGCGCACATTAGCCGTATTGATTGATGTGATGCTTGGAGTCACAAAATTAGACCTAGCCTATTAAATAGACCTGTGCCTAGGGACCTATCGGCCTTCAATATTCCTGATTCATGTTGGAAATAAAGTGATGAATTTCAACAGGCAGATAAGCCACAAAGAGAAATATGATAAAATTCTCATTCATTTTTAAGGAACTTCATTACAAGAAATTACAAGAACAAAATACATGAATCGGCCATCAGGCCGATCAAAACCTTTTGTCCTTTAGAATAGCCCATACCCCCTTTTTCTTCCGTTTGTCTTCTTCAATATAGCATAGATTAGCACTCCAGCTTGTGGCACTGGGAAGAAGAGGCTGCAGTTTCTCGGCCAAGGATTTTGCATCAACAATGGCTAAATCATTGAGATAAGCTTTTTCTCGAGTTTCATAGACGGCCAGTTTCTTGCATAGGCCCATAATTCCCTATTGAATTTTGTCAAACTTTGTCACAAGTTAGCCTCGTGTGATAGACTCGCCTTCAAACTATTACTTGGCTTTAGGGGTGGCAATTCGGGTTCTCATGTCATAATCGTGTCATTAATCGGGTTGTGTGCTTTGGGTTTAATTTTTAGTTTCGAGTGCTATTCATCTATAATACAAACTATTTTAAATTAATCGTGTCATGTCGTGTCATGTTCGGGTTGTCTCAGTAAAACAGGTTGTCGTGTCAAAAATTGCCACCCCTACTTGTCTTCAACAACTGTGTCCACATCTTTATTGTAGGCCAATAGCCTAGGCTCAAAATAAGCCCGAGCTTTGGCAGTAGTGGTAAAGGTTGCATGACAGGACAAAAACTGCTCCTTTAACTCCATCACGATGGACTTCTGCTCAGAGTTTAGGGTTGCATCCTGCTGTAAAAGAAAAACTACAGAGCGAACAACAAAAGGGTAAGGGGCCTCCTTTAGGGTGCTTAAGGAAAGCCTGGTAATAAACTCCCTAGCAAATTAAAGGTCTTTAGGTTTGGCTACTTGAACGATGGGCGTTTTTACCTTCAGAACGTCCATGTCCAATTGAAAAAATACAACAGGGTCAAAGTTAGTTGAGCCAGCAGGTTCCTAAAAAAACAACAGTGAGATTTGTAGAGTCAGTTGAAAGAATGGGAATGACTGGTATCAGGAGCCTATGGAAAATAAAATTACTTGGGTCGCCACGCCCGATTAGCTTACCACAATGGCCAATGAGGACTCAGTCATTTCAGCTAATGGGGACAATGTCCCCACATCAGTAATGGGATCGTCATCATGCTCCCCAACCACTGCAATATCAGGAGCAGTGCTTGAAAGGGCAGAGGTGGAAATAGAATGGCTGGGGTCAGGAGTGGTTGAAGGTTGCTCTGTTTCCTCACAAGTAGGAGGGGCATCCAAGACATCGGACATAACCAAATTTACCACCCTTGTGGTTTCATCCATCACATCCTCTTCCAGGTTTTCCTCCTTGGCAGCCTCCTTCCCTACTAAGATCGGTTGTTGTTCATCTTGCTCTCCAAGCACTTCTTTCTCATCGGTTGAGGAGACCACCGCCCCTCTTTTTCCTTTGGCTAAAGAGGATGCCTTAGACTTCTGCCTCAGCCTCTTAGCTAATGGAAGAATCACATCAAAAGAAGCAGACGATAGGATAGCATCTTTGACAGCCTTCTATCCAGCCGAGAAGGGAAGATCCGTTGGTATAGAAGGTTGGCTCCTTATCTGCCTCTTCGTCAATAGAGGTTGGGTAAGAACCACAGCCTGTCCAAACAAAATTCTGTTAGTATTAAAACAATACCGAGATAAGCATGAAGGATGAAAGAAATGTTTACCTGGACATGTGTGGCCGGGAGCCCTTTTCTTTTCTTTATCCCTGGGACCTTGGCTGTTTCCCTCTCAGAAGAGGTAACCATAGCAGGGATTGAGGTTTTCTTCTTCTTTTATTTTGTCTTCTTTTCAATAGTTATAATGGATGGTAGGGGATCAGGAGGCTCTAAAGATAAGTCTGGACCTCTCAGCCCACCAAGTGTCGAAAGCAGAGGTTGTCCCTGAGAATTTGGTGAAGGGTTGGAAGATAAAGTTTTTCTTGGCCAGGTCAGAATCCTTCTTCACCAACTTCACCTGGGCTGCATTTGATAAAGTCACATGGCCGATAAGGTATCCATTCACTGATTGGAATGGAGGAATCAGCACCATCTGGGTCAGCCCAAATGGACGAGCCAAAGCTGAGGGTGGTAAAATTTGGCCCCACATTTGTTGTTGCTTTTTGGTAGAGAAGGGTTGTAAATTATGTCCTGACGGATAAGGTAGCTGGAGAAAAGCTGGTGATATAGGTCATGTGTCCCAATGATGATGATTACACAAGAATGCACAACATTATACACATCACTGATCTTGTCAAAATCAAGACATAAAAGTATACTTTACTTTCTAAGGATTTGTAGTGTGGAAGTAAAGGTCGAACCCATAGAGTTTGAATTACTAAAGCACTTTGTCTAGTCAATTAAGAAAACAGAACATTGATTTTGATTTTAATTAAACTAAGAACAATGAAAGTACATCTAAACTATGAAAGTAATTTAAAAGTTGTTGTAAATCATATTTAAAGTGAACCTAGGATTTGGAAATCCACCACTAGCTTCGTAATAAGGGTATCTATGCATTCAATTAGCTTATTACATTGGATGATAATGGGGAATTGTAGCTACAAGCCCAATTCCTCCTTCAAAAAGATAACTACGGTTCAAGCATCAATATAATTCATCTTTGGTTAGCACGGATTGTCTCACACCAAACTAGGGTTGCGGCACACTCCGTATTCCCTAGGCATAAACTATTCGACTACTTAATATCATAATTCAATTAAGCACCATTACATGTAAATAATCTATACAAGCACAGCAAATATAGACTATTGAGCACATCACATTCAAAATAGATCTAAGACAAGAATAAACTTTGAAAGTAACGATTTACTCAATAGAAGCTCGATTTTATTATAAAAAATCCTCTGAACATGTAATCGTCATCCATACATAATAAATATAAAAGAAAACACATAAATAACACCCTGTTACTTGGCTTGGGCTTCATTGAAATAGTAGATCTTGGTTTAAGCGGCCATAGAATCAAGGATTGGCAAGAGGTTGATGGAGGAGGCCATGGGACTCCTTGGTCTTCTTCTTCTATTCCTTGCTTTCCCTCTTCAATGGATGAAGTTTCAGTTGTACGTTACAAGATGTGTATAATGTTGTGTATTCTTGTGTAACCCCCAAAAGTGAATTAGAATAGGATATATATAGTTGTAGAGGGATTAGGAAGGCTTTTGTAAACCTATTCTGTCTAAAACTGCTGTATTTCACTTTCTGGACGTAATTAAGCAATTTCGTTCACGTAGGAGTCTTCAGTATACTGAAATACGCAACTTTGATTTTTTACATATGTCGCGCGAACGGGCCGCGCGAGCGAGGTTCCGGATTGTCGTGCGAGCGGGCCGCTCGCGATATGGCTTTTTCTGATCCTTTTCTTCTGTTTTTACACCTACTTTAACTTGAAACTCCTGCTTTCTTCTAAAACCCGCCAAGAAATAGAAAACGAAGTAAAAGTACACTAAAATAGGGTAAAAAGTACTAACAAATGTGTATTAAGGCGCGTAATTAGGACTTGTTCACTCGCAATCACACCCCCAAACCTACATTTTGCTGATTCTCGAGCAAAAATGACAGAAAAATAAAACCACTATAAAAAATTCACTCCACTGTCGCAGGCAACGCGATTGCATTTAGCACATGCAACAAACCTTTTAAACCCCTAGGTGTCCCTAGTAGGACGAGTTAAGTCTCATGAGGGTTCTCATCAACAAGTCACCCATAACCCTCTTTAATTCATTGTATATTTAAAAAGTTTTATTAAAAATGAAAAATATAACATTCAATACTCCTTATTATAAAACGATGATTTGAAATAGAATAACGAACAAGAAGAAATGGAACCAAACGTCCACCTACGTCATGAAAAACAATCTCAAGCACATGCATCGTATAAATCAATAGAGTTTCTCATAAATCTGCACGTGTGTGATGTGGTAGTCAAATGAACACGCGCATGTCATGAACTTGGAATATAACTCGGTTAACCATCCAACTAAGCTTCGACTACGAATCTCACGATATTAATTACACTCTCAAATGAAACACTCAGAAACAGGTGTAATTTCTTTAATATATGGGAACAAAGGAAATATGTTTTCAAAACGAGAAACGCTCACATGTGACTCGAAAAAGACGCGACACGAAAGAACATGACTTTTCAAAGGTTATAACATGGCTCGGCAATGAAAATGATAGAAAGGATTCGTTAGGTAGTTTTAGAGTGGCATTGTAAGGCATGTTCGATTTCTATCATCTCTTCTACCAACTTTCATCTTTTCATTCTATTCTCTTCATATTTTTTTCTTTTCTTCTTTTTTTTTTCCTTCTTTCAACCTATTTTCTTTTCCTTTTCTTTTCTTTTCTCTTCTTTTCTTTTCTTTTGAAGCAAATCTTCATTGAATACCAAGGCAACTACCCTAAACATCATCTTGTTTTCTTCTTCTTCTTCTCAATCAGCACATCGCTTTATCCCCACTAAAAGTTGATCAATCTTTCAGTGGTAAACTCCAAGTTGGCCAAGTTGGAGCAAAAAAAAGGATAACGGTGATTAAAGAAAAGATGCACTTTAACGGCTCAAATGGGCGAATTAAGGAAAATTTTATCATTTATCTGGATAGGTAAACAAAAAGGGCCTACCATCATCTCCTATGGTCATATGGTTCTTCAAATGTTTATGACGAAAGATTATTTAGTATGGTAACCAGTATTTTAACTTGACTATCAACCAAAACAAGAATAATGAGACTACACAACGAGTTAATGCACTATTCAAATGAAATTCGACAAACACATAATGTATTTATAACCTTCTAAAAAGAAAAGATAGGCTCAAAAGCTCACCAGGTTTAGTCTCCACACTATGTGTTATCCAGAAATTCAAATCATAATATAGTTCACATCAAACATGCATACAAGCGACTACGTGTAGTGTATAGCTTTATGTGCAAATCTATGATATAAAACTACGATTCGAATGATACATATCCTAAAACATCGCATCATGACTTCAACAAATGTTTAACCACATCTTCTCATGTTTACCATTCTATAACAATCCAAGTTACATAGCAAGAAGTATCGACTCGAGATTGCAAAAACATTGGTAACATCGTTTATTTAATCACAAGTATCGAATTTTTTTTGAAAATTCAGTGCATAATAATATGGATGTAAGTGCATACCCCCAAACCTAAACCTTTCATTGTCCCTAATGAAACAATAAAGAAAGGAGAGTACGTAAGGAAGAAACGACAATACCTCGATCTCGACAATCACAAACCATGTAAACATATATGCATAAGGCGATAAAGGTTCAATTGCTCCAAATGGAGCCACTAATTCACCTGTCAATACTTGACAAAAGAAAATAAACAAACAAAAGACAAATGATAGCTATACAAATTGTGGCATACT
The DNA here is from genome assembly GCA_033977485.1 of Hydrangea macrophylla. NCBI lineage: Eukaryota > Viridiplantae > Streptophyta > Magnoliopsida > Cornales > Hydrangeaceae > Hydrangea > Hydrangea macrophylla. The sequence continues at coordinate 23,332,002 of CM066999.1, read as the reverse complement.
TGACAAAAAACTAAACTAAAACCAAAAGACTCAAAAATAAACAAAAACAAGCACAAACGGAACTATGAAAACAAAGAAAGACTCGATCTAAAAGGGTCCTAATGGAGCAAATAGAAAAGATAAAAAAATAACTGATCAAGTTTGGGAGAAATAAGGTAAGAGAACAGAGAAAAAACCAAACCCACCCCCCCCCCCCCCAGCGCGCGGGCGCGTGCGCGAGCGGGCCGCACGAACAACCTTTGCGCGCACGAGTCCCTCTGCGAGACAAATCTGAGTCAGTTTTTAAGTTTTATGAAGAAAAATCTCTAAGTCAACACATTGCGCGCGCCGGCCGCTAGGGCGATATTCTCGCGCGCGCGATCCCAAGTGCGATCTAAATCTAAGGTATATACAAAAAGTGAAAAAAATTTCCCAAGGAAAAATCTCGCACAAGCAACCTGTCGCGCAAGCGGGCGACACGTGTGACTTGGTCTTTTCCTCTTTTTCTTTCTTTTTAATGTAAATAATTTCAAAATAAATTGATGTTGACCCCCAAACCTATCCAGAATGACCAAAACTGACTCAAAACTAACCCAAAACAACCAAAGAGTGTACAAAAATGAGAAAATGGAATGATAAAAGCTTGGGCTGCCTCCCAAGAAGTGCTGTCTTTCATGTCTTCAGCTAGACCATTCTAGATCAAGACTTATGGAGGCCGTAACTCAGCCTTTGCACCCTTGAAAGCATTAGGGAGACTCCGGAAAAACAGAAATAATGTCATTATTTTTAACTCGATCAATGGTTCTCCCTGACCATGTTCAAATCGATTTCTCACCTTCTGAGTAAATTCAGCATTAGGATCCGGGTTATTCAAATTTGTCCGCTCATTACTCACTATATTGTTTTCCTTACTTGTATTCATTTCTTTATTAGGTTCAATTGTTCATCTAACCTCACTATCTGCTACACATGGGTAATCATCATTATTGGGAGATTGATCAACAATGTTAAAAATGTGTAATTTTAGGTTCATATTCCCAAATGAAACTTTCATTACCCCCGTTCGACAATTGACACGCGCATTGGCTGTGGCTAAGAACAAACGACCAAGAATGACAGGAGTGTGTTTCCTAGCATCTAGCACCGGTTCGGTGTCAAGAACCATGAAATTGATGGGATACTAACATTTATCAACTTTTACCAAAACATCCTCGACGATTCCTCTAGGGATTTTAACAGAATGATTTGCTAATTGTATGGTAGCGGTCATGGGTTTAAGTTCACCCAATCCTAATTATTTATAAACCGTGTATGGCAAAAGGTTCACGCTCGCCCCTAAGTCAAGGAGAGCCCGATGAATGATAGTGTCACCTATGACACATGAAACCTTTGGTGTACCGGGATCCTTATACTTTGGAGGAGCGTGTTGGAAGATCGAACTTACTTTTTCTATGAGGAAGACTTTTTTTGGAATATGACTGCGCAACTTGCGCTTTTGAGTGCATAGGTCTTTAAGGCATTTAGCATAAGCGGGAATTTGTTTAATAGCGTCGAGGAATGGAATATTGATTTTAACTTATTTAAATACCTCGAGTACATTTTCAATTTTCGAACCTTTCTTTGAAAAATGTGACAGTTCCTCAACGTTTGGTGGGAAAGGCATTTTCGGAACATAATCTATCAGGGTCGTTACATACCCTTTATTAATTTGACTCATGTCTCCACCCTTCTCTTGATTCGAATTAATGTTCCCATCTTTCTCACTCTCATTCAAAATTTCAACAACTTCCTCTTCTCGAATAGTCATCCTAGTCGAGACGGCATTTACTTGCTCACTCGAACCCCCATTCTCATATTATCCCTTAGGATTTTAAATAGTTTGACTAGGCAACTTACCCTCGTTTCTACGACTCATCGCATTAGCTAGTTATCCCATTTGGGACCCAAGCTTCACAATGGATTGTGTGTGAAAGTGCACTATTTGTGCTTGTGCTTGCACTTGCGTTTCGATAGTCTTAAGGGACGTCAACACCTTCTCCTGAAAAGCATTATCCCTTGGAGGGTTAGAATTAAGATGGGGTGGTTGGTATTGACTTTGTTGAAATTGGGGTCGATAAGTATTCAAAAAATTAGTCATCGTAGGATTATAACTATTTTGTGGGAATTGTTGAATAGAGTTAATGTCTTGCTCTACGAATTTCAGAAATTGAGACGCAGAAGAACATGCGAAAATATTTTGAGAAGGTTTGAAACATAATGCGTATACTTCGGAAGGAGGTGGATTGGACATATGGCCCATCCTCATGAGTTAGTCAAGTTTTCTAGATAGTTCTTGTATTTCGTTTGAATGACTTGACTCAAAACGCTCCTCTCGCTTGCGTTTAGGTGGAAGAAACCCCTCAGGACGGACGGACACGGCTTGGTGCATGGAGTTTTTGCTTAATGTTTCAAAAAATTTCCAGGCCTCGTCGGCGCTTTTGTGAAGAAATGGTCTAGCACAAATAGCATTGACTATGTTACGGACAGAGGGAATAAGTCCCTTGTAAAAGATTTGCATCAACTGCCACTTAGGGATTTCATGATGAGGGCAAGAGCATAAAAGTTCTTTAAACTATTCCCACGTATCATATAGTGTTTCACCATCTTGCGTTATGAAATTCATTATAGATTTTAAAATTTGATTAGTTCGGGTGATGGGAAAAAACTTTTGTAAGAACGCAGTGTGCAACCCTTTCCATGTTTTGATAGTATTTGGCTCAAGAGATTGGAGCCAATACTTAGTTTATCTTTTAGAGAAAATGGGAAAAGGTGCAATTTTAACTCATCATCGGTTAAGTTTTGTATTTTCAAGGTCGCACAAATATCTTGAAATTCTCCTAAATGGTGATATGGGTCCTCTTTAACACGACTATGGAATGAAGGGAGTAGTGCGATGGTAGACGATTTTATCTCAAAGTGAGATTCCATCACCTCCGGTAACTATATTCATGATAGTGGTGTGTAGGCCGTAGGAGTGAAATAGTCTTTTAGCGGCGGAGGCAGAGGTATGTTAGGGTTGCCTCCATTGTTCTGGTTATTCCCGTTATTTCCAAAAATTGGCCATTGGAATAGGGTCGATCTTAATAGTTCTAGTCTTCCATAAACGTTTAAGAGTGCTTTGAATTTCGGCCTGAAATAATGACAGACAGTTTTGGGGTTGATTCGTTGTCTAATATTAACCAAGCTTTAGAAGCTTGGGTTGAGGACCAGCTGACTCTTAGAGTACGTTCAAGTTCAGGGTCGAAAGAATGTAAAGTGGGTTTACTCGAATGTGTACAACACATAAACTAACAAAAAACGACACTAAGTTAAAGACTGACTCAAACAAATACCAAAGACAATCACGCAAATAAGACAACGAGCACACACCTACTATGATTCATGAAAGTCATCCTGTAATGCAGTGATACGCGTCAAAGTGCCCAGGTTTCCTAGCTAATGCACGTGCATATCAACCCTAAACTAATGCAAATAGTGCGTCTCAGCACCCTGACTTACAGTGGTTTGAAGCGAATTTTAAAAGGAGCGATTTACTTGAATTTTTGCTTTCGCTTTTACTTTTTTTTAATTGATTCGCGTTAGCTGCTTTGATGTGCTAAGCTCTTCCACTCCGAAATGCTAGAATTTGATGGCTCGACAAACTACAAAACAAACGAAAAAGTTAGTGACTCAAAATAAAAACGAAAAACAAGAAAAAGAAAACCTAATATAATATTTATGGATTAACTAAACTAAGATTTTAAAAGTAAAGGTAGTAACTTGCAATCCCCGGTAACGACGCCAAAAATTGATCTTGTCAAAATCAAGATATAAAAGTATGCTTTACTTTCTAAGGATTTGTAGTGTGGAAGTAAAGGTCGAACCTATAGAGATTGAACTACTAAAGCACTTTAAGTTTAAAAACCCTAAGTCTAGTTAATTAACAAAACAGAACTTTGATTTTGAATTTAATTAAAATTAGAACAATGAAAGTACATCTAAACTATGAAAGCAATTTAAAAGTTGTTGTAAACGATATTTAAAGTGAGCCTAGGATTGCAAATCCACCACTAGCTTCGTAATAAGGGTATCTATGCATTCAATTAGCTTATTACATTGGATGATAATGGGGAATTGTAGCTACAAGCCCAATTCCTCCTTCAAGAAGATAACTACGATTCAAGCATCAACATAATTCATCTTCGGTTAGCACGGATTGTCTCACACTAAACTAGGGTTGCGGCACACTCCGTCTTCCCTATGCATGAACTATTTGACTACTTAATATCACAATTCAATTAAGCACCATTGCATGTAAATAATCCATACAAGCGCAGCAAATATAAACTATTGAGCACATCACATTCAAAATAGATTTAAGACAAGAATAAACTTTGAAAGTAACGATATAATCAATAGAAGTTTGATTTTATTATAAAAAATCCTCTGAACATGTAATCATCATCCATACATAATAAATCTAAAAGAAAAAAAATATAAATAACACCCTATTACTTGGCTAGGTTTCATTGAAACTCTAGATCTTGGTTTAAGCGGCCATAGAATCATGGATTGGCAAGAGGTAAATGGAGGAGGCCATGGGAATCCTTGGTCTTCTTCTTCTTCTCCTTGCTTTTCCTTCTTCAATGGTTAAAGTTTTAGTTGTTAAAGGATGTGTATAATGATGTGTATAATGTTGTGTATTCTTGTGTAACCCCAAAAAGTGAATTAGAATAGGATATATATAGTTGTAGAGAGATTAGGAAGGCTTTTGTAAACCTTTGTCTAAAGCTGCTGTATTTCACTTTCTGGACGTAATTAAGCAATTCCGTTCACGTAGGAGTTTTCAATACACTGAAATACGCAACTTTCATTTTTTACATATGTCACGCGAGCGGGTCACGTGAGCGCATTTTTGGAAGGTCACGCGAGCGGGCTGCTCGTGCGATATGGCTTTTTCAGGTCCTTTTCTTCTGTTTTTACAACTACTTTAACTTGAAACTCCAGCTTTCTTCTAAAACCTACCAAGAATAGAAAACGAAATAAAAGTACACTAAAACAGGGTAAAAGTACTAACAAATGTGAATTAAAACGTGTAATTAGGACTTGTTCACTCCCGATCAATCACCAATCAAGTGAGTTGGAAGTCTGAGGAAAGAGGGAAGAGTTGAGGAAGATGGGAAAGGAAGAAAGGAAGAAAGGAAGAAAGGAAGAAGAAAGTTGGAGATTGGTCTCATTGAAGAAGGAGAAATAGGAATCAAAAGTATGGCTTATGGGTTCAACATCAACAAAATGACGAGCAAGATTGCTGCACCAGAAGGAGGGCCATCGACCAATTGGAACTCAGGGCAATTAAAATGAACCCAAAGCTGGATAAGCCATACAGGGCCACTAGCAGTTTTACAACCCGAGATCAAAAAGTCTTTCACTCCCCTGCATAAATGGGTACACACCAGGGTAGCCAAAGCCAGTGGCCTACCTTGGCTCAATGCCCAAGTAAGGGGGATGTGCTCTTTTGTAATCGCTTGGGCGGCCGAGCAAAAAATGTACTGATTCAACCAATACAGAAGAAAGGCCATGTGTTCTTCTTCTGTTACCATGGAACCATCCTTCCCACAGCAATGAGTAATGAACCCTCCGTAAGAGTTCACGGGCTTTTTGGAGGACGAATCCCCTTTTTCTAAAGTAGCTTCAGGAAAGGTGAAGTTAGATTGACCATTGTCAAAATCTGGAAAGATCTCCTCTCTATGGGGGTGGAAGCCCAAGAGAAGGCTGATATCCTGGATCGTTGGCCCCATCGGGCCCCATTTAAACAAAAAGCAATTATGGGATTGAGACCAGAATGCTAGGGCAGCAAAGAATAGGGCTTGATCCATGGGAAGTTTATGTTTTCTTAGCATAATGGCTTCGTTTATGCTCACATCGTCCCATACACTCTTCTTCGCCGCCGCTACACAGTGCACCTATTCCACCTAACCAGTAGCTAGAATAGGCCACCCCCTTAGTAGAATTGCTTATTTATAAGTTTGACAAAAGTGCCCCAGATTAAAAAGAGAATCACCTTGGATAGGAGGGAAGAAGGGGGTAAAATCTTTAGGGGCAGCCCCAAGAAAGGCAGGTCCTGCCCAATAGTTGCAGAAGAAGGCTCTGTGGCCTCCAGATTAATAAAGGATGAAGAAGAGTAAGAGGAGGCATGAGACGCCATGAGGATTTGGATGTGTTCGAAATAGGACATATCGCTATCCGGTACGATTGCATTGGAAGAGGTAGAAGCCATGATTGGAGAGAGATTTGGCAGAAAAATGAGGAACTAAGAGCTACGAAAATTTAGGGCTTTGGATGAAGAAGAAAGATGAATGAAGGATTGGACAAATTGACATACTTATAGCCTTCCCCATGCGTACAGGCACAAGAAGTGAGGTATTTATTCGTTTCAAATTTTAAACTGACTTTTCCCCAAGGCAACACTTGGCATGATCAGATTTAAAATGTTACATTAAACGTTGTGACCGGTTGATGTCACGTTTGGGGGGCAATTGCAGAGACCCAAAAAATGCATAAAATCTATAATAGCAGGATGAGAAGCCAATCATCATGCTCCCTTGCCCATCATGCTTCCCTCTTCGTCATGTTATCTTCTTCATCATGTTGCCCTCTTCATCATGCTGCCACCTCATCATGCTGCCTTCTTCATTGTGCTGCCACCTTATTGTACTGTATTCTTCATCGTGCTGCCACCTTATCATGCTGCCTTCTTCATTGTGCTGCCACCCCATCGAGCTGCTTGTTCATCAGTATTGCTTCTTCTATCGGTTTGATGAAAGCTTCCTCAAGAAGCTTGGCGCAAGTTCCAATAAGCAGATATCTCCAAAGGATACGAGAGATCTCCCGAAAGTTGTCAGCGTTCATGATGAACACAAATGGTAAGAGCGGTTGAAGTGAAGCTGCAACCAATGAGAGAGTTTGGAAGCTCCAAGAACCATCAATGTGGCCGAAGTTCATTGGGCATGGCTCCCCAAGGTCACTCGGCCTCAAACCGCCAGAAACAAGGACCTTTCCTATAAATACAGAACGTATTCCAGAGAGAAAAGGACCATGCATCTCAAAACAAAATCCAAAAGCATACTAAACACTTTACACCTTTTACAAAGCATTCCTTTGTTTTTTTCATCTTTGCAAAATTATAGTTTAACTCATAAACTGTTCTTAAGCTCTTACATTAATATTAGTCCAAGTTTTGATCAACAAAATGTCTTCTCTCTTCAAGGTAGTCTGATCATCCATTAAAGCTTGTTGATTTATTTGGTTGCTTTCCACATCTTCATGACATAATTTGACTTGTGTGCTTCAATATTGTCAAAGAACCTTAACTAGGGTACTTTCCTGCTAGTTTTTAACAATCACCAATACGGTAGAAGTCAGATCGTTCATCACTCGCACAAAGTATTAGAAAAAATCACGTTTGTCTTTACACACACACACACACTTGCATAATTGAGCTTTAAACAGTTCTGGCACGCTCGAAGCAAAATAATAAGAGCAAACAATTAGTGATACAATTTAAAGTACAGATGGGGTAACTGATAAAAGGCCTAAACACTGGGAGTGTTTCTGTAATTAACCCTTTTACAAAATAAAAAAAATCTTAAAATCATTATCTTTGTTTATGTTTTCAAGCCCAATTTCATTGTTGTTTTCCAAAAAACAAAAAATGAAAAACGAAAAGTGAGAACAATTGCCATAGTTGATTTCCTTTTTCAAAGAAAAATGAAAAATAAATATGTAAACAAATAGAGAATTGAAAATCGCAATGTTACCAATGGTCCTAATAAATTTGTGTTTGGTAGTTAGCATTTAAAGGGCACAATTGGATTGCTGATATTGGATTCATTGTTTCTGCATCCATATTTACAAATAAACCATTAAACATTTTAACTAGAGTTAATTAGTATAATGTCCATTTTACTCTAAGTTTCTTTCAATAGGTTCAACCCATGAAACATTTTACTCTGAAGTCCATTCTACAAATTTGGACCAAACTACCCTTACCATTTCCCATTCAACACTGCAATAAATAAGCCCAAGATTTTGGGGTTTTCAAAATTCAAAACTCAAATACCCAAATAAGAATGAATAACATTCTATATCCATTTACTCTCTCTCTCTCTCTCTCTCTCTCTCTCTCTCTCTCTCTCTCTCTCTCACACACACACACACACACACACACACACATACACACCGGTCGTGACTCTCTCTTGGCCACCACCACTTCTAACGTCATCTTCTCACCACCGCCCTCTCTCACAATCTTCTCAAACCAACGCAACCACCACTTCCGCGAAGTATGGCTCTTAGAATAATGTGAAGACGATTCGAAGATTGCAGATCCAAATCTCAAAAACTTGACAAATTAGGGCTTAATCGCAGGTTTATTGATTTGTTATCTAAATCCTTTGATTTGTTCTTATATACTCAAATCCATGGAATGGCTTGTTAATGATTTAGTTTTGTTTGATTTGTTCTTATATACTCTAATCTCGTTGACATAACTTTTTGTCTTTGGTAGATTTTTGGCCATATTGTTGATGAAATTGAGAAGTGATGTTGTGGGTTTCTTGTGGAGGTGTTGTCTTCCGTAGGAAGGGTGGTGGTTGTTGGTGGCGGCGATTGTTGGTGGTGGCGGCGGCGGAGGCGGAGGCGGAGGCGGAGGCATGAAATGAAAAGCTACTGTCAGATGAATTCATTTGTGGACTTGTTTTTAGTTATAAGACAGTATTAAAATGTATTCCTAGTATAGCAGTGTTAAATTTAACACTAATGTTCATGTTTCAAAGGTTGTGGAGTGAAATTGTATACAATATTGTGGTTCAAAAGGTTGTAGCGTAAAATTTAACATTCATATTCTTGCTTTAGAGGTTGTGATATGAAATTGTATACTATGTTGTATTTCAAAGGTTGTGGTTCAAAAGGTTATAGTGTAAAATCTAACACTCATGGTTTTCGTTCACATGATGTGGGATTGTGGACCAGTTGCAAAGCAAAAACGAACCAGTTACAGTGTAAAAATTCAAACTAATAAACCAATTGCAGTGTAAAATTTCATACTAATGAACTGTTGCAGTGTAAAAATGAACTGGTTGCAGTGTAATACTCGCATAAAAGTATGGTGCATAGTAACAACTTCATATGTTATGTGATCAATGATTATTGGTAGAACATACAAAAGTGGGATACTCACATAAAAATGGCGTTAGAAATATTCAAAAGAGTCATAGTGTACAAGGCTAAAGTTATGGGATTTTATTTCCATATATTTGATATGCAAATCAATGGAATCTTTAAAGCAAATTTATTTCCATATATATATATATGCATGTGCATATGTATGGGGGTAAAAAGGTCACTGAAACTATCTATAATTGGGGATTGTGGACTAATCTCTAAAAACATTTACAATTATAGGGTCTATAATTGAGAAGTACCAATTGGTGGGTCTATTATAACAAACATTGGTAGAATGAGATTTTCCACAAAGATTTTCTTTTAACTAATCGGTTTAATTTAAATTTAAAAACAAAAAACAAATCAACATACCTACCATTCCGCAACTCTTAACTTTCTCTCACATTTATCTCATTCTCTCCTGCTTACATCCACGGAGTGAGTGTCAACGTTTTCGTATAAATATGTATTTAAATGCGAACCTACTATTTGTCTAAAACTACTCATTTTGAAATACACCAAAACTAATTGCAATCTTATCTATTATATATATATAAAAAGCAAAGCCAAATCTCATCCCTCAGCCTTCCACCTGGAGCCTATGTGGCTTTTTCTGGTACAAGCACTAATCCCACGTGGCTTCAGCCTTCTCAGCTACTAAAAACCCTAGCTCCTCTTGACATCTTCTCGCCTCCCTCTGCGCCGTACGACGTCTCCTCTCCCAGACTCCTCTTCTCCTTCCTAGACGACTTCTCTTCTCCTTGAATGATGGCTATTCAAAAACATCAATCTCTCTCTCTCTCCAAGGAACCAAAACTCTATATCTTTCAGGTTTCATGGAGAATCGATCGGGTCATCACGTACAAAAGGCTCAACAACTCAAGGATTTGATAGTAATTGTGTCGTACGTATAAGGGTATGATTTTTTTTTTCTCTAATTCTGTCTAATTTTCTGATTTCATGGAGATATTTTTGGACTTTGGATTTATTGTTTCATGAGATTTCTGTTTGCTTTCCCCTCTTTAGGTTGGATTGATTTTGTATTTGGTAATCGGGCAATTGTGTTCAATTTGTTGTTATACTTTGATTGATTTTGTGTTAATTAATTGTTAATCTGATTGATTTTTGGGAAAAAAAATCTGAACTGTCTTCAATTTTTTGAATGTGGGTTTTCTAGATGATATGGGTTTGATTGATTTTGTGTTAATTAATTGTTAATCTGATTGATTTTTGTGCAAAATTTGAACTCTTTCGCAATTTTTTGAATGTGGTTTTTCTAGATTGTATGGGTTTGATTGATTTAGTGGTAATTGATTGTTAATCTGATTGATTTTTGTGCAAAAATATCTTAACTTTCTTCAATTTTTTGAATGTGGGTTTTCTAGATGATATCGGTTTGATTGATTTTGTGTTATTTAATTGTTAATCTGATTGATTTTTGTGAAAAAATCTGCAACTGTTTTTCAATTGTTTGAATGTGGGTTTTCTAGATGATATGGGTTTGATTGATTTAGTGGTAATTGATTGTTAATCTGATTGATTTTTGTGAAAAAAAATCTAAACTTTTTCATTTTTTTTAATTTGGGTTTTCTAGATGATATGGGTTTGATTGATTTAGTGTTAATTGTACAAAAGTTCTAGAGAAAGTAAAGGATCAGTATCCTTCTTTTGGTTGTTGCAGATTTAATGGGTTGCAAAATGGAACCAGGTTGTATCCTTTTTAGTACACCTATTACTGCAAGAATTTGCGTTGTGTTATGACATCTACTACATCTTTAATTGCAGCATGATTACCAGACACTTCACATGTAAATTGGTGTGTTGTGCTATCTATGCCAGATGAAATGAAGTTATGGCTTGATCTCAGTAATACGAAGGCTAATAGCCAAATTCATTTATAGCTTGATTTGAAGAGAGAGAAACAACATTCTCCAACAATAATAAAGAGAAACAACATTGTTGGTGGGAGGGCACTTCTCTCATTTCTCTGAATCTACAATGGCATCGCTGTCCGATCCCACCAACCAGTAAGTTCTCAATCGCATATCAAATATATATAACCTATACATATATGCATGTAGCGTGGTGTTAACCATCTATTCGTAATTCCTTCTCTCTGTAGACTCTCTATTTTGTTATTGAAGTTTGTTTTATGAAATTGTGGTTGAAGGAAGGTTGTTAGAAAACAAAAAAGAGGAATTCCTTGTAAGTTCATGGTTCCTCTCATTTATGCCCCTGTTCTGCCTCTTAGTAAGTCTCTTGTATGTATATCTTTCATTGTAATTTTTTTTGTAATCAAATTTATAGTCTTTCTTATATGGGTTTGTTCATTTCAGTGGTTTCACTTATGGGCGTTCTATCTCTCAGCTCGGATTCAATTGCGACATAACCCAGTTTTGAGGGACTGTTTGTTCGGTGCTGTGTTGGCTGGGGCATTCGCTCATGTGTTTTATTTAATTTATCCTTTTGATTATGTGCATAGCTTGCATTTTTATTTTTCCTGTTAATGCTGTTTGATTTGGGTAATTTTGTTGCATATATAATGCTCGTGTGTTTGTCATTGTTGTTGATTGATTAGTAACAATGGTAAGAAGACCTTTTATATATATATATATATATATTGGGGTTAAGTAATCTTTATTCAATCAGATGTAGATAAGCTAGACTTTAATGTTACTATTTGCAAGCTTGAAAAATGAGACATAAGTCCGTCGGAAAAAAGGCTGTATATATATTTTTTTTTTTGACAAGTGAGAAACGGATGGGGGATTTGGAGTGGCACACTGGCATTTGAAGAAGATGAGAAAGTTTAGAAAGAAAACAACATTCTCCAACAATAATAAAGAGAAACAGCATTGTTGGTGGGGCCCTTTTGGTTTGCACAGAGAGAGATACTAATGAGCCTTTCTTGCTGCGATTGTAGCAATTCTGTTGTAATGGTTACCAACCCCTCTAATCTCTCACCCTGTATGAGATTTTGTACATACACATATGTTTGTGTAAATATATTTAATTTGTGGGGTGCATTTTTTCCTTCCTTTTTTTTATTTTTTTTTGGTTTTGCTCAAATTCCTTTTTATATTATATATCATTATTTTTACCCCTTTTTTTTAAAGCCTTAATTTCCACCTTTATTTTTTAATTTTTTTTTAATTTTTTCTTGAATTCTTTTTCCCGTGCATTGCACGGGTTGTCGACTAGTTTTAATAAATTAAGACACTACAATGATACCAATAGATAGTCTAGTGACAAGAGATATCATCCCAGCTGCGAGTAGCTATGAGTTTAAGAGTAAAATTATTTTTTAATTTATCTAAAGTTAAATAACTTTAGCACTTTCATTTATAAAACTACCTAAGAAACACTATTCTAATACGCAGTATATCGATAAATCATCCATTAGCAATAGACAAAAAAGAAAAAAGAAAAAGCAATAGCAGCAGTTTAGTACTCTAAACTAATTAACTTTGATGGTCTAAAAATTAATCACTTAAACAATCTCATGGTAAAATTAGTTAAGTACTGACAGATTTTTATTATTTCATCGAGAATGTTCGCATTACAATTTGACACAGAAAATGACCACCACCAAAAAAAAAGGGAGAGAATTTGACACTGTAGTTCCCAAATGTTTATCCGAACTTTGGTTCCAAACTAATGTGGTTGTAGAATTAATATATCATTCTGAATTTTTACACAGGTCACCCAGTGAAGACCTGAGTGAGCAATGGTAAACCAAAATTGGAAGTAAAACATTTCAAAATTGACGGGGAGATTGTCCGGACTCGTAACATTAGTTGAAAGCCAAATTTAAAATATGAACTTCAAAACTATTTCAATATTCTAAAATTAACTTTGTAAATGCGCCTGCCATCATGAGCAAACCATGCAAGATAAGCATGATAAGTTCAACAATTAAGAATAAATTATAATAAAAGAATTCAAGAAAAATCTTCTATTGATTTTGCAGTAACTAAAGCAGTTGAATGTGAAATAAAATGAAGTCCCATGTATCTGAAAGAAAACAACATCCAATGAAAAATTTATTTATTTAATTTTTTTTTTTTGGCTAATGGTCAAAGCATCTGCAAGCATCACACACACTGCAAACAGTCAGGGACCACGGGCCATATCCAATGAATTTGTTTGCGGAGAAAACAACCACAAATTGAACATAAAAAAAAAAAACCCCTTTAAGTTATGTTGGGTTTCACATTCATCAATCTTATATCTTGAATCAAACGGTCCAAACTCGACCATGATGACCCACCTTTACACACACTTTTTCTTGCCAAGATAGCCATCTGATTAGCCGATCTCATTAACTCTTCTCTCCTCACCTCCATAAGATCTTTCACCATCCTCTCAACCGTAACTCTATGACACGTGTCCTTCATGTCCATCCCAATCCTCCAAACCTCACTCACAAACCTACTATTCATTTGTTGGTCAGCAAAGTATGGCCAACAAATCATTGGCTTTCCCGCGACTATACTTTCAAGAGTCGAATTCCATCCATTGTGGGTCAAGAACCCACCCACAGCTTGGTGGGCCAAGACCTCCTCTTGTGGGGCCCACCCCACCAAATAACCTCTTTCCCTCGTACCCACTTCGAGTTCCGAAGGAATTTTGGTCCGGTCGTCTTCTCCAGTGACAAGGTCCGGTCGAACCACCCACAAGAACCGCTTTCCACTGTTCACCAAACCATGCCAAAACTCCATCAATTGGTCCCTTTTTAAGGTTGCAACACTTCCAAAACTCACATAGATCACAGATTCCAATGGTTGTTGATCTAGCCATTCGATGCACCTCTTATCTTCTTCCCATAGACTATTCGAAGAGGTCGGAGATGGAGTTGGGTTATCAGCGAGTCTAGACTTTAGGTGCACATGGAGTGGTCCTATCGGGTAGAGATTTGGGCAATTGTTTCGGATTTGAGAGAGTATGGGTCCTTCTAGGTCCTCAAATGTGTTGAGTATGAGTGCTTGGGTTCGGGTGGTTTGCCTGGTTTCGGTCTTAATCATCTGAAAATTCAGGTCGGCCAATTCATCCATCCGGCAAAAGCTTGGAAGGTCGCGACGCCTGAGAAAAGCTTCCATGCCTGGTACACTCTTTATTGGCGCATCCAAGTCATTACCTGCAGTTTGTTTATGTTAGCATTTTTGTAGGTTATGGGCCATCCAAATAATCTATGGACCAAGTCCAACGGGGGTAATTTAGGGTCTAAGAAATCCTATGTGGATTATAAGTTGGAGTTTTAAGTTATGTATATGTGTGTATATGTATATGTGTATAACACACATAAACATAACTCTACACCCAACAAGAATAGCCCTTCTCGTCGAGCAAGTTGTAACCCAATTAGCATAGCCTCTGTCTTCCTAGTGGGAGGAAGAGGGTTCGAATCCCCATAGGAGATTCTTGTTGCTTGCCCCCAATTATTCTTTAGTCGGAATCAGTGGCCTTTATTGGGCTTGCTGTGGGCCAGTGTGGGACTTTAGAGTTGGGTTGAGGCTGAGGTGTGTGTGCGTGTGGGGTGTGGGTGTATCCGGTGTGGATCCAGGCAAGCATAAAAAAAAAAAAAAAAAAAAAAAAAAAGAATCGCCCCTCTCTCCCTCTCTCTCTTTGATTTCTCTCTCTAGCCAAATCACACTAGAACTTGGAATTTAGCGCGTGGATACAAATAAGGTGTCTCTAGTAGGCATTCTCACAACCCGTTTGAAGCACAAAAGCGTACACGGAAGTACTGAAGAGCAGTAGTTCGTGGGTATTATTATCGGGCTCGTAACAATGCCGCCAAGACGATCCGTCGGGTATATTTCGCAAGGTATGTCCTTTACCCGACCCGTATGCTTATTTGATGCATATTTGCATTGATATTGAAGCCATTAACTTGTTGATTCGCCCGTACCTTTCCCATATTCGAATCTGCTATTAAAACTTTTTTCGAAGTTTTTCTTGTAAAACCTTGTTTTTAATTGATAAAAGTGCTCTGTTTTGATTCCTTGTTCCAATACTCCAAAACGAGTTATTATACGAATGAATTGAATGAGTAACTATATATATATATGCATATATACATATATGCGATGAACAAGAATTTTTTTTAAGCCTTGTTTGCTGTTCCATGTAATGGATGCCTGGAGATGGTACATCCAGTTTTAGCTAGGCCTTGTTTGGCTATTTCATCAATTAGTCTATAGTTTGAATTTTGGCCAGAGCCAAACAACCATAGTAAGCCGTAGCGCACTTGGCCCGTGACAAGCTGGCATATGCTTAAAAATGTGCACTTCTGTGGCTGTGCAGATTGTGGTCTGGGACCAAAATGGCCTTGTTTGACTTCTTTAGAATAAAGAATGATAGATTTTTAAGTTGTAGCCAAACAACTCTTTACATATTGCCACTCTGTTAGCTTACCGTTCAAGGTCCCATAAATCTATACACAATATCTTTATTCTTGTAAAAAGTGATTTATATAATCCTTTGGGACTCATGAAATATTCTTCGTGAATTTGTTTTTCAATAGTTGGTGTTTTCTGAGGTTTAACCAATGTTTTGTGCAATATTTGGGACCAAAGAAAATTCTTTGTGAATTTCTTCATTATTTGGTACTTTTTGGGGCTTAAACCAATGTGTTTTAAACACACTTTCAAATAAAATAATTGCTGAAATTATTTTAAATTGTTGAAAATTTTAGTGTTTTTTCTTTTCATAAATAATTCTTGCAAAGAGTATGGATATAAGGATTCACTCCGGTTTGCATAAACCCCAAGGGTTATGTAATAATTTGTTTATTGCATTTAAAGGTTTAGATAATAAAATTGTTAATTTTCTAATCAACATTTTAGTGTTAAGTACACTGGGTGGGACCCATAGATAATTTTTTTTTTAAAGTTATCTAATCCTTTAAGATATTTTAGAGCATATTATTATTGCTTAAAATATTTTTTTTATTGGTTATTAATTTGTGGAATTAACACAATGTGGTTAGTACACTATTTGTAATATGAGAAAATTATTTAGTGTTTTTTTTTTCCTCAATTTTTGGGATATATTTTGGAGCATATATTGTGTTATGTACGCAATAGTAATTGCTTAAAATATAGCAAATAAAGTTGATGATTCTTGAAAATTAATAAATAGTATTTTATACACCATTTGAGGACTTGAGAAATTTTTTTTGTAAGCTATCTTATATTTTTGGTATTTTAGAACATAAAAAATTTATGCTTATGGGCATTTTTTTATTGCTTAAAATAGCCAAATAGGTTATTAATTTTTGAAATTAATATGGAGTGTTTAGAACATCATATTGGACCACTAAAATCTCTCGGAGGTTAATTACTTTAATGTATTGTTTTTTTTTTTTTTTTGGAATTAACATATCATAGTTAAATATGTTTAACTGGATCAATTTAATTTGTTAAATTGATTGATAATTTTTTTTTTTGGGCTCCAATAAAATTCTAGAAATTTTATTTATAATGAAAATTTTAGTTTTTCAGTTACTTAAATTTTTCGTTGGTTTTTCAAATATTGTGTGTAATTCAAAAGCCCTAATGAAATTGGTTTTAAATTGGTTTTAACACCTAAAATTGTTTTTAAATTGGTAAAAAATCTTGGATTTTTCATAAACCTTTTTTAAGCTTTTGGGAGCTATTCGAGCAATGCAATAAATTAGTTTATTGTGTTTTTTTATTTTAATTTTTAGAGGCTCACTGCATTGATGGTCATGTGTTAATTACTGTTATTTGTGATTGGTTGACCCTGAGACCTCTAATTCTCCTCCTTAAATTGAGTGATGGATTAGTCCATTCATTTTTAAATAGATCACATGAGTGCTTGGTGTATGTGATCAATTAATTAATATAGATCAAATAAATGGACAATCAATTGACAATTTATTTTGAGCTTGTGCCCTCATGATGTATGTTTAAGGTCGTTTTTTGTATATGTATGAACAAAGCATCCCTATTTTTTATGGCTATAAATGTAATGTGAGTATGAGCGTTTATTTTTCTGTATTGGGAAAAGCCTATTTGTAAAGAGATGAATTTATTTGTTTATGCAATATACACTTGAATTACTTTAACATGAGCTCTAGATTGTCAATTAGGACCCACGTGGGGTCCATGCGCAATTTTTGGTTGTATGTGCAATTATTATCACTGTGGATGATATTAGATAAGTTATGTACTATCTATGCATGTTTGTTTAAAAATCAATTATACGACATTTTCTTAATTTGCAAGAGTAAAGTGATGGCAATGAGCTTAGCGAATTTTCGATCTTAAAATTGTAAAAAGGGAAAATATTTTGATAATTGGATTTTGGAACAAACCTTTTGAAATGTGCAAATAATAATGTCAAACCCTTGCGCATATTTTCAAAATATTTTTAAACCATATTTAGTTCATCTTTTTCCAAAGATACCAAGTTTAAAGGGACTATTTTTGTTATATGGCACTGTTAAGTAACTCACCTACAGAATGAGTAAGAGCTCAAGGAGCTTTTGATTCGTTCCTTGTTCCAACCTATTAAATCGAATAATGGGCCACCGACCCATTATAGTTAAAACCATGAAAGCCTATAACATTTGGTTTGAGAAAGATCATAGCAAGCGCTTGGTGACAAGTAGCATGCATTATGATCTTATTAGGAAGAAAAAGTACTACCCAATAACCACATAATTGAGGTACCAGCTCATAATTGATTTTAGTGGCACATCCATAACTAGATTGAGGTCTAGTACTGAAATTTGGAAAAGTGTAGGAGAGATTCCAAGCACCCGATGACTGGACATCTAAGGTCGATGTCAGTGTGATTCGTGATATCAGATTGCTGGGAACATCCTTACTTATGAACTAAAGTTTCAGACTGTGATTAGTTATTTGCCTGATTCATGGGACCGCATAAAGAAAATTATGATCCACAATCGAAAATGTTAAGATTTTGTTTTCGGACATTTCTCGACATGGTTGAGTTGGAAATGGAATGCCAAGAGGCGAACCGTATTGCGAAACTCTTGACCACAACTTCTATAAGTGGAGGTGAGTGCAAGGCTAGTGGGCCTAAACTTAATGGTAAGAGTAAACCCACCAAGAGACAGGGTGGGGCTAGCAAAGTTTGAACCTTAGGCGAATAAGGTGGAAAAATGTAGCCGAAAACATTTTTCAATTCGGTTGTAATAGGATGGATATTATTTTTGTAGAAGTGTTACTAGGACATGGTTATCTAGGGATAATTACCTAAGAATTATTTTGATTAATTCTAGTTTCCTCTGTTACATGCGTTGTTATTCATTGATTCTAAGATATGGCATGCTAGATTTGGACACATAGGATGTGATAAGATGACCCGATTAGCTCGAGAATGCCCTATGGGGGCCATCGCTAAGGTTGACCTACCTTATGTGGGAAGTCTTGCTTAGTTGGCAAAGCAGACCGAAAGCCTTTTAGTATGGCTATTAGAGCTACTCATGCATTAGAGCTAGTTCACTCAGATATCTGTGGACCTATAGATGTTAGGCACGTCATTGTGCCTCTTAATTTTTTTCTACGGATAAGTACTCGTGTGAGGAAAATGGGAAGCCCATGCAACTTCCTATTCCAAGAACTCGGCAACAATATGGTGTTGCAGATTAAAGGAATAAGACACTCCTAGATAGGTCTAGGACTATGATGGCGTAAGGCAACCTCCCAGTGTTGTTTTGGGAGGGATGTACTCTTGATTGATGTCTACATACTTAAGTGCCTTCTCAGTCAATTCTTTTTACCCCCCTCCCCCCTTATGAGCTACGGAAAGGCGAAAAGCTCACTTTGGAGCATTTACGCCCGTGGGGCTCAGGAGGTTATGTTCACTATACCTCGCATAAGTGCAAAAAACTACGCCCAAGAGCTAAAAATCATATCTTTATAAGGTATTCTAATAACTCAAAAGGCTATATTACGTATAATGAACACTACGGTGTAGGAATGACAAAAATGGTATCACATAATGTTGAGAATGACTTCCCTATGATTGGTGATACCAAGAGAGATCTTGACCTCTATGAGTTAGAGGATGTTGAAGACAGCATACCATCTTTAGGCGAGGGTTGGGAGATTGAAATTCCATATCTAGTAATCATTGAAAATGGTATTAGTCTCTGGCCGAGTGGAAGTACAACGCTAGACGCTAGTGGGAGTGTACAAAATAGTGGGAGTGCACTACTAGGCACTCAAGATTCTCAAGTAGCACATCAGAGGACACGAGGAAAAAGTTCCCTGACACCGTTTTGAGATTGAGGGAGACATTTTCAAGGGTGCAAATATGTGCATAAGTGGATGAGGATGAGCCTACTTTGTTTGTTGAAGCGCTCTCTTCTTCTGCTTTCAAATCTGAGTGAATAGTTGCTATGCAAAGTGAGATCGACTCTATGGACAAGAAAAAGGTATGGGAGTTAGTTAATGTTCTGCCTACGCATTAAACTATTGGAGACAATGGTGTTTTTAAAATCTAACATAAGGCAAATGGTTCAATTGACTAGTATAAGGCACGCCTTATAGTGAAAGGTTATACCCAAAGGGGTATAGACCAAGGAAACACGTTCTCCCTTTTGGATGAGATTTGACTCCATTCGCCCTATCCTAGCAACCGTAGCACGTTTAAGTTTTAGAACTCTTCAGTTAGATGTTTAAACTATTTTTTTTATGGAGAACAAGAAGAGATCAATACAGATCAACCCATTGATTTTATGACCAAAGGGAATGAGCGCAAAAGTATGTTGTCTCAAATGTTCCATTTAATATCTCAAGCTAACAATCGTCTAGGCAGTGGTACTCAATGTACATTAAACAGGCCAAGAAAAGTGTTCTAACTCTGTATATGTTGACGACATCCTTCTAGCTAGGAATGAGATGAGTTCCAATGTCGCCACTAGATAGTGGTTGTCCTCTTATTTTTTAGAATAAGGACATGGATAGAGCCAACTATGTGTTAGGAGTTTAGATTGTGAGAGATCGTTCTTAGAAGCTTCTCTATTTATCTCGAAAGACTTACATGAGGGAGGTTTTTGAACGTTTTCACATGAAAAACTGAAAACTCATAGACACCCCAGTTTTATAGGGACTCTCCTTGACCTTAGATCAATGTCTTAAGAATAATGAGAAAAGGAAACAAATGTCCAGTTTGCCATATGCGTCCGTAATAGAGAATCTGAAGTATGCTATGTTGTGTACACGGTCACATGTCTGCTATGCGGTTGGTCTAATTAGTTATTGTCGTAACAACCCTGGTCCTGTCATTAGAGAGTAGTGAAAAGAATTTTGCGATATGTTCGCAGGACTGTGGACCTTGCCTTATGCTATTCGCGATGGAAGCATATGTGGTGTGCTCTGCACTTATTTTTGATTGAGGATTTTTTTTGTAGTGGCTAGGCTCTTTATCTCGTGGTGATGTAGTTGTGCTGATCTATAGTGATAACACATAAGCCTTAGCATGTGCAAAATATTTCAAGAGCTATTGGTAATCCACGTAGACATTCGTTTTTTTCAATTTTAAGATGATGTTGCGCAAAGGGAAGTTGTCTAGAAGCATATCTCCCATGGTAGCATGGTAGCTGATCTTTAGACCAAGCGCATTGCTAAAGATACGTTCTTTATAGGATTTGATATGCTTAGACATTTTTATACTTGACATTATTGTTAGTATTATTATATGTTAATAATAATAGTTGGTTCCTATATATATTTGCTATATGAATGGATTGGATGCACATTTCTTTAATGTCACTGGGCTTGAATCGACCTGCTCACACGGGTGATTCACCTTAGTGCCGAGATAACGAAATTGGACATGTGTGTCCATAGTGTTTAGATGGCGAGCAAGATGAGACATTTATGTTCATGGCGCTTGGATAGTTTGCTAGGACATGTGTGTCCATAGAGCTAGGAAAGCGGTCTAGAACACTTATATCTATGCTGTATAAGAATAGTGAGCTAAATATAAACCTTATTATCCTTATATGTCGCCTGAGCTTAGAGCTAAGATGAGACCTAAAGTTTGGTACTTGGTCGAACATAGAGAGCACCCACAACTCTATGTAGCCTATTTATAGCCGAATATGTATTTTCAGACGGACACCGGTTAGAGTGACTGTGCTGGAAATGTCAGGTTAGACGTTTATGTAATGTCTAGACTAAAATTCGTATGGCGTTACTTTTACCACGAAGTGACATGCCCATTTATATGGAAGAATGTCATAGCATACATATCATACTGTATTTGCTATTTTGCAATCGTTTGTGGAGCAATGGATTAATCCCTATTTCATTACTGTATGAGCCACGTAGTCTCCTTATAACGAGGATTCTACACAAATTACCTTATGACCTGAGACTATGTCATGAAGAGGACGCTTGATGATGCTACTTTAGTGTACCATCCTAGGACGAAGAGCCAAATACCGTCCTATGGGGGCACGTCTAGGAAAGCGGTCGAGTTAGTCGGATTGACATTAGCAAGCAAGGAATACTTTTTGATAACACACCATGTTTTGTGGCTCATTAGCTGGCCAGCGACAATC
This sequence comes from Hydrangea macrophylla, assembly GCA_033977485.1. Lineage (NCBI taxonomy): Eukaryota > Viridiplantae > Streptophyta > Magnoliopsida > Cornales > Hydrangeaceae > Hydrangea > Hydrangea macrophylla. The sequence continues at coordinate 23,310,218 of CM066999.1, read as the reverse complement.
GTATACGTACTGAGTGTCATGGGTACATTACATATTTGGGGGTGTAGCACTATTTTTTGAGGAATTAGCTAGATGCAGTGTGGTTGAACCTATCTTGGTAAATACGCGAGAAGCTTCCGAATGATGCGTTTTGCTAGTTATATGATTGATGTAGCATCTCAACTCCTGTCGCTGTACATTTCTTTTCGTGAGGTTGCACGTTCTATTTCCCATATGAGGAGATGATGAAACTTGAAATACGAGAGATTTTGTTTTAGCACAAAGCCCTATGTGGGTGAGTGGGAGATGATAGCATTTTTGTGGGTTATGGTTCACCCACATAATCTATGGATCAGGTCCAATGGGCTTAACTTAGGGTCCAAGAAATCATATGTGGTTTATAACTTGGAGTCCTAGGTTATGTATATATGTGTGTGTATATATATATGTGTCTAACACACATATAAACACAACTCTACACACAACAAGAATCGCCTCTCTCTCTCTCTCTCTCTCTCTCTCTCTCTCTCTCTCTCTCCGATTTCTCTCTCTAGCCAAATCATACTAGGGCTTGGGATTTAGCTCGTAGATACAAAGGGGGTGTCTCTAGTAGGCATTCTCACGACCCGTTCAAAGCATAAGAGCGTACACGTAAGCACTGAAGAGCAATAATTTGTGGTATTATCGCCGGGCTCATACCAACGCCGCCAAGACGATCTGTCGAGTATATTTGGCAAGGTATGTTCTTTACCCGACCCGTATGCTTGTTTGATGCATATTTACAATTTATACACAGTTAGAGCCCATTTATTTATATTAAGATGGTTTTAAAAAGAGATTTTTCAATGGCATGTCAACCAAGCACGATGACTAATTAGTGATAAGGACATTTTAGAGTACTTACATAGCCGTATATCCAACAAAAAAACACTTTAGTGAAAAGTCCTTGCACTTAAAGAAAAGTCCCTACGATTTTCAGCAAGGAAGCACGAACTCTTCTGAAAGCACTCGCACTGAGTGTGTACTAATTAAAGGCAGCCTCACCCATACTCGCACTGGGTGTCGAACTGCCGTACTCGTGATTCCTATATTTTCACAAAACTATGAATTTCAAAGAACTACTTTTATGAAATTTACTAATTTTACAAAACTAATTTCACCGTTGACATTACCCATCGCCACTTCCATCACCTTAGTTTTTAGTGTTAATGATAATCTTGTATATTTATCCATGCTTCATGGAATATAAGATTATGAATTTAAAAGTTGATACTCCTATTAGTCGTAGTTTATGGTTCTTGGAGGGAAAGTAAATTTAATGTCAATGGACCTTTCAATACAATATGATATTTGGTTTTTATGTTGTTGCAGATGGTTGAATCAAAAGGAAAGAATATGGCTCAATCAATGCCAACAAACAAAAATGGAGAGAGCATGGAGACAAGGACCAAGCTAAAAATGTTGGCAACAACCAAGTTGGACTTGCCGATAGCTTTTTAGCTTTCTCTTCTAGGGCATTTTTGACATTGTTAGATTGAGCTTGTTCGTTAGATATGGATGAACTCTTTACTTGTTATGATTACAATGGATTCTTTTTGTTGTGTTAGATATACAGATGTTTGAAAAGTAAAAGAAATGTGAGTTTTGGTTGACTGATATTGCATTTTTGGGGCATGTGATATTAATAGAAGGTGTATCAATAGACCCGTAGAAAGTTGAAGCCGTAGCTAATTGGAATCCGTAGACAAATGTGTCAGAAGTACAAAATTTTTTGGGGTTAGTTGGTTACTACCGGAGGTTTGTGGAGAATTTCTTAAGAATTGCAACACCTATGACCCGACGAATGAGGAAAGATGTACCATTATTTGGAGTCCTGATTATGAAGAGAACTTTATGGAGCTAAAGACTCAACTAATGTCAGCGCCGATCTTGACTATTCCTTCGAGTACTGAGGGGTTTAATATCTATAGTGATGCGTTGCATCGGGGATTGGAATGTGTTTTGATGCAAAATGACAAAGTAATTGCTTATGCTTCACGACAGCTGAGACCACATGCGATCAGCTACCCGGCACATGACTTGGAGTTAGTGACTATGATATCTGCTATGAAGATTTGACAGCACTACCTAGACAAGGAAAAGTGTAAAATTTACACTGACTACAAAAGTTTGAAGTACCTTTTCACTCAAAAAGATTTTAACATGAGACAAAGGCATTGGTTAGAGTTGATGAAAAATTATAATCTGACTATTCACTATCATTCGGGAAAGGCAAATATGGTGGCCGATGCACTAATCCAAAAGTCAACGAGTAATTTGATTTATGCCTTGACTACTCAGGAGAAACTAATATGAGAAATGGAGCAACTGAAACTAAAAGTAATCCCAAAAACTAAAGGCACTTTGATGTCGGTTATCATTGTACAACCATCTTTAGTTGATGAGATTCGAGACAAACAACTCCAAGACCCAGCTCTAAAGGAGATTTATGATGGTATATCTAAGGGTAGACAACTGCAATTCACCTTCGCAAATGGTGTATTGAAGTTCAGAAATTGGATTTGTAGACCCAATGTGAATACAATCAAATAAACAATTCTAGAAGAGGCACATAACACCAAGTATTCGATTCATCCGGGGAGCACGAAAATGTACCATGATCTACGGGAAGTCTATTGGTGGCCAAGAATGATTCAGGAAGTAGCAGAGCATGTGGCCAAATGCGTGGTATGCCAACAAGTAAAGGTAGAGCATTAGAGACCAGTAGGACAGTTAATGTCGATACCTATACCAGAATGGAAATGGGAGAACATTACAATGGACTTCGTGTCAGGTTTGCCGAGATCTAAGAAGTCGAATGACACCGTTTGGTTAATTGTTGACCGATTGAACAAGTCAGCACACTTCTTGCCAATCAAAACCAATGACCCAATGAAATTAGCAAAGTTATATGTTCAAGAAATTGTGAGATTACATGGAGTTCCAGTGTCTATTATTTCGGACAAAGATAGTAAGTTCACATTGCGATTTTGGCAGGGACTACAGCGAGCTATGGATACTAAATTGAGTTTTAGTACGACATTCCATCCTCAAACCGATGGCCAGTCAGAGCGAGTAATTCAAATATTGGAGGATATGCTATGCTTATGTGTATTGGATTTTAAAGGTGATTGGGAGGAGCATTTGCCACTAGCCGAATTTGCTTACAATGATAGTTTCCAATCTAGTATTGGAATGGCGCCTTTTGAGGCTTTGTACAGGCAGAAATGTTGTTCATCAGTTTGTTGGACTGAGGTAGGAGAAGGAGGTAATAGGGCATGAACTTATTCAACAAATTACAGAAAAGATTAAAGTAATGCAATAACGGTTGCGAACAGCTTAAAGTCGTTACAAGAGTTATGCAGACTTAAAGAGAAGATCAATAGAATTTGAGGTGGGGGACTATGTATTCTTGAAGGAGTCACCTTCAAAGGGAGTTATGAGGTTTGGAAAGCGGGAGAAATTGAATCCGAGATATGTCGGACCATTTGAGATTACTGGAAGAGTTGGACTGGTGGCTTATCGATTAGTTTTGTTGCAAAAACTAGCAAATGTGCACAATGTTTTCATGTATCAATGCTATGGAGATGTGTGTCAGATTTGAGTTAAGTGATTGAACTAGAGCCGTTAGAAATCAAAGAAGACTTGATCTATATCGAGTATCCAGTCAAGATTCTTGACAGGGAAGAATAAGTATTGAGGACAAAGACTATTTCGTTTGTCATGGTATTATGGTGGAATCATTCGGTTGAGGAAGTCACGTGAGAAATGGAGAATGAAATACGACAACAGTATCCATATCTATTCAAGACTGGAGGTACAACGAGTTTGGGGACAAACTCCTTTTCAAGGATCAAGGAGGGAAGAGTTAAACTCACTTAATGCATATATCCACATCGTTAAGATAATATTAATAATGCATGCTAACACAATTAAATATAGCCCGCGGGAGAGGGTATTACATCTCTTCCTTCCTTGTCACTAAGATAATTGGGGGTGTCCTGTTGGGAACCCAGATATTGGCCAATGTGGCAATCCCAATTCGGGACAGTTATGAGAAGCCCCCGTGTGATGGAACAGGTATGTGGAATAAATTTTATGTGCTTAAATGTTTATTAAAGCATATGTGATTATTATATTTATGTTATTTAAATAACATATTAATTGTTAGGGACCATTTCTATGGTTCGTTAGGAATACCTTTGTGAGAGCGAAATGGACACATTGCATAATTAGTAGGTTAATTAATAACTTCATAATATTATGTGGGACCACTTATGGGACCCATACGTGACATAGAAAAACACTCATTTAAGTTTGGGATAGTTTTAATATTTAAGTTTTTCATTAATTAGCAGGGGTATAAACGCAAAATTAGTAAAATATGGGGAGGCAATTGTAGAAACCAAAACTTGTAACTTACATGTTAGAAGATATGTGTCTCATGACTCACTAGGACAACTTATCTTCTTCCTTAGTCAATTTACAGAGAAAAGATATATGAGTTTTACGACGGAAATTCGACGACACTCTCGACGCCAAACGACATGTCTTTTGACATCGGTTTTCGAAACAAGATACATATTCGGACTTACGGAGGTGAGTCTAATGCAATAGTACCATTCTTATTGATTTCTGAGATAGTTTTTCTGGGACCCAACTCAGGGGCTTTGCTCATAACATGTAAATTTTGTTTAGGATTTGCATGTGAAACTTACTAGGAACTTAATTCTATAAGTAGGAACGATAACCAAGAGGTGAGTGACAACAATTATGAAATTTGGATAATTGGATGTTTGAGATTATCTTTGTGATCCTAAGCATGATAAGTTAGCTCAAAATCAGATGTGTAGAGTAATTTTGTTAGGACATGTATAATTTACGATATTGCACGGTGAAATAAATAATTGAGCATGTTGAGCTGTTAATGTAGGTCAAAGGGGAACATGTACTTGCCATTGAGAATGTGACTAGTATCGAATTGGCCATGGGGGTCGCATGACTGAATGAGAGAGGCGTGGGCCTCGGCTAGTCGCGCGATCTAATAGAGTAGTCGTAGACTAGTATGAAAGGGTGGCCCCTACTTACAATCCCAGAGACCATAATTATGTGTAAAAGATGAGATTGAACATGTTTGTTATCCATGTGCATTTTAGTTATCATTCACAAGCATATAGCTTATATAGTGTAGTGATTATTGAATAACCATTGTACGTGATCAAGGAGACGGATCAAAGAAGTGAAAGTGACAACGGCAAGGAAACATGGTACTTTGGGAGTAGTTGTAGCTATGTTGGTAGCTTCATGTTTTGGAACTAGAAACTTGTGGTGCGTTAGTTTCAGTTTGTTTTGGGGCAAATACTTGCTGTTAGTTAACTATTAACTTATGTTTTTTTTTTGTATATAGCTCAAGACTATGCAAGGTTGTTGGGAGTATATGTAAATTTGGTTACTTGAATTATGTAATAGTTTGTTAGTAGTTTTAATGTTTGTAATATAAGGAGTATGTCATGTTGGTAGTATTAGGAATGGTATGGTCCTTCTCCTTGCTTGGGTTGGGTTGAGCGACGGACTCGGATTTTACTGTAAGAGTTCGACTTGAAATGGATTTGGTTTCTAAAACTGTCTTTAACTTGTTTAATGATTGACACGAACTCAAGAAGCTCGGATATATGTTGCGATGATATTTTTACATGTTTATGGGTTAAACTCAATGTTTGAATGTTTTAAAATTAGTTAAACTTGAAGTGTTTGAGTGACTCTAGGAAAAATTCTATAGCAGGTGAATGATTCTGCCCAAGGGGTCATTCGACCGGACGAAGGGGGCAGTTCTACCGGTCGACATACCCTCTATGTTGAGTTGACGAGTCAAAACTTTTGGCAATATGTGTTATGAAACTCTAATGACATAGGACGTGCCTTAGTGACATGCCACGTATCCTAGAATCGTATGTACGTCTCCGGGACGTGACAGTATCACCTATACCACCCCAAAGGTTTGACTTGAAAATGTTTACCTCTTAGGTTTGGAGAACAACACTTTCCACGGCCCCTATGTTTTGTCAAATCTAACGGTTTTGTTAAAAGTACAATTTAATTAACCCTCAAAATAATTGAAACAATTAACTGTAATTATTTGCAAAATGTCAAAATTAAAAGCCACCTCTACTAGATTTTGAATTTCACAAGTAGTATGACTAAAAGTAGTGTAGAAGCAAAAGCTGAAAAACCCTATATATATTACTTTGCTTCATTTGCACAGATTGAAGAAAGGTGGATCCAGATCCCTTATCGAAGATAGCATTTCAGAAAATTTTGTTTGAGATGGTAGGGTTTACCTAGGAGTGTTATAGAAAATTGAAAAACCGAAAACCGATCGGAATCGAACCGACCAAACACCGATTGGTCGATTTTTTTAAAGTAATGCACAAGCTTAAACCGACTGACACCGCCTAAACCGACCTACCGAAACCAATTGGTGGGTTTTAAAATCACTAAAAAAAAAACTGACGACGACACCCCTAATTTTACCAATGCTTGTGCATTTCAGAAATCTTGTTTGAGGTGGGGGCCTTTATTCCTACCCAAGGTTGGTTTGGTCTTCTAAATACTAGGAGATGGTAGTGTAGGTATATTTCAATAATTTCAAAATCATTCTGTTAGTTATACTAATCGTCAATAAATAGAAGGGGGAATTTGTTACCATTTATATAAGCTCAAGAGGGAAGTGTTATTCTCCAAACATAGGGGCGGAGCCATTATTTTTTTGGTCGGGGGTCCTAATGTAAATATAAATAGAACGTTCACAAAAGCTAATATTATTATATTTTGAATAAAGCTTGTTATATTATATAAATACTAGCGACCGGATTTCATATATTAGAAATGCTTCATTATAGCATCATTTATAATCTCGTTTAATCTCTTTGTCTCAATATACACGAGCAATCATTTAAGAATTGGTCCCCTATTCGACTGCGCAAGCAATTTTTCACTATTTCGATAGCTAAAAATATCCTCTCCACTATAGCTGAAAATATCCTATTCACTATGGGCTCATTAGTTTGCCGGATTATTGTGGGGGATTGGACTATTTTAGTCCAATCCGGGCTTATACTGTGTTTGGTTGGGCATTTTAAGTATTATTTAACTAAGACATTATTGTAGTGTGGTTAAAATTAATGCCCCTTAGGGGGGGATAAAATAATGTTAGGAGGGGGGTGGTATAAAAAACGCAGGCATAAGCATTTAGTGGGATTGTAGGGTTAAAAGACCAAACTACCCCTGCCATATATACCCCTCACAACCTACAGACTCCTTCAACAAATCATATCTCGCATTCACGAAGAGAGCAGCAGCTCCAGGCAATCGATGGTGATTCAGCTCTTCCATCTCACATAGGCGACGCAACTCTATCTTCTCACCACGCGATGCCGACGACAACATCGTCGGTTCTTTCTCTCTCACCCAGTCGACGCCGGAGAAGCTAGAGGTATGAAGGCTTGTTGGTCTCCTTTTTTTTTTTTTTTTTGTTTTTTTTTAAGTTTAGCTTGTTGAAATCCTAGATCTACAAAGGTTCTGTGGTCTGCTACTTAGATCCATGCTTAAATGAATTTTTTTTTAAAAATGAGTTCATAATCTAGGGTTTCATATTTATAGATCACAATTTTTCAACTGTTTTTGTCTTTGATTTTGAGTAGAGAGTTTTCTGGATCTACAATTTTTTGTCAATTTCTAAAACTTGTGGGTTCATAAGCTTAAACTCTGTTTTTTTTTTTTTCCAGTTGAAATCACATCCCTTCTCCTAGATCTCCTAGTAGAGTGATATTGTAATCAGTGTGCATGTAAATCTGGACATGAAATTTGGGAATCTGGAAATTTGGGACGTGATTCATAAAATAATGTGCAGAGAGGGAGGGAGAGAGAGAGAGTAATCTGGATCTACAATGTTTTTGTCCCAAATTTTTGAGGTAGAGTGTAATATGGATCTACAAGGCTTTTGTCCCAAATTTTTTTCAGCTTTTTTTGTTTTAACATACAACGTTTCACGTTTGGATTAGTATTTTTTTTTTCAAAGCATGAGAATAATACAGTGTGGGACATGCCTATAGAAAGCAAAAGAAAGATCCAACCTCAAGGTCCAATTTGAACCCTCAACAAAGTCACTCTACAAACCAAAGTTAATTGCTTTTCAAGGCTGTTGATTGGTGTTGAACATTTTATGGAAGCTTCAATTAGCTAGATCTATGTATTAGGAAAATGTGTCTTCTTGGTATTGTAGTTTGATGGTGGTTTTAGATTTTAATTAGTGTAGATGATTCTTGTTCTTCTTTGATATCATGTAGGGAAGAAATATGATGTTATTCTTATGGTCTGCTTGAGTTTTCATTGTATTTTGATTTTGGGCTTGCTGTTTTGCAAGGCTCTGTTTTCCTATTTAATGTACGAACTTGTAGGATTGTTTTCTCTGTTCCATGGCTTTGTCCAACCAATGACAAGGTATTCATCCATTTTTTCTATCATAAGTAGTAATGATAACGGCTTGATTTTTTAGTTGTTTATATATAAGCATATATGCTTGTAACGTATATAAGTAAGCTGATCCTAGCTATCTCAAAACAAGTACATGTAGAAGTGATAGAAAATGATGCACATATGTATATACGGGCCTTTTCAGAAACCATATTAAGGACACATTAGCATTTGATCTTAAATTGAAATAGTTGCATAATCAAATAATTATAGTGGTCTCTTCTTTTGGATAAATAATTGAATCTATTATTAGGTGACACATTATCAAGCTCTTTGAACTCAAAGGTAACTATGCAAAACTACAGTGTCAATCACATTCTGTGGCAGACTCATCAAAACAATTGTAACATTTGATTGTAGACCTTTTCTATAATGATTATTTATTTAGGTGCTGATTTTATACCACAACTTAGGGTAAAGTTAAGATTACTAATTGTTTAAAGTTGTGATTTTTAAGTTCAATTTTTTGTTTCATCAATGTTTTGGCCCTTTGGGAGTATTTGTTTAACAAGTATTTATTAGTTTAGTCTGGTTTGCATTTGTGCTATTCATAAGTCAGATTTATGTTGATTTTGATCATTTAGCTGTGACCCTAATTAACTCACAGTAGCGTTTCTGTTCTTTTTTAAGGAAAAAAAACAAAACTTTGCTCATATGAGATTTTGGGGGCTTGATTTTCTGTGCTTTTTCTGTAATTATGATTTCTTCCCATTTTCAGTTTAGTTTATGTTTTTAGATTAGATTCTCATTTAGTTTATGGTATATGTATTCATATTTTCTTGATCCTAAATCACCCCCCATTTGTTCAAACAAACTTTGCCTAATTGAAATTGTGTTTTTGATCTGCCTGTGTTCCAACTAAACAGATTGTAGGAATTGGTTTATGAAGAATATTTGTATATTCAACATAAATCCAACTGATTTAGTATTGATTCAAATATTCCTAACTCTTTTCCCATATTTATAATAACTTTTATGTAATTCGATGTTTTTAATACTCCAATTTAGTTTTATTTCGCTGTTGTAGCTAAAGTTAGTTAAATTTGCAATTCCTTCACTAGTTAATTGCAAGATTATCTAATATTGTCTTAATTCTATCTGTCTCAAGTTCAAACTCCATAGTTAGCTTTGAAGATGGCAATGGATCGAGGAAAAAGGTCAAACAGATTATTGCTCTTCAACTTATTCGATCAAAAAGAAAATGGAGATGAGGACTTGAACTTGTTAGGACATTATTGACATTGTTATTATGTATTTTGTAGTTAATGTTATAAAAAAAGTATGGGACATATGTATTGTGAATGTGTTTTGGTATATTCATGACAATTTGGTAATTTTTTAGCAAAAGGGGCATTTATGGAAAGATACAGATTAATCCATGCTTATACCATGGTCATCCAAACACACTATTGGACTAATTACATTTTATTTCCAGTATAATCTGGCACGAACCAAACACAGTATAAAAATAATACTGTATTGTTTTATCTTATGGTTAGTTATCCCAGGATAATTAACGACATTTCCAGTATAATGTTATTTTATTCATCCAATTTGGCATAAAACATTTAATATGAGGAGGATCCTATTCCTAAAAAGCCTAAAATACTGTGGCTAAATTTGAAATTTTCAAAAGTTTAGGGGGCATGGACCCACCTGGACCTAATATGCCTCCACCCTTGTCCAAAGGTGAAGGGGTAAGAGTCTCTTTTCAAATTTGAGGTCAACAGGTCAAACCTCATCCAGGTATGCAACGGTTCTAAGACCCAACTTATAACTGGCTAACTCATATTGCGATAATCAGAATTAATCTTCAACATGTTGGGAATTTAACACGCGGAACCAAATTCTCCCAAATAAACACACATCCATGAACAGTAATTAAACATGCACACCAAAGAAAAGACACACAGATTTCTACGTGGTTCGGCCAAACACCTGCCTACGTCCACACCCGAGAGATCCATTCTTTCACTATTGAGAAAAATATGGTACAAGTTACATGGATTAAATCCCATAACCCAAATACAAGACCCTTGTACACTCCTCACTCAATACCCCAAAGAATCTGACATAATCATTGTAATACATAGAGAAATCACAGAGATAAAGAAATACCCATCCCTACCTCACATCCCTATCATTGTGAACAACCCTCACAGAAAACCCCAGTGTATCTCTCTCACCCTAGACCATGCAACCCCATGAGGGGAGACCCCCAACTTGGTACACCAAGGGCTTCAATAAATTCCTATACGACATCCCTATATATAGAGTTTACAACCCATTACTTATTGAACAAGTAATACAACTCTATCATAAAGGAAACCAAATCAGAATAGGAATCTAGCCAAATCCCAATTCCTAAATTAATGGGATTGACCCACATGTGATATATCCCAACAATCACCCCCTATATCACATATGGGGTAATTAATCTGCCACATATCACCAGCACCCCTTAGCTGGTGTGCTCGCACCCCCTCAACTGAAGTGCCCACAAAGCTGACGACTTTGTAACCGTTTGTCATTGACCGTCTTTCCGTACCAACGTGCACACCTCGAATCAATATGGTCTCAACACCTCCGATTCGTCAAACCGCGGCCAATACATGTGCAATTGCCCCGAGTTAATTATACGCATTAACTCCACCAGAGAAGAGCCTCGATCCCTCTTTCTCCCCAACAGGATTTCCCCTCTCCATCGTCTGAACCGTGAACAAACCATCCACGCACTCACTTGCAAGAATTTTTCCATCGAGAACTTGGGAGTATAACTCTACCAACCAGACGACACAAACCATCTACACTTCTCTCATCTGCCGTGTGTGATTTTAGCACCAATATTAGATTCCTCCGCAACTTTGGGATAAATATCACACCACCCAAATAGCGAACCTACTCCAAAAAATATTTGATTAACGTTCCTACGTGCAGTATCCTAACAATTACCTCTGTCGGATAATTGCGCCTGTGTCTGCCCCCGTCTTCTTGGAACCCATCAAATAATTTTCTCCAGAAGCACATACTTACCGTACTCGGAATCTAACAACTCAAGAGAAATGCCCCGTATGAGTGGAATGTGAGGACCTCTTCCACCATACGCAACATACTATAATCCCAATAGCACCAAAATTATTTTTCTGCCCTAGATCCCAACCTGCTGTAATATATATATATATATATATAGGATCTATCACCAAAAAAAATAAATTCCAATCCGTACAGAATTTCACAAATCTGCACCTACCGATAAATCCGCAGCGCCCAAAAACCTTAGGAAGCATCTCTGACCCAAATTTCAAGAACATAACTTGTCCCACAAATCACTTGAAATTCTAACCAATTATGACCCATGACTCATTATACCTTGGCCACACTGGAACATCCCCCATCCAAGCCTTTTAAAGATATTCTTCCAGATCTTAAAAAAACTTGTACTCGTCATGATTGACCACTACCATACCTCTCCTTTTCCGCGACTGCACTTATCACTTCCAATGGCATGTGGCTATGCGCCGGACATGTCATAACCTTTTTTTTTTTTCCTCTGCTGTGTTATCTTTTAATCACCGTGCTGCTAATCTCCACTGCCACTGTGCGCCTCTGTCACCATGATCTGACCACCATAGCTCTGATACCACTTGTTGGGAATTTAACACGCGGAACCAAATTCTCCCAAATAAACACACACCCATGAACAGTAATTAAACATGCACACCAAAGAAAAGACACACAGATTTCTACGTGGTTCGGCCAAACACCTGCCTACGTCCACACCCGAGAGATCCATTCTTTCACTATTGAGAAAAATATGGTACAAGTTACATGGATTAAATCCCATAACCCAAATACAAGACCCTTGTACACTCCTCACTCAATACCCCAAAGAATCTGACATAATCATTGTAATACATAGAGAAATCACAGAGATAAAGAAATACCCATCCCTACCTCACATCCCTATCATTGTGAACAACCCTCACAGAAAACCCCAGTGTATCTCTCTCACCCTAGACCATGCAACCCCATGAGGGGAGACCCCCAACTTGGTACACCAAGGGCTTCAATAAATTCCTATACGACATCCCTATATATAGAGTTTACAACCCATTACTTATTGAACAAGTAATACAACTCTATCATAAAGGAAACCAAATCAGAATAGGAATCTAGCCAAATCCCAATTCCTAAATTAATGGGATTGACCCACATGTGATATATCCCAACACAACATAGGTTTCAAATTCGTATACCGAAATATAAATCTGAATTATATTTCAAGAAGACACAACATACCTTTGAAAGGAAGCTCTTCAGCTTCAATGAGTTCAGGAATGCAAAAATAAGCCCAAAACGCACAAGCACTGATCGTACGGAAATAAATAATCGGAATTCCAATCTCTTCGGCAACATCAATGGTAAACCCCAATATCCCATCTGCTATAATACACGTAATCGGTGGCCGATTTTCAGTACCTGGCCGATTCGAACCCAACAGCTCTTTCAAGAGTGGTTTAGTGGATTTTATAGAATCGATCAGATCCAGGACTCCGTCGCCGGAGCGAGGGTGATGGACCGGAAGTCCATCGGGGATAGACTCGAGATGGAATCTGGGGTAGGAATTGAATCGGGATTGGATGTTGGTGTGACGGAGGAGTCGGCCGAGATTGTGATCGGTCATGAGGAAGGTTACATAAAGGCCGCCGGCGAGACAGAAGAGCTCGGCCAGCTTGAGCATGGAGTTGACGTGGCCTTGTGCCGGAAATGGAAAGATTAGTACATGAGGTGAGACTACTGCCGTTTGATCCATCTAATTTTTTAATGATTTTTTTTTTTTTGGTTCTGAAGCACCTCTGGCCGGTGATTTAGATGAAGGAAAAGGATAAATAGTTGGGTAATACTTGGGGCACAAACAAACACATAACCTTTGGGACACAACCCAAATAATGTGTCTATCTCTCTCCTATGTCACTGTGGGGTCCAGTGACATCACAGGAGAGAGATAGACACATTATTTGGGTTGTGTCCCAAAGGTTGTGGGTTTGTTTGTGCCCCAATCTTTACTCTAAATAGTTCTTCCATATATGGTGCGTACAAAAATATGACTGGTTTTTTGGTTTTCTATTTTTGTTTTTATTGTAAAAGTACAGGAAAAAAAAATGAAAGTAAAAATTGGAAACTAAAATGCTACCTACATATTTTTACTAATGTCATACTTCTCAAATCTTTTAGTAATTTCATACTTCACAAATCTTAATCTTAAATTTTTATCTCAAATAATATGGTAGTTGGACCATCCTCAATAATGATAGAGACCTCTTTGACATTATCTAATCAAAATTCAGTGAGTCTACTATCACATCATTTGGGATGAGAATTTGGGATTAAGATTTAAGAAGCACAGTGGTACTCTTTTTTTTTTTCTTTTTCTTTTCTTCTTTTTTTTTTTTGGTTTACCTAACCCAGTGTTTACAAAAGTAGGTAAATTATTCCAAAAATTCAGATCTACCCTAAAAAAAATAGGTACAATATAGTGATATTTACTACTTTATAAATTTGGCACATTTCTTTGCAAAGTTCAAACAATCTTTATCAAAGTCCAAACAACCCTTAGGAAAGTCCAAATCTGCTATTTATTTCTTCTTTTTTTCTTTTACAAACTTGAATTTTATTTATTTGTGTACAACATTTATTCCATAAGATACAATATAGTGATGCTTACTATTTTTCATATTTAACACATTTTTTTATAAATAACTAATAATGTATAAACAACTCTTAATAAAATCCAAAAAAATTAAGAAAAGTCCAAACCAAACGTAGTAGGTTACAGCCCTGCGCATGCCACAAGTTGCAAAACTCATTGAATGCACTGTCAGCCTGTGCAGCCTTTCCCTTTTTTCTCCAATCCACAAATGACACATGAAGAATGGTATTGCCCCATCGTAGAACCTACCATAAAAGTTACACTTGGTAAGTAGGTAGGAGCATACCCAACACGTCTCTTGGAAATATCACATGGGACCTATTGATGTTGTTTATGTTGCACTAAGGGCTCGTTTGTTTGCCGGATAGGATAAAGGGGTATAGTATAAAGTGTAGTTAACTTATCCTGGAATAATTAACTACAGGATAAAACAGTGCAGTATTATTTTTATACTGTGTTTGGTTCGTGCCGGATTATACTGGGGATAAAATACAATTAGTCCAATACTGTGTTTGGATGACCAAGGTATAAGCCTGAATTAATCTGTAACTTTTCATAAATGCCTCTTTTGCCAAAAAAAATTTACCAAATTGCTATTAATATACTAAAACATCTTCACAATAGAAAAAAAAAATGTAGATCTATAATTATGAAACATTTATAAATAAAAAAAATATAGATCTATAACCATGAAACATTTATAAAAAAAATGTAGATCTAAAACCAAATTGGCATGAAGATACCAAAATACCTTCCCAATAAGCATTTTTCTATAACATCAACGACAAAACATTTATCAAATGTCAATAAATTACAACCAAGTTTAATAAATACAATAACAAATATTAAAAAAAAAACTCTCCTAGAAGAAGAATCAATGTGCTTGTCTATCCGTTTCCCATTTGCCAAATTCTCTATCCAATCGGTCCATTGGTTAGCTGCATTGGTTAGATGCTTCGACGGTGTCAATGTAACCATCACCAAGTTCAATAGGCTATCTCCATGAATATTCTTTGCTGCATGTATTAAGAAACATATGATTCTTGCTATTACTCAATTCACACACAAAAAAAAAAAATTCAACAAAAATGCATGAAGTAAACCACAATTCTTTTCAACTTCAGATTCCATATGTAGCACTTATCATAAGTTCATTCATCTCCATCTCATACACATTTGCATTTTTATACATCAAAACAAGTTAATTCCTAACCAAAACTTTCTTATCACATTGCTCAAGAGTCAAAACCCCCCCAAAAAAATGTTCATACACATTCCATTGGCAACTTCCTACATCATTGGTGGAAGAACTCAAATAATTGTAGATCTAGCAAAGAAAACTCAAAACTGTGCTTGTTTGTTGTTTCTCTCAATTTCTTCTTCTTCCCAATGTTAACAACAATTTTTAGTCAGAATCTAACTTCTTTCATTCATCAAATCTTTAAATACAAAATGGCTAAATCCACCACAAAATTACTATACATTGACCTTTTTCTCTCTCCTACACACACACAAAAAGAAGACCAAATATCAAAATATGTCCCCACCCACGCACAAATTGCAAAAACACCAAGAAAAACTAGTAGACACTTTTTCTTTCAATCTTTCAATCTAAATTTCTCTTCTTCATGCAAGTTCATTAAACATTACATTGTTTTTTTTTATTAATGTTTGGAATTGCCTTTTCAAGAGTGAGTTGGGGAAGTTATGAGAAAGTCCAATTTGGAGGCCCCAATTCAAACCCACCAGCAACATTATCAAATTACCTAGAGAATGATTGCCTTCAGCTGATAAAACTACAGTCAAAATTCTCTATTCTTACATTGAAGACTTTGATTTTGTAATTTTTGTAAATATGAACACACACACCAGAGCCCAGGGGTCATGAATTGTGAATATTAGTGAATTATGATCCACATAACTCAAAGGCAAATAGAGAACCTAAGTTCCAACCACATTAAGTGGTGTAAAATAGTTTGAATTTCCCCAACTTGCAGGGCACAAAATTGAGTATAGCTGCAAGAAGACAATGGGCAACGTGCAGACAAAAATTGAGTAAAACTAGACCAAAAAATGAGAATTGGGTGGTCCTGACAACTTGCAATGAGCAATCAAGATAACGTAAAATGGGAAGTCATAAATCAAAGTTACAGTTGAAAGAAAAGATAAGATCCCAGCTAGTCAAAAGCAGAGCATACTCATTATTCAAAATCTTTGAACAGCAACCCCTGTTTGGTTCCCAAGAAAAAGCTAAAGGACAATGAAGGCTTTGAAGATAAAGTTATTTTCAATCACACAGTGTTGATTCAATAATTTCTTCATGTGACCCAAAATGACCGATTATAATTTCAAATGCCAGTTAAGCTCACACTTTGATGTCACTATAAATTTCAAAACCCGAAATTGTAAAAACCCAAACAAATCAAAACCAAAATGAATGTATCTGTTCTGTTTCAGGTACATACACCATTGGTGGAGTTGAGAACACTAAAAATTTGTAGATCTAACAACAAAACTCAAAAACATTGTAGATGTAAACAGAAAAACTCAAGAAAATTTGTAAATCTGTGATAGATCTGGTAATTAAAATCGAAAAAAAGAAAGGGTTGTAATGCTTAGATCGGTGATAGATCAAACTTTAGGAATGATGGATATAGAAAAATATTGCAGATCTACAAAAAAAAAAAAAAAAAACCCTAAATTATGAAAGCCCTACTTCAGAAATCAAAAACAACAAAGGAACAACGAATCTATACCTCGGTACCGGCGCTATGTGGTGACATTGAGCTCAGTGAGGTGTTTCGCCGGCGTCGCCTACTGCAGCCGATGATGATTTCGTGGTGGAATTATTTTCTTTTAAACTCAAACTATATTTTTATAAAACCAGGAATTCCTAAGTTAAAATGAATTTTCTGTATTTTTATGGTGAACACTGCGCCACGAAAATACCAGTTTATATTCAAAACTGTCCGAGCCGGGTTAAACCTCCACAGATTTTAGAAGTGATGTAAAGCTAGATTTGACATACACTTTACTTTCCATTTATGGCAAGCAATGATTGGTTATGTTTTGTTTGGGAATGCTTTTGGGGTGTGTATAATCCTAAGGCCATAAGCTAAATACCCAAACAACATTCAGGTACTTGACCCCTATACACCTACTTGGCCCTTGGTGATTTGGTAAGTTAATACATCTGTGTATATACATATATAGATAATTAGAAAATTTAAAATCAATTTGTAGAGTAAAACTCATTGAACTTGGGCACCAAGTTGTAGATTATAAAATTTCTATATGTATACACTTCCATTCTCACTTTCTGCATATCTCCTAAACCAAAACACAGAGAGAGTCCTAAGAAAGAAATTTCAGAACTGTAGAAGAGGAAGCTTCTCAACTCCATAGCCAGAAGTTCCAATTGGATTTCCTTATTTTGATCTATCTTTCTCAACTATACTTCCATCTTCTTATCAGTGAGTATTCTAAACTCACTCCCAATGTAAATTCATACTTAGTTACTGATTTTGTGTATATATTGATAAACCACCATTATCAATTTTACGTTGAACTCCATGGCTTGAAAAATCATGAATTTCCAAAGTTAACCAAAATCTGTTTCTAGAACGAAATATGAAAGATTATCATGTGTAGACTCTACAGTATCAATATTGGAGCTTAATTTGTCCGTATCGCGACGTATGATAAAAATGAAGTTTTGACGCCTCTCGGATTTTCATAAAATCCGAGAGCTACGGATCGAATGGTGTAAAATTGATCGTAGATTCGAAATCTTTGTGGAAAAATGAAGAGATTCATATATTACATGTCATATATACTTTCAAATTCAAAAATGGGTCAAAAAGACCCCTTAATCTGAAAACAGGGGAATTCTGACGAAGAAGACGAAGTTACTGCCTTACCTCGCGCACGCGATTGCGCGAGCGACCCGCGCGTGCGAGGTGTATGTTTCCAGATACTCAGAAAAGTTTTATAAAGAAAAGGAAAATTCGGCGGACCGCGCGAGCCTCCTGTTTTCTGACAGTAAGGAAAGTTTTTATAATAAAAATGAAATACGGGAAGATCGCGCAAGCGATCCGCGCGCGCGACTTCCTGCAATTTATGGTTTTTGCTTGTTTTATGTTAAGGGACTGTTTGAATGATGTTTTATGAACTTTTAAAGATCTGTTTGGGAAATATTTTAAAGCAAATTATGTTTGGTGATGTTTTGGGTAGTTAAAAAATGATTATGCTCTTGGTTCTTCTCGTATAGACATGAATTTCATTCCCAGTACTTCATATGCTTCGTTTATAATTGCATGACATTCATATGAGTCGGTCGTGCATACATGGTCAGTGTGGAAAGAGTAATGGTCAATGTGGAAAGAGTAATGGTCATCGTGGTAAAGAGTATGTGGTTGAGATTGTGATGTGGATACTCTCTGGTACCCGAGTCTGGATACTGTGTGATGTATTTATGAGGCAGAAGGGGTATCAAAGTGTGATGTTTTAAGATAGAGTGTCTTTGAAATGCGACGGTGGCAAAAAAACAAAGGACATTCCCTGGCGCCCATGGAAGCGTCAAAGTGTATGAATCCGTACTTGGACATTCCCTAGCACCCATGGTAGTGCTGAAGTTTGGCCTACGGACATTCCCTGGTGTGGATATCGCAGGTTGATTCTTTACCCACAGCATTTTCAATTTCAAAAATAATGAGTCGCCACTTAATTTTTAAAAGGAAAATTAAGAAACCATTTTAAAAGCAAACTGATCTTTTGCGAAACCAAAGATAAACTGGGTCCGGGGATTATGGAATGAGAAGAGAAGGAGCCCGGCGGACTAAAACACCCCCTCTCATCCTATCTCGCGATAGGCCTCTACTCAACATCCTTTTATTCGAATTAATAATCTAGGCATGCCCTCAACTAATACATATGTATAAATATACATTACAAAAGCATGTCAAAAGGGTGTAAGATCGCTAAAGATAAAATATCATTCATAACCATATAAATCAAGTAGCAAGCATAATGATATGCAATACGAAACTAGAGAACTTACCCGGGATCTAGCCGCGAATTTTAAACGTGTAATGCACACAAAAAGTAAAAAGTCCTAAGAAAAGGTCTCTAACGCATATATACACATAAGGCAAGACCTAATTCTAAGGTGTCGCACATGAGATCGAAAATCAATAAAAATCAAAGAATAAATAAACTAAAGAGGGGTTGAGAAATTGTACCTCATGAGCGCTACAAAACAAAGGGTTAGTTCACATGCTATAAACAAGGCACAATATCAAAAATAACCCATCCTAAACCTCTAGCTTGAATCTATCAAGTATAGGAGGAATTGACAAAACTATGAATTCCTTTTAACTAATTGGAACCATAGCATCTCTATAGATATACAAGTCTCAACTAGGAGCCAATGCAATGTCCATATAGAGATGTCCTAGCCCCAATATGGTCATAAGGAACCCATGGTCATGTTCAATTAGGTCCAATCAAGTGCAAATTAGACAAGAGATAAGCCTTACATATGAATATCAACATGTATGAATGAATGTATGAACATGAGTCATGAAATGTTCATTAGTTTGGATCATCTAGCCTCTGGATTTAAGTCCCAAGACATTAGAAGTCCAATGGATTAAAGTTATTCAAGTTTTACCAAAACAGTGGCAAAATTGTAGAAATTACAGAGAGAAGATCAGACTTTCAAGGATAGAAAAACCATATTTCTAACGGTTGGATCTTAATGCTTTTCAAGTATGTTATGCCTCTGTGAGTCTAGTTTCTATCCCAAAAATAAAATCAAAGTTCCAACGATTAGATCTCTGGGAATTGGGTAAAAACCAGACGTCACTCAGAAATCTACAACTCTCTGTCCAGCATTATTGTATGATTTTCTAAAAATAGTAGAAAAATCTGAATTGCTTCATTCTTTTTAGGGTATCTTCCTAACACATTAAATTACTTAGAATAAATTATTTGGGGTCGAGAAAACGTGATTTATGCTCTGATCTACTCATTTCAAAAAGATATTGCTGTTCTGGAATTCTGGACAGATTACAACACACTTGCAAATCATAGACCCAAACCATCATAAGTATGGAATTTCATCAAGACAAAAATCACAGAGGTGCCCTTATGAACTATGAACATCGTCCAATTGGTCTCATCCAATTCCAATGAACTATAAATCTTTGATCACAGTGGGTTTACGGATTCACTGCACCAATATTGAGTTGGTATTCAAGATCTTAACTAAACTCAAACTACACCTAATTCCTCTCCCAAGTTCATGATCCTTGAGGATTATAGGCTCACTTTATTATTTCTCCTACCATGTTAATGGTCCTTGGAGATTATATATGATCAAAACTATGTGAAGTTCATAGAATATGGAAGCAAATCTATGAAACTTAATTTAGAAGACTCAAGCCATAGACTAAGACTTGAACCCAACAAATAACATATGAATATAACCATGACCCAATCATAATCTCCTTATAAACCATAGATTATAAGAGACTAAGAGGATCAAACTTGAAGGGATCTAATGAGATATTGAAGATCTCATTGATCTTATGAGGAAAATCTCAATTAAAAGAGATGATATCAAAGGCTATTTAGAAAATTCAAGTCAAAACACTTTTGATTATAAATCCAAACTCTATTTAGATCCAAACTAATGAAAGAAGATGAAATTCAATCACAATTCTTAGTGGTGTGTGATGAAATGAGGTAGGAAGAGAGGTTTTGAAAATATGTAAAAGTCCTAGATCTATGAATTGTGATTGAATGATGTGTAATAAGTGTAGGAATAGGGATTTAACCTCTAGATCTTCTCAGGATTTTATTGATTTGGAGAGATCCAAGCCTTACAAGCAATATTCTTCTTCTTCTTCTTTGATGCTTCAAGGTTCTTCAATGGAGATTTGAGGAATTGGTTGAATTGGGTAGGATTTCTGTGGGGTTTTTGGGTTTCTCTCTCTATAATTCTCTAAGAACACTCTCAATCTTCAAAATTCAGCCTCTCTCTCTAAGATTCAAG
Organism: Hydrangea macrophylla; assembly: GCA_033977485.1. Classification (NCBI taxonomy): domain Eukaryota; kingdom Viridiplantae; phylum Streptophyta; class Magnoliopsida; order Cornales; family Hydrangeaceae; genus Hydrangea; species Hydrangea macrophylla. The sequence goes on along the minus strand of CM066999.1, from coordinate 23,288,901 downwards.
TCTCATCTTCAAGGTTCAAGTCTCTCCCCCCCCCCCCCCCCCCCCCCCCCCCCCCCCCCCTCAAAAATTAGAGAAAATGGGAATTTTATAGACTTTCATTATCTTAGGGGCTAAGATAAGGGTAGATAGGTCAATTAGGGATGGTGGGAGCATGATTTACATGACCTAAGAGTAGTAAACACGTACACAAAAAATGACATCGTTTGGTGCATTCATTTGATCAAAGATTGAAAAAGAGTTTTGGCTTCAAAATGCAAATTAGCCCAGGCCGGCACTCGATGAGATGAAAGCGGCACTCAGTGAGTGCCGCACGGCACTCTCTGAGTGCCGCAGCGGCATTCACGGACTGCCGTTCGAGCACTCTGAGTGCCGCTGCACAGTAATTTAGCACTATTCAGCACCTTAATTTCATTTCATGTCATTTAAGTATACTTAAGACATTAAATGTAATTAAGGAAATACCTCCCATTTGGATTCAATAAAAATATCTAAAAAATCAAATTCCTTAAGGAAAAAAGTCAACTCTTCCTCTGAAGGCAAAATATTAATTTTCTGCACAAATCTTCTTAAAAACCTTTCGATTTTACCATGATTCATTTCATTTAAAAATTCATAAAAATCATTTCTAGCATAAGGGAGATCCAATGAACAATTACCGGGACTTTTCATCTTGAAACTCGAAATTTTTACGATTGACTCCCTTTTGACCCGTTGACTTTTCACTGGGTCAACTGTTGACTTTTTTCGGGGTTCATGCTGAATTTTCCTCCTTTTAAAAATGGTTTTAAGATGCTCCGAGAATAATGCCGTGTTTCTATACGTGTTCAAAACTCATGGTCTACAAAGTGACGGGTAGATGAGAATTTTGGTCTTTTTGGCTGAAAAAGGGTAATTTTGAACCGAGATTCTTCTAGGAAGATAATCAGATTGCTTGTAAGAGTCTTGATTTCGACGAGACATATTCATCATTGATCTCCAGAGGTAAATCCCCCTAAGTTTAATAGTTCGGTCAAAATTGGGGTGTCTACACCTGGTACCCGAGTTTGGATACTGCGTGAGGTTACCTCCGGTATTTGCATGGCGGATTAGGTACTAAAGTGTGAGGCATTGGACACTCCCTGGCACCCCGTGCTAAAGTGTGAGGCAAACTGGACACTCCCTGGTACCCTTGTGCTAAAATGTGGCTATCGGAGTATTTCAAAGATGCTGGAGTGAGAGAGTTGGGTATTGTGTTGCCGATAGAAAAGAGTTGGTAAGATGAGAATGGTCGCATTGGTCTCATGCACGGTCATATGTTTTATAAATTGACGATTATGTGATCACCATTATTGCTGCATAAGTGAATCAATTGCTATGATGATGACCCGCCGAGAAATGAAACTGTAAAATGGAAAACTGGTAATTAAGTATGTTTTATATTCAAGTTTATGATTTTAATACTCACCAGCTTCAATAAGCTGACGGCGTCGATACGCCCTGGATATTCGTGTTCAGGCTTTTTAGGTTATTATCAGGAGGGATCGTATGACTACGCTAATTGAGAACAGCTATCCTAGAAAGGAATTTACTTTTATATGCTTTTAAGTTACGAACTGTTTTGTAATAAGGATATTTGTAATAGACCATAGATATTATTTTGTTTTAAGGAGGCTTGTGCCTTGGTTGACCCCGTATTGTAATATGTAATAAGTTAGAAAAATATTTGTAGGCCTTGATTGCTTTGCTCTGATTTATATTGTTTAATTACTGTTCGACGTTTGGGACGGAATTGATCCTTCAAACTGTCGAGACCTACGGGTCCATAAAGGAAATTAAACGCTTTCCTTATTTATGCTATGTCAGGGCGTGACAGGATTTAGTGGTATCAGAGCCAGGTTATCTCAGAACAGTTTAGCCAGGTTAGGGTTTATCAGTTTAGACCCGATTCCACACTTCTGATAGCTTAAGCTTCATACACCCGTTGCTACGACAGGGAGGATAGACTCGGAACCCAAAAGCCTAAGATTATCTCTGTTAAGATTAACCCCTGATATAAGTTAGTATCCTTTTCAGGTATGGATCCAGCTCAGCCTTTCTTTCTACCCGATGCTTTTGGAGGGCACTGGGTTACCTTGGGAGCGATTGTACCGGCTTCAGCGGCACTTTACCTCGACACTATTGAGCAGCAGGCAGCTATGACCCTCGAGCTAGATATCTGGCACCAGATCCACATTATAGGACTGGTTGACTTGTCTCGTGCTCGCCTCAAGATTCTTTATTTTATCGAGATCCAGCATTTGGTGCTTATAGAGAAGGCTCGCTTGGCTAATAGCGATGCCTTCTACTTACCCCTTGAGGTTCAGCTGGTGCATGCCCATCTTGCATAGTTGGAGATGCCTCCGCCAGTTCTTCCTGCAGAGGAGCCAGCGGTTCCTGTTGACGAGGCTGTTCATTTTGTTCCTATAGGAGGGGAGGAGGTTGATGAGGAGGATGGCATCGGTTTAGACGACTTCGCGATCGACCTTGAGGAGGCTCTAGCACTTGAGCTAGCTCTGCCAGAGGTGGATGTCCCTGGACCTGCTTCCTTGTTGACCTCGCATAGCTGTAATTTTGGGCAGGCCCCTCTCATGTTCAGCGACTCCATCAGGCCGACTCGCTTGACCTGTTGATGTCTACCTATGGCGATGACTGATCGTTTAGATATCGCCTTGCACATATTGACTATTTTTGACTAGTAGCTCTATCTCTTTTTACAAACTATATTTACATGCATTCGAGTATAGGGCAATGATCCCATTTTTGTAAGTCTAACTCTTGCATGGACGATGTACGTCCTGACCTATATAGATAGGGTAAACACTGATCTGATCATACATGCTTTTTGTATCAACTTGACAAGAAGATATATATAGAATTACTCTTTTGATGTGGTTGTCGTTTAAATTGCTTATTATATTCTGCCTCATGCATATTTCCCATCCTTCCATCCTTATCATGCATAGAATGGCTGGAGGACTAAGAAGGAACAGGAATTTGATCGAAGATGCACCGTTAGCTGCCGACCCCACAAGAATGTTTGAAGCTTTTGTCAGACGTCTCAAAAGGGATAGTGATCAGAATAATAACCGACGAGACCGCCAATCTGGAGATAAGCTGCTAGAGAGATTCCGTGCGCTAAGACCCGAGCAGTTTACGGGTACCATGGAGCCCTAGAAGGCAGAGGAGTGGTTAAGGCAAATGGACCGTATGTTCGAAGCTGTGCAGTGCAATGAGATGGACAAGAGGAGGTTGGCTACATTCCAATTGACTGATGCCGCCACAGATTGGTGCGATTCTGTCATAGTTACCATCGGGAACACAACTACTATGGACTGCATTCAAGGGAAGGTTTCTGGAAAAGTACTTTCCAGCTACAGAAAGGAACAGAAGAGAGAAGGAGTTTATGGACCTGACTCAAGGAACCAAGTCGGTACAAGAGTACACCACACAGTTCGAGAGACTGTCTCGGTTCGCTCCTCACCTGGTTGATACACAAGAGAAGAAGATAAGGAAGTATAACCAAGGGTTGGCCTCGCAGATCCGCCGCCTGACTCTCGGTCACCTGGATAAGTCTTTTGAGGGATTGGTTGGGTTGGCCACTGATCTAGAAGAGGACGCTCGGGTAAACCGAAAGCAATTCGAATTCTGACCGCCTCGGAGGGGTAATTTTGGGAATAGACCACCAATGAATCGTACCCAAGGGCAGAAAAGGAATTTTGACAGAAGCAAGAAGACCCAAGCTGGCACCTATCCGACTCAACCTCGAGTTGGCGAAGGAAGTAGTGCTTGGAAATGTTTCAACTGTGGCAACCCCGGTCATCTGGCTAGAGATTGCAAGGCACCAAGGCGTGCTGATCAGCAAGGCATAGTTTGCTACAATTATGGTGAACCAGGTCACATCAGCAAGTTCTGTACTACCCCTAGGCAAGTGACTTACGGTCAGCAAGGTCAGACTCACGTGAATGTTGTTATCCCTGATGCTGCTGGATATGATGGGACGGTGTATGAAGAAGGGAATTATGAAGAAGCTCAACCTGATTAGCAAGCAGTGGAAGGTACATTGACTTTGTTTAACTCCCATGTTAAAGTGTTATTTGATACAGGTGCTGTTCTTTCATTCATATCTGTTAATACTATTAGGAGATTGGGTATCTTACCTCATCGTTTAGAGAAAGCTTTGAGGGCTACCTCACCATTAAGAGCCGCAGTCAGATTGGGACACATGTGCAAGGGTTGCCCTTTACGATTAGGAGATCGTGAAATCCCTGCAAGGCTGATTGTCCTATCGATGAAGGAGTTTGACATAGTCTTAGGAATGGATTGGCTCTCTCAGAATCAAGCGAAGTTGGATTGTGCGAGGACGAGAATTACATTCCCCGACAATGAGAATCAACCCTTTGATTTTCAGTGTAACCCTTCAGGTGATATGTTCCTCACAAGATGTTTGGTGAATATCGAAGTCGTCAGTACAGAGATGACAGCATCGTCTATACCTGTAGTCAAGGACTTTGAATAAGTATTTCAACACATTTCTGGTCTACTACCCGAGAGAAGTATAGAGTTTTGTGTTGAGCTTATACCGGGTACCGTACCGATCACCAAGGTTCCCTACAGAATGGCCCCCACCGAACTACTAGATTTGAAGGAACAGTTCAAGAGCTCGAGAACCTAGGTTTTGTACGCCCAAGTACATCGCCGTGGGGAGCACTAGTATTATTTTTGAAGAAGAAGGACGGGACGCTCAGACTGTGTATGTCATACAGAGAATTGAATCGTGTGACTATCAAGAACAAGTATCATTTGCCTCGGATCGACGACCTGTTTGATCAACTACAAGAAGCTACAACATTTTCCAAGATAGACCTAAGGTCAGGATATCATCAGTTAAGGGTACGAAAGGAGGATATACCTAAGATTGCGTTCAGAACCCAATATGGTCACTATGAGTTTTTGGTAATGCCGTTTGGAATGACGAATGCCCCGGCAGTGTTCATGGATCTGGTGAACAGAGTGTTCAATCCTTATTTGGATCAGTTTGTCATCATCTTCATTGATGATATTTTGATCTATTCTAAGTCAGGAGAGGAACATGAGCAACACCTGAGGATTGCGATGCAGAAGCTTAAGGACCACCACTTGTATGCCAAGTTTAGTAAGTGTGAGTTCTGGTTACAAGAAGTGAAATTTTTGGGACACAAGGTATCATCTCAAGGAATTTCTGTGGATTCATCCAAGACAGATGCTGTGTCGAACTGGGTTAGGCCGAGCAACCCTACAGAAGTTCAGAGTTTTCTTGGACTTGCAGGCTACTACCGAAGATTTGTTGAGGGATTCTCCAAGATAGCAGTGCCATTGACTGGACTGACAAAGAAGAATTTAAAATTCGAATGGGCAGAGAAGCACGAGCATGCTTTTCTAGAGTTAAAAGAGAGACTCATTACCGCACCGGTACTAGCTATACCCAAGCCTGATGAGAAGTTCACTATCTTCAGTGACGCGTCATACCAAGGATTGGGGTGTGTACTTATGCAAGATGGTAGAGTTATCGCCTATGGATCAAGACAGCTGAAGCCGAATGAGTTGAACTACCCATTCATGACTTGGAATTGGCGGCAGTGGTATTTGCACTCAAGATTTGGAGACACTATCACTATGGTGAGAAGTTTTATTTATTCTCCGATCACAAGAGTCTGAAATACTTGTTCACACAGAAAGAGTTGAACATGAGGCAACGCAGGTGGATGGAGTTGATCGAAGATTACGACTTCACATTAGAATACCACCCTGGTAAAGCTAATGTGGTTGCTGATGCTCTGAGTCGACAGACTCGTGAGACAATCGCCTCTTTGATGGTTAGAGAATGGCGAGCATTGGAGACGTTGGCAGAGTTCGACGTACAGAGTGTTGTGGAAGGAGGAGGACAACATTTTGGATGTCTTATCCTACAGCCTGTTCTGATCGACCGCATTATTGGAGCACAGAAAGAAGATGAGAAGTTTTAGACATGGTTTATTAAGATGTCAGAGAAGGATCCGACAGAATGGAAGGTTGGAATTAACGGAGGATATCGGTGCAGAAACAGATTATGTGTGCCGGATAGTGGAGAGCTAAGGAAGGAAATTCTGGAAGAAGCACATAAGTCGAGATATACAGTTCACCCAGGAGGAACAAAAATGTACAAGGATTTGAAAAAAAAAATTGGTGGGAAGGAATGAAGAAGGATGTGGCTAATTTTGTATCCAAGTGTTTGACGTGTCAACAAGTCAAAGCCGAACATCAGAGACCTTCGAGATTGTTGCAACCCCTACCTATTCCTGGTTGGAAATGGGAGCATATAACTATGGATTTTGTAGTAGGATTGCCCCGATCGCAGCAGAATCATGACGCCATTTGGGTAATCGTGGATCGATTGACAAAGTCTGCTCATTTCATTGCTTACAGTATGACATACCCGGTAGAAAAGATGAGCCGGATGTACCTACAACAAGTTGTACGACTTCATGGTGCACTTGTGTCGATTGTGTCAGACCGTGACGCACGTTTTACCTCTGGATTTTGGAAAAGTTTGCAAGAAGCTTGGGAACCTCGCTCAAGATGAGTACTGCTTTTCACCCTCAGACAGACGGGCAAACTGAGCGCATTAATCAGATTATGGAGGATATGCTTAGGGCTTGTGTCATTGATTTTGAAGAATCTTGGGAGACGCACTTGCCTTTGGTCAAATTTGCCTATAATAACAGTAATCACACGAGTATCGGGATGGCTCCGTTCGAAGCATTGTATGGACGACCATGTCGTTCTCCATTGTGTTGGACAGAAGTCGGAGACACAGAGTTGTTGGGACCAGATTTGGTTAGAGAAACCAACGAGAAGATTTCTTTGGTCAAGGAAAGGATGAGGACCGCTCAAAGCCGGTATAAGAGTTATCCAGATCGAAGCCGGAAGGATTTGGAATTTAGTGTTGAAGATCACGTACTTCTTAAGGTTTCACTGACCCGAGGAGTAGTACATTTTGGTCTCAAGAGAGGGAAGTTAGCCCCGCATTTCATTGGACCGTTTGCGATTTTGGAACGTGTTAGAAAAGTGGCTTATCAACTGGCGCTACCACTGAAGATGCCTGGGGTTCACAATGTATTCCATGTGAGTATACTGAGGAAGTACATATGAGATCCTTCGCATGTGGTTAGTTTTGACGATATTGAGACGAGTCATAATGTTTCTTACAAAGAGAGGCCCGTGAAAATTCTAGATCAAAGTATCAAGAAGCTGAGGAATAAGGACATTCCGTTGGTGAAAGTTCAGTGGAATCACCATGACGAGAATGAAGCCTCGTGGAAAGTTGAAGCTGATTTGAGGAAGAAGTACCCGGAGTTGTTTCATAACTAGTTAGTCTTGATTTCGGGGACGAAATCCTGTTTAAGGGAGGAAGGGTGTAACAACCTGCATTTCATTTATTTGATTTTAATTTCATTTTTCATATTTTAATTTAATTTGTATTGCCTGTTGTTACTTAATTACAATTCTCATGGTTGGAATCTTATTACTAGTCTAATTCACATTGGAATTTCTTTTGGGGTCAAATTATAAATTTGTAAATTTAGTAACACCTATGTTGGATTTCAAATTTGTATTTCAAAACGATGGAATTATTTCCTTTTAAACTCAAACTGTATTTTTATAAAACCAGGAAACTAATTCCTACGTTAAAATGAATTTTCTATATTTTTATGGTAAACACCGCGCAACGAAAATACCAATTTATGTTCAAAACTGTCTGTGCCGGGTTAAACCTCCACAGATTTTGGAAGTGATGTAAAGCTAGATTTGACATACACTTTACTTTCCATTTATGGCAAGCAATGATTGGGTATGTTTTGTTTGGGAATGCTTTCGGGGTGTGTTTAATCCTAAGGCCATAAGCTAAATACCCAAACAACATTCAGGTACTTGACCCCTATACACCTACTTGGCCCTTGGTGAATTGGTAAGTTAATACATCTGTGTATATAGGTATATAGATAATTAGAAAATTTAAAATCAATTGGTACAGTGAAACTCATTGAACTTGGGCACCAAGTTGTTTTTTTTAAATTTCTATATGTATACACTCCCATTCTCACTTTCTGCATATCTCCTAAACAAAAACATAGAGAGAGTCCTAAGAAAGAAATTTCAGAATTGTAGAAGAGGAAGCTTGTCAACTCCATAGCTAGAAGTTCCAATTGGATTTCCTTATTTTGATCTATCTTTCTCAACTATACTTCCATCTTCTTATCAGTGAGTATTCTAAACTCACTCCCAATGTAAATTCATACTTAGTTACAGATTTTGTGTATATATTGATAAACCACCATTGTCAATTTTACGTTGAACTCCATGACTTGAAAAATCATGAATTTCCAAAGTTAACCAAAATCTGTTTCTAAAACGAAATATGAAAGATTATCATGTGTAGAATCTACGGTTTCAATATTGGAGCTTAATTTGTTCGTATCGCGACATTTAATAATTATGAAGTTTTGACGCCTCTCGGATTTTTGTAAAATCCGAGAGCTACGGATCGAATGGTGTAAAATTGATCGTAGATTCAAAATCCTTATGGAAAAACGAAGAGATTCATATATTACATGTCCTATATACTTTCAAATTTGAAAATGGGTCAAAAAGACCCCTTAATCTGAAAACAGGGGAATTCTGACGAAGAAGACGAAGTTACTGCCTTACCTCGCGCGCGCGAGGTGTGTGTTTCCAGATACTCAGAAAAGTTTTATAAAGAAAAGGAAAATTCGGAAGATCGCGCGAGCAGCCCGCGCACGCGAGCCTCCTATTTTCTGACAGTAAGGAAAGTTTTTATAATAAAAATGAAATACGAGCAGATCGCACGAGCGATCTGCGCGCGCTACTTCCTGCAGTTTATGGTTTTTGCTTGTTTTATGTTAAGGGACTGTTTGAATGATGTTTTATGAACTTTTAAAGCTCACTCGTTTAATGCTTTTTCCTTTTACCTTGAAGGATAAACCTAAACAATGGCTGCTATCGTGCTGAGGCTAGTGCTGGTCGTACTCTGCGTGAGCTGCCTATGTATCCCAAGGGGAATCAAACCAGGACGTAGTTCAGGGCACAAAGGAACAAACACATGCAAATACCCAATAATCAGGCGGATGCTATGCTATGAGAATGATATGCAATGCGTGGATGTGATATGAATTGTGTCCTGAGTCCCATTATATCTAGTGTTCTGATCCTAGTATGAGCTGGTGCTGTGGGGTGTGTGCCACTCCAAGTGGACTTATGTCGTGCTAGTGTTGTGTTCTAAATTACTTGTGGTCCTAGTACATGTGTTCTGTGTATTCGCCACTCTCAGTGGGCTTGGTGATATATGCTTTGCTATGACTAATAGACTTGTGAGGGATCTCGATCCAGAGGTCTTATCCAAGGAACAGCGTGGTGCTTAAAGTGATATTGTGGTGCTCAAAAAAGTGCTTGCAGTGTGTTTGCCATTCCTAGTGGGCTTTGTGATTTGTGTGTGTCGCTACCGATGGGCTATGTGCCCAATTTATTGTGTTTGGTGAGTGAAGTGACCCTCTAGACTTGTTCGTGCTCCCCTTAATCGTGATACTATGGACTCGGTGACTCTCAGATTCTCAACGGTGCTTCTCAAATTTCAATGATGATCCTCAATTCTCAACGGCGCTTATGTTGTTCCTCAAATCTTTGACGGTGTTTCTCAATACTTCTCAACTCTTCTGATGTTCCTTGATGCTCCAACAATGCTTCTCATCTCTTCTGATGTTCCTCGATGTTCCAACAATGCTTCTCAACTCTTCTGTTGTTCCTCGATGCTCCAACAATGCTTCTCAACTCTTCTGATGTTCCTCGATGCTCCAACAATGCTTCTCATCTCTTCTAATGTTCCTCGATGCCCCAATAATGCTTCTCATCTCTTTTGATGTTCCTCAATGCCCCAACAATGCTTCTCATCTCTTCTGATGTTCCTCGATGCTCCAACAATGCTTCTCATCTCTTCTGATGTTCCTCGATGCCCCAACAATGCTTTTCATCTCTTCAGATGTTCCTCGATGCTCCAACAATGCTTTTCTCTCTTTTGTTATTGCTCACCTTGGATTTAGCTCTAATTTTTTCCTAGGCGTCCTTTCGGATTTTCGACCTAGTGAGCCATGCTTCTTTTCTTTTTGAAAGTCTGCCTATGTACCCCCGAGCGGGGATCAGGTCCAACGTAGTTCGGGCCAAGGATTTGAAAGAAAGGGGGTTGATTATGATGGTGTCGACCAAACCGATGCGGTTGCCTACGTATCCCTGAGTGGGAATCAGGTTGAGCGTAGTTCAAGACCAAGGCTTTAAAAGAAGGGGGGTTGATTATGATGGTGTCGACCGAACCGATGCGATTGCCTACGTATCCCCGAGTGGGAATCAGGTCGAGTGTAGTTCAAGGCAAGGTCTTGAAAAGGAGAGGTATGAGGATTTTTCAAACCAATCGTCAAATAAGTTCAAACTTGAGCCACTTGTGGTAGCTTTAAATAAGAGGATTCAGTTTCAGTCTCCCTTTCTTTTTTTATTTTTTTTTAATATTTTTTTTTGTTTTGAGGATTGATCCTTTTCACTTTCACCTAGCCAGTCAATTTTGTTTTTTCATGTAGTTGATTCATGTGAGATCTTCTAATTGCAATCTCGAAATTTCTTAATGTGCATGTCAGCTCTTAGAATTTGTTTGTGGTTGTTTGGAGCTTTTTGAAATATGATCTAGGCACGTCTTATGATGTACCTTGAAGGGTACAATTCTCTACATCACCAAAATTTTCTTTCTTTCATTTTCTCCATCATTTTGACTGGCTAGGGTCAGATCTTGGAAATCAATACCTTTTTAGCTCTAACTTTTGCCCAGGTGCCCTTTCGGGTTTTCATCCTAGCGAGCTTTTCTTTTTCTTTTCTTTCTCTCTTTTTTTCTTTATTTCTCTTTTTTTTTTAAAGTGAAGATGAAACTCACTGAAATGTTTGGCTACCATCAAGGATTAAGTTTGCATCGCGGACAAATTCACCTAGCTCTTGATTAGATTGGGCTCAAGGCTTTAAAATGGTGGAAATGGGTGTTGGGCAAGCCCCAAGTCAGTTCCAAGTATGTCTTTTCAAGATTGAGGTAAGAGCATCTTTAAATTCTTAATGTAAGACTATTCAATTCTCGGCTCTTCATCAGGTGCCAGCGCAAAATTAACTTTGACCTTTCAGGATTTTTTTTATGCAAAAATTTATTAACAGAGTAATATCCATGTTAATTTGAAAAGTGACACTTCAGTTCAATGATTCATGCATTTATGACTACACACATCAGATTAGGCAAAATGAGATTTTATTCCATTAGCAAAAGAGAGGGATTACATTACTCGACACAGACCCATAACGACTCGATGACAGACAGACTCATCTAAAAGACCAAACTTGAAATAGACTCAAAACATAGAACAGACCCAACTTGGTCTCAAATGAAGTGTCACGGTGACTCGCTTATTCTTTTAATATATTTTTTTTAGCAGAAGTTCCAAACACCATCACTTCACTGCGTAGCTTCAACAATCATTGGCCTCAGCGAAGGGGATCATTTGAACAGATGGGCCAAGGGCTTTAGGTTCGACGAAGCTAGGGGCTTTAGGTTAGATGAATCTAGGGGCATTTTGGTTGACATGGGGTTGGATGGGTGGTGGCTCGATGACTCTTCGGTCAATGAGGTCTTAGATATCATGGCAGAGACGTATACACCGGTCGGTGTCATGGCCTGGGCCTTGGTGGTAGGCACATTTGGACAGGTCACAGTTAAGTGGTGGGGTATCGGCACGAGGCTGAAGGAGTTGGAGGTGCCCCTTTTTTAGCAGGCCACCTAAGGCTACGGAGGGGGATATATCTAGCTTGAAAAATTCACAAGATACCCTATTTTGGTAAGGGCGGCTAGGCGAGCTGCTTTGGTTTGTGAGCTGGCATGGTTGGGGAGAATCGGTCATGGGTTGGTTACTAAGGGTGTTGATATCTGAAGGGTTTTGGGAGTAGCCGAGCCTCTTGGACTGGCTTTGTGATTCTTCATTCTTGATGTTCCCTTCCCTAATTGCATCCTCAATTCTAGTCCCAATCTCAAACAACTCTTCAAATGTTGAGATGGACTGGTAGAATAGTTTCTCATGGTATAGCTGTTGGGTTTGTGCCCTCAAACCATTTCTTTATGTATGAGACATTGACATTTTAATATATGGATATTAGCTTTACATTTCATTATGTATGTTTCTTTCATGAGATGATTGTTAGCCCATAAGTATCATAGTAAGTAATTCATGTATGTATGAGATACATACAGGCGAGATATGAATTGCTATTCATTGATACTTAGAACTTGTCACAATGGATGATGAGACTGGATATCTCATCAGATTTACATTGTAGCATGATTAACTACCATTGGATGGAGTGATGAATCTCGATCACTAGAGTTTAGCTCTTAGTTAATATGCTAGTGCTTTTAGTGCATTGACGGACCTAAGTTTTCCTATTGACACTCAAGACTGTTAAACCGTCAATAGGAACTCATAACTTGTATAAGGTACGTGTTCTTAATCTTGAGACGATTATGAACACAGACTATGGATATGGCTGCTTTGACTTACCAATCAGTGAGGTCTATAGAAGATCAACACCTGGGTATCTTGGGTATGTCATGTTCATAGGGTTGTGAACATATATTGTCAAGATAGAATCTACCCTCTGATTCTCTGATTCAGAGTAAGCATTCCCTTGAGAATGTCACCAGGTTGATTACTGAGAACTGCAGTTTTGTTGATAAGCAGTTATCAACATGTTTGGTAATCATGAGAGGTGAATGGGACTCAAGGAATACAAGAAGTAATCATGAGTCAGGTTGACAGTAATGGTTATTCGACTACCTGAATATGATTGCGAATGCTGATGGTAGAGGGACATTAGTACACCATACAAGTCTAGTTACCGCTTCGGATATGTTCTTTTGCGTTGGAGTTCAGTTATCGTTTTATAGTGGAGTAAACGATAACTGACCAGTTAGTTAGTTTGCTGATCAAAGAGTTTGGTCATGGTAATTAACAACTGGTCTGAGCCAACAACAAAGAGCCTAGGAGGTCCCACTCTTAGCTTCGCTAGGATGCTTCGAAGGACATATGAGGATCTGGTCAAGACAGGTTCGATCGATTGAAGTAGTCCCGATCGATCGAAGTCTAGCCGGGTTCGATCGCTTGAACTGGTTCGATCGATCGAATCTTCAATCGATCGAAGGTCGTTCGATCGCTCGAACATTAGGTCGGTTCTGGGAATCTATAAATAGGGCAGCTGCGTACTAGAAAAGAGGCTTGTCGAATTTTACTGACCAGTTGCTGCAGATACGTTTTTAGCTTCCCAAACCTTCCATCCTCTCGATTAGGGTTCCCACCAACCCTAGTCCTTCCGGCAGGCGTCCGCAGAAGACATAAGGGTGAAGACTACCTAGTGGAGGCTGCTCTATCACTCCGAGGAAGAAGAAGAAAATCAGAATTGGGTTCAAGACCTAGGTATATCTTCTTCTCCCTTTTGTTAGTACGCAACTATAGAATTGACGGGTAGTAGATCCAGGCATACCAAAAGTTTTTACAACTGATTTTTCCGCTGCGCGTTTAAACTCTAAATTTAAACCGGTTTTTCCTTCAATAGCGGCTGTAGATTCTTGATCAACATCCGAACTTGCTCCTTTTCGACTGGTCGGTGGATCATCTGGGCCACTTTATTCCTCCATCTGCTCAAGAACGCAGCGAAGGACTCATTGGAGTTCTACCGGGTAGTCTTTAGATCCCGGATGGTGACATCGAGCTCTTGGTTATAGGAGTAATGATCAACGAAGATCCGAACTATATCTTCCCAAGTCTGCATCTTAGAAACCTCCAGGGTCATAAACCAGGATAGAGCAGCCTTGGTGAGGGTCTGAAGAAACATCATTGCGATGTGTTCATGGGTGCAGCCCATAGACTGGAAAACACTCATACACAACTTTACATGGCTCTTTGGATTCACAGTTCCATCAAATCGGTCAATTTCAGGCATCTTGAAGTTCTCAGGTAGCTTTAATTTGTTGGGCTCAAATAATCCTTCTAGCTCCAACATGTAGTCATCGACCCCCTTACTCTTTCTCAGTATGTTCTCAAGCTTATCAACCTTGTCCATTTTCTCTTGGAGCTTTTTCTCATATACAGGCAGTGGGACCCCTTGAAACCAATCTTCTTCTCCAACATTCTCATGTACAGGAGGTGGTATAAACCCCGGCGGAGGTAGTGGAACGAACCCTGTTGGTGGTGGGAACCCAGGTGGATACTGTGGCCGCTGCTGTTTCATTTCTTCCATGAACTTTAAAACTTGGGCCAGGCTGCCGGATTGTTGGCTAATGGTTGCTCCCAACTCGGTAACCTTGTTTTCTACCTCTTCCTGATTCATGTTGAAATAACTTGTCGGGCTGATTCTGACCAAACTATTATCTAAATTTCTGACCCAAGACGAGGATCCCAACTGTAGACTTTGGGAATCTATAGTGACCTACAGATTTGATAGGACTATATCAAATTTTGACAGTGATGACTTTAAACAGACAATGACAATGATGTTAACAAACATGGACTGACTTGTGTACAGACTAACTGAAACATTGCATGTAGACTGATAGGAACGGTGCATACATATGAGACAAGCATGCGGATGCAAGCCCTAATCTACATGATACTCCTACTTCTAACAGATAGTAGTTAAGAAAGTAAGGTCCTAGCCATACAGAGTGTGCTAACTTTTCTTTCCAGTATGATCACCATGGGAGAAAGAAGAATTTCTAGGATATTTTGGGAGATTCTGGGGACTTTTAGAATTTTTGAGAGTTTCTAGGAGAAACAGGCATATCTGGGTAATCTGGGAGAGCTTTTTGGGAGAAACCAGTGTATCTGGGAAATCTGGGAGACTTGGACAGAGTTTTTGGGGAAAACTGGTGTATCTGGACACTTCTGGGAAGTTTGGATGGAGTTTCTGGAAAAAAAACTGGTGCATATGGGAAATCTGGGAGATTTGGACAGAGTTTCTGGGAAAAACATGTATTTTCTTGGAAATCTAAGAGATCTTGGCAGGGTTTCTAGGAAAAAGGGATTTCTGGGAAATCTGGTGAATTTCTGCAGAGTTTTCGGGGAGCAGAGATTCGAGTAGAGTTTCTGGGAAACGGGAATTTTTGGTAAGTTTTAGATGGATTTTGGCAGAGTTTTCGGGAAACAGGAATATCTGGTTAACTCGGACAGAGTTTATGAGCGAATTTGACATATCTGGGTGAGTTAGACAGAGTTTTCAGGAGAAATTGGGATATATGGCAGGAGCAGGTGATGATGGTGATTATACTGTCTAGTAGGTTTTCATACTCCTATGTCTTAGGACCAACAAACAAGGTTTGCGGTGTATATCTTTGTGAGCTTTGAGCAGACATCCTTGTCATGGTGCCCAGGCAGGTCAACTCAATGTGATCACATGTGAGTGATTGCCGTGAGAATCATAAAAACGAGGTTCTGCCTTATGCCACATAAACGTCTACACTGCGCAGGTAATCCCGTCAGGACATACAGCAGTTATATCACATTGTCCTATCTGAAAAGATAAATGAACAGTCCTATGAAAGGTTCTACAGGAATCTATATGTAAAGGCTGGGTTTAGTCAAAGAGGGTCCGTTGACGAGAGTTCCAATATACCGTCAGAGAGACAGTACGAAAGTTTTTACTCTTTTTGATATACCCTGGAAGGTACGGTATCAATGGTGACTTATGCCCTGGCACAGCAAGACCTGAACAATGTCAGCGCCGCGTTTTAGACACAGTCGGAGGGGAAAATGTAGGAGTGCAATGCGGTGAACCAGACATAGTAAAAAGATGATTTTAAGGATGCTTCTTATGAGTCAAACCTCTGTATTATTTTGTTTTAAAAATAAAAGTCCCCAGCAGAGTCGCCAGATTGTGGACACGTGGAATCAGTCTTCCACTCTTTATGTTTGAAATTGTTTTTGAAAAGGAATGAAAGAAAAGGTCTGTTGAAAATAGATACAGAGTCGCCACTTGGTCTTTAAGTAATCAAGAAACCTATTTTGACTCACCCAAATGGATAAAGGGCACCGGCCCTTCATAACCAAAGAACTTGGTTCGGGGTTTTGGAATGAGAGAGGAAGGAGCCTTTGTCGCGACTAAAACACCCTCAACTCGCCCCGTCTCTCGACGGGCCTCAATTAGAATCCAAATAATCAACTTTTACTATGTTTGGTTCGACAATTAATATTATGGTAGTATATTACATCACATAAGAATCTTGAAATGGAAGATCAAAAGACAAGATATCATTTATAAGATCTAAGCCAAATATCACACAATATAAATTGAAAGATCACACAAACAAACTTAGAAAAAATCGTCTAATCACATATCAAGTAATTAAGTTTTCCTAATCTAAAGGGGGACATGGATTGTTCTTGAAACAAATAAACAAAGAAAACGAAGTATGCTTAGCAAACTAGTATGATGCATGTTAATCTTTGAGGAAAGAAGACCTCTCAATCCTCGGGATGGATGAAAAAGGATGATTAGATCGAGGGGAAGCATGAACGTATGATCAAGTTCATTCCTTGTAATCTTCTTAGATTAGGAGTCACAAAAGCCCCAAATCTTGCATGGATGCAATGTATGATCCTAGAATGTGCAAAGGTTGTACTGTGTTAGTGTACATGGATTTTCTAAAGTGACTTGGAAGTCTAAAATGTGCATGAATGTATGAAGAAAATCATCATGGAATATGTACAAATATGGTATGGACCACTTCCTAGGATATGAGCTAACTTGGAGTGCATGTAAGTATCAAATCTAAGAGTTAAAATGAACGTATGCTTGCTGTGAATAGTGGACAGAACAGTGAGCTGATCTCGCATAAATGGAATAATGGGGTTAGAAATGTTTTTCATGCATGATTTTTTTATGGAGATAATCCTTATTGTGTCTAGAACACAACCCAAAAAGAAAATCTACAATAACTATTACAGATTGAGAGAAATCATATGAACTAGAGAGGTTACTCAGAAACAGAGTTCGTACTGTCTACTGAAATGTTGAAAAATCTTAGAAAATGAAAAAAAAACATTTAAGAGCCCATTTAGACATAAAGTTCCCTAGACATTTAAGTTCAAGGGAAAAATAAGTTAGGACCACTCTTTTTGGAAAGGGTTTCTGAAATACAAGTTGAAATTCAACCTAGCTGCTGTGATAGCAAAAACAGAATGTCTGGAAGAAATGTTTTGGTCAAAATGGAACCTTCCAATTGTTTCCAAGTCAAACCAAAAATCATGGGTGTTCTCTAATGAGTTAGAAAGACTTTCCAAGTGGTCATACATTCAAACATTGGGTATTGGACTCAGAATAATCCTTTGAAGTTAAGGAACTCGCTGTTTTGAAGATTTTTTGAGAAAACAAGGTTTATTTCTTGGAATTCAAATATTGGGGGTTTTCGAAGGGCTTTGAAATAGGAGTTTTAAAAGTGTATTTTCAGCACTTAATGGGAGATTATAACCACTTAGAACATCAATATTGAACTCATATCAAGAACCTCCAAGACTGTTGGAGAGTATCATTTTCATCTTGGAAATAACTTCAAGAATACATAGGAATGTATTGAAGTTATAATCATCATCTATCAAACATGTTTTTGAGGTCAAGAGCTACTATCCATAAGGATTCACTCACCTCAAACTTCATGTCATCACTTAGATGATGATGAACTAGTAAGTAAATAAAGAAAAATCAAGAAGAAATGGGAGAAAAAGAGATGAACATATATAAATAAAGCAAGTAAATAGCAATCAATATTTGATAATCAATGTGATTTTGGACTTGTAGCTTGGTGTTTCACTCATAGATATTGACATTTGGACATGGAAGTAGCTTCCTAACTCAATATTGCTCAAGAATGGTGATTAGGGAGAGTTTGGATGTGAAGTATATAGAAGGATAATGGAAGAACTTGAGTTTAGAACTCACTTTCTATAGAAAATCAGTGGAGGAAGCTCCATTTCTCACTTCTAACTCTAAGCATATCTCTCATTCTCTCTACAACTTTTCAAAGCTTTGCCCTTGGCCACCCCAAAATGAAGAGCAATGGGGGGTTTATATAGGCCAATTTGGGGTGGTTTTGGGATTTAAAGAGTACTCACATTGGTCCCAAACATCTGAAAACAAGAAACTACGTCGTTTTGGTTTTCAATTAATCAAAATGGACCCCCAAAAGAAATTATAAAAATGGACAGTTCTGGGGGAGAGTGTCGTGGCGGCACTAGGCCTATGCCGCGGCAGCAACGGGCCAGTACCGCGGCGGCACTGCTCGTCCTTCATCCAGAAATTTGTATTTAGGCCCCCAGAGGTTCCGATATTCGCGAAAAAGCCCTATTTCGTCCGAAATTCACAGAAAATGCGTACGAACTCCAAATCGAGATTGTGATATACCGTTAGAAAGGTAATGGAGTCTAATTTCCATAAAAAAAAAGTTCAGAGATAGGTCACTTTAAAAAGTTTTGCGGTATCTGCAGTCAAAGCTGATTTGACCGCCTTTTTCACCTTCGAGAATTCATAATAAATTCGTTTTAAATCCAGAAATTATGTACGATATACTGTTGGAAAGCTATTGACCTCTAGTATCCATGAAAAATGTTTGAAAATTGTTACAGTGCTCCGGTTTTAAAGTCAATTTTCAGGTCAAATCGGTCAAACCCGGGATCTCCAGAAAGTTCTGGGAACCTCTGGGAGCTCCCAGGAGCTGATGTTTTCGTCCGATTTTCTTTTAAAACTCATTTTATTACTTTTCTTACGACATAGCATGTTTCCAGAACTTTCGGTCCAAATCTGAGAGTTTTTGGACTTTCAGGGGCATTTTGGTCATTTTAAGCATTTTGAGAGATAGAACTAACTTCCAAGAGTCTTTTTTGAGTCTTTTTCGTTCATTGTGAACCACCAAGCTATGGGTCTCCTAAATCTGATTGCCGACAAAATGGGGTGTCTATATTGTGCCATTCAAGCCAACTCCACCCCAGGGACAATCCGGAACCACAAGTAATAACCCCGGAGTCTGTTTTAATTGCGGATTTCCTGGACATATGTCTAAAGATTGTCGTGCCCCAAAGAAGAACAGCCGCACAGATGTAGTCTGCTTTAACTGCAACAAGAAGGGACGTCTGTCTAAGGATTGTAAAGCACCCTGAGGAGGATACTATAGAGCATCGACGCAAGGACAGACTCGCCTCAATGCTATTATTCCTGAGGAAGTAGGATTTGATGAGGAAGTGCAGCAGAATCTGGAAGGTACTCTAACCCTCTTTAACAGTCAAGTGAAAGCTTTGTTCGATACTGGTGCATCAAACTCGTTTATTGTAATTAGAATCGTGCAATGCTTAGGCCTAGTACCCCAAGCATTGGATATAGCTTTGAACGCTACATCACCGCTAGGAAAGAGCGTTAAGTTGGAAAAAGTATGCAAGGACTGCCCTCTAAACTTGAAAGATCATAATCTCCTCGTTGATTTGATAGTTTTATCGATGAAGGAATTCGACGTGATCCTAGGAATCGATTGGCTTGCAAAATATCATGCTAAATTAGATTGTGCTAGCAAATCCATATTCTTTTCAGTACCCGATGGTGAACCATTTAATTTCAAGTGTAACCCTTCATACGACGTTTTCCTCACCAACTACTTAGCTACTCTTGGAATCACAAGTAAAGAAACTCTTATTGCCCAGATCCCCGTAGTTCAAGATTTCGAGGATGTTTTTCAAGAAATTAAAGGACTACCACCCAAGAAAGACATCGATTTCTGTATCGAGCTGATACCCGAAACCTCACCGATATCGAAGATACCTTACCAAATGGCCCCAACGGAGATGCAAGAACTAAAGATGCAAGTACAAGAGCATCAGGACCTCGGATTTGTTCGACCGAGCACTTTACCATGGGGAGCACCGATACTATTCATCAAGAAGAAGGATGGAACACTTTGACTCTGTATCGACTATAAAGAATTGAACAAGGTCACAATCAAAAATCGGTACCCACTACCGAGGATTGACGATCTGTTTGATCAGCTACAAGGAGCTACGACATTTTCAAAGATAGATCTATGGTCCGGATACCATCAATTGCTCGTCCGACCTGAGGATGTACCCAAGACGGCTTTCAGAACCAGATATGGACATTACAAATTCCTAGTTATGCCGTTCGGATTAACAAATGCCCCAGCAATATACATGGACCTAATGAACCGAGTCTTCAGACCTTATCTAGATCAGTTCATCATTGTATTCATAGATGACATTCTCATCTACTCTAAGACAGAGGCAGAACACGAAAAACATGTGAAGATCGCACTACAGACTCTCTGAGACAATCACTTGTATGCGAAGTATAGTAAGTGCGAGCTCTGGCTAAAGGAAGTCAAATTTCTAGGACATGTTGTCTCGTAAGAAGGAATAGCAGTAGATTCATCAAAGATCGACGCTGTCTTGGATTGGAATAGACCTACCATAGCAACGGAAGTCAGAAGTTTTCTTGGACTAGTTGGATACTACTAGAGATTTGTGGAACGATTCTTTAAGATCACAGCCCCTCTTACTGGATTAACCAAGAAGGATTTAAAGTATGAATGGAGCGATAAGCATGAACGCGCGTTTCAGGAATTAAAGAAGAGATTAACCACGGTGCCAGTGTGTGGACACGCGGTGGAACCGATCTTCCACTCTTTAAATGTTTGTTTTGAAATTTGGTTTTGAAAATGAATTAAAAGAAAAGGTCTGTTGAAAATAGAAACAGAGTTACCACTTGGTCTTTAAGGAACCAAGAAACCTAATTTTGACTCACCCAAATGGATAAAGGGCACCGGCCCTTCATAACCAAAGAACTTGGTTCGGGGTTTTGGTACGAGAGAGGAAGGAGCCTTTGCCACGACTAAAACACCCTCAACTCACCCCATCTCTCGACGGGCCTCAATTAGCATCCAAATAATCATCTTATATTATGTTTGGTTCAACAATTAATACTATGATAGTATATTACATCACATAAGAATCTTGAAAATGGAAGATTAAAAGATAAGATATCATTCATAAGATCTAGCCAAGTATCACACAATGTAAAGTGAAACATCACACAAACAATCTTAGGAAAAATCGTCTAATCACATTTCAAGTAATCAAGTTTTCCTAATCTATAAATGGACATAAATTGTTCTTGAAATAAATCAAAGAAATCAAAAATGCTTAGCAAGCTAGAATGATGCATGTTAATCTTTGAGAAAAAGAAGATCTCTCAATCCTCGGGACGGATGAGAAGGGAAGATTAGATCGGGGGAGCATGAACGTGTGATCTAGTTCATTCCTTATAACCTTCTTAGATTAGGAGTCACAAAAACCCCAAATCTTGCATGGATGCAATGTATGATCCTAGCATGTGCAAAGGTTGTAGTGTGTATGTGTACATGGACTTTCTAAAGTGACTTAAAAGTCTAGAATATGCATGAATGCATGAAGAAAATCATCATGGGATATGTACAAATGTAGTATGGACTACTTCCTAAGATATGAGCTAATTTGGAATGCATGTAAGCATTAAATCAAAGAATGGAAGTAAAAACATGCTTGCTGTTAATAGTGGACAGAACAGTGAGCTGATCTTGTGGAAACTAGAAAGTGGGGTTAGGAATGTTTTTAATGCATGATTTTTTATAGAGATCTTCCTTATTGTGTCTAGAACACAACCTAAAAAGCCAATCATCAATAACTACTACAGATTGAGAGAAATCATATGAACAATAGAGGTTACTCAGAAACAGAGTTTGTACCGTCGACTGATATGTTGAAAAATCTTAGAAAATGAAAACAAAACATTTAGAGGCCCATACTATACAGAAACTTCCCTAAGACACTGAAGTTCAAAGAAAAAATAAGTTGGGACCACTTTCTTTGGAAAAGTTTTCTGAAAAACAGGTTGGAAGTCAACCTAGCTGCTGTGATAACAAAAACAGAATGTCTGGAAGGAATGTTTGGACTAAAATGGAGTCCTTCTAAGTATTTTCAAGCCAAGCCAAAAATCATGGGTGTTCTCTAATGAGTTAGGAAGACTTTCCAAGTGGTCTTACATTCACACATTGAGTATTGAGTTCTAGAGAAATCATTGAAGTCAGATTACTCACTGTTTTAACTCACTGTGTTGAAGATTTTGGGAAAAACTAGAGTTTTCTTTCTTGAGATCAAAATGAGGGGGTTTAAGAGGGGTTTTGAAATCGAGGTTTTAGAAGTACATTTTCAACATCAAATGAAGATTATGACCACTTGGAACATCAACATTTAACCCATATCAAGAACCTCCAAGATTGTTGGAGAGCAACATTCTTCATATGAATATAACTTCAAGAATACCTTGGAGATATTTGAAGTTATGATCATCACATATCAAACATGTTTTTGAGGTTAAGAGCTACTATCCATAAGGATTCACTCACCTCAAACTTCATGTCATCACATAGATGATGATAAACTAGTAAGTAAATGAAGAAAAATCAAAAAGAAATGAGATAAGGAGAGATGAACATATATAAACAAGCAAATAAAAGCAATCAATAGAATGATGATCAATGAGGTTTTGGACTTGTAGCTTGGTGTTTCACTCATATATTGTAACTTTGGACATGGAAGTAGCTTCCTATCTCATAAATGCTCACAAGAATGGTGGTTGGAAAATCAAAGAATGAAGTAAAGAGAAGTAATGAGGTAGAAAACAAAGTTTAGAACTCACTCTTTTGTTGGAAAATCAAAGAAGGAAGCTTCTTTTTTCTATCCTAACCTTATCTCTACAACTTTCTCTCTACAACTTTCTCTAAGCTTCTATTTGCATCCCCCAAAATGAAGAGCAATGAGGGGTTTATATAGGTCAATTTGGGGTGGTTTTGGGATTTAGAAAGTGCTCCCATTGGTCCCAAACATCTGAAAACATAAAACTATGTCGTTTTGGTTTTTAATTAATCAAAATGGACCCCCAAAGAAAATTGCAAAAATGGACTACACTGGAGGAGAGTGCCGCGGCGGCACTGCTCCTCCTTCCCCCAGAATTTTGTATTTAAGCCCCCAGAGGTTCCGGTATTCGCGAAAAGGCCCTATTTCGTCCGAAATTCACAGAAAATGCATAAGAACTCCAAATTGAGCTTGTGATATACCGTTGGAAAGGTAATGGAGTCTACTTTCTATAACAAATAGTTCGGAGATAGGTCACTTTGAAAAGTTTTGCGGTATTCGCGGTCAAAGGCGATTTGACCGCCTTTTTCACCTTCAGAAATTCATAATAAATTCGTTTTAAATCCAGAAATTACGTGCGATATACCATTGGAAAGCTATTGACCTCTAATATCCATGAAAAATGTTTGAAAATTGTTACGGTGCTCCAGTTTTAAAGTCAACTTTTAGTCAAACCGGTCAAACCAGGAGCTTCCAGGAAGTTCTGGGAACTTCTGGGAGCTCCCAGGAGCTGACGTTTTCGTTCGATTTTCTTTTGAAACTCGTTTTAGTACTTTTCATGCAATCTAGGATGATCTTGGAACTTTCTGGTGAATTCGAATTATTTCGGTCAAATCTTGGTCAAACCTGGTCAAACCTTGGTCAAACCAGTCAACGAGGACTTTCCGGGAACTTCTGGGGGTCTCTAGGAGCTGACGATTTCATTTGATTTTGCTTCAAAACTCATTTGATTACTCTTCTTGCGACATAGCATGTTTTCAGAACTTTTGGTCCAAATCTGGGAGTTTTTGGGCTTTCAGGGGCATTTTGGTCATTTTAAGCATTTTGAGAGATAGAACTAATTTCTAGGAGTCCTTTTGAGTCTTTTCGATCATCGTGAACCACCAAGCTATGGGTCTCCTAAATCTGATAGCCGACAAAATGGGGTGTCTACACAGTGCTTGCAATACTGAAGAGCAGTGAGCAGTTCACTATATATAGTGATGCATCACACCAAGGACTTGGATGTGTACTGATGCAGGACAAAAGAGTAATAGCGTATGGATCCCAACAGTTGAAACCACATGAGCTTAACTATCCTACGCACGACCTGGAACTAGCTGCAATAGTCTTTGCGCTCAAGATTTGGAGACACTACCTCTATGGAGAAAAGTTCGATCTGTTTTCAGATCACAAGAGTCTGAGATACCTGTTCTCTCAGAAGGAGTTGAACATGAGACAGCGACGTTGGATGAAATTGTTAAAGGACTACAATTTCACGCTGCAGTACCACCCTGGCAAAGCAAATGTTGTTGCTGATGCATTAAGTCGGAAACCCCGCAAACTCATTGTATCCTCTCATGGTTAGAGAATGGAAAGCCTTGGAAATATTAACAGAATTTGATTTTCAGACTACCGAGTCAAGTGAAGGACTACTCTTTGGATGTCTGGTAGTACAACCAATGCTCATAAGTCATATTCTCGAAGCTCAAGGAAAGGACGAAGGACTTCGTCAATGGTTTGAGAAAGCATCGGCAAAGGACCCCGCCGAATGGAATATAGGAGCAGACGGAGGATTTACATGTCGTAATCGACTCTGTGTACCCGATAAGGATAACCTAAGGAAAGATATATTGGATGAAGCACACAAGTCGAGGATGACTGTTCATCCCAGAGGGACAAAGATGTACAAGGATCTAAAGAGAAACTTCTGGTGGGACAGAATGAAGAGAGAAGTAGAAGATTATGTATCCAAGTCTATGACCTGCAAGCAAGTCAAGGCTGAACATTAGAAACCAGGAGGACTGTTACAACCATTACCAGTTCCCGGATGGAAATGGGAGCACATAATAATGGATTTCGTTGTCGGAATGCCAAGGTCACGGCAGAATCATGACGCTGTTTGGGTGATCGTGGATCGACTCACCAAATCATCTCACTTTATTGCTTATAGTATGACTTACCCAGTTGAGAAATTGAGCAGAATGTACATACAACAAGCTGTTCGACTACATGGAGTGCCTGTGTCAATCGTGTCAGACCGCGATTCACGTTTCACGTCAGGATTTTGGGAAAGCTTACAAACAACACTGGGAACTTCGTTGAAGCTAAGTTCAGCTTTGCACCCCCAAACAGACGGACAGACTGAGATAGTCAATCAAGTTTTGGAGGACATGCTCCGAGCTTGTGCGATAGATTTTGAAAGTTCATGGGAAGAGAACCTACCGTTGATAGAATTCGCATACAACAACAGCAACCATTCGAGTATAGGCATGACACCGTTTGAAGCTCTATATGGAAGACCGTGCTGATCACCCTTGTGCTAGATAGAAGTTGGAGATGACAAACTTCTAGGACCTGAGATGGTTTGAGAAACGAATGAAAAGATCAATATCGTCAGAGAAAAGATGAAAGCAGCTCAGAGCAGACAGAAAAGCTACGCTGACAAGCACCGAAAGGACTTGGAATTTAGTGTTGGAGATCACGTATTTCTAAAGGTATCACCCGTACGTGGAGTAGTCAGATTTGGACAGAAGAGAGGAAAGCTTTCACCTCATTACATTGGACTGTTTGAAATTCTGGAACGTGTGGAAAAAGTTGCTTACAGACTTGCACTGCCACCCAAGATGTCAGGAGTGCATAATATTTTTCATGTTAGCATGCTGAGGAAAGTCTTTCACGACCCGTCGTATGAGATTAACTTCACGGATATCGAAGTGAATGACAATGTGACATATAACGAAGGACCGGTGAAGATCATGGAACACGGGACTAAGAAGTTGTGAACTAAAGAGATCCCGCTAGTAAAAGTCCAGTAGAAACATCATGATGAGCGTGAAACTTCTTGGGAATTAGAATCCGAGATGCGTGAGAAGTTTCCTTACCTGTTCAATGTATAGTTAGCTCTGATTCCGGGGACGGAATCTTTAATAGCAGGTGGATTATGTAATACTCGTAAATTTCTCTAATAAAATTAGTCCTCGCATTTTGTTCGTATTTCTTCCCAGTGTTTGATTTCGTAATTTCATAAACATGTTTATATATGCGTGTGCGTATTTAATTATTGTAACTTAGACTGTAAGTTTCAGACCCAGACTGACTTTGCATGCAAACCCATAAAAATTAGTGTAGAAATTAGACAGTATTGTACGTAGCCCTAGACGACGACTAACTATACAATTATGGAAAGTTGGAATCTTACATTAATTGGCAAGTGTACTACCAACTCCTTAGACCCTTTGGGTATTTACCTTACCGAATTAAACCCCCTATCAACCACTGGGTAAACACCACCCTCTCCCCTACCGTCGGCACAAACCCCACCCTTCCCTCAAATCAGTCTCCCTCAAGACTCAGTCATACAGATATGCAATATCTGCTTAGTTCTATGTGAGTGCATGTAATTGTGTGTGCTTTTGGGTTTGTGTATATAGGAGAGTTGAGAGTTGAGAGAGAGTAACCGAGAGTTGAGAGGAGAGAGATAACACACATAAACCCCTCACAGTTCCTCTCTCTACCACCCTCCATCACTACCACTCACTCGCCAACTAGAAAGAAGAAGAGTGGAGGAGAAGAAAATCGAGGAGAGCTCATCGGAGAAGAAAGAGAGACCCGAGACTTCCAGAGGTAAATCCCAAACCCCCTGCTTACTTCTGTACACTCACACACTTCTACACACACACCCAGACCCCCTGTATTATACCAAACAGAGCCTAAGCTCTCTGTCAATCTCAAATCACCATTAGAGCTCCTCGCCAGAGCTTTATTTTTCAAACACGACCAAACCCCCCAAAACTTGTACCAAACTGATCCTTAGGACCCCCACATCCCCAACACACCCCCCCTGTAAACAGCTTGGAGGTTGGACCACATTTGGTCAACCATGCAGGCCATTATTCAAATTTTTGGCCGAAAGAATAATCCCTTCATAGGAACCCTAAACGAATAAACTAGCTCATGGCCTCCTAGTATGTTAAAGATGAGGGCAAACCGGTCATTTTGGAATTGGCCTTGTCAATTTTTATGGAGAGGTGAGGGAGATATGAAGAGAGAGAGATTATCCGGCGACTTACGCGTCGCCGGCGGCGGCGTGGGTTTTGTTGGAGAAGACACAACCCGTGGGTCTCGGGTTATATCGTTTACCCACGGGCCGGGTCGGGTCAGGTCAGGTTTTGGATAGGGTCGGGTTAAGTTGAGTGTGTAGATGGGTAGTGGACCGGGTTATATCAAATTAATATGGGTCGGGTTCGGATCTTTTTAGTTGGATTGACCTTAGTGTGTATGTGGGTAACCCATGGGTACGGATCGGATTCGGGTCTGACCCGTGGATCTTGTTTAATGTTTCTTTATTATAATAAATTTTTTAATCATCAATTAAGTTATTTTTATACTATTAATTATCCTGTTAATCCGGATTAGTGATTTAATAATCTGTTTTAAAGATTTATTCATATAATAATTATTCTTTTAATTAAGATTAGCATATATGTACATGTATTATTTATTATATATTATATATTAATAGTATAAATGATTTTAAGGGATTTTAAATAGTTTAAATTATTTTTAAAATAGTTTAAATGCCAAAAATGATATTTTAATATTCTGAAATATTATTTTAGAAAAGACTCTCATATTTTATTTATATATTGTATATAGTATATGTGGTTCTTATTATTTATTAAATGCAAATAAATAATAAGAAATTATTTTAAATAAAAATAATTAGGTAATAAATACCTAATGGCTACTTTTAAATAGGGGAAAATTATATAAAATTTTCCTAAGGCCTAATGTCTCTAACTTATAAATTATTATTTACAAAACCCATACTTTAGTAATTCTAATTATTATTATTTATTATTTAAGAACCCGTTTGGTTGTATTTAAATTATTTAAATACCAAACGAACTCCGAAAATTATGGAAAAAATACCACTAGCCTAATTTAAGGCCTAGTATTTAATAAAAATATTTATAAGGACTAAATGTCTTCCTAAATTATATTTTATAATTAGGGTGTTCCTACGTTTATTATTAGACGATTTAAACTTCAATAATTCATAGAAAATAAACCGTAGCTCAAAAAAATACGCGGTCAGTTCCCAGAGTCTTAGAATAATGTCTAGAACATCCCTTAAAATTTAGTGGCCTTTTGACACGGTCAAAAATACAGCTTATCTTTAGGGCCCACACTGGTATAGAAAATCCAACCTTTTATGCTACGGACTCCGATTTGAGTCTAGTCAATGGCGTTAGACTCAGAATGATGCCTAGATCATCATGTTGAGGTTTAGGGACCTGTCCGGCACAATTATCATTTTGTCCTTGAGTTTAGTACGCCTATTAATCAACGCTCTATGAATTCTTATACTTTGTAGGGACCACCGCTACACTTACTTTTACGCATTCGCATCGAGGTGAGTCGTCCTAACTCACTTGGTATATTATAGAATTATTCTTTGTGTAGTACATGTATACCCAGTGCGTCCTGTGTGGACGAAGCTGATAAATACTATTTATGTGAATGTTGAGATTTCTACTTATATGATGAACGCATGTTAATTAGCCATACCCTATGCTTAATTAATAATCATTGTTATTACGGTTTATCATGTTTTACGATCATACAAATCACATGAACATTCATATAATCATAGTCGAGTTCTGATGTCAATATTGACGTCTGCATGGTTAGTCACGGGAACTAACCCAGTCATATTGTTGTACATGTTGAGTGGACCGTAGTGGTTCAAGTGGTACAGTCAAGTAAATGGGAACAACGATGAAACTGCTATAGGGCCCTGCTAGGCGACGATGGCCAAAGTTTCTATTGAAATCATTGAAGTTATGCATGAAATTGATGGGTGATACACTATAGGGCCATGTTAGGCGACGATAGCAAAGTATCCATCTGAACTTGAATACAATAGTTACCTTTTTAATGCTATAAGGCCCTACTAGGCGGCGATAGCGCTGTAACTATTCTATTCTCCAAGCAAGGTCACGAGGACCTAAGAGTCCAATGATTACACTCATTTAAAACCAAAACTGCTATAGGGCCCTGCTAGGCGACAATAGCAACATAATCATTCTACTCTAAGCTAACGGCGTTACACTGGTAATGTAACAAGTCACATGAGTCAGTTGTGGTATCTGTGGTTGGGTAAAAGTCAAATATATCGATATTGCATCATGTCATCATACTACCATGTCATATGCTCACTAAATGTTGTTTCAAGATATCCGTTGTACTTGTATATCCTTAATTGTATTAGGAGTGATCGGTCAAGATGATCTCACTTAACTTCAAAGCTAACGGCTCTTCCCCCTGCCCTGGACATTTTACGTCTAGGTTACAATGAGGAGGATTATCAAGGTGACCATGAAGACGAATATAACTATCCTCAAGATGGGAACTATCAGGAAGGTGATCCTGAGGCAGACTATCAGGAAGAGTATGATAACGAAGGTTACGAGTTTGCCAGCTAGTAAGAAGACTCTAGCCCACTTTCATATTAAGACTTGTTTTATGTTTTAAATAACTATCTTTTTGTTAATGTAATAATCTAAGTGGCATTGATCGCCTAACTTATCTTTTGTGGTTTTCATTTGGAACTTCTGTGATAGCTTAAGTAGCAAAATACTTTAAGTTCCCCCATGAATACCATTAGACGCTTTTGCAATTCCTTACTCTGATATATAATTATGTTAGTATGTTGCTCACAAGTCAGTTTTATGTAACTCGTCATTCCCTACGGGTCCAGAAAGGAAATTTTAAATTTTCCCTATTTTTGGCTACTCCGGGGTGTGACAGCGGGTGATCTCGGTGGTCTCTCTCTCGTCTTCTCTTTCTCCTTCTCTCTGTCACCTCCTCTTCTCCTCGTTCTTCTTCTTCTTCTTCTTCTGGCCAGAGAGTGTGTGAGGGAGTGTTTGTGTGTTGTGTATATATATATCCGGTGTGTGTGTATATATATATAAGAGTGTATATAAAAACTATATATCACTCTCTCTCTCTAACTCTCCAAGTTGAGCCCAAAAAACTATGTCTGTGTGTGTGTGTATGTGTGACAACACATATATATATAAGCAAAGAGGGAGGGCAGGTGGCAGAACACGTATACTGAAATTCCAAGTTTCGATCGATCAAAGTGAGTTCGATCGATTGAGAACAGGTCGGTTAAGGTTCGATTGATTGAGAGCAGTTCAATCGCTTCAGAAAAAGGACACATCATCAAATCAGGTCGGGAGAGGTTCGATCGCTCGAAGTCAGTTCGATCGATTAAAGAACAAAATTGTTCGATCGATCGAAAGAGGTTCGATCGCTCGAAGGTCAAAACTCATGAAATGAAAATACAAGTATACTGAATCTTATTAATATAAAATGAAATCAAAGTACTGTGGATACCGCAGGTTTTCAAATTTTACCCACTTTTAAAAACAAATATTTTCAAATTCAAAGAGTCGCCACTTAATTTTTAGAAGGAAAATTAAGAAACCATTTTGAAAGCAAACCGATCTTTTGCGAAACCAAAGATTTAACTGGGTCCGGGGATTATGGAATAAAAGGGGAAGGAGCCCGACGGACTAAAACACCCCCTTTCATCCTATCTCGCGATAGGCCTCTACTCAACATCCTTTTTAATCAAGTTATTAATCTAAGCATGCCCTCAATTAATACATATATAGGTATACATAACACAAGCATGTTGAAAGGGTGCAAAATTGCTAACGGTAAAATATCATTCATAAGTCACATAATTCAACTAGCAAACATCATGATATGCAATAGAGAACTAGAAAACATACCCGGGATCCGACCGCGAATATCAAACGTGCAATGCATGAAAAAATAAACCTAAGAAAGGTCTCTAATACATATATACACATAAGGCAAAACCTAAGCTAAGGTGTCGCACATGGGGTCGAAAAATCAATTAAAATCAATAAAATAGATTAAACTAGAGAAGGGTTGAGAAATTGTATCTCAAAGCGCTACAAAACAAAGGTTAGTACACATGCCTTAGACAAGATATAATATCAAAAGGTAATTAATCATAGGTCATGTTCAATTAAATTCAACTAAGTCCAACTTCATCCAAGAACTAGTTCTAACTATAAGCATCAATGTACATGAATGAATGAATGATTATGAACAAGGATGAGACATGAATTTATTCACTAATTTGGATCCCTAAGCCTCTGGGTTTAATCTAAATTATCATTATTCAAAACATGGTTTGAGTCCCAAGACATTAAGAGACCATTTGAGTTGAAACAAATAAGATTAGACAAAAACAGTAGCAGATTTTTTGTGATTTACAGAGAGCAGACCCGACGTTCAAAAATGGATATAAAATACTTTCAACGGTTGGATCTTACTGATTTTTGGATATGTCATGCCTCTGTGAGTCTAGTTTCTAACCCAACTTGAAAATCAAGATTTCAACGGTTAGATCTCCGGGAATATGGAAAATACTAGACCTCACTCAGGATTCTGCAACTCTCTGTCCAGAGATCTTGTATGATTTTCTAAAAATAGTAAAAAAATGAGAAACACTTAGATCTTTTTAGGGTACCTTCCTAACACATTAAAGTACTTATAAAAAATTATTTGAGACCCCAAAAACTTAATTAAGGTTCTGATCTATTAATTTCAACCGCCAGATTGTGGATATCGCAGGTTTTCAAATTTTACCCACTTTTAAAACAAATATTTTCAAATTCAAAGAGTCGCCACTTAATTTTTAAAAGGAAAAAAATTAAGAAACCATTTTAAAAGCAAACTGATCTTTTGCGAAACCAAAGATAAACTGGGTCCGGGGATTATGGAATGAAAGGGAAGGAGCCCGGCGGACTAAAACACCCCCTTTCATCCTATCTCACGATAGGCCTCTACTCAACATCCTTTTTAATCAAATTAATAATCTAAGCATGCCCTCAATTAATACATATATGTAGGTATACATAACACAAGCATGTTGAAAGGGTGCAAAATTGCTAACGGTAAAATATCATTCATAAGTCACATAATTCAACTAGCAAACATCATGATATGCAATAGAGAACTAGAAAACATACCCGGGATCCGGCCGCGAATATCAAACGTGCAATGCATGCAAAAATAAACCTAAGAAAGGTCTCTAATACATATATACACATAAGGCAAAACCTAAGCTAAGGTGTCGCACATGGGGTCGAAAAATCAATTAAAATCAATAAAATAGATTAAACTAGAGAAGGGTTGAGAAATTGTATCTCAAAGCGCTACAAAACAAAGGTTAGTACACATGCCTTAGACAAGATATAATATCAAAAGGTAATTAATCATAGGTCATGTTCAATTAAATTCAACTAAGTCCAACTTCATCCAAGAACTAGTTCTAACTATAAGCATCAATGTACATGAATGAATGAATGATTATGAACAAGGATGAGACATGAATTTATTCACTAATTTGGATCCCTAAGCCTCTGGGTTTAATCTAAATTATCATTATTCAAAACATGGTTTGAGTCCCAAGACATTAAGAGACCATTTGAGTTGAAACAAATAAGATTAGACAAAAACAGTAGCAGATTTTTTGTGATTTACAGAGAGCAGACCCGGCGTTCAAAAATGGATATAAAATACTTTCAACGGTTTGATCTTACTGATTTTTGGATATGTCATGCCTCTGTGAGTCTAGTTTCTAACCCAACTTGAAAATCAAGATTTCAACGGTTAGATCTCCGGGAATATGGAAAATACTAGACCTCACTCAGGATTCTGTAACTCTCTGTCCAGAGATCTTGTATGATTTTCTAAAAATAGTAAAAAAATGAGAAACACTTAGATCTTTTTAGGGTACCTTCCTAACACATTAAAGTACTTATAAAAAATTATTTGAGACCCCAAAAACTTAATTAAGGTTCTGATCTATTAATTTCAAAACGGACTTATTATTCTGAAAGTATTCTAGAACTCTGGACAGATTATGATTAGCTCACAAAAACCATGATCAAACCCTTCTAATCACAAGATCTTGCTAAAACAAAAATCACAGTGGTAAAACAATGTGTTATGAACATTTTCCCGTTGGTTTCATTCGATTCCAACGGTCGGATTTCAAACTAAAAATCCTTGATCAAAAAACAGTTTATGAACCCACTGTTTCATTTTGCTAGTTCAAGTTTGTTGATTGGCCTCAACTATTAAAACATGAAGTTGGGGCTCAAACCAAACTACTTCTTCTACCATTTGATGGTCATTGAAGACTATGAGGCGTATTATACTTATAGATCTTGATGAAGTATTGAAATGAACTTCTCAAAATCCTCAAATCAAGAACTCAAACCTATGGACCCAAGTTTGAATTCAACTTATCACTCCTACCATTTGATGGTCATTGGAGTTAGAGACATACATGCTCATAGGTTCTAGGTGAAGTATGAAAGACTTCTTAAAACCTAAGAGAAGGATTAATCCAAGCCATAGGAGTAAACTTGAATTAACACATTTTCTCCTACCATTTGATGGTCATTGGAGACTAAATGAAGTTAAAATCTACTTAAACCTTATTGGAATATAGTAAGGATTCCATAAGATTTCTCAATGAAGAGAT
The DNA here is from genome assembly GCA_033977485.1 of Hydrangea macrophylla. Lineage (NCBI taxonomy): Eukaryota > Viridiplantae > Streptophyta > Magnoliopsida > Cornales > Hydrangeaceae > Hydrangea > Hydrangea macrophylla. The sequence goes on along the minus strand of CM066999.1, from coordinate 23,255,199 downwards.
TCAAGTCATGGATTAGGACTTGCATCTCACTAATTATATGTAGATTAAGACTATGATTCATTCTAATCTCCATATAGATCATAAGATCATAGGAAATTAAATAATCAAACTCAAAGAGGTTCAATGAGATATGGAAGATCTCATGAGCCTCACAAGAGATGGTAGAAATAAGAAATCAAAGTTTGTCTAGAGAAACTAAGAACACAAGCTCCTCAAAATTGAATTTATTTTAAACCCAAGGCATCAATTAGATCCAAATCAATGAAATATTATGAGATTCAATCACAAGTTCTAAGTGGTGTGTGATGAAATGAGGTAAGAAGATGGGGTTTTGAAAATGTGTAAAGTTCCTAGAACTATGAACTTGTGATTGAATAGTCCTAATTCTATCAAGAATTAAGAGGTTACCTCTAGGACCTCAAGTATTTCTTCAACTTCTTGTGAAAACCTTCCAAGATTTCCCAAAATTCTTCAAATTCTTCAAGTTCTTCAAGAATTTCTTCTTCTCTCTCTCTCAAAATATCTATGATTCTTGTATATCTCTCTCTCTTAATTTTCAAGTTCAAGTATCTTTTTTTTAAGTCTCTCCAAAAATGAAGGTGAAAGCTTGTTTATATAGACCATTAATCCAGGGATAAATGGGTAAATTCGAGGTGGAGACCCATGTGCAAAGATTTCTTCTAGAACATGTGAGAAAAGCAGTCTGTTACAGCCAGCGGCACTCGACGGGTGCCGGCGGCACTCACTGAGTGCCGGGCGGCACTCTCTGAGTGCCGGGCGGCAAACAGAGAGTGCCGGCGCGGCACTCAGTGAGTGCCGCCGCGTTTTCCGCGTGCCGGGGTTAACTGATTTTTGTCCCTTTTTTTGATTTTTCAAAAATATGTTGGTGTAAACACAATTTTTCTATTCTATATATATATATATAAGTCATCAAAGTCCCTTCTTCAATATTATATAGATTTGTATTAAGATCCCCCATGTGCATGGTATCAACCATGTGCATGGTATATTTTGAATATACTACTCTCTTTTTGTATTTTCTCTTTTTCCAAGATTTTTTATTTATTTTGTCCTCCCATCTCTTTAAAAAGAACTCTTTATTATTTTTATTTTTATCTTCTTAAAAAAACCGGTTCCCAGACTGGGTTTCTCACACGTTCTTCATTGTTCGGGTTTCTCCCGAATACCCAAACTTTCTCTCTCTTCCTTCTCCTTTTTTGTATTTTCTATTTTATAATTTTGAAATTTGCCTTGAAGAATCAATTGAAGATTTTGAATTTCCTGGAAAATCTTCGAATGTAACCGGCCATTGTCATCATCGGTCTTTTAAGAGGTAACCAATCCCTGGATTTGACGTTTGGTCAAAATCGGGGTGTCTACAGTTTGCCCCTCTTTGACAGAGCTTGTGAAGCAACGCGTATCACAAATGAATGTCAAAGCCTGTGTGAAAGACAAGCCTTTGACCACATAGTCGAATCCAGGTAAAAACAAAAGTGCGTTGCAAAATCAGGTGCGCAGATAGCCAAATGCTGGTCGTGCTCAATGGTGAGCTGCCTACGTATCCCAACGGGAATCAGACCAGGACGTAGTTCGGGCAAAGGACAACAAAACACCAACGCAAGTAGTCACACAGATGAATGCACCTATCTCATCGTGATGCACATGCTCATGCAATCTTATATCTTATGCTCCCAAACGTGATGATCTCGAGTCACGTTACTCTTCCTATTATCAGAAATGCGCCAAATACATCGAATCATCATATTATGACACCGTCTTACTCTAAGAACATCATGACTAATGTATATACATTTTACATGCGTTCTGAGAATCGTCTGATTGACTGAGATGCGCCTTGCGCCTTACACTCCATAGCCAAGTCAGGTAGCCGTCAGAAAGATTGAGCAGCTCTATGCTAAAAATCTCCCAAAATCATCCGATCGGCTAAGCCGAATCAGGTAGCACGCAGAGAGATTGAGCAGCTCTATGCTCAAAATCCCCAAAAAATCATCTGATCGGCTAAGCCGAATCAGGTAGCACGCAGAGAGATTGAGCAGCTCTATGCGCAAAATCCCCAAAAATCATCCGATCGGCTAAGCCGAATCAGGTAGCACGCAGAGAGATTGAGCAGCTCTATGCTCAAAATCCCCAAAATCATCCGATCGGCTAAGCCGAATCAGGTAGCACGCAGAGAGATTGAGCAGCTCTATGCTCAAAATCCCTAAAATCATCCGATCGGCTAAGCCGAATCAGGTAGCACGCAGAGAGATTGAGCAGCTCTATGCTCAAAATCCCTAAAATCATCCGATCGGCTAAGCCGAATCAGGTAGCACGCAGAGATATTGAGCAGCTCTATGCTCAAAATCCCCAAAAAATCATCTGATCGGCTAAGCCGAATCAGGTAGCACGCAGAGAGATTGAGCAGCTCTATGCTCAAAATCCCCAAAAAATCATCTGATCGGCTAAGCCGAATCAGGTAGCACGCAGAGAGATTGAGCAGCTCTATGCTCAAAATCCCCAAAAAATCATCTGATCGGCTAAACCGAATCAGGTAGCACGCAGAGAGATTGAGCAGCTCTATGCTCAAAATCCCCAAAAAATCATCTGATCGGCTAAGCCGAATCAGGTAGCACGCAGAGAGATTGAGCAGCTCTATGCTCAAAATCCCCAAAAAATCATCTGATCGGCTAAGCCGAATCAGGTAGCACGCAGAGAGATTGAGCAGCTCTATGCTCAAAATCCCCAAAAATCATCCGATCGACTAAGCCGAATCAGGTAGCACGCAGAGAGATTGAGCAGCTCTATGCTCAAAATCCCCAAAATCATCCGATCGGCTAAGCCGAATCAGGTAGCACGCAGAGAGATTGAGCAGCTCTATGCTCAAAATCCCTAAAAATCATCTGATCGGCTAAGCCGAATCAGGTAGCACGCAGAAAGATTTGAGCAGCTCTATGCTCAAAAATCTCCCAAAATCATCCGATCGGCTAAGCCGAATCAGGTAGCACGCAGAGAGATTGAGCAGCTCTATGCTCAAAATCCCCAAAAAATCATCTGATCGGCTAAGCCGAATCAGGTAGCACGCAGAGAGATTGAGCAGCTCTATGCTCAAAATCCCCAAAAATCATCCGATCGGCTAAGCCGAATCAGGTAGCACGCAGAGAGATTGAGCAGCTCCATGCTCAAAATCCCTAAAATCATCCGATCGGCTAAGCCGAATCAGGTAGCACGCAGAGAGATTGAGCAGCTCTATGCTCAAAATCCCTAAAATCATCCGATCGGCTAAGCCGAATCAGGTAGCACGCAGAGAGATTGAGCAGCTCTATGCTCAAAATCCCCAAAAATCATCTGATCGGCTAAGCCGAATCAGGTAGCACGCAGAAAGATTTGAGCAGCTCTATGCTAAAAAATCTCCCAAAATCATCTGATCGGCTAAGCCGAATCAGGTAGCACGCAGAGAGATTGAGCAGCTCTATGCTCAAAATCCCCCAAAATCATCTGATCGGCTAAGCCGAATCAGGTAGCACGCAGAAAGATTTGAGCAGCTCTATGCTCAAAATCCCCCAAAATCATCTGATCGGCTAAGCCGAATCAGGTAGCACGCAGAAAGATGAGATGCAAATTTACTGCCTCACCAAGTAAAATCAAAGTTGACTTGGTTCAATTCATAATTCCTAACTTTCAGGAGCTGATTAAATTTCGAATTAACTTTCCTAAACCTGGAAACACTTGGATTCATATTTGCTTTTAATTTTCGAAATCGAAGATCAATCATATTAAAGTCGGCTGAATTTTCTCCTAACCTGGAGTCGAACCAAATCAATTTTCAAAGTTCCAGAATCAAACAAGACTCTCATATCAAATCAAATTCCAAAGAGTTGAAACCAATTAGGCTCAATTCAAATCTATTTTCAAAGAATCGGAGCCAATCAGGCTCAAGTCAAATCAACTTCAAAGTTCCGGAGCCGATCGGGCTCAAACCAAATCAATTTTCAAAGAATCAGAGCCAATCAGGCTCAAATCAAATCAATTTTTAAAGAATAGGAGCCAATCGGGCTCAAAGCAAATCAATTTTTAAAGAATCAGAGTCAATCAGGCTCAAATCGAATCAATTTTCAAAGAACTGGAGCCAATCAGGCTCAAATCGAATCAATTTTCAAAGTTCGGAGTCAATTAGACTTCGGTTGAATACATGCTTCCGCAAATCCCGGAATCAATCAGACACTTAATAAGATTAAACTTCAAACTTACTCCAATTTATTTAATTTTCCAAAATCGGAGTTAATCAGGTTCTAATTTAACAAATTTCCAAAGAATCGGAGCCAATCAAGCTCGAACCAAATCAATTTCCAAAATTTCGGAGTCATTCAAACTCGAAATCAACTCATCTTCTCAAAATCGGAGCCTTTCGGACTCGAGTCAATTCTTTCTTCTAAAACCAGGAGTCAATCAGACTCAAATCAGCTTAGATTCAACCAAACTCCCATTTATTCAATTTTCCAAAATCAGGAGTCAAATAGACTCTTAATCAAATCAATTTTCAAAGGCCCGGAGTCAATCAGACTCCAATTTTCTCTAATTCTCAAAATCCGGAGTAAATCAAACTCCTAATCAAATCAATTTTCAAGAGTCCGGAGTCAAGCAGACTCCAATTTATTCAATTTTCCAAAAATTGGAGTCAATTAGACTCCTAATCAAATCAATTTTCAAAAGTCCGGGGTCAATCAGACTCCAATTTATTCAATTGTCCAAAATTGGAGTCAATTAGACTCCTAATCAAATCAATTTTCAGAAGTCCGGAGTTAATCAGAATCCAATTTATTCAACTTTCCTACAATCAAGAGTCAATCAGACTCAATTCAACTTAGATTCTTAAAATCAACCAAACTCAATTCAATTCATTCTTTTAAAATCAAGCGTCAATCAGACTCAATTCAACTTAGTTTCTTAAAATCAACTAAACTCAATTCAATTCATTCTTTTAAAATTAGGAGTCAATCAAACTCAAATCAACTTAGATTCTTAGAATCAACCAAACTCAAATCTATTCATTCTTCTAAAATCAGGAGTCAATCAGACTCAAATAAAAAATTTGCCCAATCAAGAGTCACTTTGACTCAATTTCGAATTCAAATTCCACTTATCAGGAGTCAATCAAACTCATTTCAAATAAATTCACCTTCTAAAATCATTTAGTCAAATAAATTCAATTTTCTAAAATCAGGAATCAATCATAATTAAAGAATTTCAAATTTCTAAAAACAGGAGTCAATTGGACTCGAAGTAAATTCAATTTCACAAAACCGGGAGTCAATTAGACTCAAAGAATTTCAAATTTCTAAAAATAGGAGTCAATTGGATTCGAAACAAACTCAATTCCATAAAACCGGGAGTCAATTAGACTCAATTCAATTCAATTCCCAAAATCGAGAAGTCAGTCAGACTTAATTCTATTCGAATTCTAAAATCAGGAGTTAGTTGAATTCAAAACAAATTCAATTTCACAAAACCAGGAGTCAAATCAGACTCAAAACAAATTCTATTTCAACAAATCAGGAATCAATCGGACTTAACGAATTTCTTATTTCCAAAAATCATGAGTCAATCAGACTCGAACGAATTTCTATCTCCGAATAGGGAGTCAATTCGACTCAAAACATTTTCTATTTCAAAAGGGGAGTCACACTGACTTAAAGAATTCACATTTTACAAAAGGGGAGCCATATGATCTTAAAAATTCACATTTCACAAACATGGAGTCACATGGACTAAAAAAATTCATCATTTTTTTCTTTTTAAAAAAAACGGAATCATGCGAACTCAAAAATCTATTTTTTACAAATACGGAGTCACGCGAACTCGAAACATTCTTATCTTACAAACACGGAGTCACGCGGACTCAAGAACTCAAAATTTTACACACACAGATTCACGCGGACTAAAAAAATCATATCTTACATATATGAAGTCACGCGGGCTCAAGAACTCATTCTTTTATATTAACGGAGTCACGCAGACTCAAGAATCATATTCTAACAAATGGAGTCACGCAGACTCAAGAATTCAATATTTTACACACACGAATTCCTACGGACTCAAAAATTCATATTTTACAAACACGGAGTCACGCGGACTTGAAGAATTTTGAACTTTTGCAAAATCGAAGTCATAAAGACTCAACGAATCAAAGGAGCAGAATAAGGCTCAAGTACTTGATTAATTAATAAAGATGATGATGATGATAACGATGATGCTAATGACTTGTGCTGGACTGACGAGGAGCTTTGACACTGAAATGAGCTCATTTGGATGAGCTTGTCATGAGTGTGGATTTGCCACGGAAGTGGGCTTATGAGGTATGTTTGTCACAAAGTGGGCTTATGTGCATGAACTTGCCATGAGCGTTGTCTTGGCTAAAAGAGTGCCACCGGGGTGGGCTTTCATGGATGAAACTGCCACATAAATGGGCTTATAACGAGAGTTGCCCTGAAAGTAGGCTTTCGATGAAAGAGTGCCATGTGAATGGGCTTATGATAGGGTCGCCACAAAAGTGGGCTTATAATGGTGGTCACCATGAAAGTGGGCTTTTGATGAGAGGATGCCATATGAATGGGCTTATGATGAGGTCGCCACAAAAGTGGGCTTATAATGGTGGTCACCACAAAAGTGGATTTTGGATGAGAGGGTGCCGTATGAATGGGCTTTCGAAGATAATTGCCACGAAAGTGGGCTTTGGAGAAAATGCTTTCCTGCATCTGCGGACCCTTGAAATAAGTAAAATGATGATTTTTATTTATTATTATTATTATTATTATTATTATTATTATATTTTTTTTTAAAAAAAAAAAAAGAGGGAAGCCACCTATGCCCCTAGTCTTGGACCCTTCATATTTCCGCTTTAGCATTGTGTTATGATAGTGTTTAAAAATCCTGCTTGCATTGCTCTTGGGATACTCATGGAGACTCTTCAAATCTTTATTCATCATCTTAAACCCACACAATTGAGACCATTATTGACTCATAAAGGGGGGACAATCTTGACGAAGTGATTACACAAGCGACTGACTCAAACTCTGTATTATTATGAATCAATGTGCTTTCATCGTGAACAATGTATCATCTTACCTTTCATTTATTCATCATCTTACAATGTTAGTTTTTTTCCGACAAATCTAAACTTTGAAGGTTCTCTTTTTGAGTTAGCTGATTCTTTGCCTATCCAGAGTGTGCTTCAGATTAGTGCTTTAGCTTAGAGAATAAAAGACAATCTATTTCAATCCATTCAAAACAAACTCGATTACTCAAGAACTTTTCTCTGACATAGAGGGATTTTGGCAAACGAAGTTTGCCCCTAGTTTGAATAGGACTCGAAGGCCTTGCTTCTGGGATTAAATAAGGTGTTCAGAAAATGAAGCTTGCCCCTAGTCTTAAGGGCAAATAGGCTTATCCAAGGGTTTTGAGAACATGATGGTGCAGGATGCCTGTAGTGCATTTATTCCCAACCTAGAGGTAATCATCATGAATGCGGTGGGTTGAAGTAGGACATCCCAATGCTGATGGGCAAACTTTGTTTGCCCCTAGTTTGGCAATATATATGTGGTTTCAGGCAAACTTACGCAAGTTTGCCCCTAGTCTAAAGGAAGGAAACCAAAGGCACAAAGGGTGATGCTTATGGTTTAGGGATGGTTATGGACCGAGAACCTTGGGAGGTTCGCCTACTTATCCCCGAACGGGAATCAGGCCCAAAGTAGTTCGGCTAAGGCCTGAAAGAAGGTGCCAGATCATAGCAAGGGCGGTGACCGAACCGGGTAGGCTGCCTACGTATCCCCGAGTGGGAATCAGGTCAAAAACGTAGTTCATCGATTCTGGAGGTCTTGAAAGAATAAGGCTTCAAGAATTATGGGCTTTTCGAGCCATGTTTTCATTTGAGTCCAATGAGTGCTTTTTTCTGGGCAGATTTTCTAAAACAGATTCCTTGTGGTAGTTTTTGAACAAAATGATGAGAACATGAACTACGTCTCCCTTTTATTATTTTTTTTCTTTTGTTCTCTTTTTTTTTTTTTGGCGGTTGATTCTTTTCACCTTTTCACTAGCCAGTCAATCTTTACAACTATCATAACACATCGTGTTTGAATCATACTCTACCATACTCATAAAGTAATAGCAGCCCTCCAAATCACTCTTTATTTTTCTTAAAGATACTTTTGCATTGTTATAGGCCCACTTATCCATGAGCCTCTCACAAAATTTTGATACTAATTGATACTTTCAAATCTCTCTTTCCAATTTATTTTCTTTGTTGAGAACAACACAAAGCTTTGGGATAATTCATCTACCAATGATGTACTTTGAAGTGCTCAAGAATTCTCAATCTTATTTATTCTTTGCCTTTTCTTTTCTCTTTCCTTTCTTTTCTCTACCTCACTATCTCTTATTCTCTTCATGATTTTGACTGGCTAGGATTCGGATTTTGAAATCAACACGCATCTTATTCTTGCTCTAACTTTTGCCTAGGCGCCCTTTCGGGTTTTCATCCTAGCGAGCTCCTTCATCTTCATTTTTTTTTTCTTTTTTTTTTTTTAATTTCTCTTTTTTTTTTTCGTGCTCTCACTTTTGCCTAGGCGCCCTTTTGGGTTTTCATCCTAGCGAGCTCTTTCTTTTCTTCTTTTTTTCTCTTTTTTTTTTGAAAGAAGAAGTTCATTTAAAACATTTGGCTTCCATCAAGGATCAAGTTATGACTTTGGACTGGTTGGGCTCATCTTTTAGGCTTGGTATTTGAGAAAAGGGATGGTGAGCAAGCTTCAAGAAATTCCTAAGTTCGTCTTTTCAAGATTTGAGCAAGAGCATCTTTAAATTCTTAAAGTAAAGCTAATCAATTCTCTGCTCCTCCTTGGATTTGGCACAGAATTTGCTTTGATCATTTGGGGATCCTTTTTAATGCAAAGATTTATTAACAAAGTATTTTCCATGATCATTTGAAAAATGATTTTTATTTTTTCTCTTCTTTTTTTCTTTCTTGGCTTAATGATCCATACATTCACGACTTGGCACACTGAATCAAATAGAATGAGATTTTATTCAACTAGTAGGGAAAAAGGATTACATCACTTGACTCGATAAAAAGAAACTTAAAAAAAAGAAACTCGATAACCGACTGACTCAAAGACTCGACTGGACTTGACACTTAACTCCTACTTGACATGACTCGACTACCGGACTAGACTCGGCTTGGCCTCAATTGGAGTGTCACAGATGATTTTCAATTTATTGGGTCTCCAAGAGCATCCACATTCGCTTTAGCAGCCGTATTTCTAAACACTATCACCTCACTAGCATCTTCCTCAGGTTCATGACATAAATAGGGGCCGCAAGCAGAATTGATTTTCAGAAGGCAAGGAATTTTGAAGAACTATTTTGATCTTGATTGGAGAGAAGATGTTGTGAATTTGTATGCTACGCATGCATGCAATGACAAAATGTTCATGCTTTGATGATTTGATGCGGCTAAATGCATGCACCGTACACATGGCACACGGATGAAATGCAAATGTGTGTGTGCCTATTCTATATGCAAAAGAAAGGAAAATTCTAGTCCTAGCACATATAACATATAAGCACATAAAATCCTCATCCATGTCAAGTGCGCTTAACTTCTCCTTTCATCGTGATCCTCATTACCCCTTTAAGGTTTGAAAATTTTAGAATTTTTGAAATCCATTTGACAAGTATTTCCCCTAGATGATGGGCTCTTTCAAATTCTTAAGGAGTTTTCCTTTGAAGGCAACATTTCTGAACAAAAGATGATTGGGTTGAAACTTCGCTTTAAAATTCATTTGAAAAGCATTTCTTTAATTGGAGAGATCTTTCAAAAACAATTCTCAAGGATTTTGAACCTTTTATTAAAAAAAGAGGATATGAAAATATTTCTCAATAAGAAAAATGATTTGGGTTTTACTTGAAAAATGAACCTTAAACATTTTTTTTTTCTTTGAAAGGGTAAAAAATTTTCAAAACAATTTATTCTTCTTTTGGATAAAAGATGATGATTAATCAAAAATTTTCATAAACCATGAACTTTGGATTCTTGGGTAGGAGCATTACACGATTAGATAATCATCGCACTTTTCATGAATTCGGATGCATACAAGGTCAATGATGCTTAGCTAAACATGATACAAGAGATGTAATCTTATAATCAAGATTCGGCTTATTCTTAAATGTCATAGGACATGAAAAGGAATTGCCCAAAAGTGATTAAGAGGTTACTTATCTTTTATCAAGTAAGCATCGTCATCATCTCAAGTAATCCCTTTCGGGCATACAAAACTCCCTAGCACATAACCCTAATCAAGAATTGACTCCCTAATTTTGAAAGGTTCTATGGAAACTACTATGCAAAGGCCGGGTTTTGGTCAAATACAGGACCCTTGACACACACCCGATAGGATGCTTCATATACCAAAACATGGTACGAGATCAAGGGTGATCACACGGCCCCATGATGGCTTGACCGACCGGGTTGCCCCGAGCCTCCAAGGTCATAGTTCCATGCAATCGACTGGCGAAACATGCAAGTGCAATGCAACGGGCACACAAAAATTAATTAATTCGATTAAAAGGATGCTTTCAAGTCTAATCCTCGAGTGAACCCAAAATTCGAAATTCTGGTCTGCGAAACCAGAGATTCTGGGTTCGATCCCCAGCAGAGTCGCCAGATTGTGGATACCGCAGGTTTTCAAATTTTACCCACTTTTAAAAACAAATATTTTCAAATTCAAAGAGTCGCCACTTAATTTTTAGAAGGAAAATTAAGAAACCATTTTGAAAGCAAACCGATCTTTTGCGGAACCAAAGATTTAACTGGGTCCGGGGATTATGGAATAAAAGGGGAAGGAGCCCGACGGACTAAAACACCCCCTTTCATCCTATCTCGCGATAGGCATCTACTCAACATCCTTTTTAATCAAGTTATTAATCTAAGCATGCCCTCAATTAATACATATATAGGTATACATAACACAAGCATGTTGAAAGGGTGCAAAATTGCTAACGGTAAAATATCATTCATAAGTCACATAATTCAACTAGCAAACATCATGATATGCAATAGAGAACTAGAAAACATACCCGGGATCCGGCCGCGAATATCAAACGTGCAATGCATGCAAAAATAAACCTAAGAAATGTCTCTAATATATATATACACATAAGGCAAAACCTAAGCTAAGGTGTCGCACATGGGGTCGAAAAATCAATTAAAATCAATAAAATAGATTAAACTAGAGAAGGGTTGAGAAATTGTATCTCAAAGCGCTACAAAACAAAGGTTAGTACACATGCCTTAGACAAGATATAATATCAAAAGGTAATTAATCATAGGTCATGTTCAATTAAATTCAACTAAGTCCAACTTCATCCAAGAACTAGTTCTAACTATAAGCATCAATGTACATGAATGAATGAATGATTATGAACAAGGATGAGACATGAATTTATTCACTAATTTGGATCCCTAAGCCTCTGGGTTTAATCTAAATTATCATTATTCAAAACATGGTTTGAGTCCCAAGACATTAAGAGACCATTTGAGTTGAAACAAATAAGATTAGACAAAAACAGTAGCAGATTTTTTGTGATTTACAGAGAGCAGACCCGACGTTCAAAAATGGATATAAAATACTTTCAACGGTTGGATCTTACTGATTTTTGGATATGTCATGCCTCTGTGAGTCTAGTTTCTAACCCAACTTGAAAATCAAGATTTCAACGGTTAGATCTCCGGGAATATGGAAAATACTAGATCTCACTCAGGATTCTGCAACTCTCTGTCCAGAGATCTTGTATGATTTTCTAAAAATAGTAAAAAAATGAGAAACACTTAGATCTTTTTAGGGTACCTTCCTAACACATTAAAGTACTTATAAAAAATTATTTGAGACCCCAAAAACTTAATTAAGGTTCTGATCTATTAATTTCAACCGCCAGATTGTGGATATCGCAGGTTTTCAAATTTTACCCACTTTTAAAACAAATATTTTCAAATTCAAAGAGTCGCCACTTAATTTTTAAAAGGAAAAAAATTAAGAAACCATTTTAAAAGCAAACTGATCTTTTGCAAAACCAAAGATAAACTGGGTCCGGGGATTATGGAATGAAAGGGAAGGAGCCCGGCGGACTAAAACACCCCCTTTCATCCTATCTCACGATAGGCCTCTACTCAACATCCTTTTTAATCAAATTAATAATCTAAGCATGCCCTCAATTAATACATATATGTAGGTATACATAACACAAGCATGTTGAAAGGGTGCAAAATTGCTAACGGTAAAATATCATTCATAAGTCACATAATTCAACTAGCAAACATCATGATATGCAATAGAGAACTAGAAAACATACCCGGGATCCGGCCGCGAATATCAAACGTGCAATGCATGCAAAAATAAACCTAAGAAAGGTCTCTAATACATATATACACATAAGGCAAAACCTAAGCTAAGGTGTCGCACATGGGGTCGAAAAATCAATTAAAATCAATAAAATAGATTAAACTAGAGAAGGGTTGAGAAATTGTATCTCAAAGCGCTACAAAACAAAGGTTAGTACACATGCCTTAGACAAGATATAATATCAAAAGGTAATTAATCATAGGTCATGTTCAATTAAATTCAACTAAGTCCAACTTCATCCAAGAACTAGTTCTAACTATAAGCATCAATGTACATGAATGAATGAATGATTATGAACAAGGATGAGACATGAATTTATTCACTAATTTGGATCCCTAAGCCTCTGGGTTTAATCTAAATTATCATTATTCAAAACATGGTTTGAGTCCCAAGACATTAAGAGACCATTTGAGTTGAAACAAATAAGATTAGACAAAAACAGTAGCAGATTTTTTGTGATTTACAGAGAGCAGACCCGGCGTTCAAAAATGGATATAAAATACTTTCAACGGTTTGATCTTACTGATTTTTGGATATGTCATGCCTCTGTGAGTCTAGTTTCTAACCCAACTTGAAAATCAAGATTTCAACGGTTAGATCTCCGGGAATATGGAAAATACTAGACCTCACTCAGGATTCTGTAACTCTCTGTCCAGAGATCTTGTATGATTTTCTAAAAATAGTAAAAAAATGAGAAACACTTAGATCTTTTTAGGGTACATTCCTAACACATTAAAGTACTTATAAAAAATTATTTGAGACCCCAAAAACTTAATTAAGGTTCTGATCTATTAATTTCAAAACGGACTTATTATTCTGAAAGTATTCTAGAACTCTGGACAGATTATGATTAGCTCACAAAAACCATGATCAAACCCTTCTAATCACAAGATCTTGCTAAAACAAAAATCACAGTGGTAAAACAATGTGTTATGAACATTTTCCCGTTGGTTTCATTCGATTCCAACGGTCGGATTTCAAACTAAAAATCCTTGATCAAAAAACAGTTTATGAACCCACTGTTTCATTTTGCTAGTTCAAGTTTGTTGATTGGCCTCAACTATTAAAACATGAAGTTGGGGCTCAAACCAAACTACTTCTTCTACCATTTGATGGTCATTGAAGACTATGAGGCGTATTATACTTATAGATCTTGATGAAGTATTGAAATGAACTTCTCAAAATCCTCAAATCAAGAACTCAAACCTATGGACCCAAGTTTGAATTCAACTTATCACTCCTACCATTTGATGGTCATTGGAGTTAGAGACATACATGCTCATAGGTTCTAGGTGAAGTATGAAAGACTTCTTAAAACCTAAGAGAAGGATTAATCCAAGCCATAGGAGTAAACTTGAATTAACACATTTTCTCCTACCATTTGATGGTCATTGGAGACTAAATGAAGTTAAAATCTACTTAAACCTTATTGGAATATAGTAAGGATTCCATAAGATTTCTCAATGAAGAGATTCAAGTCATGGATTAGGACTTGCATCTCACTAATTATATGTAGATTAAGACTATGATTCATTCTAATCTCCATATAGATCATAAGATCATAGGAAATTAAATAATCAAACTCAAAGAGGTTCAATGAGATATGGAAGATCTCATGAGCCTCACAAGAGATGGTAGAAATAAGAAATCAAAGTTTGTCTAGAGAAACTAAGAACACAAGCTCCTCAAAATTGAATTTATTTTAAACCCAAGGCATCAATTAGATCCAAATCAATGAAATATTATGAGATTCAATCACAAGTTCTAAGTGGTGTGTGATGAAATGAGGTAAGAAGAGAGGTTTTGAAAATGTGTAAAGTTCCTAGAACTATGAACTTGTGATTGAATAGTCCTAATTCTATCAAGAATTAAGAGGTTACCTCTAGGACCTCAAGTATTTCTTCAACTTCTTGTGAAAACCTTCCAAGATTTCCCAAAATTCTTCAAATTCTTCAAGTTCTTCAAGAATTTCTTCTTCTCTCTCTCTCAAAATATCTATGATTCTTGTATATCTCTCTCTCTTAATTTTCAAGTTCAAGTATCTTTTTTTTAAGTCTCTCCAAAAATGAAGGTGAAAGCTTGTTTATATAGACCATTAATCCAGGGATAAATGGGTAAATTCGAGGTGGAGACCCATGTGCAAAGATTTCTTCTAGAACATGTAAGAAAAGCAGTCTGTTACAGCCAGCGGCACTCGACGGGTGCCGGCGGCACTCACTGAGTGCCGGGCGGCACTCTCTGAGTGCCGGGCGGCAAACAGAGAGTGCCGGCGCGGCACTCAGTGAGTGCCGCCGCGTTTTCCGCGTGCCGGGGTTAACTGATTTTTGTCCCTTTTTTTGATTTTTCAAAAATATGTTGGTGTAAACACAATTTTTCTATTCTATATATATATTTGTATTAAGATCCCCCATGTGCATGGTATCAACCATGTGCATGGTATATTTTGAATATACTACTCTCTTTTTGTATTTTCTCTTTTTCCAAGATTTTTTATTTATTTTGTCCTCCCATCTCTTTAAAAAGAACTCTTTATTATTTTTATTTTTATCTTCTTAAAAAAACCGGTTCCCAGACTGGGTTTCTCACACGTTCTTCATTGTTCGGGTTTCTCCCGAATACCCAAACTTTCTCTCTCTTCCTTCTCCTTTTTTGTATTTTCTATTTTTTAATTTTGAAATTTGCCTTGAAGAATCAATTGAAGATTTTGAATTTCCTGGAAAATCTTCGAATGTAACCGGCCATTGTCATCATCGGTCTTTTAAGAGGTAACCAATCCCTGGATTTGACGTTTGGTCAAAATCGGGGTGTCTACAAGTACAAAGAAAATATAGGGTATTACAATTAAAAGGTTATGGCATCGAAAAAGAAACTTAAAAACAACACTGAGTATTCAACTCTTTTGAAACCAATACCCTCCGAGTTATAAAATCCGTATAAATTTAAAAAGTTAATTACATTTCAAAATGAATGAATTTATATTAAAAGGGGTCCTAAAGGTTCCCTAAGAACCAATTAAAACATTTAAATATTTTTCAGAAGGGGTAGAAAAAGAAGGCATGCAGCACAAAAATTGACCGATCGAACTGCCCCGCGACCGGTCGAATGAATCTTTGACGGAATTCCTTCTATGCAGCAGAATTTTGTATCAAACAACCCTTCCCTTTGTAACACTTCCAAACTTGTAGACTTATTCCAACCTAATCCAATACAACGCGGCTATAATAACATACGTAAACCTTGCCAACCATTGAAAAGGAAACAGAAATGAAACAAGTTAGGAATTGTTTGGCTTAATTCATAAAACATCAAACATTCATTCCAAACTCGAATTAACATGTTAAGTATTCAAAACGCGAATCCATGAGTTCAGATTCATTACAACTTAACTAAAAGAAGTTTTACCCCATGTTACGCTACTATAAATCCATTCCGCGACTTCCAAGTTAAAAGTATAGTCCAAACTTCACCAAAATTTTATTACATCCTTGGAATGGAAAACAAAACATATACAAAGGTGATCCCCCGGCATTCCCAAAGGCCTCACTCTTCTCGCTTCTTTTTTTCTTTCTTTTTGTCACCTGTAATGGAGTAAAGCTCCATTGCTCAGCTATATGCTGAGTGCACAATTTTAAACATATGCATATACGACAATTCATGCTTTAAATATTTCAAAACACCTCAAATAGTCTCTGGGGAGAGTGATACACGTTCATCCGGTATATCAGCAAGTCCTAAGTCTTAAACCACAATGCCAATGACAAGTCCAAAGTTTATCGACCATTGCACTCAACTGCTCTGGCTGGGTCGGTTCCCAAACTAAGCAAGTAGCCATCGCTACTACAATTCTCAAACATCGAGAAGCTTACCCCAGCATGAATTTGTATAAAACTCCCCTTTGACCCACATAGACACATAGTATGCTCATATAATCACATATACGTGCTTTTCATACGTTTTCACGTGCATAATTAACGGGCCTAATTAATACATAAATTTTGCCCGGATCCAAAATATCAAATTGGATATTCAAAACATGTAAATTTTCTATAATATATAGGGTTAGAATTCATACCTTGAGCTACGGTCTTAAGATTTCAGGAGGATCGTAAGAATACCGATACTAAGCTAAATCTCCAATTATACGCAAAACCTACAAGTTTTACATGGTTTTCCCCAAAATTCTAATTTTAGGATTTCTATAAAAGTTCACCAAACATGGCCTAATAGGTATCAAAACGAAGTCCTTATCTCGAGGAGTCCGAATATGAAATTTGGTTGAAAACAATTAGATGGAAGCTTGTCAATTTGCGTCGTGAAGCTTGAAGCTCAAAATCCCCATCTAAGCTCTCAACTATGATTTGGATATTTATGAAAATATCTTGAGTTTACTATATATAGGCACGGCTCTTGGGAATTACGTTTACCTCCCCACGAGTTCTCAAAACTTCTAATTACTCCCTGAAACGTCTTACGCGTCTAATTCATTACTTCACGAGTGAATACTATAAGTTATAAAAGTTTTCGTCTAAGTCCCGTTTGGGTCCGTAAATACGTTCTGAAAACTATTTTCATAGAATTTCTAGATAACCTACCTTGTATGCAATGTATCACATGAGTTATCTCTAATTCGTTCAAAATGATCTTTAACAAGATCAAACTACCAGAAAAGTACACAAACCAGGTAAAATCTACTATTTAAAAATACCAGATAACTCTAGTAACATTTAATCACATATATGTCATTTAAATCATGTTAGTTACTCTTTGATTATTGGATTCATGTGGCTTCACTTGGCACTTTCCGTTGACCCACGGTCAACTACTTCCGCAATTATCAAGTAACATTGATAATCTCTAATAATTTAATTATTTCCTTTTAAAACAAATAATTTTCCGGGACGGGTGTGACAACTCTCCCCTCTAAAAAAGAAGTTTGTCCCCAAACTTATATCTCTTGAATCGAAAAGATACAGATACTCGTTCTTCGTTTCTTCCTTATTCTCCCACATAGCCTTATCCACTGTGTGACTATGCCATAACACTTTTACCATCGAAAATCATTTTCGTTCTCAATACTTATTCTTTCTGATCCAAGATCTCAACCGGATGCTCTATGCAAATCAAGTCCTCTTGGATTTGTAATGGTTCTGGTATGATGATCTTATTCCTGGGTTAAGTTTCCCCCATTTCCCAAATCGGACAATGCCTTTCAAAGGAGATACTCGTAAGTACACAAAGTCTTCTACCTCAAATGTCATTGGTTAGAGTTTGCGTAACTCTTATAATAACTCTGAGGCACCTTAAGTTGTTCCTGGATTAGCTTTACTTTCTTTGTAGTTAATTGTACTCTCTCTGGTCCTAACAATCTTCTTTCTCCCATCTCGGTCCAACAAATTAGTAAACGACACTTATGCCCATACAAAGCTTCATACGGTGCCATTCCAATACTCGATTAAAATCCGTTGTTGTAGGCAAATTTGATCAATGGTAAGTGTTTCTCTGAATCACTCTCGAAGTCTAGAGCACACAATCTAAGCATATCCTCTAGCGTCTGAATCATTCGTTCCGACTGTCCGTCGGTCTGGAGATGAAAAGTAGTACTAAAACTCAACTTAGTACCCATGGTCTTTTGCAAACTTCCCCAAAACCTCTATGCAAAACTACTATTGCAATCTGATACAATCACTGTCGGAGCCCAGTGTAGTCTCATAATCTCCTTCACATATAACTCTGCTTAGCTGGTTTAGTCGTCTTGATTGGTAGGAAGTGAGCTGACTTCGTTAATCTATCAACTATAATCCAAATCTTGTTGTTCTTGTTGGGCGATCATCAAAATTCGGAAACAAAATTCATCGTGATTTCATCCCATTTCTACTCTGACACTGGAAATGGTTGTAGTAGTCCCGCAGGTACTTGTCCTTCTGCTTTGACTTGCTGACATACCAAACACTCCAAAACATACTTTACGAGTTCCCATTTCATGCCTCTTCACCAAAAGTTCTCTCACAAGTTCCAATACATCTTGTTACTTTTCAGATGAACTAAGTACTTAGTACTATGTGCCTCTTCTAGGATCCTTTCTTTCAAGTCTTTTACATTCGGTCCATATAACCGATTTCCAA
This sequence comes from Hydrangea macrophylla, assembly GCA_033977485.1. Taxonomy (NCBI): domain Eukaryota; kingdom Viridiplantae; phylum Streptophyta; class Magnoliopsida; order Cornales; family Hydrangeaceae; genus Hydrangea; species Hydrangea macrophylla. The sequence continues at coordinate 23,236,631 of CM066999.1, read as the reverse complement.
GCATCAATACCCCTTGTTCTAAAGTAAAACTGGGTCGTTTTCCCAAAGGTATCTCGTCTCTCATTTTGCACAGATAATAATCATTAAACTGCTCTACGTTGATCTCATCTATAATATCTAGGTGAGCTATGATTACCATCATTAAGCCATCATTCGTTTCTGGAATTACATCTAACTCGAAACGCTTCATCTCCTTTACCAGTTCTTTTTACTTGGTTAGCTCGATGGATAAGTTCCCCGTCGTGTTCCAGCTTAACACGTTAGCTTCTACATTAGCCTTTCCCAGATGATACTCGATCGAAAGATCATAATCCTTCATAAACTCTAGCCATCTCCTTTTTCTCATTTCAAATCTTATTGCGTGAATAAGTATTTCAAATTCTTGTGGTCCATAAAGGTCTTACACTTCTCTCCATATAAGTAGTGCCTCCAAATCTTCAAAGCATATATCACTGCGGCCAATTCAAGGTCATGAGTCGGATAATTAACTTTATGTGTTTTCAACTATCTTGACGCATATGCAATTACTTTGCCACTTTGCATAAGTACACCCAAGCCTTGATGCGAAGCATCACTATATATCACGAATCCTTCGATTTTGGATGGTAACGTCAAGATACGTGCTCTTGCCAACCGCGACTTCAACTCTTGAAAATTGTCTTCACATTTTGAACTCCATGACACGAAGATAATATTGTGCGCTCTTGTGCAACACCCAAGTGTAGGTGATCGTGCAAGTAATATAGTACTGGAAGTCCAGGTCGAACCCACAGGGAAGGTGATAACTAACTACTCAAGTTAGATGCTAAAGAAAAAGAAAATATTGAGCTTTAAGAGTGGTGTAGAACACAAAGTTCCACGAACTATATCTACTAAGGAAAACAATTAAACTACGCTAGAGAATTAACTAACTAGCTATGCAGTATTTAAAAACGATTTCTTTTATGAAAAAGGAACGTTGGAATCACACGAATCCACAGCGGTCTTAACCATCTACCATGCATTTACATTGAAGCTCTAAGGAGTACATCTCCTACAGTATTCCGTATTTCTCTAAAAATAAAGAATTAATAGCCCTTCTATGACCGGGACTATATCATCACAGTTGATTTGAAATACAAGAAAGCGGTTTAAATCAATAGTTAAGACTCACACTCTAAATGGTGTTAGCATTTGGAGTGGTTTGCAAAAGTTATTGAAGAAAAATGCCTTAGGGCTTTAAGTTTAGAAACTGTTTTGACAAACTGAGCATTTGGGGACAATTTGATAACAAATCTCTAAAGCAGAAAGTCTAGGAATACTGCAAGGGATGTTCTCAAGAATCAGAGAGTTCAATCGATCGATCGAAAATCTTCATCTCTCGAGCGATCGAAATTATTCGATCGCTTGACCGTGTCACTGGTCCGATCGATCGAACTAACTTCGATCGATCAAACATAGAAATTATTCTGCTGCATGGCAGAGGCTGGAGATCACTATTTAATCGTGATCTCCCAACCTAGGGACTACTCAGACATCGTCTGGAGTGTCACATATTTATTTTTAACGTATGAAAATATTAAGGGCCTGTTTGGTTGTGATTTAATCATAAAATTCTAAAAACTATGGAATTAAGAGGAAACTAGCATGCAAACTATGATTACCACTACTTGTACTATTGAAAACCACGAATAGAATATAAATGAACAATAATACGAAACATGGATTGAAAGAAACTTATATTCAACCGTAGAAATCAACCCCACAAGCAATATTCAACCTTTAAACCTACAAAACCAGGAAAAAAACTCTCTCTCTCTCTCTCTCTCTCTCTCTCTCTCTCTCTCTCTCTCTATGAAACTGTTGAAAACAATGTTGGGCGTCCTTCTGGACATATACAATACGAGTATAAATAGAGAGACTAAAGGCTAGGGTTAAAAATTCTGTCTCTGTTGCGTGCGTATAAGATTCTGATAAAACCATGTTCGATCGATCGAACATGTCTCGATCGCTTGAACTGCTGGATTATTCGAGCGCTTGAAACTTTCTCGATCGATCGAACCCTCGATCGCTATAACTTCTTCGATCGCTCGAACTGTGTGCTTCAGCTTTGATTCCTCTTGTTTGTAACCCAGCATTCCCTTTATCCTGTTATTCATCTATTACTCAGCACAGCAGTGATCTGCACGCACAATGGCTAAAACAATACAACTTATCATAGGTTAATCATATTGCGTGAAAACTAGCATTATAGTGTAATTGCAGATAAAATAGGAAGTTATGAACAAAACAATGTAATTTCTTCTTTTAGTGCGGTTGTTGTCACTCCACTCAAAAGTAATACCCTTCCTCATCGACTTTTTCATAGACAATGAAATCTTTGAGAAATTCTCAATGAATTGGCAGTAGTATCCAGCTAATCCTAAGAAACTTTGAATTTCGGATACGGATGTCGGTCTTTTCCAATTAGATACGGCTTCTACCTTGTGAGGATTAAGTGAAACGCCGTTCTTGTCAATCACATGACCAAGAAAAGAAATACTTGGTAGTCAGAATTCACATTTCTTAAATTTTTCAAACAGTTATTTCTCTTGCAGTCTCTGGAGTATAAGTCTTAAATATTTCTCTTGTTCTACCTCACTCGGCAAATAGATAAGGATATCATCTATGAATATGATCACAAAACCATCTAGATAGTCAGTGAAGACTCGGTTCATAAGGTCCATGAACATGACTGGTGCATTGGTAATCCCAAATGGCATGACTAGGAACTCATAGTGTCCGTAGCACGTTTTGAAAGTTGTCTTCTCTACATCCTCCACCTTCACTTTCAATTGATGATAACCCAATCTTAAGTCTGTCTTGGAAAACACTTGTGCTCCACGAAGTTGATCGAATAGGTTGTCGATCCTAGGCAACAGATACTTATTCTTGATTGTCAACTTATTTAATTCTCGATATTCAACACACGTATTGAACCATCTTTCTTCTTTATAAACAACACCGGAGCTCCCCACGGTGATATATTCAGTCGAATAAAGCCCTTGTCAAGTAGTTTTTGTAGTTGGGTTTTCAGTTCTTTCAATTCTATGGGTGCCATTTGATACGGTGCTTTTGCTACAGGACTTGAGTCCAGCATTACCTCAATGGTGAACTCAATCTCCCTCTCAATAAAAACATCTGACAAGTCATTTGGGAATACATCTGGATATTCTCGTACTATCAGAATGTCTTCTACTTTCAATTCGGTAGTCGAAGTGTCAATTATTGAACATAAAAATCCCTGACATCCCTTTTTCAACAATTTATCCGCTCGAATAGCCAAAATCAAATAAGGTAGCGGTGTAACCCCACTCCCTTGAAAAATAGAAATTCTCGTAAATCGGTGATTGAAAATTAACTTCTTTCCATTCACAATCTATTTTGGCTTGGTTCAGAGATAACCAATCCATTCCTAGTATCACATCAAAATGATTCACGATAAGCGGTATAAGGTATACGGTCATCAGCTTCTCACCTAGTATGATTTCACAACCCTTGTATATTATAGATGTTACTATCGGGTTACTAAGAGGTACAATAATAAATAGTTAATATCCTAAAGGCGTTAACCTAACATTCAAATGCTCAACAAAATAATGTGACACAAATGAATGAGTAGACCCTGAATCAACAAGTATGTGTGCTAGATACGAACATATAGGCACCATACCTGAGGCCACTGTATCCGTAGCAGCCATATCCTCGGGATTCATCTGAAATGATCTCCCTTCTTGTTGTTTTTTTCTTTGTTTCCTATCATTGGATTGCGTAGGCTTCGAGCCACTTGAAGCCATAGAACTAGACCCTACTGAGAACGCTTCCTTGGGCAATCTCTAGATTGATGTCCGGACATCCCATAGTCGTAACAATTGCCCCCATATTAGGTGTAGAGCTTGTACTATTCATCCCTTGAGTTTTGTTCTGAAGGTTAGTCATGAAACATCGACCAGTATGTGGTCGACTATAGAGTGGACACAATGGTATGCTACTCGCCAGCTTCTTGGGTGCTCTGAAACTAAAGCTAGGGATTCTTGAAAGTTCCACCCTGGTTTCGGTCACCACCTTCACTACCTCGTTTACCTTGTTGGTTCTATTGCAATCTCTCCATTACACTTTCTGCCACTACTGCGGTTTGTTACATAGCTCTAATAGTCTGATGCTCGTAGGTTTCCACCCTCAGACGAATGTTCTCCCTCAGTCCCTCTTCAAACTTTCTTACCATATCCTCCTCTGTTGGTACTGAACCCTTTCCAGACCTCAACAAAGCATTATACTTGGAAGTATATTCGGTCATAGTTATGTCTCCCTATTTAAGGTTATCAAATTCTATCTTCTTTGCATTATGAGTAGCTCTTGGAAAGAATCGGCGATTGAACTCCGCCTTGAATCCCCCCCAAGTTATCGGTGCCCCTTGATCCAAAACATTTACCTAACAATTATGGGCTTCACCCTTGAGTACATCACTAGCATTCTCAATTTTCTGTGCATCGGACATCCCAATGCTCCGCTAGCGTTGTGTCAGACGTCCCATGAAACTTTGTTGAATTCTTCCTTGTGAATTATTCCAATACAGACTGTGCACCCCTATTCTCTGGTGCAGGCACCACAGCTATTGGTGCTGGCTCAAATGGAGGTGTTGGAGGTAATTGCTCCACTATATTCCGTACCAAGTCTCTGATGTTTCCCGTCATCTCTGCCAAATGGTCTATTCGAGTATGTGGTGATTGCTTATGTTCATCACTCATGATTCTCAACCTGTCAATCTCAATGTATAAATAATATGCATATATGACAATAGTATAATCATATATGTGCAACAACATACCATATGTATGAAACATATCTATTATGTATGGATACATTCTAGAGTACACTCCAATTCACTCAACACTCCACTCGACGTCGAACGTTCCCAAAGTTTTGTTACCTATAGCTCTGATACCTATAAATATCACGACCCATCCTGCTACGGGCGAAATTAGGACACGTGGCACACCACCAAGGCTCATCCAATCCATTAAAGGTTTATAGCAGCGGAAAAGAAACTTAAAAACAACATTGAGTATTCAACTCTTTTGAAATCAATACCTCCGAGTTGTAAAATCCTTATAAATTTGATAAGTTAATTAAATTTAAAACGAATGAATTTATATTAAAAGAGGTCCTAAAGGTACCCTAAGAACCAATTAAAACATTTAAATATTTTCTGAAAGGGGTAGAAAAAGAAGGCATGCAGCACGAAATTCGACCGGTCGAACTGCCCCGTTCGATCGGTCGAATGACCCTTTGACAGAATTCCTTCTATGCAGCAGAATTTTGCCTAAGGATCAAACAACCCTTCTCTTTGCAACACTTCTAAACCTATAAACTTATTCCAACCCAATCCAATCACAACAAGGTTATGATAACATACATAAATCTTGCCAACCATTGAAAAGGAAACAGAAATGAAACAAGTTAAGACTTGTTTAGCTTAGTTCATAAAACATCAAACATCCATTCAAAACTCAAATTAACATGTTAAGTATTCAAAATGTGAATCCATGAGTTCGGATTCGTTGCAACTTAACCAAAACAAGTTTTACCCCATGTAACACTACTACAAATCCATTCCGCGACTTCCAAGTTAAAAACATAGTCCAAACTTCACCAAAACCTTATTACATCCTGGGAATGGAAAACAAAACATATACAAAAGGTGATCCCCCGGCATTCCCAATGGCCTCACTCTTCTCGCTCCTTCTTTCATTTCTTTTTGTCACCTGCAATGGAGTAAAGCTCCATTGCTCAGCTATATGCCGAGTGCACAATTTTAAAAATATGCATATACGACAATTCATGCTTTAAATATTTCAAAACACCTTAAATAGTCTCTGGGGAGAGAGATACGCGTTCATCCGTTATATCGGCAAGTCCTTAGTCTTAAACTGCGATGCCAATGACAAGTCCAAAGTCTATCAACTATTGTACCCAACTACACTGGCTGGGTCGGTTCCCAAACTAAGAAAGTAGCCATCGCTACTATAGTTCTCAAACATCAAGAAGCTTACCCCAGCATAAATTTGTATAAAACTCCCCTTTGACCCACATAGACACATAGCATGCTCATATAATCACATATATGTGCTTTTTATACGTCTTCACACGCATAATTAACGAGTCTAATTAATACATAAATTTTGCTCGGATCCAAAATATTAAATTGGAAATTCAAAACATGTAAATTTCCTATAATACATAGGGTAAGAATTCATACCTTGAGCTACGGTCTTAAGATTTTAGGAGGATCGTAAGAATACAGATACTAAGCTAAAGCTCCGATTATAGGCAAAATCTACAAGTTTTACATAGTTTTCTCCAAAATTCCAATATTAGGATTTCTATAAAAGCTCACCAAACGTGGCCTAATAGGTATCAAAACGAAGCACTTACCTTGAGGAGTTCGAATATGAAATTTGGTTGAAAACGATCAGACAAAAGTTCCTCGATTTGCGTCGTGAATCTTGAAGCTCAAAATCCCCCTCTAAGCTCTCAACTATGGTTTGGATATTTATGAAAATATCTTGAGTTACTATATATAGGCACGACTCTTGGAAATTACGTTTACATCCCCACGAGTTCTCAAAACTTCTAACTACTCCCTGAAACATCTTACATGTCTAATTCATTACTTCACGAGTGAAAACTATAAGTTATAAAAGTTTTTGTCTAAGTCCCGTTTGGGTCCGTAATTATGTTCCGAAAACTATTTTCGTGGAATTTCTAGATAACCTACCTTATATGCAATGTATCACACGGGTTATCTATAATTCATTCAAAATGATCTTTAACAAGATCAAACTACCAAAAAAGTACAAAAACCAAGTAAAATCTACTATTTAAAAATACCAGATAGCTCAAGTAACATTTAATCACATAAATATCATTTAAATCATGTTAATTCCTCTTTGATTATTGGATTACCATGCCTTCACTTGGTACCTTCCATTGACCCACTGTCAACCACTTCCATAATTATCAAGTGCATTGATAATCTCTAAAAATTCAATTATGTCCTTTTAAAATAAATAATTTTTCGGGACGGGTGTGACAGTGCTTGAATTCTTACCTTGTGGGGAAGTTCTTAGGAGTTGTCGTGTGATTGAGTCAGGACATTATCTGACTTGTACGGTGGAGGACTAATCTATTACCCATGTTTTAACGGATTGTTACAAGGCCAAGGATGTTTGGTGTCGTGTGTTCTCTACGAAGTTCCACACTAGGGGGGCACCTTCATTTTTGTTACTAGCTAGATTCGGCTCTTGGGATTGGGGATGACAGTGTAACTCAGAAATTTCTTATATGTGCTTGGGTAATTTGGAATAATCGTAAAAAATAGGTTATGGCATGAGAGCACCGAGAGACTTGGGTTTCAACTGAGTGAGTTTTGTCCTTTATTGCAGAAATTAATAATGCTCATGACTTGGTCATGGTGGAACCACGAGTTGTTCAAGAAGTAGTATACCGCAACAGTCCATTTGTGTACCTCCAGTGGTGGGGACTTTGAAATTTAATATGGATGGTGCTGTCTTTCGTAAGTTAGGGGGTATTGGTGTGGGTGGGGTTCTCTGCGATCATAGTGGAAGTATGTTTCTTGCTTTTTTAGACTTTGTCCCCGGAATTGTAGATGCCTTGACGATTTAGTGCTTAGCCTTGTGGAAAGCTACTAGAGTCACAATTGAGGCTGGATTTCAAGATTTTATCGTGGAGTCAGACTTGTTAACTCTTGTTCATCATCTTAGAAATGAGGATTATAATATGGCGCCCTATGGCCATATAATTGAAGACACTATTCGCCTAATGGATGGTTTTGTTGGTGTTTAGATTCTGCATGTGAAACGTGATGGTAATAAGGTGTCTCACGAGCTTGCAAAATTAGCAAAAGTGTTCAATTCTTCTATAGTGCAGCTTGAGGAGTATCCCTCCCAAGTTGATAGCTTTGTAATGTTTGATGCTTTGTCCCTTTAGTGAAATTGTTCCTTTCTCGAGCAAAAAAACAACAATAAAAAAGATGGTAAATTAAATTGTATTTTTAGTTATCCAAATGGCTGTTCTCAGTAAATGTACTCCAACAATGGTAGTCAAATGAGTAATTTACATGCCCTTGTGTTCTTTGTAAATCCATGTTTTATGAAATTCATGGGTTTTTATGTTCAAGTCTCTTGGACCATTGTTCAAAGGAACCAGAAATCGTCCAAACTGAAACTAGCATTATCACAGTCTGTTTGGTTTGGTTTGGTTTCAAGAATTAGGGGGTCTGTTTCGATTCCAAGATTACCAAAAACCAATTCTATGGTAAAAGTGCATTTTCTATTCTAGAAAACTGACACAATCGGATGGATTTCATCTTGTATTTTGGAGATTTCGTCCAAGTTACCTAGTGATCAAGTGTATCTAACAAAGGACCAGACTTCATGTCACACCCCAGCGTAGCAAAATAAGGAAAAAATTTCATTTCCGTTTTGGACCCGTAGGTCATGACAGGTGATGGATCGCTCCCCTGTCCTTAGCTTAACATGTACCAGAAAAAAAAAAGAGTATATAAAGCAACATGGAAAATAACATTAAACATTATTACAACTTCAAATAATATTACATTGTCCTTAAATAAAATATCCTTAAGGCACAAGTCGCCTTATTCAAATTTAAAACATTATCCATATCCTTATTACAACTTTATTTAAATAAAAGTATCTCCACAGGCTTCTCTAGCTAGTATAGTCATATTGCCCTGTATTATTACTTCCTGAACATTTTGGACGTTCAGGCAAAATAAAGTCATCAGCTAATGAAAGCTGAGTGAGCATAATGAACATACAAGTAATGTATATAAAAGTACATTAACAGTTATTATTAATGTTTAGTACCTTAGAGTACGGTTAATCCATTATTTCAGTCATTGCATAATAATCATCAATAACAGTTTGAGTAATGAATATTTAAGACCGTGCATGAACAAATGAATCATCTTTTCTTACTGACTCTTTTATCTCGACCACAAAATCCAACATGTGTGGATACCGGCATTTGGGCCCACAGCTGTTAATTTTAAAATGATTTTCAAAACAAATACCAAGAGTCGCCACTTAATTTTTTAAAAGGAAAATTAAGAAACCATTTTAAAAGCAAACTGATCTTTTGCGAAACCAAAGATAAACTGGGTCCGGTGATTATGGAATGAGAGGGGAAGGAGCCCGGTAGACTAAAGCACCCCCTCTTATCCTATCTCGCGATAGGCCTCTACTCATCATCCTTTTAATCAAACTATTAATTTAAGCATGCTCTCAACTAATACATATATATATATACATATACATCACAAAAGCATGTTAAAAAGGGTGTAAGATTGCAAATGATAAAATATCATTCATAAACCACATAATTCAAGTAGCAAGCAAGATGATATGCAAGTAGGGAATTAGAGAACTTACCCGGGATCCAGCCGCGAATATTAAACGTGTAATGCACACAAAATAGAAATCTTAGGAAAATGGTCTCTAATAATGTATACAAATAAAGCAAAGACCTAATTCTAAGGTGTCGCACATGGAATCGAAAATCAATAAAATCGAGAAATAAATAAACTAGAGAGGGGTTGAGAAGTTGTACCTCATTAGCGCTACAAAACAAGGGTTAGTCCATATGTTTTAGACAAAATATGTAATATCAAATAATCATTCCTAAATGTCTAGCTTATATCTATCAAGCATGAAAGGAATTGACCCATTTATGGATTCCTTTTAATTAGTTGAAAACATATCACCTCTATAGATATACAAGTCTCAACTAGGAGCCAATGTAATGTCCATATCGAGGTATTAGAACCCTAACATGATTATAAGGAATCCATAATTAGGTTCAATTATATTAGGAACAACTTAGATAAGAGATAAGTCCTACTTATGAATATTAACATGTATGAATGAATGCATGAACATGAGCCATGAAATGTTCATTGATTTGGATCATCTACCCTCTGTCCAGCATTCTTACATGATTTGTTAAAAATAGCAAATAAATCAAAAAACCTCTAACCTTTTTAGGAGATATTAGTAACACATTAAGCTTCATAGAAAATATTATTTGAGACCAAAAAAACTTGGTTAAGGCTCTGATTTACCTATTTCAAGAAGATGTTGCTGTTCTGAAACTCTGGACAGATTATTGACGTTTCACAAAACTCATGACCAAACCATTTTCGACACGAAATATCATCAAAACAAAAATCACAGTGGTAAATCTTTGTGTTATTGACACTTTCCAAGTGGTTTCATTCAATTCCAATAGTTTGATATTTAACTAAAAATCCTTGATCACAGGTGGTTTATAAATTCACTGCACCATTGTTTGAATCAATGTTCATAACTTAAACCAACTTGAACTATAACTCTATGGAGAGTATAGATCAAGTATGATTGCAACCAACACAATATTGCTTACTTATTTTGAAGATCCATGGATTTATCCTTAAGGGAACCCCAACCTAGATCCCATATTTGAAGATCTAGTAAGAGAATCCTAAGGTCTTACTCAATCCTAAGGATTTTGATCATTGGAGTCCTCTTGATTCCAGCAAGCTAAACTAGGAAAATTTACATCTAATTCTCTCACATGATCCTTGAAGAAGGTAGATTTTATTAATTCTCCTATCAAGTTGATGGTCCTTGGAGACTAAAACAAAAAATGACTCAAAGTGACATAAGCTTTCATGAAATTATGAAGAGAATTTCATGAAGTCTTAAGTTAAGGGATTGTAGACACCCCAATTTCGACCTAACGTCGAATTTAGGAGAGTGTCACCTCCGTATCCGATGATGACAAGGACCGAAAAATTGAAGTATTCCAAACTCTTCAGAAAATCTCCAAAAAGCGATAAAATTTCACAGAAAGAGAAAAATACCAGGTATTTAGGAGAATTCAGGTATAAGACATGATTTTTGGAAAGGATCTTCAAAAATAATTTGTTTCAAAAAGGGGAAAGACCTAAAAAGGGAACCTCAGCTAAAAACGGCACACGGCAGACTGCCGCGGCACTCGCTGAGTGCCGCGCGGCAGTCAGAGTGTGCCGTTCCGGCTTTCACCGAGTGCCGCCATAAATTTCTGACTGCCGTTCACTTTTAAAGTCTGTATTTTGCAGTGCAATACGTATGCATATGCGAATAAGAACAAAAAACTGATAAAGTAAGACTGACAAAAACGCGGCAATCCATTAATTGTCGCGGCATTTGATGAGTGCCGCTCGGCAGTCACGCAGTGCCGGAACGGCAGTCATGGACTGCCGCGGTGGCTTTCACGGACTGCCGCGACAGTTTCTTGACTGCCGCCCTGGGCAGCAGTCTGTCTAAATTCAGAAAGTACACATTGTACCATCAAATGAGATGTTTACACATGTCTTTTACTCCGAATTTACTGAAATGACCTAGGTATTTTTGTCTATATAAGAAGAGGTATCTCCATTGAGAAACACATGCAAAAGAGGAGAGAGGTCACATACAAAAAAAGACTTCCATTCCACCAACATTTTTTTTAGAGAGAAAAGAGAGAGTTTAGAAAAAAACTAGGAAGAAGAGCTTGGAAGATCTTCAAAGAAGAAAAACTTTGAGGATAGTTGGAGGTGATCCTCTAACCATAAGTTGTTTTATTTGCATTCTTTCCTTTGGATCCTCAAACTATTTTGTTTTCTTTGCTTAATTTCTTTTATTGTTCATACTTCCCTCTTTGAGACTATTGGAGATCCTCAATATCTCTCTTGAAATCTCTTGAATGTGATCTTTTGAATCCCATGTAAGCTTATGCTTCATATAGAAGTCAAAGTTTGATCATCATTTTATTCTATAAACAAATAGATGGATCCAAGTCCATACTCATGACTTGGGTCCTCTAAGCTTGAGTTTTCATGGAGTCTCCTTATATTCCTTGAAAACTCATGAGTTTTAGTCATGTCTTCATCTCCAATGGCCATCAAATGGTAGGAGGAAGTGGTTTTGAGTCCAAGTCCATCTCAATGGTTTAGATTCCTTATCTTGAGATTTCATGAAGTCAACTCATACTTCACTTGAAATTTACAAATATGAAGGTCTTTAGCCTCCAATGACCATCAAATGGTAGGAGAAGTTGTTTGGTTTAAACCCAACTTCATGGTTTAATAGTTGGAGTTACCAAATAAAAGTTGAACTTGACAAATGAAAACAGTGAGTTCACAAACTGTTTTTGATCAAAGATTTTTAGTTCGAAATCTAACCGTTGAAATCAAGTGAAACCAACGGGAAAGTGTCAATAACACAATGTTCTACCACTGTAATTTATGTTTTAAGGTGGTTTTATGTTTGGAAGGGTTTGATCATGGGTTTTGTGAGTCAACTACAATCTGCCCAGAGTTTCAGAATAGTTTCAGAACAGCAAGTCCATTTTGAAATTCATAAATCAGAAGTCTAATAGAGTTTTTGGGGTCTCTAATAATTTTTTCTGGGTATCTTAATGTGTTAGGAAGATCCCCTAAAAAGAATGAAGCATTTCGGATTATTTTACTATTTTTAAAAAATCAAACAAAATCTCTGGACAGAGAGTTGTACATCTCTGAGTGATGTCTGGTGTTTGTCCTTTTCCCAGAGATCCGACCGTTGAAACCTTGATTTTCTTTTTGATTTGGAAACTAGACTCACAGGGGCATCTCGTGTCCAAAATTCACCAAGATCAAACCATGAGAGATGTGCTTTTTATTTCTTTTAAATTATGGTCTGCTCTCTGCAATTTTCAGAGTTTTATGACACATTTGACTTACTTTGTAAATAAGGGTCTAAATGACTTTTCTATGACCTAGGGCTTAAACCATGCTTTAAAAATGATTAGTTGAGCTTGAATCCAAAGTTTAAGAGTATTTCATAGTCTATCCTTGTCCATGTACATATTCATCCATATGGTTCGGCACTTGTAATTAGGATTTATTTGCTTTGGATTTAATTACATTAGATAGATTTAAGCTAGAAATTTAGGATTGTTACTTCTAACATCATATTTTGCATATCATGTGAACTAACCCTTTGTTTTGTAGCGCTATTAAGGTACGATTTCTCAATCCCTCTCTAGTTTATTAAATTCCTTGATTTTTATTTGATTTTTGACCTTATGCGCAACACCTTAGAGTTAAGATTTGCCTTATGTGTATATATGGATTAGAGACTCTTTTCTTAGGTTTTTATTTAATTGCATGCATTGCACGTTTAATATTCGCGGCCGGATCCCGGGTAAGCTCTCTTGTTCCTTATTGCACATCATATTGCTTGCTACTTGACATATGTGGCTTATGAATGATATTTTTGTCATTAGCAATTTTACACCCTTTGAACATGCTTTTGTAATGTATATATATATATATATATGTATTAGTTGAGGGCACACTTAAATTGATAATTCGATTAAAAAAGGATGTTGAGTAGAGGCCTATCGCAAGATAGGATGAGAGAGGGTTTTAGTCCGACGGGCTCCTTCCTCTCTCATTCCATAATCCCCGGACCTATTTAATCTTTGGTTTCGCAAAAGATCAGTTTCCTTTAAATGGTTTCTTAATTTTCCTTTTAAAAATTAAGTGGCGACTCATTTTGTTTCAGAAATTGATTTTGAAAAGCTGTGGGTAAACCAACCTTCGATATCCACAGGGATCTAAGTCATGGATTGAGACTTTGAATCCATTCAACCTTATAAGAGTACAACTATGACTAACTTAATCTCCACATAAATCAATAATATTATGGAAGACTAAGAGGTTAATCCTAAAGAAATCTTATGAAAATTGAAGATCTCATATACTTCCAAAGGAAACATTAATAAAAAAATGAAGTGAAATAAAAAATTCACTTAAGAAAGATCCAAGCACAAATCTCCTCATAAACAAGTTTTATTTTAAACCCAAGGTTTGTTTCAGATCCAAATTAATGAACTATCATGAGATTCAATCACAAATTCTGTGTGGTGTGTGATAAAATGAGGTAAGAATATACTTTTTGAAAATGTGTAAAAGTCCTAGATCTATGAATTGTGATTGAATTATGTATAATAAGTATAGGAGTAAGGATTTAACCTCTAGATCTTCTCAAAATTTGGAGAGATGTTGAATTCTTCAAGCTTTCCCTCTTCTTCTTCCTCAAGCTTCAAGCTCCTTCCATGGTGATTTGATGATTGGGTAGAGTTTTGGTGGGATTTGGGTAAATAATTAGTAGAGTTTTTCTCTCTATATTTTTTTTCTCTAAAGTTTTTCTAATATTTTTCTCTATATCATTCAAGTATCCAACCCCCCAAAATGAGAGAAAATGGTTTTTTGTCATAGACTTTCATTATCTTAAGGGCTAAGATAAGGGTAGATAGGTCAATTTGGGGTGAGTTAGGAATATTCCATGGCATCTCTAACTCTCCATGGCACTTCTATGTAATTCCAAGAAACTTGAAAGGCATTTAAGTTGGCTAGAATAAAGGAACATTCTAGAGCATCTTCAAAGCACATGGGAGATTGGTGCCCAACAAAGGGCTTTTTGGGTATTTACTTGGATGAGGAATATGCCAAGGAATCTCTAACTCTCTAAATCACATGGGATACTTTCTTTTATTATTTTCCTTTTCTTATATATATATAGACACATTTTTCATTTTAAATTAAATTAATCATATGAGTCACCAAATAGTATATTTTTCTTTTTTCTTTTTGAATCTAAAAAAAAAAAGAAACAATGTTATTTTTAGAAAATATCATTTTATTATTATTATTATTATTATTATTTAATCTATTCCATTTTTTAGAAAGTAACCCATGATCCAGTGAGCTCGAGACAGATGGTCAGTGATTGGCCAAATCTAGGGGTATTAGAAGCAAGGTTAGGGAACTTGAAACTTTTCAGAAGTCGAAGCGATGAACTTGAAGAAAATCGTCGGGACATTATTCATCATTGATTTCTAGAGGTAAATCCCTCTAAGTTTAATAGTTCGGTCAAAATTGGGGTGTCTACAACATGCGGTTCCCTTGAACCTCTAGCTCAAGGCCGTTTAGTTTAGAATACCTGTCAATATGTCTATCGTATCTAGAGTGGCCTGGACGTACCTAGACATTCAAGGTTACAATAGCCTGTGGAATACTCAAATTAATCTACTGTACCTGAAGCGGCCTGGAATAATTAATAGCTATCACAAGACTCTGACTAGCCTACCATATCTAGAGTAGTCTGGGCTCAATCCTTCCTAATTAACCGGCCATATCTTGAGCGGCTTAGGATAATTAAGGCTACCACAACCAAGACATCCTCTCTCAACTTTTCCAATCTCACCATCACACACCATGCATGTTAACCTATACAACCTCTTTCAAACATGTCAACTCGATAATGCAAATGTGTAATTTATTCTTTTTCTCGTTTATATAAAGGTATTAGAACGGGCGTATGACATGTTCTCTCTTTACATATTTTCTTACAAAAGTATCAGAGCGATATGACTTCAATCATTCTTTTTCACATTTTCTTTATAGAAGGTATCAGAGCGGTTTTCTACTTTTCCTTTTTCATTTCTTTAATATGGTATTAGAGCTATTTATACTTTACATTATTTCATAATGGTATCAGAGTTAATTATTCCTTCCCTTTTATAAAACAGTAACAGCGAGGTACAAGTTTTGACATAGAATGTACATCAGTCCTTCAGTGTATATTTCTCAAAATGTATCAGAGTGTAATACCTGTATTTTCTGTTTTATTTTATTAATGAACTTGTAATTTACCGAACTATAATTGTACCAGTAAGTTCTATTTTTATGTTGCGACCTTATATTAATACGTATTTTATATTCTCGGTGACGTTTGACTTTATTAATAATATTTATAATTTTAAATTTTATGTCGGTGTACAGTTAACTCTAGACCCGGACTGTAATTAGATCTCGGACTAGGTTAACATGCGAACCTGTAATAACACCTGTGTTTGCACCAAATTTCGTGCACACGCGCTTACCGAGATGTGTAGCGCCAATCAGTCAAATCCCATGATTTTGGGAAAAATACCCAACCACCACAACCATCCCCCTTACACCTCCATACTCCTAAACACCCTAACCTACCTCAATACTCTACCCTCCATACCTCCCCAACCTACTCTCCTTACATACTATTGTACATATGGACATGAATGTGAGTAGTGTGTGTGCAGTAAGAGAGAGAGTGAGAGAGTTAGTAAGTGTTGTGTGTATTATGTGTGTTACGTGTGTGGTATGTGTGGCGTGTGTATGCATGTTTGTGTGTGGTAGGGTGGCAATGTGGTGATGTGATTGTGTTATGTGCATGTGTGTGAGTATGTGTTGTATGTGTGTGAAGTGGTGTGATATGTTGAGTGTGTGCATGTGTATAATATATGTATGTGTTATATATATATATTATTTGAGAAACCCAAACCTCTACCCTCTCCTATAAATACCAATTCCCTTCCCTCATTTTCCTTTACGACACAAGTAAGAAGAAAAAAAAAGTGAGAAAGAGAGAGAGTTAGCCGAGAGTGAAGGAGAAGGAAATCTTACCATCCTCAAGCCACGCCGCGACCCCAAACCTACAGTGAGTTCCTAACTCACTTGGTATATTAGAATAATGCCCGTATTATCTTTTGTTATTATCATTTTTGGAGAACGTTGTGCTTAAACATGTACTGTCCCTAATCTAGGTCCGTATTATTAATATTATTATTATTGTTACTATTATTTACTATTATTATTATCTTAGTAGTTAACCATTGAACCTTGTGCTTAAACATGTGGTGCCCCTAGCCTAGGTCCGTATTATGATTCCGTTATTATTATTATTATTATTATTATTATTATTGTTGTTGTTGTTGTTGTTGTTGTTGTTGTTGTTGTTGTTGTTGTTATTATTAATTACTATTATTATTATGTTATTACTTAGCCGTTAATCTCATGTTTAACATGTATACCCCAAAGATTAATGTCCATATTATTATTCCGTGAATAATATTATTATTATTATTATCTTTATTATTATCATCATTATTATTATTATTATCCAATAAACCTCATGCTTCAATAGGTTGTACCCCGAATATATTAATGTCCGTATTACTATTCCGTTAATAATAATAATAATAATAATAATAATAATAATAATAATAATAATAATAATAATAATATTATATTATTATTATTATTATTATTATTACGATTTATTCCAGTTAAACCTTATGCTTTAATATGTTATACCCCAAACATATTAATGTCCGATTTATTATTATTCTATTTATTATTTATATTATTATTATATTTTATTCCAGTTTTAGCCTTATGCTAATATGTTGTTCCCCGAGCATATTATTCTGTTATTATTATTATTATTATTATAATTATTTCTGTTTGTTATTATTAGTCTGGTTAACATCATGCTTTAACATGTTGTACTAAGAGCCCACGGCCTGTACTATATTTCAAGAATAGTGCATGTTTAATTAACTTGTACCTCGTGCATATCACATGATACACCTCATGTAGGAGTTAGTGTCATAACGTCAAGTCGACGTGTACGGGTATAGAGTTAGACGGTCGCGGAGACAAAGTCCGTATGCGTTTAGAAATATGTGTAATCGACTGTGGAGGTCCGAAAGTTGAGATATAGTGAGTCGGTACTGTCAAATTGAATTAAAGGATCGCATTTCGGCGATGATTGCTTCTATGGCCACGGAAAAGGTAAACACGATAGCAAAGTAACCATGTTGATAAAATGAATAAACATGGTTAGCCTGTAAGGCGAGATTACTACTGCGGTCGCGACGACCAACGATAGTAAAGTAACCGTTTCGCAAATCGACGACGATATTCATAAGGCAAGGTCCCGGGGACCTAGAGTATTTGGTTAGCTTATAAAGCGAGATTACTATTGTGGCCACGGAGAAGGCAAACAACGATAGTAAAGTAACCATTGCTCGACCCACTGAGCGAGTCACTCTAAGTCAACGGCGTTGCACCGGTAATGTAACAAAGTCAAGTAAGATGGATGTTAAGTTGAGTGAAGTTGAATATATCGATGATGCATAGTTCACGCACGGTCTCATTATAATTCATTCAACAGTCATAACTATTCGTTATGTACTTTTGGATACGTATTTTATTACGAGTGTTCGGTTAGGACGCTCACTTAGTTTTTATTAAAGCTAACGGCATACTATGCCCTGGACATTCCCACGTCTAAACTTTATGGGATATGACTCTCGGAGGAGGACTATCAAAGATAAGCCTTTGAAGAGGAAACCTACGACGGGGAAGCCGACAACAATGAATGTCACGACTATGCCAGTTAGAGGCGCGGCTTTAAGAAAGAAGACTTAATTGTTCCTTATAGCTAGATTGTTGTCCATTTATACTAAGTTGTAAATTGGCATCACTTATACTTTCTTTTGTCCTTACATGTAAATATGTAAACGGTGTCCAGCGCCTTAATCTCTTTTGTTATTTTATCTTTTAAAACTACAAACTCTGATGTAATAACTAGTAATCTCTTGATGTATTTTCAATTTACGCTTCTGCTTAAGCTACTCTATTGTTATCTAGTATGTTTGTGGACAATCAGTTAATGTAACTGGTCATGGCTTACGGATCCAGAAAGGAAAATTTGATTTCCTCCTAATTTCTGCTACTCCAGGGCGTGACAAGATTTTTGGTACGTGAGGATATCTCTGACTAGAACCGATACTAAGATAGCTTCTGTTGAGCAGGTTAACATGAATATCTTGTCAAATAGATGAGAAATGTGATAGTTACTACGTACACCTATTCAACCCTACTCGAGAATAGAAATAACAAAGAATCGATAAGGATGATCGATTAAAATAATTTTTGTGGAAACTTAGGAAGCTGGAAGAGTGGATTCCATAGCAATCGTAAATGGTGAAGTAGTAACCCCGGCGTTATATCCCCAAAACCATATGCCAAATCCTGATTTGTATAGGTAGATACACCAAAGTCATAGCACCCTAGAATCAGTAGCCGTATTAGGATACGCAAAGCCTTGGAACCCTCGATTTGAACTCATGAGTTAGTACTAATGTTAGGCCAACTAATTCAAGTTAGTACGTATTGGCGAACCAAATATAGATTGTCGAGCACCCTTAGACAAATCCACTAGAAGCAGTAATGAGCTAGCAAAGACCCACAATAGATGATAAGAAAGGTCTAGCTAAGGATTAGAGACAAACTTTACCATAGCAATGGTAGACGAGTACCATAGTGAGTAATCATATCCCTTCTATTCATTCAACTCCCCGTGAGTAATTCTATGCCTTCTCTTCTAATGGCCATTTCTTCTAAAAAATGTATCTATGTATTTTGTAAAGTGGCTCCTACTACCATCAATAATTATTGTGGTACAATCCTTGGTGAGAATTCATTTTCCTTGAATTTTGGAAATTTCTCCAGTCATCAATTCTTGAGTACGTACCTTGACCATCCGATTATTGATAAATCCCTTTAGGAATGAGTTTGATTGCTAGTACTGTAAAGTCATTCTTTTTGACTTATTATTCTTTGAACTAATTCTTGCAAGTTCATTATCTATGAAATAATCATAAATGAGTTCTCTGTTTTTGTTCATGCTATAAACTCAAAAACATTGTACTCTCTGCACATCTTGACCTCTTATTGTTTTCTCTCATTTGCTACCTTATTATTTATCAGTAAGGTTTTAGTTGTACTATTTCACTTATGAAATACTTAGTTCTTATTTCATACATTGAAGGCCTTATGCTATCAATTACTTTCATCACCTACTAATATTGAGATGCTATGATTACTTCTATAGTAATTAGTCGTTCAATCATTGTTAGATTTACATTTTATTCTTGAATGAATCACATCCTTCCTAATATTGTACTTCTATTAGTGAGAACTCATATGCCTTCTAGATTTAACTTTATTTTGGATAAATCAGTTCAACTGTTTCAATCCTCGTATTCTAGTTACCATGATTACATTGCAAACCATCATGTGAGATGTAATAGGTTGTGATTGCTTTACATAAGACATGTTAGAAACCTTATAGAAATGAACTCATATGTAGGAATGCAAGAATCTCCTCAACCTCTGTAATGGCTCAATCGTCTCAAGCAACCGGGAACCAGTCAGAAAGACTCAACAACATTATACCTAAGAAGGTTGATCCCACCGGTGTATTTGGAAGACTAATACAAGACTCGTGGAAGACCATGATAGTACCAGCACAGGTGACTACGAAAATGAGCTATTCAGGTAACTCCATAACACCTATTCAGAATCACTTTTGAAATTGCTCAAGCCACAACCAGCCATACTACCAAGGCCAAGCCTACCGCAAGGACAATCCAGAACAACGAACAACGATCGCGGTGTCTGTTTTAACTACAGAAACTCTAGACATCTGCCCAAGGATTGTCAAGCCATCAGGACCCCTGAAACGTTATCGGTTAAAACTGTCACAAGAGAAACCATTTTAACAAGGACTGCAAAGTACCTCGAGATGAATACTACGGAGTACATGCTGAAGGATAGCCCGGACAAGCCCGACTCAATAACATCATCCCCAATAAAGCTGGATTTGGCTAAGAGGAGCAAAGGAAACTAGAAGAACACATAAAGAATAAGAGGAAGTCCGGCACAATAACGGCATCAGTCCGACGCAAAACACGCCAACGTTGTTTCAACTGTGGAAAGCGCGGACATCACTTTGACGAATGCCCAGCACTGAGACGAAATGAAGGACAAGCTGCACAATGCTACCACTGCAGCAAGATGGGCCACATCTGCAAGGATTGCGAGACATTGAAAAATATCAATCAAGTTATGCTCATGAACTTGGAAGAAGAAGGGAATGATAACCATCATAAATACCGAGAGGACGAGACTATGTCAGACGACCAATTCAGCATATAAAAAGATGAAGAACCACAGATTCAGAGGAGGCTTTTCCCTAACGACTCGGATATAGAAGACTTTTTGTACTAGACTGTAATACCCTATATTTTCGTTGTACTTTTATACTACTTTTGTTATTAATAAAATTCAATGTGCTTGTCTTTACTTTTCCTATAATTTCATCCTCAATCGATCGACCCTCTTTCGATCGATCGACCAATTCTTTTCTTCGATCGATCGAGCCCATTTTAAGCGATCGAAGCTCTGCCGACCTGATTTGATGATGTGTCCCTTTTTCTCAAGCGATTGAACTGTTCTCAATCGATCGAACACTGACCGACCTGTTCTTAATCGATCGAACTAACTTCGATCGATCGAACGTTGTAATATCAAAATACGTGTTTTTGCTACTTCCACCTTCCTTCTCCCTATATATATGTATCACTCTCACACACACATACCCATTTTGGCTGAGCTGAGAGAGAGTTTAGAGAGATAAAGATATATAGTTTATACACACTCTCATATATATATATATACATACACATACCCTGTTATATATATATATATACACACAACTCTCACTCACATACTCTCAAGGAGAAGAGGAGAAGAAGAAGCAGGAGAACGAGGAGACAGAGAGGAAGAGAAGAGTCAGAGAAGGAGAAAGAGAAAGAAAAAAGAGAGAAGATCACCCTGAGACTATCTGCAGATACCCCGAGCTCGCCGGCGTCGTCAACGTTAGCGGTGAGTGCCTATACTCACTTAGTAGTGTAGATTTGTATACATATGTGTTTCGGCAAGATTGGATGGACCCCGAACGTGCATGAACGGTCCAGTTCAATTCTAGAATAATACTACATTCAATCGATCCAACAGCGTTTGAGTGATCAAACACAACCCGATCTCGATCGATTGAACGTGGTCAATCGATCGAACTCCAAATTTCCTCAATCGATCGAAATGACTTCAATCGATCGAACATATCAGAATGTTAAATGTTTAGTTGTTTTATACCTGATAAACTGTTAACCTGTTTATTATCATGCGTTGATGTTAGAAAGCTATATTGGAATAATATACGCGTGAATAATGGGCTTAATGCACTGAACAGTGGAACTGATGTTATAATGATGATATAATTAAGAAGCCGACATGCATAGTAATAGGTCTATCGACCTCAGAGGTCGATATTATTTGTGTTGGTGCGTATGAATGCAATTGCTAAGATCGTATGATGTCGGATGTGGAATCCCACGGTACAAGGATAGGATTTGGACTATGTGTCAGGGCAAAGTACGATAGCATTGGACTGCGTGTCAGGTTTGACATATGATAGAGTTGGACTGCGTGTTAGTTTTGGGAGGTTATCCAATATAGGACTTCGTGTCAGGGTAAATATATATGGGCTAGTGGACGTAATGTGTTGGGGCTGGAGTGCCATAGTAGTATGTTGGGGCTGCGTGTTATCATTGTATTACGGAGCTGTGTGTGGTAGTATAGTTGAGTGCGGTAGTATAGTTGAGTGCAGTAGTATAGCTGTGTGCGATGGTATAGCTGTGTGCGGTAGTATAGCTGTGTGCGATGGTATAGCTATATGCGATAGTGTAGCTGTGTGCGGTAGTATAGTTGTGTGTGATATTGCTGAGTGCTGAAGTATGGCTAAGTGTTGTGATATTGCTGAGTGATGTGATATTGTTGAGTGCTGTAGTGGAGCTAAGTGTTGTGATATTTTAGAGATGAGTGCAGTAAAGCTAAGTGCTATGGTATTTTAGAGCTGAATGTTGTGGAGCTAAGTGCTGTGATATTTTAGAGCTGAGTGCTGTGGAACTAAGTGCTGTGGTATGTTAGAGCTGCATGCCGTATTATATTCGGACTACGTGCCGTACTGCATCAGGGCTGTTGACCGTAATATATCAAGGCGGATTGGCCAAAACGTTAGGATTGTGTGTTGGGATCGATAGGTCGCATGGTATGAGACTACGTGTCTGGTTTATGAGTATACGAGTTGGGAGTTCGTGTCGAGTGTCATAGACCGTAGGTATGGGACTACATGTCTGATTAATGTGGACCCAAGAGTCTATGTTATGTTTGGGACTAGTGTGGGACTACGTGCCTGATTTACGTGTTGAGTACTATTAGAGAGTAAGGCTGCGTGCATGATGTGGACCCGAGAGTCCATGTTATATTGAGATTGGATTGGGATGACGTCCGTTGTTATATATTTGAGTTGGTGCATACATGCATGCGAACGATGAGATGATCCTTTTATTGATATTGTTGTTTTATATGCTGCAAAGCTTTAGATACTCTGTTAGTATTTTCATTCACCCGGCTTTCGTAGATGACGGAGTCTATGCCGCTGGATATTCTACATCCAACTGGCCAAGGTTTTGAGTATGCAGGTGATGCATACATGGACAGGGACTACGAGGTTGGAGCCTACAATGACCGAGGCTATGCTGGTGTTGACTACTACGCGAGTTGAAGGCTGGGAGCTGTGCTGTAGTTAGTTATGTTTATGTTTTAGAGACTTCTGTTATAGTTACATTTGTTATCGGCGCATGTTGCCGCAATGTTTTATTTACATTTCTGTAAACACTCGTGGTTTTGTAATAATTTAGTATTATACTCTGACTTTATATATCGAACTTAGAATTTTCCAATGCGTGATTTGAATCATTACTCTGATGGTTTGACTTTGGTTATGGACAATGTGGTGACTTTCAACTGCCATGGCCTATGGGTCCAAAAAGGAATTTATTTTCTCTATTTTTGCTACTGCGGGACGTGACATAGACATCTTAGGATCTAGTTTATCTTATATGTTTGATCGGGCTAGTAGTCCCGTTTCTTTTGCGTGTTATGTAAGTAGAAGTTGATGCAATCTATGTCATCAATCGACTACATAATATTTTGAATTATCAATGAAACTACTTTTGCATACCTAGTATTATTGCGATGATTACTATCATGACATATACATGTATTATATTAGACGTACGACTCATCGATAGATATTACCTATAAGTACACAGCAAGCATCATATTTCACCTTTAGGTCGATGGTCAAACCAGACACGCTAACGATAGAAGACATCTGACAAGCTTAAGTCATCAACTTATCATCAACAATAATGGAAGCATGTGGAAGAGTTTACACCATCAACTATAAAAACTCATGGCGCAACAGAAACGAAAATATGAGGGGATCCACTTGTCGCTGATCAATGTTCGCTAACTACGACAAAGTTAAGTATAGTCATGATGTCATTCGGGGCCCTATATGGAAGGCCATGTCAATCGTCATCACGTCAGACAGATCAGAAATGAAGAGAGGATGCAAGTAACCCAAAGTTGAAACAAAACTAAGCAGATCAAAGGACAGAACTGCAGTTCAAAGCCCAAGATAAAGTGCTATTGAAAGTATCGACCGCTAGAGGTAACGTGCTGTTGGACCCAAAGGAAGGAAATTATAACCGCAACGCCTTAGACTTCCTACGATCAAATCGCCCATCAACTCGTGTTATCGCCAATGGTGCAGTAGATCGTGATACTTTTTTCAAGTGAATACGCTAATCCACAATGTTCTTCGTGCCGACATCCTGAGGGACACATTCACGACCCCTATGAGTCATGGATGACGATAACATAGAAGTCAGCTAAAACATCGCTAACAAGACACGACGCGAACTTGACAAACAAAGACAACCAAAGAGTCAACAAGACCATCGTATGGAATGAGAGGCCAACGAAAATTCTCGACCATCAAATCAAGAAGACTGAAAGACAAAGAAATCGCTCAGATAAAGATCCAGTGGAGACACCACAACAAGGGTGAAGCATCTTTGAAGATAAGTGTAAACAATGATACCCTGCCACGATTAGGGCAAGCCTAGTGCACTTGACCAATAGATTATCTTAGAGTCCGTCATATGCGATTAGGACCTTTTATGCTTAAGAACTACCTGCTTCATATTTTGGGGACGAAATCTTTGATAGGAGATGGATATTGTAATACCTGATTTTCCATTTTATTTTATTAATGAACTTGTAATTTACCGGACTATAATTGTACCAATAAGTTCTAATTTTAAGTTGCGACCTTATATTTATATGTATTTTATATTCTTGGTGATGCTTGACTTTATTAATAATATTTATAATTATAAATTTTATGTCGATGTATAGTTAATTCTAGACCCGAACTGTAATTAGAACGCGGACTGGGTTAACATGCGAACCCATAATAATACCTGTGTTTGTACAAAATTCCGTGCACACGTGATTAGAGGTGAAAAGTGCATATTCATAGCGTATTACATGGTTTTTTATGCATACTTTTGTCCCCAAGTCCCTAGATTTAGATGCATATCAATGATTAAGTGTTTTCTATGATATTGAGACTCAAACATGTGTTTTTACACTATTTTATAGGTCATGGAAAGCAAACGATGCATAGAAAGTAATTCTGGTGAAGAGAACAACGGAAGTAGCTGAGAAAATGCCAATTTTGACAATGAAGACTTCAGATTTGGAAGATGTTCCTAGAAATATGAAATATAGATCTTTGAGTTACGGACGCGTGGCCGAAAACGGGAGGTCAATCCGAGTCCGAGTCAAAAGTTATGGTCATTCTCCCATCGGTGCACAGAGTTGTCAAAATCTGAGAGTTCAAGCCCTTGAGCAGAGTTCAATCGATTGAGACTTCGATCGATCGAACTAAGCTCGATCGATCGAACTTTATTTTCACCCAAAAGTTGCGTAAACTCTGCAGGAACCCTATAAATAAGTCGTTTTGACACCAGACGAAAGGGGGACGCTCCAGAACGCGAAAAACAGCAGTTTAGGGTAGTTTTAGGGTTAGTTTAGGAGTAGATTAGGTTAGGTTGATGTTTTTCTTCCTCCTTTTCCATTGTAGATTGAAGATTCAAGTTTGTTTCAAGCATGTTTCAAGTTTTATTCAGATTTATTCCAGGTTTTTCTTTCCAATCCTTTGTTTGATTGTATATTAGCTTATAAGTTATGATTACTATGTTTTACTATCTCTATAGTAGTTTATTTATGTTTTCGTAGTTCAGACGTTGGGAATATGTGATGAAACATTGAATCCCAGCCTCTGCCATGCAACCTTTAGAAATCCGGGGCTCGATCGATCGAAGATATTTCGATCGATCGAACCAGAGCCATAGTCAAGCGATCGAAGGCATTTCGATCGATTGAAGGATGATGCAGTTCGATCGATCGAGAGCGCTTCGATCGATCGAACATGTTAATTCCTGAGATGATTCTTTTAAGTATTTCATGACTTTTTGTTTTAGAAATCTGTCATCAAATTGTCCCTATAAGCTTAGTTTGTCACAACAGTTTTTAGAACTTAAAGCCTTAAGGCTATTTTCTTCAATGACTTTTGAAAACCACTTTGAATGCTAACACCATTTAGAGTGCAAGTAATAACCATTGTTTTAAATCGTCTTCCAAGTATTTTAAATCACTTGTGATGAAATAGTCCCGGTCATAAAAGGGCTATTGATTCTTTATCGTTAGAAAAATACGGAATACTGAAAAGGAATGAACTCCATAAAATGTTAATGAGTATGCATGGTAGATGGTTAGGATCAATGTGGATTCTCGTATTTCCAGCACCTTTAATTTATCTGTTTAATTAGTTATGTTTCTTTGTTTTAGTTTATTATTTAATTAATTAGGATTTGTTAGAACTTCCAGTCTTATATTCTTGTTTTCCTTTCTTTTTCTTTAGGTTGTAACTTAGTAGATATTCTTCCTATTCCTTCTCTGTGGGATCGACCTGGACTTCCAGTACTATATTACTTGCACGATCACCTACACTTGGGTGTTGCACAAGAGCGCACAAGATTTTCTTCGTGTCAAGTTTTTGGCGCTGTTGCCGGGGAAGGCAATTAGGTTTGGATTTTACTAAGTTATTTCCAAATTTTCTTACTTAAAAAAAACACTTTTGGACTTTTTCTCTCACAAGAAAAAAGGTTTTAAAAATTTTTGGTATACATGTCTTATCCATATTACCCTCCATACAGCACAAACACCACGAATGGGTACACATTAGGTAATGAAAACTATCCCCCAAGTTGGCAAGCACCCACATATGACACGCATTATCAACCTGAGTGCTACCAACCACCACAATGGGAAAATAATAGTGTTAGTCCCCATTGTTATCAAACATATCAAGAACCTCCATATGGAGAGTTCTATCAATCGCAATGGGGATACAACCAAAATAATATCGTAAGATATAGTAGTAGTTCCCACGATTACCAAATGCACCAAGACTTTCCTTTTGGGGAGTCTTGCACACAAACACAATGGGAAGGGGACTATTATGAACTACAATGGGGCGAAACTTCGTATAGTTATAATGAGGAGAATAACCAAGTTGAGGATAATGGTATGTTAAAATTGCTGCTTAGTGAAATGAAAAGGCTAGATAGTGCATTTGATAAATTGGAAACTAGATATCAACAAGCATATGTTAGCCAACCTTTAGAAGACTATACCAGTCCTTCAACATTGCAACCTAAATTTCAAGACACTAATAATGGAATGGAATTAGAGGACGATGATGGGTTTATACCGAATGAGGTTAAAAACTCACTCGAGAAAGTGATAACCCAACAAGAACTCCAAAACCAAACCATTGAGCCTGAAGTTGTAGAACCATCTTCTCCTCAATATACAACCCTAGACATCAACTCCTTCACTGCCTTGATAAAATTGCACAATCTCTTTGTCCAGAGCACCTCAATAGATGACATACATAGTGAGGAGAGTTACAAGGATGAGAATGAGGATGTAAAAGATAATGAGATTTTAGGTTACTGCACGCAATTAGGAAAGGATGAGTCCCCTGTTGACTCTACCCCTACCTTTGATAGTGACCCTAGGGAGAATGTAATTGAAAAGTCTAAATCTGATTTAGATTCTTATGATATTCATGAACCCTCACCTCTTTCGGCCGAAGAGGTGGTGTCACCAAGTTGCCCATCACCTATCCTCTCCATTAATCAAAGCTCTCATCCCGAGCTTGAAAATCAGGTGTACCCCAATATTGAACAAAAAGAATGTGTTGTGGAAGAGGATGGTAAGGATTCTAGCACATGTTCTTCACAAAATTTTAACTTTCAAAATTCTTTGAGAGAAGACTTAGAACCTTTTGGGCCCACATTAGATGATCTTAAACTTCAACAAGAAGCTAGTAATATGCTAGACTGCTTGACCTTCTTGAGTAATAATGACATTAAGGCACAAATAGATACCTTTATCCAAGTCCAGTCCAAAACCATGTGCATAGAGCAGAACTCCAATTCATATGATCATATCTCCAAAGATTCTGTTATAGAACAAGAGGAGGGTAGTAAAGTTTTATTAGAACATTACTTACACCCTGCCCCTTTTATCGAACCGTGGCCACCTCCTAGTATTCAAATAGAGGTTGTTATAGGAAATAATAACACCAAAGATCGTTTCTTGCATATAATTCCTAAAAAGTGTGGTATATCTCTTATAATTGTCCCCAATAAATTTGGAGGCCATAGGTTTTGCATCATCTCCTCTGACCTTGAGCTTGACATTAGTTGGGGGGAGTTGCACTTTCATGAGGATCCCCGCACTCTTCTCACTGTTAAATTATTTCATTGGGAAGATCCTCAAAAATTTTGGTTATTACTTTTTGATAAAAAAAAATTGATTAACCGAATTTAGTTACTGAGTTTGTTGTATTATATTCTCTATTTTTCGTTGTTGCTACTAATGATTTTGCAGGTAACTTGAAAAAAAAATTTGAATATTAACGCATCGATGTAACATCCTTCCTTCTCTCGCTTTACTTTACATGTCCATGTGCTTATTTTGGAACATTGAGGAAAATGTTTAGTTTTAGTTGGGGGGAGTGAGTCATTGCATGCCTCATATCTTTTTGTTGTGCTTTACTGTCATATACCTGCTTAGCAACATGTAACTCAGTAAAGTGAAATTGTAAAATTTTAAAAAGTTTTAATTTTTATTTTTTAAAATGGTTCTTGTATTTCTCCGTTTAGTTAATGTAGTTAGTTATGATGCATTAGTGTTATTTTCTGTATATTATTAGTATGTGATACACTATGGTAGTTTGTTTACTATCTTAGTTATAGTATGTTTTATGCTTTCTAATCTTCAAAAAACTTTGAGCACGTTGTGACAACCTTGTACTTAGCTAAAATGGATTAGTAAGCATAGCTTAGGTGTCTTGAAAGACTATAGTGGAGACTAATAACCCAAGTGAGCTTTTGTGCTATTCTTTGTTTTTGAGGGTTTTATAAAATTACTCTTACTTTTTGAAAAGCGTTTAATTCGTTGAAAGTCTCAATTTTCTTCATTTTGACTGATCACTAGAAGAGAACGTTCAGGATTTACCAAAATTTTGAGCTCTTGAATTGCTGAAATGAATTATCCTATGAACTTAGAAGATGATTTAGGCCATCTTTTGACCATACACTCAAAATACAGCCTTGGCCTCCCTCTATATTATATTCCTTTACTTCACCTCTTGAGCATTATCATAATTGCCTTGTCTACACAATCCTAAAATTCATACCTAACTCAAACTTAGGAGTTCGAGCCTCAGTTCTTTACCTAGGAGTGATTGGGATGTGTTGCATTGACAAAAAGTTTGTTAGTGTGAATAAAGGAAAGTCGAAAAAGAAAAAGGAAAAAGATAGAAAAGAAAAAAGAAAAAAAGAAAAAAAAATGCCAATGGTTGTTACAAAAAGGAAAAAATAATGATAAAAAAAAAAAGAAGAAGAGAGAGATTGGAGATGTGGGGGAGTTTGAAAAGTTGTAGTAGACATTCCAATCACATCCTTTGTCCCAATTGAATATCACAAACCTCTTTCTTCTTAATCGAACACCTCTTTTTCAAAGTCCTGATGATTTTAAGTTGATTGGATTTGAAGTTAAGATAATGAGAGAGTTTTCCACGGTATCTCGCTCTTCTAGTGAAAAGTATCCTTTTATGAGACTTTATGCACTAAAGTTGCCATTTTTCAATTTAGATATGTGAAGCATTAGATTCCATTTACATTTACTCTTTATAGCTTCTATATCATGAGTGATAATTATTTCACCTAATTCGGAGTGATTTCATCTTGAGAGTGTAATCCCGGTGAGAGTTGAGTCAAAATGAACGTCTTGATAGTGTCTTAGGTTATGCAAGCTTTGAAATTAATGTTTTGTATTTTGGTTGTCCATTCACACACACACTTGAAGATTAATAGGTATGGAATATTCTAATGACTTTGATAGTAGATTAACTATAATGTGTGTGTTGCATGACTATGGCATACTAGAGAGTTTCATTAGATTGTTGAGCTTAACCACATTGCTAACTGAGAGAGGAAAAATTCCTTGAAAACATTTAAATGAGAACCATTACCATAAACATGAATTTTGTGGGTAGATTCACTGCAAACCCTCACGAGACAACACTCGTCCACCAGAGGGAACCTAGGGGTTTAAAGGCTTGTTGCATATGCTAAATGCAATCGCGATTCCTGCGAAAGTGAGTTAGGATTTTTACTTTATTTTATTTTCAATTCTTAGAGTTCAAATGAATATTGCTGTAGTTCGCTTCATTGCTAGGGACTAGCAACGAGCTAGTTGGGGGGGTGTGATTAGAGGTGAAAAGTGCATATTCATAGCGTATTACATGGTCTTTTATGCATACTTTTGTCCCCAAGTCCCTAGATTTAGATGCATATCAATGATTAAGTGTTTTCTATGATATTGAGACTCAAACATGTGTTTTTGCACTATTTTATAGGTCATGGAAAGCAAACGATGCATAGAAAGTAATTCTGGTGAAGAGAACAACAGAATTAGCTGAGAAAACGCCAATTTTGACAATGAAGACTTCAGATTTGGAAGATGCTCCTAGAAATATGAAATATAGATCTTTGAGTTACGGACACGTGGCCGAAAACGGGAGGTCAATCCGAGTCCGAGTCAAAAGTTATGGCCATTCTCCCATCGGTGCACAGAGTTGTCAAAATCTGAGAGTTCAAGCCCTTGAGCAGAGTTCAATCGATTGAGACTTCGATCGATCGAACTAAGCTCGATCGATCGAACTTTATTTTTACCCAAAAGTTGCGTAAACTCTGCAGGAACCCTATAAATAAGTCGTTTTGACACCAGACGAAAGGGGGACGCTCCAGAACGCAAAAAACAGCAGTTTAGGGTAGTTTTAGGGTTAGTTTAGGAGTAGATTAGGTTAGGTTGATGTTTTTCTTCCTCCTTTTCCGTTGTAGATTGAAGATTCAAGTTTGTTTCAAGCATGTTTCAAGTTTTATTCATATTTATTCCAGGTTTTTCTTTCCAATCCTTTGTTTGATTGTATATTAGCTTATAAGTTATGATTACTATGTTTTACTATCTCTATAGTAGTTTATTTATGTTTTCGTAGTTCAGACGTTGGGAATATGTGATGAAACATTGAATCCCAGCCTCTGCCATGCAACCTTTAGAAATCCAGGGCTCGATCGATCGAAGATATTTCGATCGATCGAACCAGAGCCATAGTCAAGCGATCGAAGGCATTTCGATTGATTGAAGGATGATGCAGTTCGATCGATCGAGAGCGCTTCGATTGATCGAACATGTTAATTCCTGAGATGATTCTTTTAAGTATTTCATGACTTTTTGTTTTAGAAATCTGTCATCAAATTGTCCCTATAAGCTTAGTTTGTCACAACAGTTTTTAGAACTTAAAGCCTTAAGGCTATTTTCTTCAATGACTTTTGAAAACCACTTTGAATGCTAACACCATTTAGAGTGCAAGTAATAACCATTGTTTTAAATCGTCTTCCAAGTATTTTAAATCACTTGTGATGATATAGTCCCGGTCATGAAAGGGCTATTGATTCTTTATCTTTTAAAAAAATACGGAATACTGAAAAGGAATGAACTCCGTAGAATGTTAATGAGTATGCATGGTAGATGATTAGAATCAATGTGGATTCTCGTATTTCCAGCACCTTTAATTTATCTGTTTAATTAGTTATGTTTCTTTGTTTTAGTTTATTATTTAATTAATTAGGATTTGTTAGAACTTCCACTCTTATATTCTTGTTTTCTTTTCTTTTTCTTTAGATTGTAACTTAGTATATATTCCTCCTATTCCTTCCCTGTGGGATCGACCTGGACTTCCAATACTATATTACTTGCACGATCACCTACACTTGGGTGTTGCACAAGAGCGCACAAGATTTTCTTCGTGTCAACACGTGCTTACGAGATGCGTCGCGTCAATCGGTCAAATCCCATGATTTTGGGAAAAATACGCAACCACCACAACCATCCCCCTTACACCTCCATACTCCTGATTTTGTCAAAATCAAGTTCTTTTGCTACACTATTAAAAACATAGTACAATAGAAATAGGGTGTCAAGTCCACAGGGATTGGAATGCAATAATGCTTGGTGGGCGCTTAATAACCAATTATAATGCGAGGAGAAATTAACAAACTACGAAATAAAATTGATTGAGTTGGATTCAATTTGTTCTAGATTATACTACAATGACTATTTAGAAAATGGAATGTAAACTTTGAATAAAGCTAAGTTTAATTAAAAATTGGGGGTTTTGTAAATGGAGAAATCGAGGTTGGGGAGCATTCCCCCACCTTGGACCAACCAACACATGGATTTCATACTTGTAGCACATTCTAGAGTAGAGAATCTCATTGTGACAAACTATCAAACATGTGGTAGTCAACCTACATGCTAGATAGAAGTTCCAATGCAATACATGAGTATAGGTTTGAAGTCTAGAGATTTAACAACTCTCAATGCTTGACATTGAAAGTGGAGTCTCAAGACATCAAACCTTGCACTCATGAACTATATATATGCTACAAAGTGTGAGAGTCCTACATTACACACATATGGGTCCAATGGTGAGTTTATGATCCCCAACCTACATGATTTAGCTACTCATGGAAGTAAAAGCATACACATTAAAGAAAGAGAGAAAGAAACAATACCAACTAGATAAACTCATCATAAATGCAAGAAGTTCTAAGAAATCTCTTCAATAAATGCTTCAATGTATTCAAAATAACAACCCTCTTCTCTCTCTAACACTATAATGGTGGTCAATGTGGGTAGATGGAGGAGCAATTGAGGGAGATGAGGAGATTAGAGGGAGAGAGAGTTCACAACCTAAAAACTATCTCCAAAATACAAGCTAACCCTAACAAAAACCCAATCTCTACCTATATATACCATCAAAACCAAATGGCAAACTTGTAATAAAAAGGGGGAGAAATCAGCAAAAGCGGATCGATCCAAGGCAGTTGGGCGGATCGATCCGCCTATTATCTGGGTATTTGGATTCTGCTCGAGAAGCCGCATATCGATCCGCTGCCAAGGCTGGATCGATCCATTTCAGGCTCTTTTCTGCAGAATGTTACTTCAAACTTGCGGATCGATCTGCTCAAAAGACCGGATCGATCCGTTCTTTTTGACTCTGAAGGTGAATTTCTTTAAAACACGCGGATTGATCCCCCTTTTAGCCGGATCGATCCGCCCTTGTTGAAGTTCAATTGTGGCCCTTTTTTATGACATGCATGTCCCAAGAGTTAGCTCCTCTTCACCCAAGTTTGAAAAACCTACAAGAAAGAGGTCATTTTTAGCAACAAATGACGAATAACTAAGAACAACAAAAGCACAATTTATCCATTCATTCTCCCGGTTTACGTGGTAATTCCCGCCCAATAAGAGTAAAATCAAAAACTCAAGAATGAAATATTGAACATGAATCACACCCCCCAAACTGACATGTTGCTAGTCTCTTAGCAATAAAGTGGGAGACCAAGAGAATTAAGAATAACCTTGCACAACAATTTATTTAAAATGAAAGATAAACCGTTTTCATGGGAACACGGCTGCATTGAGCACATGCAACAAACCGTTAAACCTCTAGGTTACCCTTAGAGGCGGAGTGTTGTCTCCGGAGGGTTCTTAGAATGCTACCCACAAACATATTGTTTCCTCATGATAGTTGTCCACAATCCATTGCCGACACTCAACATAGTTTCAAGAATTTTCGAAAGATTTTAGCACACGACCCACAAATCCAAAAGTTCTTAAACTATCAAGGTTATTAGGCAAACTTCATTAAGCTCAATCTTGGATGCGTGTGTGGTATGAAGTGCATAACTACACCTATCAAGACGATGGCAATGCTTTCATAATCCGAATCCCGTTGAAAATGCGCTTCGACTCAATTCTCACTGGTATTACACTCTAAAACTGAATCACTCGAAATGGGTAATACACTCGGGGCATGCGGGCTAATAGAGTAATGGAAATAGAAATCAAAGCCACGCACATGCCAACGATGAAAAACGTAAGCGTGAAAAATGATTAAAAAAAATCTCATAAAAGATATCATTCACTAGAGGACGTGAAATAACTCTAACTACTTGTCATGATCGTCTCAAACTCCGAGTCACAAAACATGAGGATCAACTAGGACCTCGAGGGTGTTGTAAAGTGGGGAAGGTGTTATGAGGTGGAGGACAAGGGGGAAGTAAGTGAAATGGTTGGGCACAAGCTTGGGATTTATTGGAATGCATGGATACAAATGACCACAAGAGATGAATCATCCACAAATATTTCTTTAAAGCTCAAAAAGGAGAAGTACAATTGACGATGAAGCTCTTTTTCTTTCTTTCTTTCTTTTTTTTTTATCTTTTCTTTTTCTTTGTACTCTCACAATCAACATGATTCAATCTCTTTTACAAATTTATGAACACGATCTCATGCAAAGACATCCCAAGAATGTAATTCAAATGTGGATATGGAAGGTGTATGGTTAAGTGAAAGAAGGGTATGTGCGGTTGAGGCTAGAAATTGTGAAAAGGGCTTAAAATCATTTTCTCAGACAATGTGATTCTTTGTTCTCCACTATAGTGACAAGTATGCAAGAGTTTTTCATTCCACAAAATGATTTCTCTAATGAACAATCAACACAAGAAGATGAGATTATCTACGACTTTTGTATATTTTTCAAAAATAGAGAATTGAAGTGTGTAACACTCAACAATGGAGAAACGGATCTAAAGCTCACAAGGGTAAAGTCTCCACATGTGTTTCAAACGATTTTTGGGTAATAATTACATTAAACACCATCCTAACACAAGTAGTCATGCAACGTGCTCGATAATCCAAGATTTAAACTTCATGAAATTCACTATAATCAAGATAGTTATAGAACTAATGGGATTCAACAAGTGTCGCATACTAATATCGAAAGAAAAACCTCAAGACAAGCATCATCGCTCAGCCTTAGAATGGGGCAACTATACTAAAGTCATTGGAAACACGGGACAAGATAATTTCAATTTTTTTTTCTTTTAAATTAAACGAAAGAGATGAGACTAAAATTGCGATGAGAGGAGGCTAGCTCTCACACCCCCCAACTAGGACTGAACATTGTCCTCAATGAAACTATAAAGTACAAGGGAAAGAACAATATTACAGGAATCAAACAAGATAAGCATGCAGTAATTAACTGTAATACCTGTAAATTTTTGTTTCATTTATAATATCAGTTTTTCGAATTTCTATATTTGACCAATTATTTATATTATTATTTTAATTATGTGACAGTTTTGACATATTATAGGATTACTAATTAGACTGTAGTGACCATACCGACTCGATCATAATAAGAATTAACTTAGTCCCGGACCCGAACCCGGACATTAGAAACAATACCCGTTTGCACATAAATTGAGACTGACACGTATATCGAGAAACTTATGCACGTAAACCGATGAAGTGGCACACAACCTAAGGTAGGCCCCACATGGTAGCCACATGCCATCACTCTATGTGACATTTGTCCACTAGATGGACACATGTCCACTTGTTGGACACGTGGCATGGCATATAACCATGCCAAATGACACCTAGCTATGCCAATTTCTATATAAACATACACATGCATGCATTACTCTCTCTTAGACCCTCATAATGTGCACCTAAGTTAAGAGAGAGCTGGGAGTAATAGTTCATAGAGAAAGAGATAGAAATTTGAAGAAGAGAACCCAAGCTTTCATCTCTTGTATTCACTCCATATATATACACCCATACATCTTATACACACACAACCATGGGGACTTAGGAGCTGTGATTTGAAGTCTTGGAAGTTCAAGAGAATCCCAAAAGTCAAGAGGAAGGAGAAGAAGGAGGTAACACCATTGAAGTTTGAGTTTAAGCTCCATTAAGCTTAAAACCACATCCAAGCCAAATTTTAAGCTTTGGTGAGCATTCTAACTCATTTTAGAACCTATATAGCATGTAATTATGTTTAGTATATGTTTGAGGTTGTTTTTGTGAGGTTTCCATGCCATGAAATGTGATCTTGGTAGTTAAATCCGTAGTGTAGCAGTGTTGTGAAAGAAACTGCTAATAAGTCATGAGAAACCAGTTCGTGGGAGAAATCGATTTCTGGGAATGGCATAAGGAACCTGTTTGTGGGTAGAAACCGGTTTCTGGGAAGTAGTTTTGTTTTTGTTATTTTCTAAGCTTTACTTGGTTGTACCTCATTTTTGTCATCATGACACTTTGTTATATGTTTATTAGAAACTGCATGGGAAAACTTGATCACCCTAGTAACTCATGAATGTGTTTATACCTATTAAATTTATGATATGATGCTTGAAAACTCATAAAAGAGCTTTGATAAGTTGTACCTTGACTCTAATATGAATTTAGATGACTAGTATAGTTACATAAAACTTCACCATATGAATCCCAGAGACTGCATGTTAGTTTTATAAACATGTTAATGAACTCATGCATGTATTCTACAAATTAAACATAGATGATGCTTTGAATTCATGATACAAGCTTAAATTAATTGTACATAGATTCATGCATGGATATATATGGAGTATCTAAACTACTTTGAACATGTCATACTATTCGTAGGAGTATATAAGTTTAGTACCCTGAGCTTAAATGGTTGTACATTGCATTAAACAAAAGGAATTAAGAATTTGGCATCAGAAATCAATTTGTAGGAGAAACCGATTTTTGGAGCCTAACCCAGAAACCGATTTGTGGGAGAAATCGATTTCTGGGAAGGTTTTCCGGAAAAGCTCCATTAATGAACGATAATGGTTATTCTGATTTTGTAAGTATATTATGACATAAAATAGAATGACGGACGTATGTACATTACCTCGTAGTATAATTGGAAGTTATTAACGAACTAATTTACGAAACGAGTGACGCGTGAATGGTCGAGGATGCGTAAGGATCAGTTTTGCTTTGTCAGAAGCTGCTTATGTTGAGGATAAGTGTCGGATAGGTAAACTAGGCCGCGGAGGCCGGGATAGTGAGTAAAGGATGTGGTTGTTGGGTTGTGAAGTGATGACTATGAGATTGTGTATCCTTTCGATTCTTCATGACGAAAGGGATACGATGAATACTTCAGTTCTTCGTGATGAAGTAATGATTATTGTGTATCCTTTCGATTCTTCGTGATGAAAGGGATACGGTTAACGCTTCGGTTCTTTGTGACGAAGTAGTGGTTCTTAGAGTAAAGTCTCCTTTCAGTTCTTCGTGATGAAATGGATTTTCTTGTACTCCTTAACACTTTAGTTCTTCGTGATGAAGTGGTGGTTCTTAGAGGGAAGACTCCTTTCGGTTCTTCATGATGAAATGGATGTTCTTGCACTCCTTAATGCTTCGGTTCTTCATGACGAAGTGGTGGTTCTTAGAGGGAAGACTCCTTTCGGTTCTTTGTGACGAAATGGATGTTCTTGCACTCCTTAACGCTTCGGTACTTCGTGATGAAGTGGTGGTTCTTAGAGGTAAGACTCCTTTCGGTTCTTCGTGACAAAATGGATGTTCTTGCACTCCTTAACGCTTCGGTTCTTCGTGACGAAGTGATGGTTCTTAGAGGGAAGACTCCTTTCGATTTTTTGTGACAAAATGGATGTTCTTGCACTCCTTAATACTTCGGTTCTTTGTGACGAAGTGGTGGTTCTTAGAGTGAAGACTCCTTTTGGTTCTTCATGACGAAATGGATGTTCTTGCACTCCTTAATGCTTCGGTTCTTCGTGACGAAGTGGTGGTTCTTAGAGTGAAGACTCCTTTCGGTTCTTCGTGACGAAATAGATGTTCTTGTACTCCTTAATGCTTCTGTTCTTCGTGATGAAGTGGTGGTTCTTAGAGGGAAGACTCATTTCGGTTCTTCATGACGAAATGGATGTTCTTGCACTCCTTAACGCTTCGGTTCTTCGTGACAAAGTGGTGGTTCTTAGAGTGAAGACTCCTTTTGGTCCTTCGTGACGAAATGGATGTTCCTGCACTCCTTAACGCTTCGATTCTTCGTGGCAAAGTGGTGGTTCTTAGAGGTAAGACTCCTTTCAGTTCTTCGTGACGAAATGGATGTTCTTGCACTCCTTAACGCTTCGGTTCTTTGTGACGAAGTGGTTGATGAAAGATGTTCTGGTTGGTGAAAGATGTTGGTTGATGAAAGATGTTTTAGTTAGCGAGAGATACTTTGGGTTAGTAAATGATGTCAGATGTTAGTAATAGATCATAGTGGCATTAAGAATGTTGAGACGAGTCTACGTAGTTGTTCGTAATCCTTTCGAATACGTAGTCAGGTACATTAGTAGTCATAACTCGACGGTGAGAACGCAAAGATCCTAAAAGACGTATTAAAAAGTAGTAGACGTATTCTTGTTGTGTATGGCTATATACGTTCCACTTGATTTAGTTTCCTCAGTCGGGTTTCATAATCTGACGGCGTTCATGTCGCTAGACATTCCCATGTCCAGCATATCCAAGTGATGAGTTCCCAGGTTATGAAGCATCACAAGAAGGGAATGTGGAGGAATATTACACTGAAGATGACTATGGTTATGCTAGTTAAAGAGAAGACTAGCAGTTATCTCCTGTAAATATTTTTGTGTTTATAATCCAGAAGGCTTAGCATATGTTTTGTAATTGTTTTGTAAGGCTAAGAGCCATAAGACTCTATTGTATTTATTATGTTGTACTCACTAGCTAAGTCCTTTGACTTCTCATTGTAATATATTCCAGTAGTAGATGTTGGTTTTATCCTTTTATCATATCATTTATTTATTATTATTTGGTCATGGACAATTCGGTACTACAACCAGTCACGCACCTTAGGGTCCAAGATGAAAATTTTAAATTTTTCCATATTTTGGCTACGCCGGGGCGTGACATTAACTGTGCCTGCGAAGTTAGAATCAACAAAGAAAGAGAAAGAAAAGAAAAAGAAGAATTTGACATGGCACAATAGTAAAGAAATAAGCATAAGCCAATAGTCAAATACAAACAAGTCCATAAGCATCCACAACCAACCACAAATATCCAAAAAGAAACAACACGATCATCCAGAAGGAAAAACTACAATCTAACAACATTCATAATGAAATCAGGAAAACAACAGAGACAACCCACTAACACCGAAATGCCTACAACTGAAAGCTACACACTCCCCCTAACTACTCTGCACCATCTCCATCGCCACCTCCATAAGCACCTGAGTCGCTCGTACCACCGTAGGCATCGAAGCCGCCCGCACCACCGTAGGGGTCGCGAAAGTAGCCCAGGACGTCAGCACCCGAGTACTGCATACGGAAGGAGTCAGCCTGAAACCGCATCATACTGAAACGGTCAAAGTCCACCCTCAAGCCACGTAAATCACTACGCACTCCCAGAATCTCCTGCACCTACTATCGTTGCCCGGCACTAAAATGGAGAGCTCATCACGAATGGGCTCCTCCTCCTCCTCCTGCGACTGAACCTACGCATTGCTCTGAACAAGAGTCGTCCCATTAATTAGGGACGGCACAGGTCTAATGATATCGGATGGTAAGTTGTCGCGCCCTTGCTGGGTGCAAAGCCAGGGTGACAAAAGAAAGGCTAGTAGTTATGGCGGTGTCATTCGATGCTGTAATCATGTGGGAAATGACAAGGCTAGTGAAATCGACACGGCGGTGGTGTCGGTGACAGCATACAAGAGGGTACCGTGGTCCCCCCTGACAGTCTTATGGCGAGTTGGCTACACAGTAGCAGTGAAGATGATATTGCAGTATCGGTATAGCTTGGTGAAAGTAAAGGGGACAATCTGGTCCCCGATCCACTGGGTCTGTCGGCCTGTGAACCGAGTGGCTATGACATCAGCGTCAAGCCTCAAGTCCACATTGTCAAGGTAAGGCTCGGGGTCCTTCACGTGAGGAACCCCCACAAACACAGCTAGAGATGCCGTAGTGACCGGGATGTGGACACCGCGAACGTACAACTCGAACTCTCGGGAACCGGTGGACACGAGGCTCGCAAAGAAGATCCTGACCCACGTCTCGTTGTAGGCCCCTGAATGCTCTAACTGGGGCTGCCACCTGCGAGCCTGAAAGATTTGGGCAACATTGAGAGGGAAATCAAAGAGAGCAATCGAACACTCGGGGAGGATGGACTTCTTTGTTTTGAAGTAGTTCTCAAATCATTTTTTCTCGGTCTTCGACCAGAATCTCTCATAGCCCCGAGCCAGGGTACACTCGGTCCTGTTATATTTAAGTGGGTTCAACATCGTTCCTGAAAAGCATAAAGAGCAAGCATACCCAAATAAGAAAATAGATAAAATGCACAAAATAGGAAATGCTCTAAGGGGACGAGCACGACCGTCCCGTGGACGTGAAAGTTCAGGTACATGATTGAAATGCCCATTAAAAAGTTATGCACGAGGCCCGATCATAATGCATGTGAAACAGCCGCAAACGCACGTGCACGTGCGATGCGCACGTGCACGGCAGGGCATGGCACAATCACGACGTGCCACAGGCCATGAAATTAACAATGGAATTCATACACGAGAATTGAAACATGCATATGAAATAAGGAAATACGAACAATGCACGCAAAAATGGTGAAAATGCACGTGTGGATTTGGATAATGCCCTTGGGAATTTCATTGGGGCCAACAATCGAACACCTTGCGGGCACAAGTCAGTGTTTATCAAGATTTGAGGCATGTCTCTATCCCAAACAAGCCACAATGTGGCTTGAGCATGAAGAACATTCAAAATACATGAGAAATCAACCCAAAATATAAAGAAATGGGTGAAAAATCAAGCCCTAAAGTTGGTTTTTTCGAAATAGTGAGCAAAGAGGAACAAATAACCTAACATAGGGTGAATCTTACACAAATCTCACAAATCAAAGGATAGAAAGTTGTTAGATTCATACCTTGGATGGATGATAGTGAAGATCTAGAGAATGGATGAGCACAAGGGGAGATTTGGAGAAGTTAGGAGCAATGGGGCTTGAGAGAGTTTGAGAAGAAATTTTGAAACTTTTTTAAATTATGAAGGTTTTCCTAAAATATAAACTGTTCTTGCCCTCACGGATCGATCCGCACAGTGGGCCGGATCAATTCAGTCTTTAAATATGGTGTTAAAATGCTTTTTCAAAAACACGGATCGATCCGCTCAGAGAAGCCGGATCTATCTAATTCGAAAATGTTGTCGCAGTTTCTTTTCTCAAAACCGCTGATCGATCCGCGCAGAAATGTCGAATCGATCCATTTTGGGACTTTTAAAGCAGTATGTTCCCCCAAATTTGCGGATCGATCTGCCTTTTTATGGATTGGTCAATAACTTCCCCAAAAACACGCGGATCGATCCACTAAGAACCCGGATCGATCCGCACCTCTGCTCAATCAAATTAACTCTTTGAAAACACCTATTCAAGGGATGAGGGCTAACATGGATGCAATGGACATGAATGCGAACAAAAATTATGCCAAGAGTGTAGCATGGGGCATACAAAAAAGGGGAGTATAGCTCACGAGAGCTTACTCAACCCCAATATTGGGGTCTTCCAAAGGAATTGACACTAAGTCGGTGTCGAAACCTTCAAGAAAATGTTTGAGCCTCTGCCCATTAACCTTGGAAATTGTCCTATTCGTGGGATCTTCAATCTCAATGGCTCCATGA
This sequence comes from Hydrangea macrophylla, assembly GCA_033977485.1. NCBI lineage: Eukaryota > Viridiplantae > Streptophyta > Magnoliopsida > Cornales > Hydrangeaceae > Hydrangea > Hydrangea macrophylla. The sequence goes on along the minus strand of CM066999.1, from coordinate 23,194,598 downwards.
GTATACACTTTACGCACGATGTAAGGCCCAATCCATCAGGACTGTAACTTACCCGGAAACAAATGGTGTTGTGAATCATATAATAGCACCTTGTTACCAACTACAAAATGCTTACGCACAATGTGTTTGTCATGAAATCTTTAACGCGTGCTTTATACACTTTAGAACTCTCGTAGAGTTCATTATGAATTTTCTAGCCAATTTAGCTTGGCCATTGGTTTGAGGATGCTACGTGGTGGAGACTTTGTGGGTTACTCCATATTGCTTCATTAAACGAGCAAAAGGAGAATTGTAAAAGTGCACCCCTTGATCACTAATTATGGCTTTTCGAGTGCCAAACTGGACAAAATATGTTCTTTGAGGAATTTCAAAACCACCTTGTGGTCATTGGTCCTAGATGGTATGGCCTCAACCCACTTGGAGACGTAGTCGACTGCCACCAAGATGTATTCGAATCTATTGGACTTGGGGAAAGGACCCATGAAATCTATCCCCCAACAATCAAAAACTTCTATGCTAAGAATGGGGTTTAGAGGCATAGAGTTCCTCTTGGTGACCTTATCGAGTAATTGTCATCGAGGGCATGCCTTGCAATAGGCGTGCGCATCCTTAAAGATCGTGGGCCAATATAAACCACTATGGAGCACTTTAAATGCAGTCTTTTGCGAAGAAAATGACCTCCACAAGCTTGGTCATGGCAAAAAGACAACACACTCGGTATCTCATCATTAGGCATACATCGCCTAACTATTCGATCGGCACAATACTTGAAAACATAAGGATCGTCATAAAAGAATGATCGTGCCATCAATATAAGCCTCTTTCGATCTTTAGTAGAACAATCTTGAGGCAAATCTCCCATGACGAGAAAATTCACCACGTCCGCATACCACCGGAGAGTAGAGACCTTGAGCAATTGCTCATTCGGAAAGCATTCTTGGATAGGAATGGGGTCTATATGATTGTGATCAAATGTCAAACGTGACAAATGATTGGCGACAACGTTTTCCACCCCTTTCTTATCTTTAATGGAAAGGTCAAACTCTTGTAGAAGTAGGATCCAACGAATGAGCCTCATCTTAGCATCCTTCTTGGAGAAAAGATACTTAAGTGCGGCATGATCGGTAAAACAAGTAATCGGCGATCCTACTACATATGACCGGAATTTTTCAAGAGCAAATACTATGGCGAGTAATTCTTTCTCCGTCGTGGAGTAGTTGGATTGGGCGCTATCTAACGTGCGCCTCGCATAGTAAATGCATGGGGCTTTTTTTCTTTTCTTTGCCCCAAAACGACTCCGATAGCGTAGTCACTAGCATCGCATATCAATTCGAATAGAAGACTCCGATCGGGAGGTTGCATAATTGGTACAGAAGTAAGTAACACCTTGAGCTTCTCAAATGCCTCTTGGCAATCTTGGGACCACTCAAAAGGGCATCCTTAGCTAGGAGAAGGCACATCGGCCTAGAGATCGCGCTAAAGTCCTTTATGAATCTACGATAAAAGCCTGCGTAGCCCAAGAATGATCTAATGTCTTTGAGGTTCCTTGGAGGAGGAAGGTTCGAAATGACATCTATTTTGGCTTTATCAACTTGCATTCCCTCGCTAGACACAATGTGGCCTAGCACGATCCCCTGTGGTACCATGAAGTGACACTTCTCCCAATTTAGCACAAGATTCTTCTCGATGCACCTCTTGAGAACTTTCTCAAGATTCTCGAGGCACACGTCGAACGAATCACCAAAGACTGTGAAGTCATCCATAAAGACTTCCAAAAATTTCTCCACTATATCACTGAAAATACTAAGCACGCACCTTTGAAAGGTCGCTGGTGCATTGCAAAGTTCGAAAGGCATCCTATGATAGGAAAACGTGCCAAAGGGGCAAGTGAAGGTGGCTTTCTCTTGGTCCTTGGGGGCTATTTCTATTTGATTATACCCCAAGTATCCATCTAAGAAGCAGTAATGCTTGTGCCTAGCCACTCTTTCCAAAACTTGATCAAAGAAGGGTAAAGGGAAATGGTCCTTTCTAGTGACCGAATTTAACTTCCTATAATCAATACAGACCCGCAACCCCGTGGTGGCTCGGGTGGGCACTAATTCACCACTCTCATTCTCAATGACAGTGATTCCCAACTTCATGGGAACAAATTGGGTAGGACTTACCCACTCACTATCAGAAAATGGGATAGATTATTGCCACATCCAATAACTTGATGACTTTGGTCATCACCACCTCTTTCAAATTAGGATTAAGCCTCCTTTGCATTTGACGTGAAGGCTTGGCTTTATCCTCTAGGTAGATCTTGTGGGTGCAAATCCTCGGAGAGATGCCCCTCAAGTTCACTATATACCACCCAATAGCACTCTTGTGCTCCTTCAAAACCTTCATCAATTTCCCAACTTGACAAGGGTCAAGTTGGGAAGACACCACCACCAAAAAACTCTCGTTCTCTCCCAAAAAAACATACTTGGGCTCACTAGGTAAGGTTTTAAACTCAAGTTTGGGTGTGACAACATTGGATGGAAGAGGGAAAGTATCCCTCGGGGGTAGTCTCTCGAAATTAGAGGTCCACATGGCCTCTACTAAAATCCCTTCAACATCCAACTCCTCCTCAACTACAAATTCCTCCTCACTTATCTCTTCCTTCCTCCCAAATTCATGATCACACTCACCAATAACATTATCCAAAGCTAAGCATTTTTCAACATATTCAAAATTAGTTAAATTATCATCAAGGATGAATGTATGATCAAGTGAAGGGACGATGCAAGATTCGTTAACATTGGTATTACTAGAAAAATCAAAAAAATCTTGCACCAAAGAATCAATGAGAGAGATTTCATATATTTCATCACCGTCCTCCTCATCGAGATCCGGTTGCTTAAAGAGCGAGAAAATGTTCACATCCATAGTCATATTTCCAAATCTTAATCGCATGAGACCATTCCTACAATTAATCAAGGCATTAATAGTAGCAAGGAATGGCCGCCCTAAGATGACTGGAATGTGATTGCTCATTAACAATGGGTTGTGTGTCAAGTATGATAAAATCCACCGGATAGTAGAAATTACCCACTTGAACCATAACATCTTCTATAATGCCACATGGTATCTTGACAGATTTATCGGCCATGTGTAAAGTGACACGGGTCTCTTTAAGCTCTCCGAGGCCTAATTGGACATACACCGAATAAGGAAGTAGATTCACACTAGCACCCAAATCGAGGAGCGCTCTATCGATATGGTATTGTCTAATCACACATGCTGTGGTAGGACAACCGAGGTCCTTGCATTTTTTGAAAAACTTCGTTAAGGATAACGGAGCTCGCTTGTGCGGCCATGTAGGCACTCTTCTTGACATTGAGTTTTCTTTTGACAGTGCAAAGGTCTTTGACAAAATTTTGCATAGGCCGAAACTTGTTTAATGGCCTCCAAAAGAGGAATATTGATTTCAACTTTGTTAAACAATTCCAAAAATTCATGATTCTTGTTATTCTCAGCCTTCTTTTTGAGCCTTTGAGGAACGGAGGAGCGGGATTCAAAAATTCTTGATCCATGAAATCGGGGACTTTAGGTAAGTCCTCTTCCAACTCCAAGTCATTAGGGGACAATGAGTCCCCATCATCGAGTTCGGCCTTAACTCTAACCAGATTATTGTTGATTTGTGGTTCTTGAGAAGGCTTTTGGACCTTGTTATCCACGGTTTTCCCACTACGAAGAGTAGTGATTCCTTTTAGATGCTCAATGGGATCATTGGAATTTGAGGCTCCACTATTCACTTGACCTTTAGGATTTTAAAATGGTTGTGCGGGAAGATTTCCCTTATCAACAACTTATTAGTTTTGGAGCAATTGAGCCAATTGAGCTTGCAAAGCTTGCATGGATTGAGCGTGCGACGATTGCATTGCTTGTATGGATTGCTCAAGTTGGCTCATTCTTTGGGACAAGCCATGATTATGGTCCTCGAAGCTTTTCTTGTAAGAGGGCACATTTGGGGGTGGAGGATGTTGTGCCCCTTGATTTTGAACGAAAGGAGGTCCTTGAGGTAGAGGTGCGGGTGGACCAAAATTTGGAGGTAAACATGGTGGTGGGAGTGGTTGATGCAGGTAGTATGGTTGTGGAGGAACATTGGGGGCTATAATCACCCCCTTGTTACTGTGGTAGTTATGTCCCGGTGCACTCCACCTCCCGGGAGGATTGTAGGCATCATTTTGGGATGGATTATACCTGGGCCTAATGTTCATCCCAAGTACACATGCTTGCTCCAAAGCTTGGTTTTGAAGGATAGGAATAACAGGGCACTCATTGGTTGAGTGCTCCGGATCATAACAAAGGTACCAATGTGACGGATTGCTCAAAGCAATGATCGGGGGAGGAGTGATGGGGATGATGCTCTTTTGTGATTCCAAGGCTTCCACTTTTCTAGTGAGTTCGAAAATGGGATCAGCCTCACTTGACACTTGATAGAGATTATGATTCAATGGGGCTACGGTGGCCGGTAAAGCTCGGTCATGTACCCCAACCACAAGAAGTCTCATAAACATATTCAAGATGAGCTTCGGCTTGCTCGGCCTCAAGAGTCAAGAAACTCTCAGCACACATAGTTTCTATTAATTGTTTGGTGTTGGGTTGTAACCCCCCAAAACAAATGGAAATTTGACGAAATTTTTCAAAAGCATGGTGCGGGCATTTCCTAAGGAGATCCTTGAATCTCAACCAACACTAAGCAAAGGTTTTGTGTTCCCCTTTGGAAAAATTTTGAATTTGTTTGACCAATGCTTGTGTTTTGTGCATGGGGAAAAACTCCTTATAGATTTGCTTTTGGAGTTCTAGCCATGAGCCTATGGAGTTTGGAGGAAGAGTCACTAACCAATCTTTAGCCCTATCTTTGAGTGAGAAAGTGAACAATTTGAGCCTTATGAGCTCAGGTGTGCATCTTTGTTGTTCAAACGTCCCAGAAATATCCTCGTACTCCCTAATATGCTTGTAGGGATCCTCATTTTCTCGTTCATGGAAGTTGGGCAAGAGATTGATCATGTCGGGCTTGAAATGGAACACTCTCGCATTGTACAGGAATGTTATGCAAGATGGGGAAGACACGGTCTCGGGTTGAAGATAATCTCTGATCGTTCACCCAAAATTTTGATCCATGGGGGGAGGTGGAGGAGGATAATTATGTTGAAAAGGCGGTGGCGGATGCGGCAGGTAAGCCGCATTGATTGTAGGAGGTACGACATTATGTTGGCCCCATTGCTCCCCATGGAATCGATCCATGGGAGTTACGCCCTCCGTGGCATAAATAGCATGGTCCGAGAATGCATCAACTCCCGGCTCTCGGTAGCCGAAAGTGTGTGAGTTTTGGGTGAATGATAGTGATGGGGTGGTAGGAGGCCGCCAAAACGACCCACTACTACTACTACTACTAGAGCTAGCATTAGTAGTAGGTGCAAAGGGGTTTGTCATACCTGCGTTGCATGGATTTGACATTTTAGAGGCTTGTCGATTCTCAACTGAAGGCTACTCCTTCAAAGACAATCGACAAGAAAGAAATTTTGATTTTGTCAAAATCAAGTTCTTTTGTTATCCTATTAAAAACATAGTACAATGGAAATAGGGTGTCGAGTCCACAAGAATTGGAATGCAACAATGCTTGGTGGGCACTTAATAACCAATTATAATGCAAGGAGAAATTTACAAACTACGAAATAAAATTGAGTCTTTTCGACTTTGAGTTGGATTCAATTTGTACTAGATTATACTACAACGACTATTTAGAAAATGGAAGGTAAACTTTGAACAAAGCTAAGTTTAATTAAAAATTGGGGGTTTTGTAAATGGAGAAATCGAGGTTGGAGATCATTCCCCCACCTTGGACCAACCAACACATGGATTTCATACTTGTAGCATATTCTAGAGTAGAGAGTCCCATTATGACAAACTATCAAACATGTGGTAGTCAACCTACATTCTAGATAGAAGTTCCAATGCAATACATGAGTATAGGTTTGAAGTCTAGAGATTTAACAACCCTCAATGCTTGACATTGAAAGTGGAGTCTCAAGACATCAAACCTTGCACTCATGAACTCTATATATGCTACAAAGTGTGAGAGTCCTACATTACACACACATGGGTCCAATGGTGGGTTTATGATCCCCAACCTGCATGATTTAGCTATTCGTGGAAGTAAAAGCATACACATTAAAGAAAAGAGAGATAAAAACAATACCAACTAGATAAACTCACCATAAATGCAAGAAGTTTCAAGAAATCTCGTCAATAAATGCTTCAATGTATTCAAAATAACAACCCTCTTCTCTCTCTAACACTATAATGGTGGTCAATGTGGGTAGATGGATGAGTAATTGAGGGACATGAGGAGATTAGAGGGCGAGATTTCACAACCTAAAAACTATCTCCAAAATACAAGCTAACCTAACAAAAACCCAATCTCTAACTATATGTACCATCAAAACCAAATGGCAAACTTGTAATAAAAAGGAGGAGAAATCAACAAAAGCGGATCGATCCAAGGTAGTTGGGCGGATCGATCCGCCTATCATTTGGGTATTTGGATTCTGCTCGAGAAGCTGCGGATCGATCCACTGCTAACGCTGGATCGATCCATTTCAGGCTCTTTTTCGCAGAATGTTACTTCAAAGTCACGGATCGATCCGCTCAAAAGGCCGGATCGGTCCGTTCTTTTTTACTCTGAAGGTGAATTTCTTTAAAACACATGGATCGATCCCCCTTTTAGTCTGATCGATCCACCCTTGCTGAAGTTCAGTTGTGGCCCTTTTTTATGACATGGATGTCCCAAGAGTTAGCTCCTCTTCACCAAAGTTTGCAAAACCTACAAGAAAGAGGTCATTATTAGCAACAAATGACGAATAACTAAGAACAACAAAAGCACAATTTATCCATTCATTCTCTCGGTTTACGTGGTAATTCACGCCCAATAAGAGTAAAATCAAGAACTCAAGAATGCAATATTGAACACAAATCAACTCCCCCAACCACATTGTCCACTTAAACACCCTAACCCACCTCAACACTCTACCTTCCATACCTCCCCAACCTACTCTCCTTACACACTATTGTACATATGGACATGAATGTGAGTGTGTGAAGTAGTGTGTGTGCAGCAAGAGAGTGAGAGAGTTAGTGAGTGTTGTGTGAGTGTGTGTTACGTGTGTGGTGTGTGTGGCGTGTGTATGCATGTTTGTGTGTGGTAGGGTGGTAGTGTGGTGATGTGATTGTGTTATGTGCATGTGTGTGAGTATGTGCTGTGAGTGTGGAGTGGTGTGATATGTTGAGTGTGTGCATGTGTATGATATATGTATTTGTTATATATATGTATATATATATATTATTTGAGAAACCCAAACCTCCACCCTCCCCTATAAATACCAACTCCCCTCCCTCATTTCCTTTACAACACAAGTAAGAAGAAAAAAAAAGTGAGAAAGAGAGAGTTAGCCGAGAGTGAAGGAGAAGGAAAGCTTACCACCCCCGAGCCATGCTACGACTCCGAACCTATGGTGAGTTCCTAACTCACTTGGTATATTAGAATAATGTTTGTATTATCTTCCATTATTATTATTTTTGGAGAACCTTGTGCTTAAACATGTGTTGTCCCTAATCTAGTCCGTATTATTAATATTATTATTATTGTTACTATGATTTACTATTATTATTATCTTAGTAGTTAACCATTGAACCTTGTGCTTAAACATGTGGTGCCCCTAACCTAGGTCCGTATTATGATTCCGTTATTATTATTATTATTATTATTATTATTATTATTATTATTATGTTATTACTTAGCCGTTAATCTCACGTTTAACATGTATACCTCGAAGATTAATGTCCATATTATTATTCTGTGAATATTATTATTATTATTATTATTATTATTATCTTTATTATTATCATTATTATTATTATTATCCAATAAACCTCATGCTTCAATAGGTTGTACCCCGAACATATTAATGTTCGTATTATTATTCCGTTATATTATTATTATTATTATTATTATTATTATTATTATTATTATTACGATTTATTCCTGTTAAACCTCATGCTTTAATATGTTGTACCCCAAACATATTAATGTCTGATTTATTATTATTCTGTTTATTATTTATATTATTATAATATTTTATTCCAGTTTTAGCCTTATGTTAATACGTAGTTCCCCGAGCATATTATTCTGTTATTATTATTATTATAATTATTTATATTTATTATTATTAGTCCGGTTAACACCATGCTTTAACATGTTGTACTACGAGCCCACGGCCCGTACTATATTTCAAGAATAATGCATGTTTAATTAACTTGTACCTCGTGCATATCACACAATACACCTCATATAGGAGTTAGTGTCGTAACGTCAAGTCGAAATGTACGGGTATAGAGTCGGACAGTCGTGGAGACAAAGTTCGTATGCATTTAGAAATATGTGTAGTCGACCGCGGAGGTCCGAAAGTTGAGATGTTGTGAGTCGGTATTATCAAATGGAATTACAGGATCGCATTTCGGCGATGACTGCTACTATGATCACGGAGAAGGCAAACACGATAGTAAAGTAACCATGTTGATAAAATGAATAAACACGGTTAGCCTATAAGGCGACATTACTACTGCGGTCGCGGCGACCAACGATAGGAAAGTAACCGTTTAACAAATCGGCGACGATATTCATAAGGCAAGGTCCCGGGACCTAGAGTATTTGGTTAGCTTGTAAAGTGAGATTACTACTGTGGCCACGGAGAAGGCAAACAACGATAGTAAAGTAACCATAACTCGACCCATTGGGCGAGTCATTCTAAGCCAACGGCGTTACACCGGTAATATATCAAAGTCAAGTAAGACGGATGTTAAGTCGAGTGATGTCGAATATATCGATGATGCATAGTTCACGCACGGTCTCATTATAATTCATTCAACAGTCATAACTATTCGCTATGTACGTTTGGATATGTATTTTACTAGGAATGTTCGGTTAGGACACTCACTTAGCTTTTATTGAAGCTAACGGCATACTACGCCCTAGACATTCCCACGTCTAGACTTTACAGGATATGACTCCCGGGGGAGGACTATCAAGGAGAAGCCTTTGAAGAAGAAACCTACGAAAGCGAAGCCGACAACGATGAAGGTCACGGCTATGCCTGTTAGAGGCGCGGTTTCAAGAACGAAGAATTAATTGTTCCTTATAGCTAGATTGTTGTCCATTTATACTAAGTTGTAAATTGGCGTCACTTACACTTTCTTTTGTCCTTACATGTAAAGATGTAAACGGTGTCCAGCGCCTTAATCTCTTTTGTTATTTTATCTTTTGAAACTACAAACTCTGATGTAATAACTAGTAATCTCTTGATGTATTTCAGTTTACGCTTCTGGTTAAGCTACTCTATTGTTATCTAGTGTGTTTGTGGACAATCAGTTAATATAACTAGTCATGGCTTACGGATCCAGAAAGGAAAATTTGATTTTCTCCTAATTTCTGCTACTCCGGGGCGTGACACCGAGTGATTTATATATGGTTATTACTATGTACAACAATTTACAATAGAGAGTACATCTATATTGAGTAGTGAAAATAATTACAGCAAGAGTAACAGATCATTCTGCCTTAGAAGGGCATGACCGGTCATGGTCATTTAGCGGGACCGGACATGGCCGGAACCGGTCCTGGTCATGTTTCGGGACCAGTCATGGTCGCGACTGGTCCTGGTCAAATATCGCGACCGGTCCTGGTCGTCTTCAACCTCAGGACTGTACAAGTGCAGAGTATAATACGAGTTTTACAAACTTAAACGATACTGCAAGTGTAACATACCATTCTCTTCATTTTTCTGCGTAGATTACGAATATACAAGTCTTAAGTCATAATTCCTAACGTACCTCTACTTATTGAGGCAAATCTGGAGTCGTCAAAACTTCGCTTTAACCGTACGTTGCAGCCGTTATAAATTAGCACATAATATTTGAAACAGAGCTTACTAGGGTTGTAATCTTCCATTTCTAATTTACATAAAACATTTTCATTGAGGTTTGAGAGACCACCATTTTTGGAGCTTCAAAACTAAATATATGTATATACACGTATATCTCTATATTTGATACCCCCGGCTTGTGCGCAATGACTAATATTACATTATAAGTGAGTTCAAGAGACTTGTCGGTCTTTAGATTGAGCCGTGAGACTCGCCAAAGAAAGACATAAATTCCAAAATATAAGTTACGGCTCCAATGGCTATAGCTATGACTTCTTAAGCTTGCTGTGATTCCTATTCTATATTTCCTTCTTTTCTTCTTTGATTCCCATAACCAATATATATGTGTGTGATTGATTTAGAGGGCTTGTATGTAGGTGTGTATTGTATCTGAAGAAGAGAGTAAGGCTAAGCTTTGGAATCAATGTGTAGCATTGTGTTGTTTTGTCAAAATGTGTGTTGTGTTATATAGACAAAGTGGATTGGCAAGTGCAAGTGTCAACACAAGCAAATGAAACCTGTTTGCAAGTTGTAATTGTAAATAATTGAGACGTGATGATTAGCAGAATATATCACAGCCTGTAAGATAAGAATTTGCAATCAGTGAACGTCAAATACTTCATCTGGTTCGCTTAGTTCAGTTAGCTCGGTTAGTCCAGTTGGTCCGGGTAGTCTAGGAAAATACTCCAAATAATTATTAGGGACCAAAAATGTAGGCGACGTGATTAATATTTTATTAAGAGTTTTAATTCCAAATTATAGGGTAACTTAGGGGCACAATCTTAAGCACAATCTTAAGCATAATAACTACAATTAAATTTACTAAGGGTCACAAAATAAAAGGCATTGGATTAACAACTAATAATACGTGTACAACTTATTTATGGAAATAATATCATTATTGAAATGATACACTGTAGTAAAATAGAATGGCATTGTATTTAAATTCAAAAACATAGCTATTTATTTAATTATACAACTAATACCATAACTAGAATTAATACATAGTAAATAAATAAAAACCGATATTTTATTTATTATTAGGGGCGAGAAAATGCAAGTTGCTACACTTCAGAACAGTTCTGTAGGAACTTTTCTATGCTAAACCTATAAGGAGGGCTCTTAACCCTCCTAAATTTTGAAAATATAAAAAAATGTAATATATTGCCTAATTTTTATTCAGCCCACAACTTTTCTTCATATTTTTCAGTTTAGCCCTTCCTTATATATTGTCAATTTTAATTAAATAAGTACTTTTTGTTTGTCAATTTTACTTAATTCAATATTTTTTCTTCCTAATATAATTTTAGCCCATAAAAAAGTAAAAAAGTTTCCCAATCCGACCTGAATAAGCATTTATCATTCAATTTGCAGTAAGAGCATCCACAATAGTGTAGGGGAGGGATTCACTTAGGACAAACTTAATTTTCTTTGTGCATAGTAGTATTGCGCGTACCACAAATTTGAGTTTGATAGGATAGTGAAATTTAACTTTATACTACATCTAAGTTTACCAATAATACAGAGAAACGATAGAGTTTTAATCGGTTGGTGACCAAACGGATGGTCAATTCATGGTGGTATAAATACGAAACAGTCAAGTCATGAACACATCATCATTTAATTTCGGTACGGTCAAGATATGATATTTGACATCAAACAATCATGCCTCAAGCATTTGTCAACTACACCACTGCAAAGGTTCTGATTAGGGGTGTCATTTGGAACGGAAATTCCGATTCCGACCGATTCCGATCCGAAAAATTCCGATTTTGGCAACTAAATATACATTCCGAATTCCGAATTTCTGAATTCCGAAAATTCCGAAAAAAAATCGGATCGGGATCGGAATTATTTTTAGAATTCCGAAAATTCCGAAAAATTTTCCGAAAATATTCCGAAATTGTATTTTCCGAAGCTTTTCCGAAAATGTTCCGAAATATTCCGAAAAATTTCCGAACATATTCCGAAATTGTATTTTCCGAAACTTTCTGAAAATATTCCGAAATATTCCGAAAATTGTGTTCATCCCACATTGAAAAAACATAAAAGAGGAGGTGTGATGTACTTCTATAAAAGGCCTATAAGTCTCAAGTAAAATCCCATTAAGCTTGAATTCCGAATATTCCGAAAAATTCCGAAAATATTCCGAATGTTCCGAAAAATTCCGAATATGATGAAATTCCAAAAATTCCGAAAATTCCGAAATTTCCGAAATTTCGGAATCGGAAATAATTTTGGAATTTTCGAAATTTCGGAACGGAATTCGGAATGCATTTTTGGCTTCCGAAAAATTCGGAATTTTTTCCGAAAAGGGTGTTTTCGATCCGTTCCGGCCGAAACACACCCCTAGTTCTGATGATGCCAGAAATTGGTAAGAATAATTTAGAGGAAAAGATAGAGAAACACAAGGACTTTGTATATGGTTTGGCCTCGTTAATGAGGTGACCTACATCCACCGGTGCGTTGGAGCGCTCTCACTAACTGATCACCGGCGGCGTTTGGTGAGCCAACAAGGAGGGCGGCACTACTAGTAAAACCGAGCGGGTATATGTATATGAGTGATTTGTTTTATGCTATTCTTCATGCTAAGAATGAGATCCCCCTTCATGGGGATGGGTGGCCTCTTTTATAAGTACAAGAGTCCACCCGTATAAGGCAACTCGTTAGATTAGGAAGCCTAATCTAGTTATAAATTGATTAGCATAAATTAAGGGAAGTTTCCTAAGTGGTTTAGGAAACTGTTTATACTTTCCATTAGTGTTCTGATTGAATAAGAAATTGCTCAGAGATTTGCTGGCCAAGCTGAACTTTGTGGAGTGTAACTGCATCGTGTGCCCGGGCTGTGGGCACATACTGGGCAGTTTTAACCGATGAGCTCAGGATTGCTGAATCATAAGCGCCTCTTCCGGATGACTCGGTATCTCCGTGCTGACGTGGTGATTTGAATTTGACTGGATATTTTGGACCTATCAGCTGCCCCCCATTTTCGAAACTGATGTGATGCTCTATTAGATGAGGTTTTGAAAATCTACGCTGCTCAGTAGACCGCTCGGGAACCATCCGGGAACATTGCTCGGGAAATGACCCGCCCCCTTGGTCACCCAGGGGCTGGACCGAACGGTATCATTAGGAACCCGAGGTTGGTGTCTGACACGTGTCAAGGAGTGATTGGTCTAGTCAGGATCCAACGAGGTCGGTGTGAGAGTAACCAAACAGTCACGTGGTAACTGGACCGTCACGTCACACATTTAATGCGCGTGCCTTTTGAGGCAACGCTTCACCTGCCCGAGGTGACAGCTGTCAAACGGTTTTGGCGGGAAAATTCCTTAGCCGTTGGATCTAATCTGATCTGGACCATTCGCACTTCCTTTATAAGGGACACTTATTCATTTCTTCCAATCCTGCTGCCAAGAAGTAGAGACTACCGAGCGATTTTGAGCCCAAAAGTTCCCGGTCAAGTTTCCCGAGCCCTTTTTTTGAATTGATTCGTATAAGTCTTCGCTTCCCCAGTTTCCATTTACTGTATTAATCTTCCTTCTCCCCATTCTTTTTCTTTCTTCCTGGAGTGAGGCTGGAGAAAACGAACCTACTAGGATTTGCACGGGAGTGGAATTTTTTCCTTCTTAGATTCTACTCTTTTTTTAGATCAGGCGGCACGTTAGGACGGTTGCGCCGAGCGGGTTGCCCCGGGGTAGTTTTAACTAAGTGCCACCTTACTTTAAGGACCATATGCTCTTTGCCTTTTAGGTTGGTAACCCTACCCACTATGTATCTCAGACTCGGGATTGTTGATCCGTACCTTGGCCATCACTTGCTTCCTTGTCTAGTCACTGAGACCTTAGGGATGTGTCACTTCGATTTCGACTCGTCTTCCTGGTCGGAGGACGAGCAGTCACGATCAGGAACGCCGGATACGAGTCTAGATCCACCTTCCACGACCCCCTCCGACCAACACAGCGAGGGGAGGATTCCCGTTCGGGTGTCTTTTGATGAAACACCTTGGGATGTTCCTATTGCCTCGGTATCTAGGCGGTCAGGTGATGAGGGGTCAGTTCCGAACAGTCCTAGCGTGGTCTTCGTATGCGAGTCAATTGTTAGCATTCTGCATTCCCCTGACTTGGTCCGGATCAGGGACAAGTATGATGTTCCCGACCACTTCTCCATGGCTGTGCACGATGGTGGGGCTCACTTCCACCAATCAAGCTTTGTTACCTTGTACGAGGATGCCCTTTTGGCGGGCCTTCGTCTTCCTCTTCACCCCATCGCTCGGGACGTGATCATATATCTCAGGATCTCGCCTGAGCAGCTCGCTCTGAACGGATAGAGGTTCTCGATAGGAGCCATCTCCCTGTGGACCCAGGTCCTAGGGTACGAGTTTACCCTACAGGAGTTCTTCTTGACACACCGGGCGTTCCCAGTGCACAGGGAGGCTAGCTTCTTCTCGCTAGGGGCTAGGCAGGAAAGAAAGATAATAGTCAACTACCCGAGCAACAACAGGAGGTAGAAGAAGAAATTCTTCAAAGTATCCACCCTCGGGTTTTGCAAAAAAGGTGTCGGGGATACAATTGAGGACTTCCTGGGCGGGGAAGCTGAGGAGTAAGCTACAGTTTCCTTTCTTGCTTTTCATTTACTTTGCTGCTATTGCTGAACTAACTGCTTTTTTGCTTTGCAGGGGGATCAGTCGACACGCCCAGTCTTTCCGACGAGTGCCAGGCAAGGATACTGTCCTTAGTTGAGGACCCAACCGACGTCAACAAGCTGCTAACCCAGATGGGAAGCCTAAAGACTTCCAACGAGCCCAAGCACCCCTTTCAAGCTCCCATACTTCCTTTGATCATTCCCGGTAAGTTCCTCACCTGTTTCTTGGTTAGCTCGTTGGCAGTTTTAACTGTAATTGATGTGTATTCTTTCTGACTTCACAGAGATGGCTCCCAAGGACACGGCGACCTTGAAGGAGAATGAGGCAGCATTGATGGCCCAGGCGGGCCAGAAGAGAAAGAAGCCGAACCCAGTTGAGGGCCAACAGCTGAAGAGGATCTCTCGGGGGATCCGAGCGGGGAAGGAAGTAGTGGGGACCTCAACTCCTGAGGTCACCATCGCTGCGGTGCCCAAGCTCCCGCCCGCTGCTGCACTGGCTGGGATATCCTTCCCTTCCATGAACGAGCCCACTTCCGCGGCACTGCGTGGGAGACCGTCCGTGATGCCAGTGGTAGAAATGGCGGACGAGGTCTGGGAGAGAGTTTGGCCCGGGTTACTGTAGAGCCAAGTAGACAAGTGCTCTCTGCTGGGGCCCGAGGCCTTGGTCGACTGTCTGTACAACGTCAGCCATATGGTAAGTTGCCCTGCATACACGTACATTTTTTCTATCTTCTCTGCCTGGGATACTAACAACTTCTGTCCTTTCTGTAGGTCAGCTGTTTGGCGGCAGAGGGGTGGCCGAGAAATTGGCCACTGCTGAGGCCGCCCTGTCCGTGAAGAAGGCTGCCCGAGAGTCCGTGGATTTTGCCCGCTCCGTGGCAGAGGAGAAGTCCAAGGCTTTGGCCCTAGAACTGGGGGACACTGGTGACATCGTCTCCACCGAGCGGGCTGCTCGGAAGGTTGCAGAAGCTAAAGCGGTGGTGGCACAGGCTGGACCGCCGAGAAGGAGGCCGAGGTTCTGACAGCAACTTTGTCTGAGCTCACCGCTGCTCGGGAAGCCAAGGCAAAAGATGCGGAGGAAGAGTTCGAGGCTAGCTTCCTCAAGGGCTATATCGATCTGAGCGCTCGGGCCGCCTCGGACCACCCGGACTAGGACCTTTCCGGGTACTCCTGGGCTGATTCGAATTTCTGGAAGGAGTCAGCTCGGGATGCTGAGGGAGCCGCTCCTACTGACACGCCGACCGAGGAGGCTATCACCAGTGAAGAAGTGGTGGTCGTCGACTCCTAGCACCTTCTTCTTTGTTGTTTTTTGTTCTTTTTTTTTGGGAGGCTACTGCAACTGCCCCCCCAACAATATACAAATTAATTATTAATGAAAAGGTCCTTTGAGGCCATCTTTTTCATCAATTGTTTATTATTATTTGTACTTCTATGCCTGTTTGTGATTGCCAGTACCTGATCGGTTGTTAGCTGATCTGAATCCCTGCCTTAGCAAAAGGTTTAGGACTGTAACCGGTAGAGAATACTTGGTCTTCTAGGGACCTGTTTTGGTAGTCCCACCTGGTATAGTGTAGGATTTTGTCTTGTTTACTACCCGGACGGTTTCTCTGGGCACTGTAGGTACTTAGGAATGTTAGGAGTGTTTTTAGGATTCCAAGCCCTATT
The DNA here is from genome assembly GCA_033977485.1 of Hydrangea macrophylla. Classification (NCBI taxonomy): domain Eukaryota; kingdom Viridiplantae; phylum Streptophyta; class Magnoliopsida; order Cornales; family Hydrangeaceae; genus Hydrangea; species Hydrangea macrophylla. Next base: position 23,178,282 of record CM066999.1, on the reverse strand, counting down.
AGTGCTCGATGTGCTTTCCTGTTCTGGTCTGGTATTTCCCTGCCCCCCAAGCATTTGCTAAGGTAGTCGTATAGAGGGAGTGACCATAGGAAACCGACCTGGAACGTGGGTGGTTGCAGGGTCTATTGAGGCTTGCTATCATCAGCCACCTAGGGGGATTTGCCCCCATCGTCGATTAGACCTAAGCGAAGCTGGTGCCTTGGGTATGATCCCGAGGTCTTTTGTGCCTCGGGTGTGATCCCGAGGTCTCTTATGCCTTGGGTGTTGTCCTAAGGTCTTTGGTGCCTTGGATATGATCCGAAGTCTTTTTGTGCCTCGGGTGCCATCCTGAGGTCTTTTTTATTTTGCATGGAACATTGGGTTTTCTTGTAGTAGAAGCGAAAAAACCTTATTTCATTCAAAAAAGCATAATGGTTGCTCGAGTGGAGCTACAAATTTCCTAAGCAACTCTAACCCGCTCGTGTTCGAACATTACTGAAAATACTTGCGAAGATGTTGTACATTCCAAGGGTGAGAGAGATCATGCCCATCCATAGTTTGTAACCAGTAGGTGCCCGGCTGGTTGACCCGGGTAACTTGGTACGGTCCTTCCTAGTTTGGCCCCAACTTTCCATGGCTCGGGATTTTGGTAGACTGGTTTACCACCTTCAGAATGAGGTCTCCTACCTGAAAAATGTGGTACTTTACCTTGCTGTTGAAGTACCGGGAGACCCTCTGTTTGTAGGCTGCCACTTTCAGATGTGCCCGATCCCTTTTCCCTTCCACTTGGTCGAGCTCTCCTCTGAGGGCTTCCTCATTGCCCTGCTCCTGTATGTAGGTAACCCGAGCTCCGTGGGGATTACCGCCTCAAAGCCGTAGGTAAGTGAAAACAGTGTCTCGCCTGTTGTCGCTCGGGGGGTGGTGCGGTAGGCCCACAGGAGGGTCGGTAGTTCCTCTGCCCAAGGGCCTTTGGCATTTTCAAGCCTAGTTTTGATTGACTGCAGTATAGTCCGGTTTGTCACCTCGGCTTGGCCATTGGCTTGAGGGTGCTCGGGAGAAGAGTAGTGTTTCGATATCCCGTAGCCTGAGCAGGACTGCCTGAATATTGGGGTGTCAAACTGCCTACTGTTGTCGCTGACCAAAACCCGGGGAATGCCGAAGAGGATGTTTTTCTCAACAAAACTCTCCATCTTCTTCTCGGTGATTGTCGCCAAGGGCTCGACCTCCGCCCACTTGGTGAAATAGTCCACGGCGATGACAGCGAACTTAACTTGTCCTTTTTCGATTGGGAAGGGACCGACAATATCGATACCCTACTGAGCAAACGGCCAGGGGCTGAGGATTGGTGTCTGGAGCTCTCCCTGGCAGTTGATCATGGGCGAATATCTCTGGCATTTATCACACCTCTTGACATACTCCTGGGAATCTTAAGCCATTGTCGGCCAGTAATAGCCTTACAGCAGGGCCTTTTGTAAGAGTGCCCGGCCTCCATTGTGGTTCTCGCACACTCCGTCGTGGATTTTAATTTGTATCGCTTGGACCTGTGCAGGGTGGACACAGCGGAGATAGGGGATGGAGAACCCTCTTTTGTAGAGGATGCCATCGAGGAGGTGATATCTAGCTGCTCGGTACTTAACCTGGTGGGCTGCTTCCTTTTCGTCTGGCAGAGTACTGGTGGTAAGAAGCATCACGATCGGATCCATCCAACTAGGCCCTAAGACAACCGGTTCGACCTCCATGCCGTCTGAGTTGGTCACACTGGGATCGGGTAGGTATTCTATCCTTATCCCGGGCAGGTCTGACTCAGAAGATGAGGCAAGGCAGGCTAATCGATTGGCCCTAGTGTTCTCTTCCCTCGGGATTTGTGTGATTGAGAAGCCTTTAAGCTTCTTCGAGACCGCTCGGACAAGGGCTAGGTAAGCCACCATGTTGTCTTCCCAAGCTTCGTACTCCTGATTAACTTGGTTGACCATGAGCTGGGAGTCGCTGTACCCTTGAACTTGCTGTGCACCCATCGAAGTAGTTAACTGCAATCCAACCAGCAGGGTTTCGTACTCGGCCTCGTTGTTTGATGCTCGAAATTCGAACCTTAGTGCTTACTCAAGCTGGATTCCGTCGGGTGTAGTCAGGATGATGCCATCCCCGCTGCCCTGTTTATTTGAAGACCAATCGACATAAAGTACCCAGGTCGGGACGCTTGGTTCTAGACCAGGCGATAAGTAGGACGGGTTAAGCTCTTCAGCTGGGTCCTTTGGGTATGTGAACTCCACGAGAAAATCTGCCACGGCTTGTCCCTTGATCGCCGTATGGGGTCTGTAGGTTACTTTGAATTCCTTTAACTCCAACACCCATTTGACAAGCCTTCCGGATATCTCTGGCCTGCTTAAGATCCGACGGAGAGGCTGATCTGTGAGGACCACGATAACGTGGGCCTGGAAATACGGGCAGAGTCTTCGGGGCAGAGGTGATGAGAGCAAAGGCCAGTTTCTCGATGCGGGAGTACCGGCTTTCTGCGCCTTGAAGTGCCTGGCTAGCATAATAGACCAGGAATTGTATCCCGTGTTCTTCACGGATAAGAGCCGAACTGACTATTGAAGGTGATACCGCAAAGTATAAGAACAATTCCTTCTTTAGTATGGGTATTGAGAGTAGAGGGATGACATCAGGTATTTTTTGAGGCCCTGAAATGCCTCCTCGCACTCTTCTGACTATTGAAAAGCCTTGCGGAGGATCTTGAAAAATGGCAGGCATCGGTAGGTAGCTCGGGAAACGAATCTGTTCAATGCGGCGACCCGTTCAGCCAAGCTTTGAACTTCTTTGGTTGACCTGGATGACCGCATGTTTATGATGGCTTGGATTTTCTTGAGGTTTGCTTCGATTCCTCGTCTGCTGACTAGGTGCCCCAGAAACTTCCCAAACGAGACGCCAAATGTGAATTTGGCAGGGTTCAACCTCATCCCGAACTTCCTCAAAATGCTGAAGGCCCCGGCCAAATGCTCGAGATGGTCGGACTCGTCTCGGCTTTTTACCAGAAGATTGTCGACGTAGACCTCCATTGACTTTCCGATCAGATCCTTGAACATATAATTGACCAGGCATTGATAGGTTGCCCTGGTGTTTTTAAGGCTGAAGGGCATTACTTTGTAGCAGTACGTCCATTGATGAGTGATGAAGGAGGTCTTCTCTTCGTCCCCGGGGTACATGCTGATTTGGTTGTACCCCGAGTAGGAGTCCATGAACGAAAGGAGTGCATGACCGGCTGTGGAGTCCATAAGGAGGTCTATCCTGGGCAGTGGATAGCAATCCTTGGGGCAGGCCTTGTTCAGATCGGTGAAATCCGTGCACTTTCTCCACTTCTCGTCGCTTTTCTTGACTAGTACCACGTTTGCTAACCAGTCGAGATAATAGACCTCTTGGATGGAATTCGCCTTCAGGAGCTTCTCGACTTCTTCACATACTACCGTTTGCCTTTCAGGTGCCATACCCCGCCTCTTTTGCTTGACCGGCCGGGAATCCGGATTGATGTTGAGACGGTGAGACATAACCCAGGGATCTATCCCAGGCACATCTTCATGGCTCCAGGCGAAGATATTCTGGCTCTGTCGCAGGAATTGAACCAACTTCTCCTTGAGGCCTGGCTCCAGGAGAGTGCCTATGCTGACGGACCGGTCGGGAAGCTTCGGGTCAAGCACCACTTGCTCCAGTTTTTCCACCGGGCCCACTACATCATCTTTGTCCCTCGGGTCCATCTCCTGAATGTTCAATGTTTCTGTGATGGCTTCTCTGTACAAAGAACTGACATAACAACTCCGGGCATTGCTTGGTCTCCCCGTAGGCTCCCTGGTCCCTGAGGGTCGAAAACTTAACTACCAGGTTGTACGTCGACACAACCGCCTTGGCTTTATTGAGCATCGGCCTTCCGAGGATGATGTTATATGCAGATGGAGCCTCTACGACCACGAAGTTTGCTAGTACAGATGTCTGCTGGGGGTAGGTCCCTATAAGAACCGAGAGCTCGATGGTACTGAGCGGTTGTGTGCTGGATCCATTTAAACCTACCAGGGGAGTGGCTACTGGCCGGAGCCGGTCCCTGGCTATCCCGAGCTGATCGAATGCTGAAACGAACATGTTATCAAAAGGAGCTTCCCGTGTCCACCAACACCCTTTTTACCACATAATTTGCTACAGAGAGCGTTACTACCAGCGGATCATCATGGGGGCAATGCAAATCCTCTATGTCGTCGAATGAGAATGTTAACACGTCGGTCGGAAGGGAGCTGGCGGATTGGATATGCTAGACATCCGATCGGGATGCCCGAGCATGCTTCTTCCTGGCCGACTGTGAATCCACTCTCCCGAAGTTCCTTCGGAGATTATATTGATTTGCCCGAGGGGTTATGGCTGATCAGGGGCTCGGGCATCTGGCCGAGGTCATCTGTCTGCTGCGACGAACTCGGCGAGATGGCCCTGTGTGGATACCGGCATTTGGGCCCACTTTTAATTTTAAAGCAATTTTTTCAAAACAAAGGAGTCGCCATTTAATTTTTAAAAGGAAAATTAAGAAACCATTTAAAGCAAACTGATCTTTTGCGAAACTAAAGATAAACTGGGTCCGGGGATTATAGAATGAGGTGGGAAGGAGCTCAGCGGACTAAAACACCCCCTCTCATCCTATCTCACGATAGGCCTCTACTCATCATCCTTTTTAATCGAATTATTAATCTAAGCATGCCCTCAACTAATACATACATATCTAAAATGGTGTAAGATTGCTAACGATAAAATATCATTCAAAACCACGTAATTCAAGTAGCAAGCAAAATGATATGCAAATATGGAACTAGGAAACTTACCCGGGATCCAGCTGCGGATATTAAACGTGCGATGCATACAAAAGGTAGAAATCCTAAGAAAAGAGTCTCTAATCACATATATACACATAAAGCAAGACCTATTTTCTAAGGTGTCATGCATGAAGTCGAAAATCAATTAAAATCAAAGAATAAAATAAATTAGAGATGGGTTGAGAAGTTGTACCTCAAAAGCGCTACAAAACAAAGGGTTAGTACACATACTTTGTAACATTGAATCCTAAATAGCATACCCAAAGTTCTAGCTTAAACCTACTAAGCATAGAAAGAATTGACCTATTTATGAATTCCTTTTAACTAGTTGAAAACATATTATCTCTATAGACATGCAAGTCTCAACTAGGAGCCAATGCAATGTCCATATAGAGGTATTATCATCCCAACATGATTATAAGGAATCCATAATTAGGTTCAATTAGGTACAACTTAGTCAAGAGATGAGTCCTACTTATGGATTTCAACATGTATGAATGAATGCATGAACATGAGCCGTGAAATATTCATTAATTTGGATCATTTAGTCTCTGGATTTAAGTCTAATTAATCATTATTGAGACATGGTTAGGGTCCTAAGGCATTAGGAGACAATTTGGGTTAAGGTCAACAAAGTTGAACAAAACTATGACAGAATTTCAGAAATTACAAAGAGCAGACCAGACTTTCAAGAATGGAAAAACCATACTTCCATCGGTTGGATCTTAATGATTTTTGAGTATGTTATGCTCTGTGAGTCTAGTTTCTAACCCAAAAAGAAAATCAAAGTTTCAACGGTTAGATCTCTAGGAATTGGATAAAAACTAGACATTACTCAGGAATTTGCAACTCCCTGTCCAGAGTTTTTGTATGATTTTCTAAAAATAGTGAAAAAATCATAAACCCTTTGATCTTTTTAGGGTATCTTCCTAACACATTTAACTACTTAGAAAAAATTATTTGAGGTCAAGAAAACTTGGTTGAGGTTCTGATCTATTAATTTTAAAATGGATTTACTGTTCTGAAATTTTGGACAGAAAGTAGTTAACACAAAACATGAGACCAAACCGTCCTAAGTATGAAATTTCATCAAAACAAAAATCACAGAGGTGCTCTTATGAACTAATAACATCCTCCAATTGGTCTCATCGAATTCCAATGGACCAAGATTTAACAAAAAATCTTTGATCACAGTTGGTTTGTAGATTCACTGCACCAATGTTTGAATTAATGTTCATAACTTAAACCAAACTTGAACTATAACTCTATGGAGAGTATAGATCAAATATGATTGCAACCAACACAACATCATCTACTTATTATGAAGATCCATGGATTTAGCCTTAATGGAACCCCATCATGAACTTCATAGGGAAAAGGGGTCCTAAGGTCTTACTAATCCTCACGGATGAACCTAAGACATTTGAATTCACTTGAATCCAATATTATGAAATCCACTAGATCTACAACAATTCCTCTATCAAATATGTGGTCCTTGAGGATTCATAACTTACTTTATTCAAGTCTTCTCCCAAGTTGATGGTCCTTGAAGACTACACAAGACTTAAATCTACATGAATCTTCAAAAGGACATAGAGAAAGTCTTATGAGATTCTTAAGTTGAAGGTTCCAAGTCATGAATTAGGACTTTGGATCCATTCAAATTTGTGTCAGTGCAACTATGATCATCCTTATCTCCACATAAATCAAAATACTATGGAAGACCAAGAGATCAAATCTAAGGAAATCTCATGAATTAGGACTTTGGATCCATTCAAATTTGTGTCGGTGCAACTATGATCATCCTTATCTCCACATAAATCAAAATACTATGGAAGACCAAGAGATCAAATCTAAGGAAATCTCATGAAAATTGACGATCTCATGAATTTCCAAAGGAAATATTAACAAGAATGAGGTGAAATAAAAAATTTACTTAAGAAAAGTCTAAGTAAAAATCTTCTCATAAACAAGTTTCATCTTAAACCCAAGGTTTGTTTTAGATCCAAATTAATGATCTAACATAAGATTCAATCACAAGTTCTATGTGGTGTGTGATGAAATGAAGTAAGAAGAGAGGTTTTTAAAATGTGTAAAGGTGCTAGAACTATGAACTTGTGATTGAATTGGCCTAATTCTCTATAAGATTAGGAGGTTACCTCTTAAAACCTCAGGGATTTCTTCTTATTCTTGTGAAGAACTTCCAAATTCTGCAATTACTTCTTCAAATTCTTCTAATTCTTCAAGAACTTCTTCAAAAATCTCTTATTTTTCTCTTGATTTTCTCTCTATATCTCTTGTGCATATGAAAATTCTTCAAGTCCCCCAGCAATGGAGATCAATGTCAACTTATATAGACCTCTTCTTCAAGGGTCAATTGGATAAATTCGGATAAAAACCTATGTGCAAAGCTTTCTTCTAGAATATGTGAGAAAAACAGACTGTTACATCATGCGGCACTCAGGAGTTGTCTGTGGCACTCACAGAATGCTGTTCCGGCTAACTGATTCCTCGCATGCCACGGCTAACTGAATCCTCTTTTTTTTTTCAAAATATATATATAACTATACTAAATATACTAATGTATTTTAGTATATTATACTGTTATACTAATATACTTTACATACTATATTAATATACTAAGATCTTTAGTACACTTATACCAATATACTAAGATACTGGCATGTACTTAATAGATCATATATACTTTATTTTTAAAATTTTCAGGCCGTCTCTCACATATATACCCGGGACTTTCCGAACACCCAATTCTCCTCTTTCTTTTAATTTTTGAAAACTTAAATTTTGAAGAATCTTCAGAAGTCTTGAATTTTTTGGAAAATCTTTGAATTTCATCGGTCCTTGTCGTCATTAGTTTTTTAGAGGTAACCAACCCTGGATTCAACGGTTGGTCAAAATTGGGGTGTCTACACCCTGCTCAATCAGCTTCTCAATGGCGATCTTAAGCTTGAAGCAGTCCTCTATGTCATGTCCGTGGTCTTTGTGATAGCGACAAAACTTTTCCCGGTTTCTCTTACCAGGCGGGCTCTTCAGCTTCGCCGGTTGTTGGAGTAGCCTCTGGGTCTCAGCGGTGGCCATGACCTCGTGGATAGGCCGAGAAAGAGGTGTGAAGGTAATCGGGGCCTGATCTCGACCACCTCATTGCTGATCTTGCCTTGTCTTCTTTCCCAGACCCTTCTCAAAGCCCTCACGCTTCCGCTTAGCTTTCGGGGACTCATATCCCGCGAAGTTGGCGTGCTTGGATGTCAGAAATTCTTCCGTGTCGATGTACTTCCCGACCCTCTCCGAGAGTTCCAGCCGCGATGAAATGACGTAGCAACCTTGGTGTGTTGAACTCCCGAGCAGAAGGCCATGATTGCAGCCGTTTTATTCAAGTGGCGAATTTGGAGCCTCTGTTAATTGAAACGGTCCACGTAGTCCTTTAGGGATTCCCCCTTGTGCCGCTTGACGGTCAGTAGCTGGGTGTCCAGTTGTGACCGGTCGAGCATCCCTATGAATTGGCTGATGAAAAGCTTGCTCAGTGTCTTGAAGTCATCCACCGTTCGGGGTTTAAGAGTATGGAACCACTGCGCGGCCGGCCCCTTGAGAGTGCTGGGGAAGGCCAGGCACAATAACTCGTTGACAGTGGTGACTAGCACCATCTGAGCCTTGTAAGTACGGACATGATCCATTGGGCTCCCTGAACCGTCATAAGAGTTGAGATGCGGCGGTTTGAATTTTTGCGGGATGGGGAATTCTATCACCCAGATGGTATAGGGCGACTCGGTATCTGTGTTGGTGAGATCATGGCCAGACTTATAGCTCAATCTCTCGATTTGTTGCTGCAGGTCCTCGATCTGGGCCTTCACATCTCGCCCGGTCTTTTTTTCCATATCCGAGCGATACGTCGGGTCGGATGTTGAGGCCTGTTCCTCGAAGTGCGTTGTCCTCGGGGATAGGACCTGGCTCAGACTCCGGGTAATCGTGTGCCTAAGATCTTCCCTGCTCCTGACCGGAGGGTCTTTGGTTGATTCCCAGGCCTTTTGACCTGGCCATTCCCCTCTGGCTGCACGTCGACTATTGATGATATCTCTGGCATCCCCTGTCCGGAGCTGATTGGCTCAGGCTCGTTGTCGGGTGTGCCTGGGGGCCTGGCTACGTCCATTGTCCCCGAGCCGTTCCCAATCCGGCGGGGATACAAGTGCAGTGTGGGCGTGCCTCCGGACTCGTGCATGCTCCTGATCGGGGGTGCTTTTCCTATGCTGACTCTCGGGTTGAGGGAGCTTTTCCTGTCGGTCCAGCAGCGCTTCGATCTGCTGTTGGGTCTGCCGTTGGCCCTCTAGGAGTTGTGCAAGTGCTGTTGTTATTTGTTCGGAGGTCATGGAGGCGGCCGGTTGCCCGGGCTGTGAATCCTCCTAACCGGCATGAGCAGTAGTCTTGTTACCCTTCTTGGGTGGCATATTGACCAGTCAAGAGATTTGTTGATGAGAAACTTGTCGTATTCCCACGGACGGCGCCAAACTGATGATGCCAGAAATTGGTAAGAATGATTTAGAGGAAAAGAGAGAGAAACACAAGGAATTTGTATGTGGTTCAGCCCCGTTAATGAGGTGACCTACGTCTACGGGTGCGTCGGAGCACTCTCACTAATAGATTACCGGCGGCGTTTGGTGAGCCAACAAGGAGGACGGCACTACCAGTAAAACCAACCGGGTATATGCGTATGAGTGATTTGTTTTATGCTATTCTTCAGGCTAAGATTTTGATCCCCCTTCATAGGGATGGGTGGCCTCTTTTATAAGTGCAAGTGTCCACCCGTTCAAGGCAACTCGTTAGATTATGAAGCCTAATCTAGTTACAAATTGATTAGCATAAATTAAGGGAAGTTTCCTAAATGGTTTAGGAAACTGTTTACACTTTCCATTAGTCTTCTGATTGAATAAGGAAACTGCTCAGAGGCTTGTTGGCCAAGCTGAGCATTTGTGGAGTGCAACTGCATCGTGCGCCCAGGCTGTGGGCACATACCGGGCGGTTTTAACCGATGAGCTCGGGATTGCTGAATCATAAGCGCCTCTTTCGAATGACTCGGCGTCTCCGTGTTGACGTGGTGATTTGACTTTGACTGGACATTTTTTAACCTATCAGGTTCTAATTTTTCGTACCACAACTTACCTTAAGTTTGTCTTAAAATTCGCTTACACTACCGTGGATGTTCAAAGAAGACCTTTGATCTTTTGGAAACTATATTAAATGTAAACTAATTGGATGGATCTGATTCATCTTCGCTGAAGATTCGGATCGTACTTTTCCCGCTCGTCCAATATCCATCCGAGAATTAAAAAAAGAGGGAAAAAAGAGTTAACTATATTTTAACCGTTGTGGTTAGGTCTATTTTTACTTTATTCCCTATAGTTCAAAAGTGGATAATTAATCCCCTTATGGTTTTGGACTAAAGTGAAGCTATTAAGATTTCTTGTGTCAAAATTAATTGTACATTGGAAGTTAACCCTAAAAGTAGCTCCCTATAGAGATTAAAAGTGTTAATAAATAGTCCCATATAAGTGGGCTAAATGATAGCATTATCTTCACATATAGAATTAACCCTAAAATTAACCTCACAAAGGGAGCTAAGTGTTAATATGTTTGGCCAATTTTGGAATTTTCATCAGTTTGAGGAAATCATAATAGTTTCACTTTATTTTCTTAAAAAAAAAATAATAGTTTCACTTTGGGTAATACTTGGGACACTTCCCAAACACACAACTTTTGTGACACAACCCAAGAGACGTGTCTATCTCTCTTCTGTGTCACTGTGGGGTCCAGTGATATCACAAGAGAAATATAGACACATTATTTGAGTTGTGTCCCAAAAGTTGTGTCTTTGAGTCTGTCCCAATCTTTACTCTTTCACTTTAGTACAAGATCACAAGATGTTTAAGTGTCCATTTTTAAATCACATTAATAAAGTGAAAATGGATGTAAGTCATGTAACAAAAATGTATTTAACAAAAAAAAAAAAAAAACTCAAAAACAATAGCAAAGCGCAATAGGGTTTATACTTTATAGCAATTAGCAGGGAATACTTGTAGAATTTTTGTGTTTGTTTTAACACAAAACAAGAAATGATTTTATTTTGAAATCCATTCAATTCTTATTTTGGGGGCTTTACAAATCCTACCCAAAATGGTCGGATTCTTCAAGAAATGATTTGGGATTCTTCATAAAAAAATTTCGTTCCCAAAATATCCCTGTCTATTATAACATATACCCACAATACCCTTAGGTCTATCTTAAACAGCAGCCCTGTCTCTCTCTCTCACTCTCGTCTCCTCCTCCCAGCGCAGCAGGTATGCTCTCTCTCTCCTCTCCTCTCGTCTGTCTCTCTCACCTCTCTCCTCTCGTCTGTCTCACTCTTTCATCTATATGTATATATATGTATATATATTCATGTATGTATATATTCATAGATTCATATAGATTCATGTATGTATAGATAGATTCATATATATATATATACATAGATTCATATTCAGATTCATATAAATACTTGTCTGTCTCACTCTTTCATCCGAATTGTTTTTTTTTTTTTTCAATAATTTGGGGGAATTATATGTTGGGGATGATACAGGATTCACAGATTCCTACTCCACCCAGTTGATTGAACTTTACAATAATTTCGGTGCCCAAGCTCTATTTTGGTACTCGTAATATTTTGGATGTATGGGGTTGAACATTGTTATTTTGGTACTTGGATGAGATTTGGATGTATAGGTTTGAACATTGATATTTTGGTACTTGCTCTTTTTTTTGGTGGATGAACACTATTAGAACTTTTTAATCCTATGGATTATTGTTTTTTAAGGGAGATTATGTTTTGTGATTGAATGTTTAAATTCCTATGTGATTGAAAGTTTTATATATCTACATTGTGGTTGAATGTTTGATCTTATAACATAACAGGGACAATTTGGGAAATAACCTTCATTCAATTCATTTCCAGCTTCAAACCAAACAACATAATAGAATAGAATTGAATTGAATTCTTTTCAATTCTATTTCAAACCAAACACAAAACTAGAATTCCAATTCTATTCTTTTCTTTTCTATTCTATTCTATATCAAAATCAAACCAAACGGAGTGTTTATTCACCTATCAGGTATTCAAATTGGGTACCCTAATCCCATATAGCGCGTGTTCATGTGTGTATATATATGTCTGTGTGACTGTGTGTGTATATCTATGTGAACTTTGTCTGTGTTTTGTCAGTGAGATGGGGGCCAAGGCAAAGAAAGCTATGTTGAAGAAAGTGAAGAAAGGTTCATCCAATTTATCGGTTTCGAATCGTAAAGACGAAGCAGCTGATTTCCTTGTAAGCGAATCGCTTGATTACAAAGTCTTTCTTTTTTTATTTTTTGGGTTTAATTTCTAAATTTGGTTCATATATATGTATGTGGTAAATAGCCTTTGGAGGGCGGTCCTGGCCGCAAAGCTCCCCAAGCTGAAACTCTGGAAAACACTGCTGTAGTATTATATATTGGTCGAATTCCACATGGGTTTTATGAGAACGAAATGGAAGGTCCAATTTTTCTTCCTTTACCTATGGACAAGTGTATCTATATGTGTCTTTTGTGTGTATGCACTTACACGCGTATACATTGAGATGTTGCAGGTTTTTTCAAACAATTTGGGAAGGTTAAGAAACTAAGAATTGCGAGGAATAAGAAGGTGCGGCTTGATTATTATTATTATTATTATTATTATTATTATTATTATTATTATTATTATTATTATTATTTTTGTTCATATTTATGTGTATGATTAAGCAATCCCCTTATGATGAGCGAGTCCTCTGCGACATTACTTCAGTACACTTAATGAAAACTGGATCAATGGCTGTAAAACAGAAGTCCTCGCTTTTATTCATGAGAAGGGTTCTGTATGGTTAAGTATTTACAAATATAGAAACATGTTTGACGAGTTTAATTATGATGCTTGGTTGTGTGCTTAACATTCATTGCTGGATTATCCAAGTTTATAAATGCTTAATAATTATGTTTCATATGGTTTGAAGAGTTTTGCTTAACTATTTCAGTAAGCTTTATTTGCTTATTGGTTGTAACTTCTAAGAGCAACTTATTTGTATTTGGTTTATTGTTTTTCACACATTGTACATATTTATTCAAATGGAGTGTACCGCTCATGGCCATTTTTCACAAGTCTATATGAGATACTGACAAATGACTAAATAAGAGTTTCATTTTTGCACATTGACACAGAGTCACCCAGCCGAACTAAACCCAATCATCTAATTTGGTTGTATATGGGAGCCAAATAGCCAGTTTTTCTTTAGTATACTTGTGGAGAAGTTTATAAAATCTGCTGATTAGCTGAACAGATTGTTGCATACATGTCTAACTTTGCTACACAGGCTGACACACATATGCTTATAATTATATACTTGTAAATATTGAGATTTTTAAAAAAGCAACATAGTCTCTTGATATTGTGTGAATAACCGACTTTTAGTTTCTACAAAATTATTATAGGTAGTAACTTTGACTCTTTTCGCTCATTACAAAGTGGTATAATAGAAGTTTTGGTGAGGCATACGTTGCATTAGAATGTTTAGTGGACGTGTCAAAGAAAAAGAAGTAGATAGTCCTCTCCATTTCCTCCAAAGAAATATTTGTCTCCTACAATCATTTCTGTGTCGTAAATGTTATTTATGTATTTGTTAAAGTCGTTGTAGACTAGAATGCTGGTGCTTCATCTTACAACGTAGCTCTTTTGTATTTGAACTAGAACTGATTTAAATTGTTTGTTGATGTCATCCTTCACAGACGGGAAAATCCAAGCATTTTGGCTTCATTGAATTTGAATCCCCTGCGGTAATTATTTCGTAAAAGTGAATTAAGTCTAATTCATATAATATCTTTGGCTGACTTATTTTTTGGTGAGTTCAGGTAGCAAAAATTGTCGCTGATTGTATGCACAACTATCTGTTGTTTGAGCACTTGTTGCAAGTGTATCTTGTTCCCCCTGAGCGTGTTCACCCAAAATTGTAAGCGGTTATGTACATGTGTTGATTCTATGTTCAATACTTGCATCATACGAAGAGATACCTGCATCAATACCTGCACACCGACACGGATACGCCACGACGCATAACCTTCTTAGAAGTGTTGTGCTTCCTAGGAAGCCTTTTTTTTTTTTTGCCTATCTATTATTTTTGTATATTTAACATGGTTAAGCAGTATAATATAATTCTTTGAGTTTCATATTTTTAGTTATAGGGTGCATGAGAGAGGGTAGAGACAAAAAGGAGTGGAAGTGGGACAACCTTCAAGGTTTTTGTATTATAGTAGCCTCTGTTATGAAAGGCGCGCCCGAGGCGCGCCTAGGCGCGAGGCGCAGGCGGGCGCGAGGCATGAGCCTCGCCTAAGGCTAGGCGCAGCGCATGCAACTGGGCGCAGTCGAGGCGTGCCTAGGCGCAAGGCGCAGGGCTCATGAGGCGCGCGCCTCATTGATGCGAGGCCCAAGCACTATTTTTACCCCCAAATCAGTTTTCGTTGGGGATAAAAAAAAAAAAAAAAAAAAAGAAGAAAGAAGAAAGAAGGAGAAACGAGAGCAGAAGAAACGCAGCCCTAACCAGTCGCATTGCATCGCAGATTCGCAGCCCAGGTATGTTTCTTCTTCTTCTTCTTTCCTCTTCCTTCTTCTTCTTCTTCTTCTTCCCCATCTTTCTTCTTCGCAATCGCAGCCCTAACTAGTCGCATGGATCAGTTTTTTTCTTTCTTTCTTTCTTTCTTCTTCTTCATCTTCCCCCTTCGTCTTCTTCTTCTTCTGGCTTCTTCTTCCTTCTTTCCCCCCTCTTCTCTGTGAGACATGGCATACGTCTGTTTTTTTTTTTTTTTTCTTCTTCTTCTTTCTCCTTCGTCGTCTTCTTCTCTTCTTTTTGAAAATTATCGCAGCTTCCAGTCTTCTTCTTCGTCTGTTTCGCTTCTTCTTCTTCTTCTTCTTCTTCTTCTTCTTCTTCTATTCCCTTCTTTCTTCTTTTCCCCTCTACTCTGTCTGATTGTCTTATTTATAGAATGGTTATTTCAATTTTTTTTATCCTTTTTTTTTCCCTCTTATTTTGTATTGTACGCTTATGCTGTAATTTCTTAATTTTTTTCTCACACAAAAACACATAAAAATAGATTTTAGATGTTAGACATAGCTTAAGCTATAATGAAATTGAAATACATTATTATAAATAATAAATTTCTAAAACAGATTTTAGAAGTTAGAAAATACAAGAAAATACTAGGGAAAATACTAGGAGCTTTTAAAAAAAAATACGAGAAATTTAAAATTTAAAAAAAAAAAAAAAAAAAAAGAGTCCTAATGCTTAATCTTTGGGTGGAGCACTAGGCATAAAATACTAGAAAATTTAAAAAAATCGTATAGAAAATACTAGTATATGTTAAAAAAGAGCAGCCAAGCTATTGTATCATATAAAAAAAAAAATGCATTTTTGCGCCTCGCTTCACTCGGGCACGCGCCTCAAAGTGCGCCTCGCGCCTAGGCTCCAGGAAACCTTTGCGCCTCAGTGTGCCTTGCGCCTTAAATAACCTTGATAGTAGCAAAAACACACACGTATATGTAGAATCGTAGATGCACACACACACACACACATATATATATATATATTAAGATGCAGTTTGAAAGGAAGTTGTAGTAAAGGAGAGAGATTAGGGGAACGAATAGATTGGACTAACTACCCGTTGTCTATTTATCCTTCAACTACCATGCCATTGATCTTTTTTATTTCGGAAGGAGGGTAAGATAGGAAGAATAGAGGTAAAGTAAAAAGGGAGCACATAGGGAAGACCTCCCTTTATTTTAAGCATATGTATGGAGATGAGTATGAGGATGATAATTAGGAGATAATTAAGGAGAAAGTAAGTTCCAATAAGTTAAGGAACACACGCATCACACTAATTCCCTTTCTTGTTTAGAAATTCTCTGCTTTAGTTTACTGTGATTTAGGATTCGTTTGATAAAATTGAAAATTTACTACTGAAAATTAAGTGTTGAATTTAAGTATTAAAAATTTCAAGTGATTTGTATTTGCAATACTGAAAACAGTGTTTCAAGAACTAAAATAGACTGCATTCACAGTATTGATTATTTTCAGTAGAAAATTTTCACTTAACGTTTTTCAGTGGATTTTTGGCTGCTTTTTCAATTAAGTGATACGTTATCAAACGCACTGAAAAAATTAGTGCTGAAAATTTTCATTTTCACCACTTAATTGGGTTATGAAGCACACTTACTTGTAACTGGATAAAATAAACTTAGTCAGCTAAAATTCAATTTTCTCTTGTCTAAGTAGGCTATGACTTTGAGAAAAGAAAATAAACGATGGAAAGAAAGAAAGAAAGAAACTCCCTATTGCAAGCGGCCAAACACACTGCAAGACATGATGAATACCTTTATATACAACTCTTTTCAGACAGGCTGAGTGGTGATATTGGGATTGGGGAACCAAGTGGCAAAACTTCGAATTCAAGCAATAGAAAGTGAGGGTAGGGGTCTAGCAGGAACAAAGCCTTGTAATCTAACAACGTGACAATGATTAGTCATAGGTGTGATGGTGTCTGGTTATACACACGTGCAAAGAGAGGGGCCGTTTGATAAAACTGAAAATTAAGTACTGAAAATTAAGTACTGAATTTTAAGTACTGAATATTTTTAGTGATTGAAACAGTGTTTCAAGTACTGAAATGGAATGCATTCAGTGATTTTTTTCAGTAGAAAATTCACTTAAAGTTTTCAGCAAGTTTTTTTGTTAGTTTTTCAATTAGGTGGTATATTATCAAACGCACTGAAAATAAATAAGTGCTCAAAATTTTCAATTTTACCACTTAATTGGGTTATCAAACACACCCAGAGAGATTGGGGCGAGTGATGAAGTAGAGGTTATCTCCTTGAGCAGGTGGTTTGGGGTTAGAATTTGACTGGAGACGCACTAGTTTTCTAAAATGACCCATTAGGATCCTAGAGCGTGATGGATTTTATAATGGGTGATGTTCCTTTTTCAAGGAGACTAAACCTTTAGGCTTTGATTTTTTTTTTTAAATTAAACCTTTAGGCTCTGCTTTGTTTGTGGATTTAGGGACGGAAAAGGTAAAGTAAAGGAAAATTAGTTCCCTTGCGTTTTCATGTTTTCTGTTCCTTTAGATCATGTTTATTTGTTGATGATAAAGCTGAATCTAAAATTGCTTTTATATATATCTATTCGGACACATGTATATCACAAATGGTCGCTGCCATGACTTCCTCTTCTATTCCGTCTCTCTCTCTCTCTCTCTCTCTCTCTCTCTTTTCAAGTTACTCCGGCAAGGAGTTGCTGATAGTTCTACTCTCTGATATTTAGGTGGAAAGGAGTTAACCGGTGGTATAAACCATTGGACCAGGTTCAAATTGAACGGAAGCGACATAACAAGGTATAGAATCATGAATTGATAATGTATGCTTCTGGCTCATGATTCATTTGATGCTTATGTAACACTTTAAAGAGGGAAAAATGTATAAAGGTTCTTTTTACTTAATTCAGGGTAGTGGTTTTGAAAGTAATAGTGTAATTGATGTGTTTTAATAATTCAGGAAAGAACTTTGGAGGAGCACAAGAAGTTGGTGGAAGGAATTCTGAAAAGGGACCAGAAAAGGCGAATGAGGATTGAGGCTGCCGGTATTGACTATGAGTGCCCAGAAATTGTAAGAACCTATTTATCTTTTGTTGTGCATCATTATATCAAGTAGGATTTGGAGTAACTTTGCTTCGTCATCTGGAGTAAATGACATTAGTTTCATATTATGGGAAAGTGTACTTTCTTAGGGATCTAATTTTACCGCACATTAGTTTGCAATTAGTCGGATGGCGTCTAGCCATACTACGTGTCTACGTCTCTCCATCCTTTCAATGATTTCAAAATAATACTTAAAAGTTCAAATTAATCAAGGCCACAATACGTCATTTCTTCTGAACGGGTTGTATTAAGGAGCACTAGCAAATGTAGAAAGATAATTATGAATTTTGAGTAAGGATGGGTAATGATACGCCCAAAATCAGCCTATGCCTGAGCGGTTCTACTCAGCAACCGTACCCCTATCTCAGCCAGGTCATGCACAGTTCCTTGGGCAAACATCAGCCCGAGCGGTCTGGTTTACCCGAGACCCTTCATCCCGAGCGGTTCAGCCAAAACCCTACCAACAGGTCGGGCAGGCACAGTCCGTACAGGCGTAGACCAGCCGGGCCCGCGAGACACGCCCCAGAACATTCCGGACAGTTTCCTATTCAAGATAGAAGTCTAATGGAAAGTGCAAAGTGTTTCCTAATTCAATTAGGAAACCACCACAATTAATGCCAATCTATATCAATTGGACTATGTTTCCTTTTCCTTGTACGAGTAGGTCTCTTGCATCTATAAAAGGTCAACCTCCATTGAGGGGGCCGACTTTTCAGTCTACATAGCACCTCTATAGCATTCATCTACATGCCTGGCCGACCTACGGTAGCTCCAAACTATTGTTGGTTCATCACAGCTCCCCGACTTTAGTGAACGTGCTCAGACACACACGTGGACGTAGGTTCCTTCATTAACAGGGCCGAACCACACAAAAAATAGTCCCTCACTCTCTCTCTCTCTCTCTTTAATTTACTCTTACCAAATTTTGGCATCATCAGCTTGACGCCGTCTGTGGGAAACGACAAATTTCTCATCAACAAATCTCTTGACTGATTGACATGCCACCGAAGAAGGGTAAGTGGGCTGCGTGGCAGACCATCCGGGATGTTCCGCCGACCCCGGCACAGGCTGTAGCGGTCCTGACATCGGAGCAGATCACCGCGACCCTCACACAGCTCTTGGAGATCCAACGTCAAACCTGGCAGCAGATCAAAGTCCTGCTGGCTCTACAAAGCAACCCACTAGTGGCCGAGAAACGGCCCGGGAACGCTGCGTACGGTCGGGAACCGATCTTGACCAGACAACGTGCCCGAGCCAACCCGTCCCACGTTGAGGATGCCACAGATATCAGCGGTAGGCGTGCTGTCCGAGAGGAGAGGCAGGAGCATATGGCCCGGGAATCGGTCCAAGGTCACTCGGTCAAGAGCCGAGGTGGCCTTGGGCACATGATCAGCCGGAGTACCCGGGCGCCTACAGTACTCAGAGGCAATAACTCCACTTAGGTCCAAACTGACGATAGAGGTCACTAAAATCTCTTAGGTTGGCCCACGATAGAGAAGCAAAAAAGACCCTAAAGCAACACGCTTTAGGTCGACTCCACCAACATGGTCAAACTCTTCTCCCGATAGTCTTGACGAAGGCTGGCCGGGCGGAAGATAACCATCCGGGGGAGTTAAGATAAAAGGACCCTAAAGCAACACGCTTTAGGTCTGCTTTTTCAATATGGTCAAATTCTTTTGCCCACAACCTTGACGAAGGTTTACGGGTAGAAGATAATCATCCTGGGAGTTAACTCAAACAAAAGACTCCGAATTAGGCCGAGTCTCAACTCTCGGCCAATTCCTGAGCACTTAAAGATTCCGAGCTAGGCTAAGTCTCAACTCTTAGTTAGATCCCGAGAACTCACCAGACTCAGAAGCTCCAAGGCAGCTTTCCCGAGCAGTCAAACAGATTTCCAAACTTGCCCCGATATAGCATCCGGCCAACCTTGGAATTGGGGGGCACCTGATACACCCAAAATCAGCCTATGCCCAAGCGGTTCTACTCAGCAACCGGACCCCTATCTCAGCCAGGTCATGCACAGTTCCTTGGGCAAACATCAGCCCGAGCGGTCTGGTCTACCCGAGACCCTTCATCCCGAGCGGTTCAGCCAACGTAGGCACGGTTCGTACAGGCGTAGACCAGCCGGGCTCGCCAGACACGCCCCAGAACATTCCGGGCAGTTTCCTACTCAAGATAGAAGACTAATGGAAAGTGCGCAGTGTTTCCTAATTCAATTAGGAAACCCCCACAATTAATGCCAATCTATATTAATTGGACTATGTTTCCTTTTCCTTGTACGAGTAGGTCTCTTGCATCTATAAATGAGACCTCTCAACCTCCATTGAGGGGGCCGACTTTTCAGTCTACATAGCACCTCTATAGCATTCATTTACATGCCCGGCCGACCTTCCGGTAGCTCCAAACTATTGTTGGTTCACCACAGCTCCCCGACTTTTTACAGTATAGTGAACGTGCTCAGACACACATGTGGACGTAGGTTCCTTCATTAACAGGGCCGAACCACATACAAAAAATAGTCCCTCACTCTCTCTCTCTCTTTTTAATTTACTCTTACCAAATTTTGACATCATCAGGTAATATCTAGAAATTCATTCTTTTAATTAATAGTAAGGAAGAGGGCCCTTCTAAAAACAAAAAAAAGAATCGGTGAAGTGCGATTGCCGATTAGGTATGCAGAAAGAAGACAATAGGTATTTTTGTAGTACTGAGGAAATAGTATGGGAAGAAGAGAATAGGACAGCGTATCTTTGTGGTACGGAGGAAAGAATACGGGCAAAAGAGTTCAGGCATATTACAGGTATCAGAAAAGGACAAATAGGCATGTTCATGTGTAGGAAAAATGTGAGGTAAACTGGTGGATGTGTGACGTGTCAGACCTATATGCGCTGAACACTCCCTGATACATTGAACACAATAAATTTGATTTCACTAAATTTTTTAGTCGAATATGGTTCTGACGTGCATAAGATACATGACAAACACAAATACATACTAGGGCACACTGTATAGAATATTATAATGAGGTTAAAAAATAAATGAGGTAAAAGTGGGTAGGCTTTGTAATGACAAGGATTATTTGGACCCTTGATCTCATAATCTAGGTATTATAGGAATTCAAATAGTCGATAGTCTATCAAAGCATACTGGATGCTTTAGAGTTAAAAGTTTTTAAAGCTTTGAAATCAAAATGGGATTTTGGATTTTATTAGAAATAGTTGGGACCTCTAACAATTAGAGACAATCAGGTTATTTTTGTGTCACGTTGGTTACAGATGTTTACATATGCTTGTTATATACCATATGTCCTTGATTGTCCATGTCCTAAATATTCTGAGTTTTGTTGTGTCGGCAAATTATGGTCGAGTCTCTGTGTCCGTATCCGTATCCTCGTACGAATATTTCTTAGCTTAAACCTTTTTGTCTTTTTATGTACGGATGAATTGCATATACGGATCAGTCTGGAGCAGTTCCCTGCATAGGGCCTGTTCTGACGGCCATTACTAAGCAGTAGCGTATCTGTAATGACCCAAGCCACACTGATTTTTGACTAATCTTCTTGGGTTTCGTTGGATACATATACGGAGCTTGAGCCTAAATTTTTTTACTTATGTTTCAATTAGTATTTTTTGACTCACCTTAGGCCTCCAAATTTTTCAGAGTAGGTCTAACATGGTCAATCTCGTAAATATATAAGCTTCACTCTGATGACAATTGGTTTCGACTACACTTTGGGTGAAGCATGTTTTCAAAGTATAGAAGTTGATGTTCGGTGTCATGATTTTTTTAATGTATAAGCATGTGAGGTTTAATGTTTTGTTACACCTCCCTCACAATCCTAGGGCTCTGTTTGGTTTGCATATTTAGAGAAGGAAAAGAAAAAGGATAGGAAAACAAGTAGGAAACTATTCCCTGGTGTTTCCCGTATTGTTTTTCTCCGAACTAGAAATACATTAGAAATTAAAACTTCTGCATATATTATAGGAACTCCCGGTAATTGCTCATGAAATGCAATAATGTCAGTTTATTTTTCACAATTTTCTTAGTTTCTTTCTTATTTTCTAGTTGTATTCATTATTAGCCACACATTTCACTTCTTTACTGTCAAGAATTGATTATCTGGTTTCCTGATTTTAACTCTTGGTTTTTATTTTTATTTTTATTTTAAACTGCAGGTGGGTAGCAACCAGCCTGGTCCAAAGAAGATTAGGTTTGATGAAGATTAAAAATGCAAAGGTTAATTTACTTTCCCCCTTCCTTTGCCAGGTTCAAGAGAGACGAGTAGCAGTTATCATTACCATTGGGAGATTTGTAATTCCTTTGCTTTTGGATC
This sequence comes from Hydrangea macrophylla, assembly GCA_033977485.1. Taxonomy (NCBI): domain Eukaryota; kingdom Viridiplantae; phylum Streptophyta; class Magnoliopsida; order Cornales; family Hydrangeaceae; genus Hydrangea; species Hydrangea macrophylla. Next base: position 23,156,331 of record CM066999.1, on the reverse strand, counting down.
CCTTTTTTTTTTTGGAAGTATGTAAAATATTTGCTTGACCAAAATTTTCTTTAAATTTTGGGTGTGCTAACAAAAATCATTTACTTGGTTGTAGTAACTAGAAATAGGTAATGATAAAACACTTCTTTTTCATGATAATTATCCACCCTGCTGCTTCTATATAGAGTGTTGTTCTTGTGATGATTATGTTGAAAACTAAAATGGTGAGTTTAGCCTATTGGCTTTGTTTGCTAGCTTTGGGGGTTTGTTCCCCTTTCTCTAGCATGTTTTTTTGAGCACATTGTAACATTCTAGGGTATGGCCATTTTTTCGTTTTAATTAACCATTTTTTTGAAAAATAAAATAAAATGGTCGGTTTGGCATCCCATGAATTTAATGAGCTCATTCACAATTTTCAAATGGTTTTAACATAATTGTCATCATCTTTGGTTAGTTAATTGGGTTTTTTTTTTTAAATTTTAATTTTAATTTTTATTATATATTTATATGTGGTTATCCGTAGATTTTCTTAAGATTATTTGATGATTTTAAACATAATTTTTGGTCTATCTGTCTTCTTTCCAAATTGTCTCATTCAAGATGATGAGTTTCTACTTTGAATTGCTTTTACAATTCTAATTAGCCCATTCAAATTCAAAGGAATATGTAAATAGGGCGTTGTGTTTTTGTTCATCTTGAAAATCGTCATCTGATTTTTGTTATTTATATATATACATACATATATATATATATATATATTTTGATATATTGGTCTTCCTTACCCTTAAAAAAACATTCTCTTGAACTGTCAAAAGTGTCCGAAAGGGAAAATGACTCGGGGTTCAGCCGTTCAGGAGAAACCAGTAGAAAAAAAAACATTCTAGCTAAATATGGTCTTCGAACATATAATTGGTCCTACCGGTGTTTCACATAAGCAAACACTTGCAGGTATAAGACCTAACATGTGCCTGTATAGTTCCAGCATGTACTAATACGAAGGGTGCAACGGTCGGTTCGGTCTAATACTAAAATAGATAAAAACTTTCCATGTTTTAAATGCCTCTTTAGAAAGTTGTTATTTGTTTTATTACATGCTTCTATACAAGTTCCATGTTTTTTTTTTTGGTTCAATTTTTTTGGGTTTATTTGTTAGTCTTTGTTTAGTTTTAAATTTCAAATTTACATGCTATTGCATACTCAGTATAACAGGAACCCATTCTTCACACTTCTTTTGCAAGTATCGCTTGGTTGGTTATGTTTTTATATTCATTTTCACTATGGTATGCTTGCTATGAGAAATGGAAAAGTAGAAGGAAATTTGTGGGCCCGAAGAGAAGTAGCATCTATGATCCATCCTATCTTCCCTTCTCTTCCATCTTATCAAACAAGTGACATTGATGACATTTATGCTCTCTTTGAGTCGACGAAAAATGTTTCCCCCCTTCAATTCAACATTTATACACTTTAGATCCCTTCGATTCAACATTTATACACTTGAGATGGAAAAATTATCAAAAAGTTTCCATACCAAACAGAGACATTGATGACATTTATCCGTTTGAGTCGACGAAAAATGTTTTCTAGAAAATATGTTTACATTCAAAGTGTAAGTAAAAATATTTTTCGGGAAACATTTTACATTGAAACAAACTGAGCCTTAAAGTAAGATCAAATTTCACAAAAATGAGTTAATTTTCCCACCAACCAACAACCATCTTTTAATTAAACAAGAGTATTGCACATTTGGACAATGCGTATGTTTGGCAAGCCTCATGTAATGGAAATTAAAAGGTGACTCCAACTTAGGCTTAGTTTGGCCCCCACGTGGTGTTTCTCCTTTTTAAAAGCACAATTTCATGCTAATTCATTTGGTAACTAGTTTATAATCTTTGTAAAAATTGAATTTAGGGCTTTTTTGGAGGGAGCTTTTAAAAGCTCTAGAATGGAGCTTTTAAAAGCTCAATGTTGCTTTTTGATTTCATGAAGTCTTTTTGAAGAGAAGTGTGTCACTTGTATAAAATTATCAAAGAACTTAGTTATAAATTTCATAAGCTCCTTTTAAAAAGCCACATGGGGGCCAAACTAAGGGTATGTTTGATAACCCAATTAAGTGCTGAAAATGAAAAAATTCAGCATTTATTCTTTTTCAGTGCGTTTGATAATATACCACTTAATTGAAAAAACAGCCAAAAAATCACTGAAAACTTTAAGTGAAAAATTTGTACTGAAAATAATCACTGAATGCATTCTCGTCCAGTAGTTGAAGCACTGTTTTCAGTATTACAAATTCGATCACTTAAAATTTTCAGTACTTAAAATTCAGCACTTAATTTTCAGGACTTAATTTTCAGTTTTATCAAACGCACCCTAAGCCTTAGAAGTATGGTCATTGCACCATGTAATTGAATTGAGTAGTTCAACATCTATAAACCTCAATAACTTGATCAAAGAATGTAACTAGAACAACCCCAAGTAGATGCCATTCTTAAGACTTATTACATGTCTTCATGCCTGAAGGAGGATTGAAAAGTGAAGGAAAGGGGGTGTAGAGTATTTAGGAAAGGGAAGTTGTGCTTCCTTAATTGTATTTGGTTGAATAGAAGGGAAGATTGAACAAGTACTATAAATTTACTGTTATCCCATTTATACACAAAATATTTTAAATTTTGTCAAAGGATAAGAATGTCATTTTACAAAAATTATCTTCTCCATTTTTGAACGTATTGAAATTTGTGACTTTACACAAAAAAGGAACCCACTTCTCTTACCCTGCTGCATCATGAATTTCTTCATCCTCACTGAACAAGTTTTTTTTTTTTCTTCACTTAGACAATATTAACACAGAACAACTTCCTAATTAACTACCAAGTGAATCTACCTCTTCGTCCTGAAAGGACAACACTTCATACTCTTTTCATTTAGAATTGAGGCAATAGAGTCTTATTTTATTAAAATCGGGGATAACCAATTGGTTAAATTGAGAATTATGGAAATAAGAGTAGACACGTAACTTCAAATTGTACACATTTAATTGAAAGAGAAATTTGTTTATTTGTTGTATGCTAGCCGTGTCTGGATCCTGTATTTTTAGGATTTGCCATATCCGTGTGTCCGTATCGTCTCGTATCCGTAAAACACGTAGTAGAGTTATATATAATAATTGTTAAAATGAACAAAAGAGCAATTTAATAGCAATGTAACACAAGTTTCATGTAAAATATTGTCATCATTTCCAAAATACTGATTTCTAAAATCAGATTTTGGGAAACGTGAATCAATAAAAGAAAAAGCCAAATGGCACTTTTTCTGATTTTAGAAAAAGTGAAACAAATTTTCAAGACAAAGTTCTAACATTTTGACATTTTGATCCATGATTCACAAACAACTGGTATACATGTATTACGCATATGAATTACACCTCAGCCAATATCATCTCAAAATTATTCCCTATTTAATAAAGTTAGTATAAACTTACCCAAGTTCCCAAAACGTTTGTCATGGTTAAAAACCAAACAATATCTTAACACATATACGATATATACAAAAACATAATAACACAAAAATTAATTAATGTGTGTGTGTGACAGTGAGAGAGAGAGAGAGAGAGAGAGAGAGAGAAGGTTCAGTCGTTCAGAGAAGAGTGATGAGGATGAAAATGAGAAGAGCAGCAATGAAAGAGTACTTGAGAGCTGCAAGAATGATAGCAACCGCTATGAAGAACAGCTGCCACAGGATCTGAACACTGGCCCACGTGAGTAGACCCGTCAATCCAACGGCCAAGATGTTTTCAGGATCTGGGTCAAGCAGCAATTCAACCCACCTCAGATTGAATCTGGGCCGTTGATTCTCATCGTTCGTCAAATCTTCCTCCCCATTGTTCTTTTCTTTTCCGCCGCTTTCTTTCTCTCTCTTGTTTGGGGGGTCTGTGCTGGTCCCATTTCCGCCGTTCTCTGCGTAGGTTGTGAGGTTTCTGGGATTTCTTCTAGGGTTTTCTCGAGATTGGGGTTTGAAGGGAAAAGGAGAGAAAGTGAGAGGGTTTGGGGGGAAAATAGGGATGGGTTTGGAAATTGATTGAATTTGGATTGGAATTGGTTGTTGCAAGGCAGTTGTTGTGTACCCTAACATCAACATTTTCCTGGAAAATTGTTCGAGAAAATGAGCCAAACAACTGAACAAGAAGGGGAGCAAACTCTAGTCTAAAGTCTAAACTGTAGTTTGACAATTTATGGGTTAACTACAGATACACCCCCTGTACTTAGCCTATTTTTCACTCTGTCCCCTATACTTCAAATCCTATCACTAATACCTCAGTACTTTGGACTATAGTGAAACTGTTAGTAAAATCAGTTAAATTTAACACACATAAGCCATGTTTGACAGCAACTTTTGGTTTTGATCAATAATCATAAACTCTAAAAGTTAAAATAACTCTTATTTAACAAAATAGCCTCTGCAATTACAATTGGCCAAAAGCTGTCTTGTACAACTTATACCAATCACAATTTTTTATAATTTTATTATATAAGAAAAGAAAGCTACCAAATGGTCCACAAGGGGTATTAGTGACACGTTTGAGACTACAATGGGCAAATTAAAAAATGTGCGCACTATAATGGATCAAAGTAACAAATACTCCACTAAACAAGCTTTTGCTCCTTAAATTTTTAAATTAACAGAATTGGTAACTGTTTCACTTTAATCCAAAGTACAAAGGTATTAGTGACATGATTTGAAGTACAATGAATAAAGTGGAAAGCGGTCTAAGTACATGATCCTGTAATTAATTCAAAATTTAAATATAAAACTAAAAAGGTCTTCCAATATGGTAAAGTGACAGAAATACCCAACATGGGTAACAAATACTTCACCTAGAGATTTCGATCTCCTTATTGATATGAGTAGTGCTATGCTGAGGGGCGGAACTAGGAATTGAAGCCAGGGTGCCGCCTCAGTCTATAGGAAAACAGAGCTTCATCGGCTCGAATCAATTTTTTTTTAATCTATTCATATTTTCGGTAGGATTTTCTATATTAGACTAAATCAAACTTAGCATTGTTTCCCAATTAGTTGTGGTAGGCTATATGAATCCTTTTTAGTGTTAAATTTTATACTTGTAATTCTCATTATATATACTATATTATGAATTTATAATGAATTTTGAGGGAAGCATTGACGCAATGATAAGGTTACTCTATTGTGACCTAGAGGTTACGTGTTCGAATTTGGAAACAGTCTCTCTGTTTGCAGGGAGAAGGCTGCTGATCTTGTCACAATCAAGATATAAAAGCATACTTTACTTTCTAATATTTATAGTGGGGAAGTAAAGGTCGAACCCACAGAGACTGATTATTTTTGTCCTTAATTAATAAAACCTAAATCTATTTAGTTATACACTACACCATATGGCCTCATTACTAACGGATATATCCGTTAGTAATATTTATACTAACGGATATATCCGTTAGTATTTTAGCGTTAGTAATATTACTAACGGATTTACTAACGGATATATCCGTTAGTAAATCCGTTAGAAAATGAAGAGATTTCTGACGGATATATCTGTTAGAAAGCAACTTACTAACGGTTATTTCAGCCAATTTTTAAAAAGATTTATTTTGAATACTAACGGTTTGTCAACTATTACTAACGGATATATCCGTTAGTAATATGCGTAAATAAAAAAATTTATTTATTTATTTATATGCTTCCCAAATTTATTTTCTTCACCTAATTAACAAGCATATCAATCTATACCAAACAAAAAAAATAATAAGATTAATCTATATCCATGCCTAACCAACATCTTTATACCCAAAACAACAAAAATAATACATAATAATCATAAGTAAAGAGTTCATACATGTCTAACGAAGTCAGAAATCTAAAGAGTTCATGTTCCACTCAAACCTAAACTAACAAACAAAACATATTTGAAATTTAAGTAGTTATATAAAACTACATCCATCGCCATTCAATCTTCTTAAACATAATTTAACCAACACTCGAGCCATGTCACATACCCCCCTTCAACAAAGCCTGCCAAAGTCTCGTGGCCATTCTGGGGAGGGTCCCACAAATAAGCATCGGGCTGCATCACTTCCTCGATATAAACCTTCTTTTCGGTTTTACTAACGGGTTTGAAGTGACACGTGTTAGCTGTAGCATTCGTCTCAACATACCCCTTTGCCAACTCTTTACTAAACTTATCACATAAGATAACTGAGGGTTTGCCGGTAGGAGTAGGCATAGAACGAGGAAAATGTGGAATGTCCGTTGTGGGAAAAACATTGCTCAAGTTTTGAGCCAAATGAGTTGAGCGATTAACTGAATTCGAACCAAGATCACTTAAAGGCGTACTCACCAATGGCGGGTTACTCACAGCTTCTAGTTTCGACACTAAAAACTCAATTTTATCCTCAAAATTGTTGAGTCTTGAAATAATTTCATCCTTGAATGAGGCATCCTCTTTATTTGCCTTATCTTTTTGTCCAATTTTTGACTTTGCCACACCAAGTTGAACTAGTTGCTTCTTAGAGATGTGGGAACCCACTCCACGAACTCCTCCCTTGCATTCCTTCCCAAATACTTCTGCTAACTCATAACTCTCAACGTCTTCACACATGTCCTCGCTATTCAAACTTCTACTTTTTCTTCTACTTCCAGCAGCCTTCACTTCATCCTATAGTATTCAAATGTCAAAATTTAGATAACACAAAACACAAACTATCCTAAAATTAAAACAACTCAAACAAACAAATATGTTACTTACATATATACTTTTAGCACTCTCCAACACAGTCCCATCATTATGCTCATGAGCCGCCAACCATTTGTCTACACGACTAACTTGGGTTCCAGGATTTTTTTGGTTCTAGACATTGAAATTTAATGAGTTAGTTACAGAAAAGTTGTTAAGATTAAAAAGTGTAAGCAATGATACGAACCATTAAAAAATGTTTCTGAGCATAGGAACGTCGCCCAAGAGTGTGTTCACACTTCAACTGTTTCCGATTGCTAGAGTTTGTAAGAGTTTGCTCCTGCTTTTTTGGATGACTCTCATTTTCTACAAACTTTTTCCAATAAATTGGATCAACACCTTTTGGACCTCCGTCACTAAAATTACCCTTCTTCAAAAGGGCTCGCAAGGAAGCTTTCCATGTCCTAAATTTTTGGGCCCATGCCTGTTCAACCAACGGGCGAGCCACAGCTGGTGGAACATTTAATTCAAATTCACCCTAGTTGATGAATAGAATAGTAATGTTAAATATATATGATATAATTAAAGTAAGACAACATTTGGAACTCAGAGCTTATAAACAAAAACTTACCATCAAGGAATTCCAAACATCAACTTTGAAATTCTTTGGCACTTTTCTAATATCTTCGTAGCTAATGGGAATGAGAGCTCTTACAAAATCTCCTGTCCGAGTACTCCATACCTTCGCGTACTCACCCACGAAAGACCCATCCTCTTCAATTATGACTTTCATTTTCCCCTTTGTGGCTTTGCCTCTTGATGACTCAGATACGGGTGGGTCAGAAGAAGATGGGTGAGATGAACTCGGGTTAGCATTACCTGCACTTGATGACATACTTTTGAATGCCTATCATTGGAATACAATGTGTTAGCAACAACCAAGTATTTCACATAGCAACAACTAGATATTAGATTAAGAAATAGAGGCAATTAATAATGCACAAAAAGTAATAGAACAAAAAGCATTACAATCCAATATACACGTCAATATTTCCAAAAAAAAAAAAAAACTAGGCAGAGCCATGCTACTTCAACAGATTTTCCAAATGAGGTTGGTCTTCAAGAGTTGATTGGAAGACTGTTGGTATCTCTAACTCGTCTACTCGACTGGTCAATCTCCTCGGTGAATATATAACCACCCACCAATTGGGATTTTTAAGGTCTTTTGAATAGAAGACTTGACTCGCCTCAGAAGCAAGAATGACAGGCTCGTCTAGCTCATTACTAGAACTCTTGAACTTATCAAAATTTACCATCACCAAGTTAGAGTTCGAGCAATGTTTACAACCATTGGTCTTGTCCTCCACTCTCACCCAGTCGTAATAAAACACCACCTCTTTAAATATTGTGTAGTCCAACTCAATTATTTGTTTGATAACACCATACCACGTAGTCCAAGCATCCTTGAGCCTTTTATCACCTTTTTTGGCCCTAAATTGAGTCCAAGCCTTCATGCAAACACCGCTATCTTGCGTGACAACAGTTTCGTCGTGAGACTTAGGAGAGAATACAAAGCCATTAACACGGTATTTTTTGTATGTTTTAACCGTGTGGCTTGGCCCTTGAACTAACCGCCACAACATAGCCTTTGTCTGTGTCTCTTGAGAAGACAACAACTGTTCAATGAAAATATATTCGTAAGTGTTTTCTAAATCTAACTAATAATCAAATTTTCTTAAAAGGCTGTGGAAAAGCTAATCCAAACAATCACTTATAAAAGCTACACCAAACGGGTTATAATTCTAAAGAAGATTGCTTATGATGTACAAAAAGATAAGAATATAAATGCAGATACCTAGGCGTTAAGCCTAAGCCCCCAACCAATCCAGCACAAAGGTCACTAATAATGTCACCGTAAAGGTTAGGCATCACTATAGCACACCAAACTTCACCTAGATAATCTAATTTAATCATTCTAGAATAGTGTTTACATATATGGTGCTCACGGAATTGGCCATGCCTCAAGAAAAAGGAAGAAGAGCTTGACACTGGTTGCTGCCCATTGTTTAAGGTAGCTTCAATTATTTTTTTTCCAAAAATCAGGGATCCAAGTCAAATATGGGTAGAAAGCTTAGGGGTAAAAGTACAATTGTCCTTAAAATACCTAAAATGCCCTTGAATAGTGTTTACATATATGGTGCTCACATAGCTAACCACAAGTTTTGAAGTTGCGAACTAAATTACTATAGTGGTAACATTAATTAAAGACCAAATTACAGGACAACTTATTATTCAAGAGTGTGATATATTATCACATATATAGAAGTAAAGAATAAGGAATCCAATGGTGCATGTATATAATTATGTATATGCATGAACATGGAAAGGAATAATTAATTTATGAAAAGTAAAAACAATTGAACATACCCCACATGACACAACTTTCATACACATTCAATGAATTGTCCCCATTACTCAATTAATTAGCTTCACATATACCTCTGAACCAAACTAACCTTCACATTCCCATAACCTAGTCACAGGCATTTAATTCCATCACCACCACTAGCTCTCCCCATCTCAAACAAGTTAAGTTCATTGAACTTCTCATCTTCTTCCCCTATAAACACCCTCTTTCTCAAACTCCAAATAATCTCTCCCTCTCACTAGATCTCTCTCAAATGGTGGTTCCTAGCCTCACAGAAGAGGCCTACCTATCTTTGGCAATTTCCCTCCTAGTGATTATCTATATTTTTCTAGTTTTCTTGGAATCTCCTTGGAGCAATGTTGGAGGTTCTAATTTGTTGCTCCAAGACTCTTGCTTTTCAGTACTATTCACTGAGAGAATTGCAATGCTGAAAGGATCAACTAACATATCAAGTATGGAAAGCAATGGGGTCTCTTCTATTGTTAGTTAGCTATATATACAACCCAAAGGATTTATAGAAATGGTGAATAATGGACTCTCTCTGTCTAGAATTTTGTACAACTAATCCATTTAATTTAAAATTGTTGCAAAATTTTCAGTTTTGACATCTATTTTACTTTGAGATTTGTTGTAGACAACCAGTGAATGTTCTTGTGTATGCTTTTAGGTACCATTGTGGATCCCAACAAATTTGAGCCTTTACTTTAGTCTTCAAATAATATGCTGAGTGTGGAATCACTTCAAAACCACATGAAATGAAGGTCCTGTTTGCCTACAGCTTAACTTTCTGCAATCCTATCATAAAACTTTTTTTTAATTAAAAGTTGTCTAATATAGCTTTTGACAAATCCCAAATTTTTGCCGAGTGACTCATATTTTGCTTGATTAATTGCAGCAACAGGCACACCAATTTTTTTTTTCCATGGGTGATAACATGCTTGTAACAGACTACCAGTGATGACAGTTTATATGCAATCTAGAGGTTTTACAATGTGGAACCACTTGGCTTGTATGTACAATCCATAGTCTACAACTAGTTAAACAAGAAAAAGTTTACTCAGAATCCACTGCAACATCAATGCTCTAGTTACAGGGCCGGCCCATGGGGGGGGGGGGGGGGGGGGGGGGGGGGGGGGGGGGGCGAGAGGGGCAATTGCCCAGGGCCTCAAAAAGTCTTAGAAGTTTAAGGGCCTACAACTAGACTACTATTAGCTTATATCATATGATAGGTATACGATATATACATATAATAGTATAAAGTGAGGTTTAAATTCGGTTCTTCCACTCCTCTCACGTGGAAACGCACTGACGTAGGCCGCAGGCAGAATCAACATCATTGATCAAGAGCTGATCAAGCCATCAAGGTAACTTTAAGTCTTTTGGTCAATGACTCCTTAACTTATGAGGTTCTCAGGTTATCATATATGATATATCTATATTATATCCTACAAAAAGGGTAGTATGGTCATTTCACCCACAAAAGGGGCTCTTATAACTACATCCACATGATCTTCATCAAGTGGTCTACAAGTCACTCACACATGTTTCTACTCTTCTGCATATACACCTTATACAATCTGCCCTCTCAAAATCGCAGCACACACACTCTCTCTCTTTCCCAAATCCATTTGAATTTCAAATCCATTTGACAAAAACCTTTTCAGAACTCTCCCCCTTCTCTCTCTCTCTCTCTCTCCACCGCCGATCACCATCACCCAACGCCGGCGCCACCGATTGTGATTTTTCCTATTTGCAGATGTTTAGGTTTTCTTCAAAGTGTGTGAGTCAAAGCTTCTACTGTGCTCAATTGTTTTTCCTGCTTCATTTTTCCCCTTCTTCATTTTTCTATGTTGCATTTATGACATTTTGTTTCCTTTCTTCATTTCTTTTATTTTAATTGAAATCTCCTTGGGCACAAGTAATTCTTTTTGAAATCTTCATTTTTGCAGGCAAGCAATTCTTTTTGACTCTACCTACTGAAAAGTCCAGAGGAAATTCAAAGGGTGTTTCTTTTTTTGTTCAAAGGGTGAAATCTTCTTGGCAATCTGGTATGTTTTGGTGAAATTCAAAGGGTGTTTCTTTTTATGTTCGTTTTTCTTTCTTTGTAGAAATTGTAGGGACATTGGTTCTTTAATCTAAGAAGGCTAATTATTCGGTAGTGCCTTTGTGCTGCAATTGGAGGTTGTTGGGTGTGGGTTTGACCATTAGTGCCCTTTGCTTTGCTGTCCCAATTTCTGAACCTTTATCCAAGGAACTTGACATAAAATTGTTAGCTAATTTGGGTTATTGCTTTGCTGTCCCAATTTCTTTTGTTAATCATTTGTTTTTTTAATTTTGGATCTTCACAATTTCTTTTGTTAATCATTTGTTTTTTTTCTCTATCCTTTGTTTTTTTTTTTTAATCATTTGGGTTTTTTTTTTTGTTAATCATTTGTTTTTTTTCTCTATCCTTTGTTTTTTTTTTCTTTTGTTAATCATTTTGGATCTTGACAATTTCTTTTGTTAATCATTTAAGCAATAGTTAAATGACTCCCTTCTATGCACTTTATATTCTAGCTAGCTGTGAAAGAGTGTAAGGAAAGCAACGTTTTCATTCTTTGTTCCTTTCTTATTTTTCGAGTGTTGTAGCTATCATTTCATTGGGTTAGTATATGCTTTCAAATTTTTACGCCTTGCTTGACTGAGTAAGTGGTCAGTTCATGCTTAGATTTGTTAATGCTTAATTTTCAATAAAATGTTAATGCTTAGTTTTCAATAAAATGTTAATGCTTAGATTTGTTAATGCTTAGATTTTTTAAGTACTGATGACATCAATTTTTTATACTTAAAGTTTTCAATAGATTTTAATTTTGACTACTTTTTGATAAAGTGTTGAACCTTATAAATAATAAAATATACTGAGAAAAATAAGTTTTGAAATTTTTTCTCCTAAACACCTAACTGAGTTATTAAACACACTCGGCTGCTATTCATTTTCTTCTACAGATGATAAACACACTCGGCTGCTATTCATTTTAAGCTCCAAGTTAAGTTCATTTACTTCTTTAGACCAACTTTTATCTTTTAGATTATTGGTTCATGATATTGGTGAGAGGAAGAAAAAGGAAAGAGTGACAGTTCATGATATATCTTTTAGATTATTTATGCTCCTTCTCTAAATTCATTATTTAAGCATTACTTTTTATATAGCATTTTCAAGAGGCTGGGGTTGAGGTTCTCACCATTACTTTAACCATTACTTTGTCCCCATGTTATAATGTTGTTTTAGTTTCAACTAAGTAACGCTTTGCTTACCAACTTTGAATTTTGAATTTTTAATTTTTCCTTCGTCAACAAGTTTTGAATTTTAGTTTTGAATTTTGAATTTTTCCTTCGTCATCAAATTTAGCTCACCATTCACATGATCTTCATCAAGTTTTGAATTTTGAATTTTGAATTTTTCCTTCGTCTCTCTCTTCAGACCCTATTCCCTCTCTCTTCACTACTCCTTCGTCTCTCTCTCTCCCTTTCTCAGTTCAAAACCCGGGCCATCTCCGTACACTCAACATCTCAGCCACCATCCACATCCTCTATAAAATCAACCCCTCCTTAATCTGTTACAATATTCTGATTGATTCAATTTCGATCTTATCATCCATAGTTTGGTGAAATTTGTGATTTTGGGAATATTTTTATTATGCTTTTGGTGAATATGTGTTGATGATATGATTTTGTGAACTTGCAAAAAGGTACACATGTATTTGAAGCTGTCACAAAGTGCAATGTTTAACATTCTTTCCTTCACCATTCACATGATCTTCATCAAGCTTATTTACATGCCTTATTTTACATTCATAATTAGTGATTGCAAGATACAAACACGTTCCAGCACTGCTCATTAATACTATCCGTTCCAACTCTTCAGTTCCTTTTTTTTTTTTTTTTTTTATTATTATTATACATTTTTCCAAAAAAAATTTAATTGTAGGTAAAATGGTAATAAATTTCACCCCAGAATACAGGGCTGCTATTTATACTGAACCTCATGGTAATAAATTGCACGTTAGGGGTATATGGTCATAAGCTCCAACCATTTTCTTCCTCATTTTCATTTTTTCTAGAATTAGCTCATTTGTTTCTACTTCGGATTCGAATGATACCGTGATATTGTGGATTTTGCTTTTTTCATGTATTAATTGAGGAGTAACTTTGGTTTCACCCCTAACTCTCATATTTCACTTACCGAATTTTTGTAAGACTCAAAGAGTTTATATTTTGTAAGTCACTTCCTTTCCTCTGTTCTTTTCCTCTAACTTCAAAATAACATAATATTTGCTTATTTTTCTTGGGTTAGAAGTTAGAACTCATGATTTTCTGTAATAGTTGTGTAGAAGTGAAAGAGCGAATGCACGAGATGTTGAATACAAATCTAAGGCCACTGATTCGCTACTTCTGGTAACTTATCCATCTCTCTCGGTTAATTTTTTGCAACGATTTTGTGTTCTGTTTTGTTTGGTTTTTGATATCTGAATTTTTTTCTAATGCCTTCGTTGGAAGTGGGTACAAAATTGTTCGGTTTTGTGGAGCAGAATTTCTTAGTGCGTCATATACTTGCAAATATTATCGTTCACATGGAACTTATCAGTTTTATAGTCTACTCTGTTTTTTCCTTTTTCAATTCGTTCATAATTTCATATGGAGTTTTGGAATCATGTCCTTTTATGGTAGAAGTATGTTATGGAAAACTTCATTTAAGATTGACTTTCACAGTCTCAAAGTTTGAAAATTTTATTGCAGAAAAAGTAGTATTGAAATTGGATTTGCATGAAAATATTATAAGTGAAAGGAATGAAGTTGATTGAGGAAAAAGAAAAAGGGAAGATTTGTTTCACAGTCTCAAAGTCTCTCTCTCTCTCTCTCTCTCTCTCTCTCTCTCTCTCTATCTCTCCACCGTCTTTCCCCTTCTCTCTGTCTTTCGCTCTCTCTCCCTCTCTCGCCACCGCTAGCCGGAGCCTCACTCGCTCTCTCCACCGTCTTTCCCCCTCTCTCTTTCTTTCGCTATCTCTCTCCCTCTCTCGCCACCACCAGCCGAAGCCTCACTCTCTCTGTGGAGCCTTACTCTCTCTATCTCTCGCTCTCTCTCTCTCTCTCTGATTTAGAGGGATGTATTGTATGATCTCAGTTCAAAGTTTTGGTTTTAGGGTTAGTCGATTGGGAATGTATTGTATGATCTCAGTTCAAAGTTTTTGAAGAAAAAACTTTGACATCACTTAAACCTTGAAATCTTTCCCTTCCTCTTAATTTTTCCTAATTGACCAAACCCTAATTTTTCCTAAACAAATTGAGCATCCTTTAGTTGATTTCTTTCCCTTCATTTGCTTGGTCCTTTTAGTGTTTTTGTTTTTCCTTTCTATTCTTTTTTCAGTTTGCAATCAATTTGTTGTAGCCTGTGTTTAGACACAGAGGTAAGAAAATTGATTTCGGGGTTACCTAGCTGTTGGGTTTGTTTACTGATTTGGGGGTTACCTAGCTGTTGGGTTTGTTTGCTAATGTTATTTTATAGAAATTAAATAGCTTGAACATTTAGTCTACCCCCCATAAATTTCAGCTTGGCGTTGCTTTTGCAGAGATTTTGATTCCTCACGGTTCACACCGACTCCAGTAGAAGCAGCCATTTTTTTGCCCAAGATCTGTCTAATCTTACTTTGAAGTGAGTTATCAATTTTAGTTTTGAAAGGCAGAAAACCCATAAATCTTTTGCAAGTGGTGAAACATGAGTTAGATGTTGTTAATTTAATTAAACCATTTTTTTTTTGGGAAATCTGGGTATGCATGTATGCATGTACATGACATGAGAATCAGTCCGAGTAATCAACTGTCTTTTTTTTGGAAAATCTGCACATACCATTGATGAATCTTTCATGTCTTCATGCTTCTTTTTGTTCATGGTCTTTGACAGGTTTCAAATAGAGAGAGTTCATGGCCCAATAATTCATCCGTTTGTTGTCACAAACAGAGTGAGAGAGAGAGATCCTTAACCACTCCATTAAGCCACTTAATATGCCGACAGTCCTAGATTTAGAAGTAGTTTACATGCTGACAGTTAATGTGACACTTTAAGATTGACTTTTAAAATCTCAAGTTTTTGAAACTTTATTGTGTTTCACTTATTTTAGTATTATTGGGTTGTTCGATTAATGTCGTTAGATTTTTTTACTCATCTATACTTCTCTTGGAAATTGCAGAAACTCATCTTTTGATTTGCATGGTAACAAAGCTAATGTGTGGATTTAGCCTAAACATCATATACGCTGCGCTTTTTATTCAATCTTTCAGGTGACACACTTGGGGGTCACCTTGATGACATGGAAGCAAGTTGAAGGAAATCTATTGTAAGCATGACGTGAGGTATCACCGTATCATGATATTTACTTTTTCCTATTGTGAATTTTTATGCTGTAGAAAACATTATCATGGGGACAGGACAATATCATGGGGACAGGACAACGTAACTATCTTTATGGAGGCAACTAATACTCCTATATAAAAAGTGAAATGAGAAATTTTCTTCTATAGCAAGTGAATTGAGATTTTTTTCTTCTCTAACAAGTAAAACGAGTCTCTCTTCTTTTGATTATAGGATGTTTGTAGATGATAACAGTCCCTTACTAAAAAAATATTTGAAGCAGTTGGATGAAAATACGTTGATACAACACCGTGCTTATGAAGCTCATGAATAGTCTAAGAGAAGCCAGGTGGATCTTGAAAGAGATTAAGGATCTTCAGAAGGATCCTCCTACCTCTTGCTAGGATCTACCTTCTTTTAGATCTCAAATTCTTGATCTTTTGCGACCGGACTATTGTAGTTTTGGTTTTTGGCATCAAATTTAGTCCTCTTTTGCGACAAGACTGTTGTAGTTTTGGTCTTTTAGTCCTCTTTTGCATTTGTTCTATTGGATTTTGAATTTTTATGTTGAGCGCATTAAATTAAATTGCATACGCGCTAAAATTTTACACATAATTTTAATAGTTCTCTTAGGGCCTGTTCACGTTCTACAATTTTGCATTGGGCCATTCTCAATTTGAAAATCCATCATTTCAAATAGTTCATTGAGAGAGTGGAAAATCATGTTGTAAGGCATTTTTGTAATTACAACAGGACTTCAAACTGTGTGTGAGAGAGTGATTTTGGGGGTGTGCTTTACTGTGATTCAGCTTGGAGATTTACTTGCTTTTCTTAATATTGGTTTGTAGTGGTAGGTGGGGGTTGGATCAAGTGTATTGTGTTCATCTTTTGCTTCTTCTAATTGCATTTTCTAGAATTCTTTCAAAATGGTGGAAGAGGAAAATAGAAAGATGTAAAAAGTGGTTTGTTTCAAAGAGGTAGATAGAGCTTAAAGAAGTATGGTTCTACAATGGGTTTGTTGCTAGGAAAACCTGCTTCAAACACCTGCAGTTTCATTCACTTTGGAAATGTATGATTTGTGCAGATTTTGGAGCTACGTTTAAGATTTTTAGATAATGAATATGATTTGTGCAGATTTTAGCTGTTATTTTTTCAACCATGATTCATAGTGTATTTGTTTCTTTAGCACCTATTATTATCTTTCTTTCAGAGGTAATGGAATGACTCAATGTCAAAATATGGCAGAAATATTTCTTGACCTCACTTATATTTTACTTTAGAGTTTAAACGTGGTGCGGGAAACAATTTGACTCTTTTCATGTTGAATGTAAATGCAGGCTGCGACAATTGGGAGGTCTGAGGAGATGAACACTAGATAGGCAAATTTTTGCTATTATTTTAATTGTTATTATTATCATCGCAGTTAAGTAAAGTGAATTTGATATTTTGTATTCAAAGTGCAGTTCAACTTTGATACACTGCATTTGAGAATTGAGAATTGAACACAGGTCATGTGCAAATTCTTCAAATAATCCTCCATTAACTGTAGCTTCATTCATTTGGTTGTTTTTTTATTTTATTTTTTTTCCCGTGCCCCACGAGCACGGGCACGTACTAGTATATATATATATATATATATATTATAATAGTATAAAGAATCAAATCTATCAGGATTGTATTACAGTATTTGGTATTTCCAATTTCAACATCTTTTTATGTGGGGTTTTGTTAACATGTACCCTTAGGGCATATGTTTAGGTTCTAAAAGTAAAAATAAACACTGAACCCTACACCAAACACTGAAATCTAGACTATACCCCTTATTTATTTCCACATTTAGAACTTTAAGGGCACATGTTTACAAAATCAATTTATGTATATATATACGTTGATGATGATTTGATAATGATCAATTCAATTGACTTTAAAGATGTGATGATTAATTCAATTAATTTTTACATTTTTTTTTTATTTCAGATAATCAAATTTTCAAGTTGGAGCTTGATATTTGAAAACTAGAAAGAGAAAAGTCAAAGAGGGGTGATTTCAAATTTTTTTGCTAATCAGGTTCTATTTTTCTTTATCTTTGTTTAGGATTTGAGATCGGTTACTGCATTGTTTATTACATTGTGATTTGTAGGCCTTTAGCCATGGTGGGTAGTTTAGGAGAACTACATTGTGCTTGATCTTTGGAGTCAGGTATAGTCCCCTCCTTGGTATGTAGGCAATCCTAAAGTTACATGGATGCAGCACTTATTAGCTAGCAATAAAAAAAAATATATGATTTTATCTTAAAAAGTTGTCAAAAATGAGCTTCAATGTGTTTAAAAAAATTTATATGTAAATGTATAGGGGCCTCTCTTTTGGTAGTTCGTCCCGGGCCTCCAAATGCTCGGGACCGGCCCTGTCTAGTTACCATATTTAGTCGACGAATAGAAAATGAAAATCCATAATTGGGTCGGAAAAGAATAAGAACCTATTGGCGCATTTCTTCCACGGAAAGTAATCCAAGCATGCCTCGCTCCCTACAGTCTTCACGAAGTTCAGATTCTGAAAGAGACTCCACACCCTCCGATTGAATCAATCAATCATCATTCTTTTCCCTAACAAAACAAAAATAACATACCCAAATGTACAACACTCAATTACCTTATCAGATATTTGTGTAACCTCATGTAGTCAGTTGTCTTTGGAAAGACAATTTAGAGAGTAACGTCGACAACACTCAACTCAGAAAACTACAATAGGAAGAACTGATGGAAGGATACGTGTGTACAACTGTGTGGTGTATGTATTCTCAGTATTGTAGTCTTGCAGATGATTCTAAATTTCTGTAAAAACTTCCATATGCATAATGTAACCAAAGAATGGTGCTTAGATGTTCCTTATGAGCTGTCGCGACCACTACATATTTCAACTTTTGACAGCGCAACTGTTACAAAAAACTAAAACCAGCTCTCTACAACTTGACTCAAGCTCTACAAAAACACTTAACTAAATCATTATGTATGTTTATATTTCGGCCTGCAGGAAACAAAAACAGGCCAAGTGTATAAAGGATCAAATCCAAGAGCTGCTTTGGTCAAAATGCAACCCTTGCACTAAAGCGACTGGTTGGCAAAACCTATAATATTCATCAGCATTTGAATGGTGAGTAAAAGCTCTAATGCATGGAAACAACCAGGTTTTTTCATCAATGGTACCATATAGATATGAAGTACTAGTCTATGTATAAGAAAATCAATTTAGTACTGAAAATAGCACCATATCTTTCTCCACAACTGAGTCAAGATCATGCAGCTTGACAAGTTATCAAATCAATGACAAGCATAAAATGCTCAGAGAAGCTCAAATCAAGCTAAATATAGACATTCCTGCTTCTAAAAGGCCCAATCATTCAATTGCTCAGCACTTGATCTGTGTTAATTGGATCTTTCAGACTCAAAACTTTCATATTTTTGTCACTTAGTTGTACCTTACCGAAGAGGTTTCCAAATAAATAATATAAATAAATAAAGAAGAAAAAAGAAAAACAGTATATATTGTTCACTGAAAATTGTACACGTACACTATTCATATCCATCAAAGGTCCCTATCAATATATCAATTACATCACCTACTAGACTGAATTTTAATAATGAAATTTTGTGTTATAAAATTTTCACTGGCCTTTCGACTATATGTCTGTTTCAGCAACTCCAACGCCGAATATAAACTATTTTCAACGTGGGATCTAGGGGTGTAAAACGGGGCGAATTACCCTGCCCCGTCCCGCCCCGCCCCGTCCCGATTCGTCATTTGGCGAGTTGCAACTCGTCTCGCCCTGTGGTTGAATCCAGCTCGTGACTCAATTCATTGGGTATGGGTCCGGGTCGACTTCCATTTTTGCAACCCACAACTCGCCCCGTGACCCAGCTCGTTTAACCCACCGACTCGCCACCAACTCGCCTCGCCTCGTAACCCACCTCGCCTCACGGACCCACCCCGCCCCGCCTCACCAACCCGTGAATAAAATATTTTTATTTAATTGTTTTCAAATAAACTATTTATTAATAAACAATTTTATTAAACTTTTAAGTAGAAAATAATTTTTTCTTTTTTTAAAAAAGTTTTCAAATACTTTTTTCAACAAACCATTTTTAAATAAAGTATTTTATTAAACTATTTTTTAGAAATTTTTTTTATTAAAATTAAAAATAAGTTTTTGCAAGCAACTCGCGGGCTAATTCGCCAACCAACCCGCGAGTTAGCCGCCCCGCCTCGCCTCGCCTCGCCCCGTTGACCCACGAATTAGTGGGTTGGGGCGAATCACTCTATATCCCTTACCGAGTCAATTCGCCCCGTCCCGTTTATTTTGCCGACCCGCCCCGTGACTCGCCAAAATTCGTCCAACTCGTTTAGGTGGCGGGACGGGACGGGCCGGGCCGGGCCGGGCCGCCCCGTTTGACACCTCTAGTGGGATCGATACATCAAAATGTACGAAAATTTGATGTATAGAAAGTTCTCACTACAGCAAATACATCGAATATTGTATATTTACTTTTGTTTTTTTTTTATTTTTTATTTTTTATTCTATCCACGATAGTGTACCTTCTTCTGCATTCTACTCAAATCCGAGAACAAAATAGTGCACAAAATTATTTGCTGCTAAGCTTCATTTAACAAAGTTGTTGTATCACACCCACACCCTTGGCTCAAACTTGATTTTGAAATTTGCCTTTGTCGGTTGGTAAAACAATATTAATTGGCACTTTAGGTATATTAGTTGGGGCCCACTCACTATATGAGTGAAGAGAGAAAATATAATAAAATAAAAGAGGAAGTTAAAAGTAATTTTTTGGGTATTATTATGATAATTTTACCCTTATATGTGAATTTTTTTTTCTATAAAAGATATCATATTTTTTAGGTAAAATATTTGTGGTACGGTGGTACCCCTACTTCTCCCTTTAGATAATAGTATAGATGTTTGGTAACGCTCGGTTTTTTATTTTCAATTTTTTCCCACATTTATGAAAATGGAAAACCAATTTTGGTTTTCATAAAAATGATTAACAAAAAATGGAAAATCAATTTTGGTTTTCCTTTTTTTGGCCCAATTTAATTATCGTTTCCAAAAAAGAATAACGAAAAAAATAATGAACAAACACATTTTTCAATTCTTATTTAAAAACTAAAAAATAAATCAAACATGCTCTTAATTTGATGCATAATGCCATTTTCTGTATCCGAAAGAAGGCCTGATAATTTTGAATGAAAGTATTGCCTAATTGAGTAACGAAACATCCACACTTATTTTACATTCAAAAATTCACACATACTCACAATCACTTTAAACCACACAATACCACCTAAAATGAATTATAAGTATTTATGAGATTTTGCACGTGTGTGAAACGGATGTCGGTATAGCGGTACCATTGCCTTCTTTTGAGTAATGCTAGGCACACTTTGAAATTCACACTGAATTTGACATCTTATGCTTTAAATACATGTACTTTGTGCTGTGTGAACTTTTCACACTTTTTTGTGCACCACTTACACAGCACATGGTACATGCATTTAAAGCTAAATGTCAAATTCAGTGTGGATTTCAAAGTGTGCCTAACATTATTCGCCTTCTTTTATGTCATTTTCGAACTGAATGAGACAATATAGACAATTGTGGCCACAAGTTTATGACACATTGGCTTACTGTATTCGTCATTGCTCATTTCATCAATTTTGTCATCACATGCGAGTCAAGAAATATTATAAAAATAGTAATAATATTAGACACAACATCAATCATAACACAAACTAAATGATTTGTGTTATGATTGATGTTGTGTACCTAATATTATTATAAAAATAGACTTTGTAATTGCACGGTTTACTTTCTCTTCTCTTGATTTGCGCACCAAATAGTAAGACTTTCAATTCAAGTTTTACTTTATTTTATTCTTGAAAAATTTAAGATAATATTGGTTTGATAATAAATTAATTTTTAAAAAATTATTAAATTGGACACAAATTTATATGAAAGAAGTTGATACTTTGAGTTTGAAAAATTTATTCGCTTATGAATTACAAAGTAGATTCTTTGCTTTCCCACATAATCTCTAAGAGAAAACGTATACAAGTTGATTAATTTAGCGCACACAGTAATTTAGATTGTCTGTTCCAAAATTGAGGAAGGAATTTGTAAGTTAAGATTAGATTTTTAAGCTACTTTTTGTTTTATATTTATAAAATCTCCGTAAAAAAATTCAAGACAACCGAATACGGTAAAATTGCTAGCATTTTTGGTGAAATTAATTTGAATAATTGAAACTAACGTACCATAAAATATGATTGTCACTAAGACCTTAGGAGAGAGTATCTAACTGGACCTTGTTGGATCTCTCTCTAGTCTCATGGCCCTCTCTTATACGAGTAATGAATCAAATGATTGGCTCACATAAAATATATACATAAAGATCTGGATCATTAATTTTGGTGGGTCTCATGTACGCAGATATAGGCTCCACCAAAATAAATGACCCAAATCTTTATGTACACACTTTATGTGCATATAGCATTACCACTCTTATATTTTCCAACTTCTCACGAATTATATATTTTAGATGAGTAATGCTTTAGTTTCCAAATCCTATTAGAGTAGTATTCTTTGAAGTGGTCTGCGGCAATATCTATCTTATCTTGGGCAATGGTGTGGATCCTAAAAAAAAATTGATCTAAGGGCCAAGAGTTCTCCATTTACTCAATTTTGAATCTTGGCCCTTATCCACACCAAATGCACTGTTCACCCTTGGATCAACTTAATCCAACGGCCCACAATCAACCCACCAACACACCTCACATACCCTATAACTCCCTCATTACTCCCAGTCTCCCACTCAGCCGAATTTCTCTCCCACATAATTAACTTCCATTTCAAAGAATCTTATTAAAACACAACAACTTTATCTACATTTGACTGATTTGATTTGATTTTAAATTTTGAATGTAGATATGGGGAGAAAAAATTGGTTGGATGTAAATACCCCAAATATGCATGTAATTCTCTATATCCTTTCCATATCAAACGTTGATTTCATTAGCCAAAACATGGCACGAGGGAGGACGGTGTGGGTCCCTCCTAAATTAGCAATTTTTAGTCTCAATCATTGAGACAAAATTAGATATTTTAAACCGTCAGATTGTTCGCCCACCAATAAGTTCATGCACAAGATCCATGCTATTAAATCTCACCTCATCCATCTGTCACGCAAATCACTCCACATTCCACAAACACAACTGTCGCTCTCTGTTATATCCATTTTGAATTTTGAATTTCACACCCAACAAACTTGCTATCTCTCTATCTCTCTCTTTGGATACAGATATTCCACTCTCTAATTTGATTTCACAGACCCTCTTTCTCTCTCTCCCCACTCACGCCGACCACCTCTTCTTTGCTTTCGGCTCCGTTTGTTTCCGACTCTCTCTCTCTCTCTGTAGGTTTTCTAAAATGCTACAGAAGATGGAGATCTTGGTAGTAGATTGGGGTTTCCAAAACCACTCCGGCTTCTCCTTCGACCCTCCACTCCCCAGGTACACACACACACACTCTCTCTCTCTCTCTCTCTTCCCTTTTTGTACAGCGCTTCAATTTATTTCTGAAATTTTGGAACCCAATATACAAATTGGTTTTCTCTCTCTCTCTCTCTCTCTCTCTCCCCCTATATATATCTGATTTGTTTGATTTTTTTCTTATTTTTTCCTTTTCCATGTCTCTCCCTCTACTCTGTTTCTCATGAATCTCCAGCCCTGAGTTTGGCAGCAATGACCATGCATTCTGGATGGATGCAACCATGGCTCATTTGCCAAAAAAAAAAAAAGGCAATATATGCTCAGCATTCTATAAGTTTCTAACTTTCCCCCATTATTAACATGTTCCATGTCCTGTATATAGTTTGGATTTTTAGGGGGACACCAAACTCAAGAAGAAAAGGTGTATACCTGAAAATAATATATAATATTTTGAGTTTCTTTCTAGATTTGTTCCACCACTACCGCATAATATTAGAAATCAATATTTGCATTAACCAAGAAATAGTTTCTAAGAAAAGTAGGTTACATTTCTTATCGGACATACATAGGCGGCTGGCTTTGTTTGCTTTTTTCTTAGTTCAATTTTGTATATGTTTCTTTTTGTTTTTTTGTTTGTTTTTTTTTTTTTTTTTTTCTCTTAATGGGTTAAAAGAATAGAAGCCAAGCAGAGGAACTAACCTATGAAGTACGCATACGTATGTGAAGTATGCATATTTATTGTGTGTAATTGTCGAATGCATATATTTTTGTTCTCAGCAACCAAATGAAGGATAATGCCGCAAGGCACGCGTAATTTATTTATGATTTTTCCTAATTGTTCTACACCAATATAATAGTTTCAGAGTCTAATGCTTGGAGCTGAAATCATATGAACCAAGCAAAGTGGGAGAATTATAGAAGGAAAAAAAACGTCTAATGTAAAAACAATTAGCATGGTGTTCAATTGCATGCTTGGTTAAGATTTTACGTAGAAACTATTTTTAGTAGTTTGGTTCCTTTTTTTTTTTTCCAGTGATTAGGGTCTGATAGATATCCTTGCATTTTGGCTAAACCTATTTTTTTTTTTCTCATTTATTGCAGGTTGATTTAGAGATAGCATCGGTGACAGAGATAAAATTGAGTTATATCCATTCATTTTGAGTCCACCTCATATGTTTTTGTAGAAAGTCATGTTTATATAGTATTGCTCCTTTTAAGATAAGCGTCAGTGAAGCAAATAAAATTGAGTTATATACATCCGTTTTTACTCCA
This sequence comes from Hydrangea macrophylla, assembly GCA_033977485.1. Lineage (NCBI taxonomy): Eukaryota > Viridiplantae > Streptophyta > Magnoliopsida > Cornales > Hydrangeaceae > Hydrangea > Hydrangea macrophylla. The sequence continues at coordinate 23,132,016 of CM066999.1, read as the reverse complement.
CCTCATCTGTTTTGTTGCAAGTCATGTTTATTTGGTATTATTCCTTTTACTTCGAGGCAAATGAAAGTTTTCATATGATCCTCATGCTTGATTTACAATTTCGTTGAATTTTCATGTTATTTAGCAAGATACACAGTGTTCAAAATGTGATTGAACTCCGTAAAAGTTGGTGATAATGACTTTGTCTATTTCCAAAACAAAAGACTCAACCCCACTCCCCTTTCATTTGCCAAAGTTTGATTTACTCTCTTTTTTTTTTGCAATGTGCTCATGGGCAGGGGCAATTACTAGATATCTTGATCTGCACAAAGGATTTTAATTTCTAAAGTATTACTGCAATTATTTTTTTCATTCGGTTGTTCTTCTTTCTTTCTTTTTTTTTTTTTTTTTTTTCGTTTCGTGCCCATGGGCACGGGTTATTACTAGTACTTACTATCATAACATTCTTTAAGGTATGTTTGGTAGACCGGAATAAACCCCGGAATTGAATGGTCATTATCAAGTTCATTTTCATTACCATCTTTGGTATGATCAAATATAATGGAATGGTCATTCCTTTTTGGAATGAGATTCCTACTAAAGTAGGAATATGTATTCCTTTTCAAAACCTAAGGAATGGCCATTCCATTCCTAATGGAATGACTCAATATGTTAATATCAATTTTTTCAACTTTTCTTTTTCTTTATTTAACCCTGATATGGTAATGTTCTTTGACTAAAATAAATTTATTAAATATTTTGAATATTCAATTAAAGTTTAATGTCATTCTATTCCTAGGTATGTAACCAAGCACATGAATGAAATGGTCATTCATATTCCATTCATGTTTTATTCCATTCCTGAACTTATTCCATTCCCAACTCATTCCATTCATGTTTGGGATATCGTAAATTTGATAAATATAGCATTATTCATTTTGGATTAAAATATCTCTCTCTCTCTCTCTCTCATAATGCTATGGTTTGTTTGTAACAAGGCATTCTTGCCGCAATAGGGCATTCGAGAACAGTAACAGCATATTCTAATTCAATTACGCTAACAACTCTAATAGCAAAGACCAATGGTAATGTCGTTGCTTCTGATCTCTCTGCTCTTGCGATGCCTATTCTTTTTTTTTTTTCTTTTTCTTTTTCTTTTTCTTTTTTCCCCTTCTTTTCCTAATGTAATTCCCCCTTCAAACCTTCCATGAAAGATGGCTAGCTCCAATTCTGTCTATTTTGAAATGGGCAATCAACTTAATAATCCCTTACTTGTGCTGCAATCATCAGGCTTGGCACCTTATTCTCCTTCCTTTCCTTTTGGATCTGAGATAGTACTAAAAGAGGGATATTTCGACAAATATAAAATTCTCCTCTTAAAAGCGCTAGTCATCTCTCTCTCTCTCTCTCTCTCTCTCTCTGCGGATTCAAAGAAGGCATTTTATTTATTAAGGCCAAAAAGACAGTCTTTCGCAAAAGTTCTACCTAGCTACTTGTGGTAATTTTAAAGTTCCGAAGATGAGTGGAATTGATCCCACTCTCATTGACCAGAATATCATACAATTGTCCAAACTTATAAGAATCAAATTTAAGATTTTAATATACCATTACAAAACCTCTCTATTCAGAGCATGGTTGTTAGGGTTATCCGAAAATTAAAAATTAAGTAATGAATTGTGAATTTTGAGAAGAAAAAAAAAAGTAAGGGTTTTGTTAAATTAATGGAAGTGTTTGGATTGACTTAAAATTTCAAACTTAAATAAATCTGCTGAAAAATAAAGCTAAAAATCAGCTGAAAAAAGTAGCTTAATACTTCATGCATCAATTAATAAACAACCACTTAATATTTCAGCTAACCCAAACGGCTCTCAGTAAATTCTTCTATCACACAATCATAGATCTTATTAACTCAATTAAACGGTCCAAGTTACAGTATGAGGTCCCACCTTCTCTCACAGCTCTTTTCGCTAATTTCGCCACATGGTTGGCCTGTTGATGAAACTCATCCTTCCTCACATCCATTAGATCTCTGATCATCTTCTCAATAATCACTCGATCACATGTGTCTTTCATATCCAATCCAATTTTCCAAATCTCACTCACAAACCTACTATTAATCATCTGATCAGCAAAGTAAGACCAACATATCATAGGCAAGCCCACCACTATGCTTTCCAAAGTTGAATTCCAACCACTGTGGGTCAAAAACCCGCCAACGGCTTTGTGGGCCAAGACTTCTTCTTGTGGGGCCCAATCCACTATACAACCCCTCTCTTTTGTACCCTCCTTTAAACGGGCCGGAATCTGACCCAACCCATCTTCGCCAGTGATGGACTCCGGTCGAATGACCCACAAGAACCTTTTTTTGCTATTCACCAAACCATACCAAAACTCAATGAGCTCGTCTTTGTTCATGATCGTTATACTTCCAAAGCTCACATAGATCACAGATCTATTTTCTTGGGAATTGAGCCATTTAATGGAGCTCCGATCCTCTTCCCAGAAGCTACTTGAAGAGTTTTTAAAACCCATTTTATTTGATTCTAGTCTTGACTTAAGGTGCTCGTGAAGAGGTCCTATTGAGTAGAGATTTGGGCAGTGGTTACGAATTTGAGAGAGTGCGGGTCCTTCTATGTCTTCGAAGGTGTTGAGAATGAGTGCTCGGGCTTGGGTGCTTCGTTGGGTCTCAGCCTTGATGGTTTGGAATACCGGGTCATCAACCTCATCAACACGGCAAAAGCTAGGAAGGTCACGTTGCCGGAGAAAACTTTCCATCCCGGGGACACTCGTCACTAGTCGGTCCATTTCTTTTTTGTTTTGGTAAGTTTGCAAGTTCATGCCCTTACCTGAACAAAAGCGTAAATCTAAGAGCGCACAAACGAAAATATACAAACATTAATCATACACATTGACAGACCTGACCGAGAAAGAAAACACAATTGTCACACAGAGAAACTGAAACACCATTGTCACAAGTGATTGAAATAGCACAGCCTCAAGAATTCTGTGCCTAATAAATTTTCTCTTAACAACCATTTTCCCATTTAATAACAAGCAAATGTCGTGAATGAAAACTTTAAATAGTACAAAAATTTGAAAATTGTTGGTGGACAGTCTAATGAGCCAATGCACAAGACCAATATAGTTATATGTTAATTTGACTTCCAAGTTCCAACACATATATAAGACAAATAGATCATATTCAAATAATAGTAAGATCACTTAATTTTTTTATTGAAAGCCATATTTAGTATACAGCCATATACATGTATTGAGAACAATTTTTACAAATGAATTGTAAAATAAGTAATACTCTCTTCATTCCAAAAGGTTCTAAAACAACTATTGATCAATAGTACGTAGAAGCTTACAATTCTTTGATAACATTTCCAGACATCTACAAATAAAAAAAATATGACAAGACTGAAAGTCTGAGTTAGTTTAAAATTGTGAAAATTACTCCTAGTTGAGGACAAAACATCTCTTCAGTGATAGCAACTTGGAGATATAATCAGTGTGTGTGTGTGTGTGTGTGTGGGTGGGTGGGGTGGGGGGGGGGGGGGGGGAGATTTTTAAAATTACACTTTTATACACACAAATATTAAAATATTTAAATTTTATTAAGATTAGCACCCCTAAAAAAAACTATTCAATTTTTACACGGCCCCCAAAAAAATTTGTTGGGCTCAAAATAAGAATTTATATGTAGTATATGTTGGCCCAATTGTAATCCAACCACCTAAAAATTAGAAAACAATATATGCATAAGTAATATTAGGGGTGGACAAATAGTTCAGTTAACCGAAATTCAAACCAAACCGAAGCGAACCGAACTTTAAATTTTAGTTCAGTTAATTCGGTTTAAAATTTCGGTTCGGTTAAAAATAACCGAAATATATATTTTTTAGTTTATATATTACGGAGTATTAATATATATATTCTATATCCAACTATATATAATATAAAAATATAAGTATATTATATATTACTAAATATAAATATATGTTTTCTTTGCAACATAAAAGAAAAATGGGGAAAAACATTAAAAAAAAAAAGTTATGAAAATGAAAAAAAGAATAAAAAAAAAAAGAAAAGAAAAGAAAGTATAGTTTTTTAAAAATTCGGTTAACCGAATTTCCAAACCGAACCGAACCGAACTGAAATACAATTCAGTTCAGTTTTAGTTTCCATTTCTCCAAACTGAACCAAATAAAACTGAACCAAATTTATCCAAACTGAACCGAATCGACCGAATGCCACCCCTAAGTAGTATTTAATTGGCCTAATTATAATCTAAAACAACCTAGATATTTAAACCAATACTCAGTTACCAAGTTACTATCTTAATCTAACCCAAATTATTTTACAATCATTGCAAACTTTACGGATTACAATCCGCAATCAGAACTTAATATAGAAAAAGTAATAATCTATATGTAATTGTGGTATTACAAATATACCAAAAAAATCACATTATGGGCGTTGTCTCTGAACCCCGTGTAATTCCTTCCCCCTTCCTGGATTCACCATTGGCTATAATTAGATATAGGGCCATTGGTTATAATTACATATAGTATGCTTTATACTCTAAATTGTTTTGGATACCATATGCCAAAGTAATAATAAATGTTGCTAGAGTAACTGGATGTTGCTAAAATACCTTTACTTGTTGAATGCCAAAACAATAGTGGTACTTTTTTTTAATACTAAATTGAGTTTCCTACACATATGATGTTAGAATTACTTTAAGTATCTTTTAATAAAAATTTTAGTTGTCGCATTATTATTGAAGTGATGATCTCAAATACTTGAAAACCATAACATCACAATGAGTTTGGAAGAAAATTGGCATAGATTATGGTATGCAATTGCAAAGTCAGTATTTGTTTCGAATAAGATATTGATTGTTTTGGGTCAGATCCCATGAGCCGAAAATTGCCTACGGACCAATAATATTTGAAACCCAAATTTTGTTACTGTACCATATATTGTAATGTCATTACTGCATGTAGTATAATTGACAAATTAATCAAAAATTATATCATTACTCAAATAATTATGTGCGGCCACTATTGTAGAATAAGTAATGATATACTTCTCAAATTTAAATCCCCAGTTATACATACAGAACCCTTCTAACGAGGGACTTCTGTTTGAGTAATACTTGGGGCACTAACAAATTCCACTAACATTCACACCCACACTCTATCTCTCTCCTAGCGGCACAGTGCCACTAGGAGAGAAATAGAGTGTGGATGTGAGTGTTAGTGGAATTTGCTAGTGCCCCTAGCATTGTTGCTTCTGTTTATAGCCGTTGGATCATATATACATATATATATATATATCTACACACACAAATATATACAGACGAGAAGTTATTCAGTGAGCCCGTCACGCCACGTCAGCATGCTGACGTGGTGTGACCATTTAATCCTAACCACCCACTTGCCCCTTTCTTTTAGGGAGATCATGACAAGTGGTTAGTGGAATTTCAAATTTGAAATCTGATAACCACTTGTCATGATCCTCCTAGAAGGAGGGGGCAAGTGGATGGCTGAGATTAAATGGTCACACCACGTCACCATGCTGACGTGGCGTGACGGGCTCACTGAATAATTTCTCTATACAGAGAGTATGGAAGTGGAACACACCTTTGAGTGGAACTTCGCCAGCTTCAATGATTCTCGGAATACAAAAATTGGACCAGAAAGCACAAGCGCTGATCGTCCGGAAGTAAATAAACGGAATCCCCATTTCTTCAGCAACCTCTGCAGCAAAACTATGAACTCCGTCCAAGATCACACACGTCACCGGACGCCGATCTCCGTCGGAGCTCCGGCGATCAATCGAAACAACAACATCCCTGAACTGGGTTTTTCCGACGACTTTCAAAGACAGCACTATGTCCATGACTTTCTCGCCGGCTCTCGGGTGGTCGTCGGAGAGGCCGTCGGAGATGGTTTCGAACGAGAACCCAGAAAACCGGCCGAACCGTGAACCGATGTCGGCGTGGCGGAGGAGGCGGCCGTGGACGTAGTCGGAGACGAGCATGGTGACGTGGAAATCCGCGAGACAGAGTAGCTCAGCGAGCCTGAGCATGGAGATCACGTGACCTTGGAAGGGTAGTGGGAAGATGAGCACGTGAGGAGGGAGTTGAACATCCATGGGGCCGGAGTTATATGATTTGTTTTGATTTTTTGGTATTGGTAATGGTGGGTGGAATTGGTGGTGGTGGTGGTGGTGGTGGGGGACTATATATGTTATAGGCTTATAGCAGAAAGCTCAGTGCATGTAGCCGGCAATTTTTGGGATTTCTATGCAACAGCAAGAAAAATATTAGAAAAATAAATAAAGCAGATTTGATATATCTGTACGTCACATGGAGTACTAAATTAATTGGTATTTTTTATTAAATGCTGATTCATTGCAACGTGAGCACTGAGCAAATTAACTCATTATTTTGCAATTAGGTGCAACACCGAATGGCATTCAATGCATCAAATGAGTTTCATGATTTTTTTTTTTGTTTTTTTACTGGTATCTTAGAAATAAGTCACCTCTGTACGAGTGGAGTTAATAAGTTAAAATTAATAACATACGCACACACAGAAAACTGAGACATACCCCACTTGAAATCGAACTCACTAACAAATTAATTGCATGCATCTAATTAATAATATTGTGTCAGTTGCACTCATAATATCAAATGTACTTTCATCTTTTACACCATATATTAGATATTACTCCTTCATTTTTGTTTACTTCTTTTTCTCCCTTTGCAGGGATCCCGAGGATAATATATATATATATATATATATGGTGGCTGGGCTTGTGGTGGTGACGGTGGGTTATGATGATCGGTTAGGGTTAAGATTTTTTTAGAGAAGAAAACGAAGATGAAGAAGGTTAATGGTACTTTTGCCATTCTAAAAAGTAACTAGTAATTAAAAGTTGATCATACTCTAATTTTAAAGGCAATTAAGCTTAGAACCGCGTTATGCGCGAGTGCATTATTTGTGATTATATTCACATATATATGAACCTGTAAAAGTTTAACCGAAGCAAAGCAAAAAAATTCTTTACACATACAGACATGAAGATTTTCTATGAAATTTAAAAGTCCTATATGTGAATCGGCCCAACCATTAACAATTAAAACTCTATTTTCTTTTGTTAGAATGAAAAATTGTAAACCTTTGGTTGTCAAATCATATTTAAACCTAGTGACTAATATATATATTGACCCAAGACCATCGTCCTATTCTGGTAGTTAAAGTCTGTCATCCCCATCTGAGTAGTGAGTATTCAAATTGCTCTCCGACATAAAAAAAATAAATAAATAAAAATAAAAATATATATATAGACCCAAAAAGTACCTAGGGATAGCAAAAATCTTCGATCTACCGGAACTCCGCCCCGCCCCGCCCCGCCCCACCCCGCCTCTAATGGAAAGGTTTTGGTGGAGGTATCATAGGCCATGTTACCTGGACTTGGCATAAAAGGTGCCGTATCCATGTCGATGTGGGTATGACAAGCTAGGATACCGGCATGGGATATGTGTCGGACTTGTTTCGGACCATGTCGGACATGGCTTGCTATCAAAAATATAATCTAAAGAGACAAACTGTTTGATCGGCGACGAATAGTTGCCGTTTATACTCCTGAAGATACGCTTTGTTAGCTCATTTCATGTAGTTATTAGTTGTTTTTCAATAAGTATTCTAAATTTTGTAGGTTTTGGAGCTTTAACTTGAAAATGCACAAAAATTCAATGATTAGTGGCTTTGGAAGTCATTTTGGGCTCAAACGGTGATTCCGGAGAAAGCTGAATGCAGTAGCAGCCTTGGTAAATCGCATTTTTGGTAAGGAATACTTTGGATTTGAGAAATTTCTCCAGAGATATATAATGTAGATCTTCGAGTCACGGACACATGGCCGCAAATTGCGAGTCAATCCGAGTTCCGAGCAAAAGGTTATCGCAATTCTACGAAAGTCCCGCAGTGCAGCGAAAAGGACCTCGTGCAAGCAGGCCGCGCGAGCGACCTGTGAAAAAACCAAAAACACGTATTTTGTTAAATTAATGTGGCCAGCGAAGGTGGTTTGTGCATATGACGTCCAGAAACGTAAATATAGCAATTTTAGTACGATTTGGCTTAGGAAAGCTTCCTAAATCCTTCCAAATTCTATATAAATCCTATTCTAAATCAATTTTGTGGTTACAAATCATTACACAATATTATACACAGCCATATATACTGAAATTCCAGCCATTGAAGAGAGAAAAGCAAGGAGAAGAAGAAGAAGACCAAGGATTTCCATGGCCTCCTCCATCAACCTTTTGCCGTTCATCAATTCTATGGCCAACTAAACCTAGATCTAGGGTTTCAATGAAACCCTAGCCAAGTAATAGGGTGTATTTTATGCTTTTCTTTTAGATTTATTATGTATGGATGATGATTACATGTTTAGAGGATTTTTATAAATGAATCGTACTTCTATTGATTAAATCATTACTTTCAAAGTTTATTCTTGTCTTAGATCTATTTACTGTGATGTGCTCAATGATCTATATTTGCTGTGCTTGTATAGATTGTTTACATGTAATGGTGCTTAATTGAATTGTGCTATCAAGTATCCGAATAATCCATGCCTAGGTTAGATGGATTATGTCACAACCCTAATTTAGTGTGGGATAATTCGTGCTAACCGATGATGGATTATGTTGGTGCTTGAACCATAGTTATTTTCTTGACGGAGGAATTGGGCTTGTAGCTACAATTCCCCATTATCATCCAACTTAATAGGCTAAAGTAATTCATAAATATTTTCATTATGAAGCTAGTGGTGGATTTGCAATCCTAGGTTCCCTTCAAATATCTTTAAAACAACTTTAATTGCTTTCATAATTTAGATTTACTTTTATTGTTCTTAGTTTAATTAAAATCAAATCAAAATCTATTTTTCTTAATTAATTAGATTTAGGTTTTAAAATTAAAACACTGTAGTATTTCAATCTCTGTGGGTTCGACCTTTACTTCCACACTACAATCTTTAGAAAAGTAAAGTACACTTTTCATATCTTGATTTTGACAAGATCAATTTTTGGCGCCGTTGCCGGGGATTGCATTACTACCTTTAGTTTTATAATCTTAGTTTAGTTAATTCGTAAATATTAGATTAGGTTTATCCTTTTCTTATTTTTCGTTTTTATTTTAAGTTACTAACTTTTTCTTTTATTTTTGTAATTTCTTAGGAACTCAAAATTCTAGCGTTTTGAGTGGAGCAGCTGTGCACGTCAAAGGAGCTTACGCGAAAAAAAACTAAATAAATAAAATTCAAGTAAATCGCTTTCTTTGAAACTTCGCATCAAATCACTGTAAGTCAGGGCGCTGAGACGCAATTACTTGCATTAGGTTAGTTGTGGAGTGAGCACTGCATTAGCTAGGAAACCTGGGGCGCTGGGCTTTGACGCGAATCACTACATAAGGATATATAATTACATGCATCATAGTAGTACTGTGTGCTTGCCTGTTGTCTGATTTGCGTGATTATTTTTGTATTTGCTGAGTCAGTCCTTATTTTAGTTTATTTTCTTTTTAGTTTATGTTTGGTACACGTTCAAGTAAACCTGAATTATTTTCTATCGATCCTGAACTTGAACGTACCCTTAGAGTCAGTCGGACTCCGAAACCGTCGTCGTTATTTCAGGCCGAAATTCAAAGTACCCTTAAAAGGTTAAAGAAAACTCGATTTATTAACATAAAACCTATTCCAATGGCCGACGGCGAAAACAACGTAAATAACGGAAATCATCCTAATATACCTCCACCTCCTCCGCTTAAAGATTACTTTATTCCGACAACTTACACGCCACAAACATGTATTGATTTACCGGAGGTGTCGGCATCTCACTTTGAGATAAAGTCATCTACCATCTCGCTACTTCCTTCTTTTCACGACCGCATTAATGAAGACCCTTATCAACACTTGGGAGATTTTCAAGATATATGTTCTACTTTAAAAATTCAAAATCTCACTGATGATGAATTAAAATTGCGGCTCTTTCCATTCTCTTTAAAAGATAAAGCTAAATACTGGCTCCAATCTTTGGAGCCAAACACAATTAGAATATGAGAAGCCTTACACACCTCATTTTTACAAAAGTTTTTCCCTATTATGCGTACGAATCAGATAAGGAAATCCATAACAAACTTTGTGATGCAAGATGGGGAAACGCTATATGATACTTGGGAAAAGTTTAAAGAATTATTACGCTCATGCCCACATCATCAGGTTCCTAAGTGGCAATTAGTTCAAGTCTTCTACGAGGGACTTATTCCCTCCGTGTGTAATACCGTTGACGTCGTTTATGCGGGTACCTTCCTACACAAAAGCGCCGACGAGGCCTGAAATTTTTTTTAAAATATTAAGCGAGAATTCGATGCATCAGTCTGTGTCGGTACGTTCTGGAGGATATCTGCCACCACCAAAAGAGAGGTAAAAGTTGAGTCCAGTCATTCAATCGAAATACAAGAATTAAATAGAAAACTTGACCAACTTATGAGGATGGGAAATAGGTCCAATTCACCTCCTCACGAAGTATGTGCATTGTGTTCTGTACCGTCACATAATATCTTTGCATGTCCTTCTGCATCTCAATTCCCAGAGTTTGTTGAGCAACACGTTAATTCTAGGCAACAATTCCCACGGAATAATTATAAGTCTATGTCGAACAATTTTTCTAATACTTATCGACCCCAATATCAACAAAGTCAATACCAACACCCACCTCTTAATCCTAACCCTCCAAGGGATAACGCTTTTGAGGCTACGGTGTTGGCATCCCTTAAAAATATAGAAACTCAAGTCCAAGCACAAGCACAAATAGTGCACTCTCATACACTATCCATTGCGAAACTTGAGTCCCAAATGGGAAAAATATCTACTGCGGTGAGTCGTAGAAACGAGGGAAAGTTGCCTACGTAAACTGTTTAAAACCCTAAGGGCAACACAAAAAGAAGGGGGTTGAGTGAAAGCGTGAACGCTGTTTCGACTAGGACGACTACTCGAGATGAGGAAGTTGTTGTAATTCCGGATGAGGTTGAGAAAGATAAAAATATAAATTTGAATAAGGAAAAGGGTGAGGATGTGAGTAGGAAGAGAAAAGAAAATGAACTGGTCCCAACGAATTATATTCCGAGAATGCCATATCCACCAAATGTTGAGGGACCGTCACATTTGTCTAAGAAAGGGTCAAAAACGGAAGATATACTCGAGGTGTTTAAACAAGTTAAAATTAATATTCCATTCCTCGATGCTATAAAACAAATTCCCGCTTATGCTAAATGTCTAAAAGACCTTTGCACGCAAAAGCGCAAAATATGCAGTCATACTCCAAAAAGGTCTTTCTCACGGAAAAAGTAAGCTCAATTTTTCAACACGCTACTCCAAAATATAAAGATCTAGGTACGCCTACGATATCATGTGTCATAGGTGACACTATTATTCATCGGGCTCTCATTGACTTAGGAGCTAGTGTTAACCTCTTACCTTACCACGTCTATAAACAACTAGAACTAGGTGAACTTAAACCTACGGCCGCTACTATACAATTAGCGGATCGTTCTATTTAAATACCTAGAGGAATTGTCGAGGACGTCCTAGTTAAAGTTGATAAATGCTATTATCCTATTGACTTCATGATCCTTGACACTGAACCGGTGCTAGATGCTAGGAAACACATTCCAATCATCTTAGGTCATCCGTTCTTAGCGACTGCTAATGCTCGTGTTAACTGTAAGACGGGGGTAATGAAAGTGTCGTTTGGGAACATGAACTTGAAATTAAACGTTTTTAATGCTATGGATCAACCTCCTAAAGACGACGATTACCTATGTGAGGCAGAATGTGAGGTAAAACGGAATATTAAGCCTAACAGAGAACTAAATATGGGTCAGGAAAATAATATAATTCGTAATGAGCGGATGAATTTAAATAATCTGGACCCTAATGATGAATTCACTCAGAAGGTAAGAAATAGATTTGAACATAATAAGGATGATCCGTCAAATGAATTAATCCAAAGCGACATGATTTCTACAATATCCGTCAATTGAACATAATAAGGATGATCTGTCGGATTGGTACAAGCTCGCCGCCTGGGGCGCCTGGGCGCTCTGCTACGGTCGCCATCCCGAGCGAGCTCCCAATCCGACGGGGATACCGGCGCAGAGTGGGTGTGGTTCTGGACTCTTGCGTGCTCCCGGTCGGGGGCACTCTTCCCGGTCTGGTTCTCTGATTGAGGGCGCTTCTCCTGCAAGGCCAACAACGCTTTGATTTGCTGCTAGGTCTGCCGTTGGCCTTCCAAGAGTTGCGCGAGCGCCGCTATCATCTGCTCGAAGGTCATAGAGGCGGCTTGCTGCTCGAGCTGCAAGTTCTCCTGACCGACCGGAGTAGTGTTTTTCTTACCCGTCTTCGGCGGCATATTGATCAGTCAAGAATTTTGTTGATGATAAGACTTGTCATTTTCCACAGACGGCGCCAAACTGATGATGCCAAAAACTGGTAAGAGGGATTAATAAGAGAGATATGGTGACACAATCAATTGTATGTGGTTTGGCCTCGTTAATAAGGTGACCTACGTCCACGAGTGTGTCAGTGCGCTTCACTAGCAGATCACCGGCGGGCCTGGTGAGCCAATAATTGGGGCGGCACTACCAGTAATACCGGCTGGGTGTATGCGTATGAGATGAATGTATATGCTCTTCTTTAAGTTAAGAATGCGATCCCGTTGATGGAGGTGAGTGGCCCCTTTTATAGGTGCAAGAGGCCACCCGTACAAGGCAACTAATTAGATAAGAAAGCCCAATCTAATCACAAGTTAATGAGCACCAATCATGGGAGGTTTCCTAAATGTCTTAGGAAACTATTTACACCTTCCATTAGTCTTCTGACCGATTTAGGAAACTGCTGAGCAGCTTGGCTGTCAATCTGCACCTTGTGAAGAGTTGCTGAGCCGCATTCCTGGGCTGTGCGAGCACCCCAAGCGGTAGCACTCGAAAGACCCCGGGATCAGTGGGCCATAGGCTCCCTTGCCGAATAATCTGGGTGCTTAGCTGCTGACGTGGAGGTTTGACTTATAGCAGAATATTTCTGGGCGTATCAGCAATTAAAAGGTCAAATAATGTCATATTTCCCAGCTTTGATTGCAATGTGGCTTAACAGTTTAACGACATGTAGTGGTGGCAGATTGATATTTTTCTTATCATTCCCATAATCTTTTTTTTTTTTTTTTGTATGTTTTCAATTTCTTAGCATTGCCCCTTCTGGTAAAATCAAACATTATTAGAAAATTTTAGAGAAAAAATCCGCAAACATTGTTAGAAAATTTTAGAGAAAAAACAAAAACATAGAATCTTGGTTGAATGATAGATTTTCGTATTAAAGGCTAGATGATAGATTTGTAATTTTGCACTGATTGCCATAGGTGTTTTACACCTTTATTAACCGGTGCACTTTTACATAAGTGGTTTTTTTAAGAGTTTTAATAACTTTTTTTTTAATGGTATGCCACCTTTTTATTTTTTTGTCCGTCCATGAGAGTCCAATTTTAGGATAGTCATTAATATATACAAACACCACATTACAGTACAACTTCATATTGGGACATTGGACAGAAATTTCATTTTATTTTGCTTCAGTCGATGCTTACAACTTTCCTAATCATGTTATAGCGGTCACGACCCATCTCGCTAACGTGCAGAAATAGGAAACGTGGCACACCACCAAGGCTCAATTAACCATTAAATAACTATACGCAGCGGAAAGAATTTTAAAACAACCTTGACTATTTAAAACTTTAGGAAACATTATCCTTCAAGTTATAAAATCCGTATAAAATTGAACACTACACCAAAAAGGCACATTACTAACGGTAATGTACCGTTAGTAAAATTATTCCTAACGGTAATTTACCGTTAGAAATAGAGCGTGGCTAATAATTCTAACGGAATTTCTAACAGTAAAGTTCTGTTAGGAAAATTATTTTTACTAACGGTAATTTACCGTTAGTAATATGTTTACTAACGGTAATTTACTGTTAGTAATTTATTATTCTTAACGGAAATATTCCGTTAGTAATATTTATTCTAACGGTTTATTTTCTAACACTTTTATATACAAAAATACTAACGGTAAATTACCGTTAGTAATTTCATTACTAACGGTATGTAACATGACAGTTTCTAACACTTTCGAGACAATTACTAACGGATATAAACCGTTAGTAATGTTATTACTAACGGTTTGTTTTCTAACACGTGTAAGAATACCAACGGAAATTATCCGTTAGTAATTATTTTAAATATGAAAATCATAAATACTAAAATATGCTCCCAAATTTTATTTGCACCTAATTTCCATCACAGCCATATCACATTTACTATAAACATATATAATAAGCTCAAATCCAAACCATAATAAATACAAGCTCAATCTATATTAAATACAAAAAATATAATCCAAAATAGGCATAATTATCCTTAAATGCAAACTATTTCTAAATTCAAACATAAATATTAAAATATGCTCCCCAACTGTATCATTGGTGGATGTGGAGATTTGTGTGTCTGGATCAACTTGTTTCATTGGCCAAATTCCGGCTTCTTGGCAATTGAAAACACCTACGACTCCACATAGCTTGTTCAAGTTCCATATCTTTAGAAGACTGCAGAATCAAGCAAAAAAAAAAGTTAGACATATAAGACTTAGCTAAAATGAAGTGATTTATTGACTTTTAGGCTTTGTTTGATTTGCGGGTTCGTTGAGGGAAAATAAAATGGAATGGAAAACAAGAAGGAAAACTATTTCCTGTATGTTTTCGTCCATGTTTCAAAAACATTAAAAGTAAAAAAACTTTCAAAATATTACTGCAACCTAGAAAAAAGAGAGGAACGTGACTTACGCAGGTCCCAGTCCCACTGTACTTTCTTTTCCTTGAAAATAAAAAACAAAAAACAAAAACAAAATCTTTTCCTCCTTGTTTTCGTCATGATTTTCGTTGGTAACCAAACAAAAGAAAACACTTTCCTTTATGGTTCTCTTTCTTTTCCCTCAATAAAAAACAAAACATAGCCTTAGAATTTCAAGAGGAGACACTAAGACAGGGAACATATATATTACCCTTTCCCATCCATGACAGGGTCCTTAAACAGACAGTCTCGAGTTGGTCGGTCAGCATATCTTACTCTGAGTACAGAACCATCAGGCAATACAAGCTTTCTTAGGATTTTGAAATCATGGTTGCCGGGCTTGTCGCTGTCATATTAGTATATGATCGGATTAAAGGACTTCTTACTTGAACTTATTGAAAATACTACCCATCTCTAAAACGTAAACAAAAATTGAACACTTGATTCTCCTCTGGCTCACCTAACATAACCCAATGCTCTTGCGGCACCATGAAAGCTAGCAGTACTATGGTTGCTCTGAAATGAAGAAAGGAAAATACTTTAAAAGTGTTCTTCAACTGATACAGTTGTTAAAAAAAAAAAAAAAAAACTTCAATCATAGAGTAGTAGCTCCATTTGCTAGTATCTCAAGTGCCGTATTTCTCTATATAAATTCATAATGTTTTGACGTGCCTATGAACATTGGCAAACAGAGTGGTTTAACATAGTAAATCACAATGTCATCTATGAATTAATGTTGTCTGTGATTATGCCTCTAAGATTCCCGATGTCACTGGGGGACTGAACTGGATATTCCATCTTGGGATTGTATTTTTTCATTATTTCGGATGATGGAAGGACCCCTCCCCAATATCTGGCTAAAGTGTGCCACACGTATACAAATCTGGCACGCATAATAGACGGCAAAAAATGTAACTAAGAGAAAATTAGAAAAATTATAGTTGTAAATCTTGAACCTACTTCAACCCGTATTTTTCTTTGATGACTTTGGATAAATTCTTGGAGATCATTGCAAGAACTGTCCGCGGCTGAGCTCTTGAACTTACTGTTTTCTTTGATATCCACCAATGTGGTTGCGAACCTTTGTTTGATTCACAGAAGCAGCATATGGAATGATAATTAATTAGCACATGAATTTAATTAAATTAATAAATTCCATGTTCTGTAAGGTTTATGAACTGATATATAATAAGGAGAAGACTTACTGTGTTCCTTCAATAATTGGTTCGCCTTCTTTTCTGAATTCATTCACATTGTCTTGCCAACCGTCATCGATGATTAGAAACTTCGGCGAACACCCACCTTCCAAAAAACAGTCACAAAAGCATTCAAACATACAAAGTTAGAGACAACTTCTCATATGAATTACAACACAAATGTGAGTGACTTTGTCATATATACCTTTGAAGACCCTCTTTGATTCCATTTGGATCGACTTTGGTGTAGAAAGCATCCCAAGGACACCATACAAACCAATGTAGGTGAGTTGGGATCTGTTAATTGAATCATAGCTTATAACTAATTGAACAAATATCCAAATTGATCATCCAAATAGTTAAAATGTAGATCGAGGAACTTGAGATTGCTCATACCTTATTGTTATTGATGTGACTAAATGTACCTTTGTGCTTCTCCAATATCCTATATATATCCACCATGTTTGAAAGCATAAGAACTCAACATTTTTCACCAAATTGTTTGGCAAATGAATAGCTAACTACCTTTCGTCATTAAATTAAAAGATCTTCTCAATTTGACCCCCTCAAATAGCCCCTTAGAAAGAGTTGAAGGGTTAGTTTGTTGAGGTTTTTTTTAGTTTAAGGGTATTATTGAGAAAGTGTAATACATAAGGGGTGTCTATGTAATTTATCCTTAAATTTAAGATTTTATGATATGGGGACAAGTCTGAGTCAGAATGACATGGATCTTATTCATCATTTAGGATGACTTCTCCGCGTGGTTACTTACATTACACATGTAGCCTTTACTCATATATATGTTATTATATTCATGATATGTATTGTGTCATACATGTATTGATATAAATCAATACA
Source organism: Hydrangea macrophylla (assembly GCA_033977485.1). NCBI lineage: Eukaryota > Viridiplantae > Streptophyta > Magnoliopsida > Cornales > Hydrangeaceae > Hydrangea > Hydrangea macrophylla. Next base: position 23,115,014 of record CM066999.1, on the reverse strand, counting down.
CTAAGGTTGTTCATAAATTGAATTTAACGATAGCCCAAAGATTGACACTCACGAATTTACATAAATTTCAAACACCCAAATCAAAGAAAGTGGAAGTATGTTATGGTTGTTTGATCATACTCTTTCTACAAATAGAACTTTTTAGCCATAATATGTATCCAAAATTCCAAATGACAAACTTGGAGATAAGCAAATACATAGCACTTCACAAAAAAATAAGAAGAAGAAGAAGAAGAAATGAATGATTCGTTGTAGTTATGAGTGTTCGCAGTTGGTTTCTTCAATTTCTTAGTGGTTTAAAATTTGACTTTTCGGTTTTGGTAGGTCGATTTTCAGTCAGATTAGGCTTGTGTATTCCTTTAATAAATCGATCAATTGGTGTTTGGTCAATTTAGTTTCGATCGCTTTACTATTTTTGACTTTTCTTAAACACCCCTAGTGGTAGTTCTTGAGTAATTTGTGCACATATCAGCTATATGTTTTGTTTAGTTTAGTTGGAGGTCCGCAAAAGACCAAAAAAAAAAAATGATAAAATCGAACAAACAAGCCAACCAATCAACAGGTGAAAAGCAAATGTGACCCAAAAGAAAGTAAAATAGAAAAACGAATTAAACTAATCAAATTTGCAAGAGCCCTATAGTTAACGTGACTCAAAAACAAATGAAGGAAGAAACTAATCCATATGGTCTGTAAGGAATATCCTATAATAGTGAGATTGATATAAGTTGTAGGTACCTAAATCCTATACGTAATATATTAGGAATAAAAGGCATGAATTGATGAAGGCAAGAAACTTGGTACTAGGAAAGTTTATAAAAAAAAATAATAAATACAAAGTAGGACATAGATGGACCAAAAAAAAAAGGTGGCATATAAAAAAAAAGGGGTTATTAAAACTCTAAGAAAATCTTTTAAATGAAAGTGCACCGATTGATACAAGTGTAAAACACTTATGGGGATCGGTGCACTTATATATTATAGATTATAGATATATATTATATAATGTAGGAAAATGCCAAGTACACCGGTTTTGTGCACCTTATACTATCCACCTATTGATGTGTTGTGGCAGTTTTGAAATTAATTCAAACTTTATTCGGTAACTGATGAATAATTTTGAAAATCCACATTAACATATGTATATTATTTAGGTGTCCCATTTAGAATGCATAACAGCGAAGCGATTAGGTACCCATCCAAGCCTAATATCTCGTCTATATATAGCAGCCTAGGTAAGTGACCCATACCATACATACACCATAAGATTCTTATTGTTCCTCTATATGTTTAATACTTGGGTACTTTGATTTTCTTCACATGGCATTGCAACAGATTATTTCCACAAATTTTTGAAAGAATAAATAAGGAAAAACTTTTTTTTTTTGTTAAAGCTTTTTTAATGGACATAATTCCTTTTATTTACTTAACAAGCACATGACAACAGAGAAAATATATGTAAATATAGTTAATCAGTACAGAGCACAAAAAATTAGATGTGAAAGGGGAAAAAATCAAAAGAAAACTAAAATTTGTAAGATGTCAAAGTATAAAAGCTAAAGATGGGCTAAATCAGTTGTGAACATGGGCTAAATGGTAACTTTGGAATCCTTTTCATCCTCATATCTGTTTCAGTTTGAACCTCAACAAGTCATTCTAATTGCAAATTCTATCCAAGATACATAGTAATTGGAATATACGTACACATGTGATATTCAAATATGATGTCACATGAGGTGATGTCTAGCACAAACAAGCCAAGTTGCTCCCGAACATGACGAACAATTGCCGAACTGATCACTGTATGTAAGGTTGTGATCTTTGTTTATTCCATGGACCCACTTTGTTGGTAACTCAATAGAAAATGATGGAAAAATTACCAGAATAAGAGTTGGTCAAGATTCTTAAAAATTACTAGAATAAGAGTTGGTAACTTAATTATTGATTACTCTCTTAAAAACTCGAAGTTGCCGGAACCGCAAGGACAGTATGAGGAATATATGCAAAATCCCTATAAAATCCCAAAACTATGATTTCAGACTTTAAATATCACAAAACAAAAGAAAGTGGAAATCAAAAAATGAAGGCTTTGAATGGTGAAAAATGTCAACTATATAAACAGCCAGGTCCAAGTGCAATGTTTAATAAGGTAAACTAAAAAGTTTTCCCTATGGAGGAGGTAAGCCTCATAGTCTGAATAAAATATACGATGAAGATCTTCTAGAAATTTGTAGTCTACAATATCCAAACTGGGTGCCACTTTATCCCCCAAGAGAGAAGCGTCAGAATCATAAGTTCAACTCGCATTTTGGTGGTGTGGTTCTAATTTGGCCAGGACATGGTTCCTTGTGCTTACCCTTACTATAATCACATTAACACTCGTGAAGGACACATATTAATGTCAGTTGACCACATCTTAAATGACCCACAACCTCTAGTGACCACCAAATACTTAATATGAACTCTTAATGCGTGCTAATAAGAATCACAGAAGTAAATCATGTCATGAATTATGATGAACTATCCTTTACTACCCATGATGTTCACAGCATATTTGTCGGAGTACCCATATTTTCAAGGCCTCATATGATATAACCATTTTTCTGATGATTTCTGCAGTACTATTCTTTATTTACTTATCAATTTTTTGAAATTGTTACCATATATACATTCCTGATATTGCAATGTACCCATGTCAGAAACAATTCAACCTTAGTAAGATAGTTTAAAATTTAACCTTAAAAGCAATCAAAATGAGCTAATGCAAGATGAGCATCAAATAGACATGATCGAAGTCAATAGTGACTTACAGCACAATTGGACCCCAAGGTCCAAGATCATGCTTAACCCATAGCAAGAAGTCTTTCAAAATCTGCAAAAAAGCAACTTAACTCTTTTAGCACACAAGGTATGGATCATAAATCTCACAGGTGGAAAAACAGAAAAATGAAAAAAGGCATATGATAAATCAACATAGGATGAAGTAGCCAAAACTCAACCATGATCTAGTGAGCATGTGCTAACTAAAATGCAAAATAGCAATGTCATTTTCTCTTCCACAGCCCATTTACACTGCTGCAGAACAGACAAGTCAGACTAGGCGCAAATAATCAGCTAAGAGAGTGTGTTTGTGTGCATGTTTGTAATAGATCTGGTGTGTGTGTGTGTGTATGTATGTGTGTGTGTGAGAGAGAGAGAGAGAGAGATATGGTGTGTGTGTGTCCAAGAGATCTGATGTGTGTGTGAGAGAGAGAGAAAGAGAGAGAGGGAGAGAGAGAGATCTGGTGTGTGTGTCCAAGAGATCTGTTGTGTGTGTGTGTGTGTGTGTGTGTGTGTGTGTGTGTGTGTGTGTAAGAGAGAGAGAGAGAGAGGGAGAGACGACTAACCAGATCCGCATGAAGATGATGAGGACGGACCGACCGACCGACGGGAAGACGACGAGGACCACGGTGTAGCGGTGGCAGCAGGAAAACGATGGTGAAGTGGTGGCAGCGAGAGGGTGGTGGCGGCGGGAAGACTATGGTTGAATGGTGGCGACAGAAGGACCACGGTGGAATGGTGGTGGCGGGAGGACCACGGTGGGAGCCAATCCACTTCTCTCTCTCTCTCTCTCTCTCTCTCTCTCTCTCAGATCCCCTTTTGTTTGCCGCCCAAGACCCCCCTCTTGTTTTTAGTTATCCCCTTTTGTCTGCCGCCCAAGACCCCCCTCTTGTTTTTAGTTTTCTTTTTTTATTTTCTTTTAATCTTTTCTTTCAAATAATTAATTTAGGTAAAACTTTGTAATGGTAATTTACCGTTAGTATTTATTTTGTTATTATTAGAAAATTTTAAAATAGCTAGAGTTGAAAATTACTAACGGAATTTATAAATTTCTAACCGAAATTTATCGTTACAACCGTTAGAAAACCAAAAACCTCAGTGTTAGAAAATTGGCTGAATGGTGTAGTGGAAAATGTAATTACATTTCGAATCGGATGAATTTATGTTGAAAGGGTCCCAAAGGTACCTTAAGAACCAACCAAAACATTTAAATAAATTCCGAAAGGTGTATAAAAAGATTCCATGCAGCCATGCAGGGGTCATTTTGACCGGTCGAACGACCCCCTTCGATCGGTCGAATGACCCTTTAGCAGAATCCTCCCCAAAGCTGCAGAATTTTGCTAAGGATCAAACAACCTTCACTCCTATCACTCAACCAAACATGTTTACATTATTTTAAACTTTACCATCTATGCTAGGCTTTCAAGAATATCCTTAAGATGTGGTAATCTACGAAAAGAAATAATGACGGAACAAGCTAAGGCTTGTTTGGGTTAAAACATAAAAGTTCCATTACTTTTCTCCAAAATTCGAGTTTGACAAGCTAAGCATTCAAAACACGAATCCATGAGTTCAGATTCATACAACATAACCAAAAAGAGTTTTATGACATATTATAACCCTCTAAGCCATCCGAATCTTTCAAGTTTAAGTTAATAGTTCTAAGTTCTCAAAATTACATTTTACATCATTTGGAATTGAAAACAAAAACATATACGAGATAAGGATCCCTGTCGCTCCCGCGATCTCACTCCTCACGTTTTTTCTTTCTTTTCTTTCTGTCACCTGCAATGGAGTAAAGCTTCACTGCTCAGTTATATACTGAGTGCACAATTCTAAATATATGCTTATATGACAATTCATGCTTTAATATATCAAAGCACATCAAAATGGTCTCTAGGGTGAGTAGTACGCGTTCATCCGGTAATGAAACAATGGAATTGATGTTGTGGAGGGCCTTCTCCCTACCACTCATCCAGTGCCCTGGCTGGGCCATTTTCCAAACCATGCACAATGCCCTGACTGGGCCTTCTCTCAAACCATGCACAGTAGCTGTCCCTACTATAATCCTCCAACATCGAGGAGCTTACCCCCGGATGAATTTGCACTAAACCCCCTTTCAACTCACATAAACATGTAGCATGTTCATATAATCACATATACGTGCTTTTATCGCAGTTTCACGTGCATAATTAATGGGCCTAATTAATACATGAATTTCGCCCAGATCCAAAATATCAACTTGATATTTAAAACATGTAAATTCCATATAATTCATAGGTATAGAATTCATACATCGTGCAAACATCCTACAATTTGAAGGATGAACTAAGGGTCCAATTAAACGTCAGATCTCGAATTTCAAGTGATTCTTACAAGTTTACACGTGTTTTTCCCAAAATTCCAACATTAGGATTTTTATAAAAAACTTAACCAAACGAGTCCTAAAAGATATCAAAAATGAAGCTCTTACCTCGAAGAGCTCGAATATAAAATTTGAAAGAAACTAAAGGGGCAGAAGTCCGTCGATTTGCGTCTTGAAACTTTAAGCAACTAAAACCTCTTGAATTTCAATTTTTAGGGAAGTTTTAAATGAAAATATCTAGGACTCCACAATATATAGGCACGTGTTCTGAAAATTTTATTTACCTCCCCACAAATTTTCAAAACTACTAAATATTCTTCGAAACATTGCACACGACCATTTTATCTATTCACGAGTGAAAACTATAAATTCTAAAACTTTCTGACTAAGTTCCGTTTGTCGCTGTAATTACGTTCCGAAAACTAGTTTTGTGGAATTTCTAGATAACCTATCTTTTATGTAACGTATTACCTATGTTATCACTATATTACTCAAAATAGTCTCTAACAAGATCAGCACTGTCATAAATTATACTACACATGTATAATTACTATTCATGAAAATAGGTAAAGTCAAATAACATTTAAAATTGTATAAATATCATTCATTCGTGTCAATCCCTTATCGATTATCACATCTCCGTGTTCTCGATTGACACTCACTGTTGACCCACGTCAACCATAGCTCAATTATTAATAAAAATTAATAATTCACACAACTCAAAAAAGCATTTTAAAAATAGTGATTTTCTGGGACGTGCGTGACAATAGCCATAATTATTCTCGATTTTTCTAATTATATAAATGTTATTTTGGAATATTTAAAGGAGGGAAAAAGAAGCAAAGGTTTAGCTTTCCTTTAATGTACACTATAAAAAAGAAAAAGAAAGAGTAATTTTCAGTAGACCTAAATGAGATATCTAAATAATACACATGCTGATATGGATTTCTAAAATTATTCATCAGTTACCTAACAATAAAGTTCGAATTAATTTCAAAATCGTTGTGACACATCAGTGGTGAATAGTTTTGCTAGGCGTACTTAGCATTTTTCAAAAAAAAAAAAAAATGTCTAAATGCTACTAATGCACCAATAAAGAAAACACCACATTCAAACGTTGAGCAAAGGCAAGATGGAAGATGCTAATTCTTAGTAAACAAATCAGTAGGTGAATAGTTTTGCTAGGTGTACTTAGCATTTAAAAAAAAAAAAGTCTAAATGCTACTAATGCCCCCATAAAGAAAACAACATATTCAAACGTTGAGCAAGGAAAGATGGAAGATGCTAATTCTTAGTAAACAAATATATTGGAGTACACTATTGCGAAAATAACATTATTTTAGAATCTAAATTTTTTAATACTAGATTGTCTGTATGGCTTTATATTTTGCAATGATTAGATTAATACGTGTTACAATATTTGTTAGTTTATTACGCCTGAATTTAAGATCTTCCTATTGTTTTGAATATTTTGTATATTTTCTCTTTTCTACTGTTTTTTTTTTTACTACTTATAAGTAACATAAAGGATTTTAAGAAGACTTGCACCTACAATTTGTTTTAAATTTTTGTGACATTAATATATAACACTCATTTGTATTTATTTAAATTCACTTTGATATTTCTAGTAGTTTTCATTTACTTACTGTGTAATACAGTGATATTTGCTTTGCATAATGTTTACCTAAACCAAATTTTTTTTTTTTTTTTACCTAAACCACTAATGTTGAACATAAGTTACGTACAGAAAAAGAATATGCGAATAGCTTAGCTTTTCTAACCCCCATGAGGACTACCATATATAAAGAATTCAAATTGTAACCTGACATTAATTAACATAAACTTTTCATTACTTGACAAGTACTTAGGGTTATTAGGGTTAAATGCATTTTATTGCATGTGGTTGGATCCATTTTTACTTTAATTTGTGGTTCAAAAGTTTATACTTAGGGTCCGTTTGAAAAAAATGAAAATTGGGTCTTGAAAATTAAATGCTGAATTTTAAAAATTGAAAATTTTAAGGAATTGCATTTGCAAGTTTGAGAACAGTGTTTCAAGTACTGAAATATACTGCTTTTAGTGATTATTTTCAGTATAAAATTTTCACTTAATGTTTTCTGTGAATTTTTGGCTACTTTTTCAATGAAGTGCACTGAAAAAAAAAATATAAGTGTTGAAAGTTTGGGTTATCAAACACACCCTTAGTGCCACTGTGGTTGTGACCGACATGAAGGGTGTATTTGTTATTTGAAGTAAAAAGTTAATACCATTATGATTTGCACTTGAACAACCATTATGATTTGCACATAACACATAATCACAGGGGGTTCAGTATCAACTTTTGAACTAAAAAGAAATAAAGTGAAATAGAACCTAACCATAGGGATATAATGTATTTAACCCAAATATGTATAATTAATATATAAGATTAATATGGTTGAGTTTCAAGATCAAACAAAGTTTGATATAATTACAGAGGTAAGTTTGATAGTACAAGTGGATAGCATAAGTTTTTTACTTTGTCTAATTCACCAAAAAGCAATTTGATAGTTAGAGAAAAAAAAATGCGTACATATTCTTAGAAAGTATGATGTCCATATTTGGTTAACCTCCAACCAAACAATGGACCCAGTTAATTTTGATATTTGATTGAGTAATGCTATGCTTTCCAAATTTATTTTTCTAAAAATGTTTTTCAATACATGTGACAGTGGGCGCAGTTGAATTTGATTGATTGATATTGAAATAGTCCTATCATTATTGAAGAGGGTCCCACTGTCATATGTGTTGGGAATCATTTTTTGGGAAATTTTTTTTGGGAAACATAGCAATTACTCTGTTTGATTATTTGTCATTCTCGTGCAACGCACGTGCTATAAAACTAATAGATATATATATATATATACATATATACAGTTCGAATATTAAGCGGATCTTAAAAAACGGACCTAAAAGAAGGACCGCGTAAAAAGTGAGAATTTCTCACAAAAAAGTGAGAAATTCTCACATCTTAAATTTCTCACTTTTTACACGCTTTTCACTTTTTTGTGAGAAATTATTACTTTTTACACGGTCCGTCTTTTAGATCCGTTTTTAGGTTTGAAGTGTGTGTGTATATATATATATATATATATATCCCCCTTATGGTTTAAAAAAAGGAGAAGGGAATTCCAGTTTTTCAAAATTAGAGTTAGGCTGAATGTAGTCTCAATGACCAAGTGAAAAATACTAATAGGAAACAAAAAATCCTTCATTGGAGTCTCAGACAATGAATTTAAAATAGATTAATACATAGAAATACTACGTGATAATGATGAAGAAATACAATTGGTAGGCATAATATATTTAACACAACTATGCCTTGCTCACACAATCATAGATCTTATGTACTCAATCAGACTATCCAAATTACAATACGACGATCCACCTTGACTCACAGCTCGCTTAGCCAACTTAGCCATACAATCAGACCGTTGCTGGAACTCATCTTTCCTGATCACCATCAGATCTCTAATCATCTTCTCGATCATCATTCGCTCACACGTGTCTTTCATATCCAATCCCAACTTCCAAACCTCGCTCACAAACCTACTATTAATCATCTGATCCGCAAAGAAAGGCCAACAAATCATCGGCACTCCTGCAACTATACTCTCCAAAGTCGAATTCCACCCACTATGAGTCAAAAATCCACCAATTGCGTGATGGTCCAAGACCTCTTCTTGTGGAGCCCATTCCACCATATACCCTCTCTCTTTTGTACCCTCCAAGAGCTCTGTCGGAATCTGATTATCTCCCGCGACGGAGTCCGGACGCATGACCCACAAGAATCTCTGCCCACTATTCACCAAACCGTACCAGAACTCGATCAATTGGTCCCTCGTCACCACTGTGATGCTTCCAAAACTCACGTAGATCACAGATTTGGATGGCTGTGAATCGAGCCATGTCAAGCAGGTCCGATCTTCTTCCCAAAAACTTCCTGATGAGGTGGTGGTCAACGACGACGTCGTTTTTTCGGATAGTCGGGATTTGAGAAGGGCTGGCAAAGGTCCGATTGAAAAGAGGTTTGGGCAGTGCGTTTGAATCTGGGCATTGATGGGTCCTTCTAAATCGTCAAATGTGTTCTTTAGGACAGCTTGGGCTCGAGTGGTTTGTCTGGTTTCGGTTTTGATGATTTGGAGCTTCGAGTCGGTGATTTCATCGACGCGGCAAAACGCTGGTAAGTCACGTCGTCGAAGAAAACCTTCCATGCCGGGTACACTCTTCACAAGTAGGTCCATTCCGTTTCCTTAATCAATCATACGCTCCATTAGCATCCACCATTGCAGTAAAGATATAAACTCCAATAGGGCAGTTTGAGATCCAAAATTGCTAACACTGAAGGTCCATACTATAAAATTCAGTTTTTAGTAACTTTTAAAATTTTTGCAATGAAAATTAGTGTTGGATTTTTTCATTTTTTTATAAGTTTCAAAACTTTATTTATTTATTTATTCATTTTGACTTAGTCTTATTTGTTATATTATTAACGTTAGTGGGCTTTATTATTTCCTTAGTTTTAGGGTTGTTGGAGATTGAGTTGTATGGCTATATAAGAAGCCCAACCAAAACACAAGTATGATACAAGACTCTCTATCTCTAACGATCTCTATTATCTTCTTCTATCTCCACTCTCTGATATTTATATCTACAGTATTTCTCCATTAAGTTTTCACATCTATATTTTCTGGGCAACTACGACATAGACTATTCTCATCTCCTGGAGTGCGTGACCTCTGGACGAGATTGCTTGCGAAGCACTGGGTTGTATCTTGGGATCGTAGGAAACTGATTGAACCTTCACGCAGGGAGGAACTACGATCTTAGCGATTCTGTTGTATTTATTTATAAAAGTAAAACTCCAAACTTTGCTTTAGACACAAAAAAAAAAAAAAACAAAAAAACAAAAAAACAAAACAAAAAAAAAAAAAACAAAAAAAAATTAATTCGCTCTGTATCTCAAGTGAATCTCGGACTGTCTATATGTTGGTATTTATGTATGTTGTAGCTATCTAATACTTTTAGTGAAAAAAAAAAAAGAAAAAAAAAAAAAGAAAAAAAAGAAAAAGAAAAAAAAAATTGTTTACTGTTTCATCATTTTGAATACCGAGGACTGTTTCTCCAATTGATTAACAGAATTTGTGTGCTAGCTAGTCATCCAATAGTAGTTCTTTTTTTTAATTTCGAGTTTAACATATATATATACATATATATATATATATAAATCTCACAAGTCCAACCTTTTCTGGAAAGTAGTATATTAATATTTTATTGAAAAATTTAATATACATATATACACACAAGTTTATAGAGGTGGCAAATCAAATCTGACGTTTGATTCTTAGGTCTTTAATAGCTTTTGTCGTCCTGATTTAAAAAAAAAAAAAGGTTTATTTCCAACAAAAAATTTACCTTTTATCCATTTATTTTTCTAGTAGTTTAGAATTATATAGTAGTGACATTATTTTATTTTAATTGTCACAGATTTTAGCCTTTTAAGCCCTTATAGTTAATCTGAAAAATGACTAGAATGGAAGAGGCCAATAGTGTTAAACCCGAGAAATTTAGTGGTGAAAATTTTAGTAGATGGCAAAGACAAATGAAATATTGGCTAACCGTCTTAGGATTAATTTCTGCTTTAGATGACTCACAAGCAAACCAAGATCAAACCACTTCATCTTGGATGACCCCCGACCAAATTGAATTCCATTGCCTTAATAGGATCCTTAGTGCTTTGTCCGATCACCTTTATGATGTCTATCATAATAGCACTAAGACAGCTAAGGAACTGTGGGATACCCTTCAAGCCGAGTATGGTATTGATGATTGTGGAATCAATAGGTTCACTATATCGAGTTTTAATAACTACAAGATGAAAGATGAAAAACCTATAGGTGATCAAATTCATGAATTTAAAGACTTATTGAGAGGGGCTGAAAAAAGTGGAACCATCTTTAGTGAAGACTTTAAGATTTCTTGTCTCATAGATAAACTTCCACTCTCTTGGACCAACTTTGCCCAAACCCTTAGGCATAAACAAGGTGAGCTGACTTTGACCCAAGCCATTAATTCCCTTAGAGTGGAGGAAAAACATAGGTGTGGATTCTCTAAATCCAAAACTTTCTAAGGTGAACCTAGTTGAAAACAACCACGACAACAATAATAAGAATGGGAGGAATAACAAGTGGAATAATAATAATAATAATAATAATAATAATAATAATAATAATAGGAATCCCAATAGGATCAACTTTCAACCTAGGGGTAGAAACTTCAAGAATAATAGGTATAATCAAAACTATGGATTTCATAATAAGAACAACTCTAAGGCTTAAGGAGGAAGGACATGATATGCTTTGTTTGTGGAAGAACCAACCATTTGGCTAAGGACTGTTTCTACAAGAAGACCAAACCCTATAATTCTAAGCCAAGTCAAAGGGTTCATAAAGCTCAAGTCAATATGTTGGAGGATCAAAATGCTAATGCCGAAACTTCTTTCAGGTATAGTTCTCCCTTAGTTAATTTCACTTACCAGAAATCAAGTGGAGGAAGTGTAACCCTAGGAAATGATTCTGTCGCACAAGTGCTTGGAATTGGAGATGTGGAACTTAAGATGACATCAGGGAAGACTTTGACTCTTAGAGAAGTGCGACATGTTCCTGAAGTGAGGAGAAATTTAGTTAGTGGCTCATCTTTAGTTCAACAAGGTTACAAAGTTGTTTTAGAGTCGAATAGGGTTGTAGTCTCTAAGAATAATGTATTTATTGGAAAATGTTATGTTTGTGATGGTTTATTCAAACTCAATGTATTTAGTGAAGTCAATAAAATTTCTCCTTCTCCTCATGTTTTAAATGTTGAATCTTGTAATGTGTGGCATGGAAGATTGGGTCATATTAGTTTGCAAAAGATGAAAAGAATGATGAACCTTAACCTTATTCCTAAATCCCTAGTAGACATTAAACATAAGTGTGAAATATGTGTACAAGCCAAGCAACCTAGGAAACCTTTTAAAAGTGTAGAAAGGAACTCTCAACTCTTAGAATTAAAGTTTGGTGTCAAACGATTTTGAGAATCCGTTTCACTTTCAAACGATTTTTGGGAAGGAAAAAAAAAGTTTTATTTTCTACAATTTTATTTATTTATTTATTGTAATGATATGGGGGAGGGGAGAATCAAACTTAACCAATACCTTGAAGATGACTTAAATGTAAAGTTCTTTGCCACTAAAATTATGTCTCACGTGGTACTCGTGTTCATTAAATACCCATACCACAAATTACCTTAAACTACGGCTAATGATAATACCAAAGCAGCAATTGTTAATGTTAGAGGAAAAATTGTCACTTAAAATTTTAGCGAGAAAAAAACAACTGTCACTAAATCTTTTAGCGACAAATTTTGCTTTGACATTAGCACTTACTACTTTGACATTAGCATTTTCCAACAGTAGCAATTACTAATATCAAAGCAAAAGGTGTCACTAAACTTAGCCTCTAAGTTGTGGTCCACCAGTGTGGACGTCTAAAACGGCTAATATAACTAGTGTGTCACAAATGTGAAACTTACTCCTTTTGGTTTGATTGTAAAATAGAATTGAATTGAATTAGAGAGAAAAGAAAAGAATATAATAGAATTGATTTGTAATTTTAATTCTCATGTTTGGTTTAAAACATAAATGAAATGAAATAAATCATAGTGATTTACTACGTTGCCCAGATAAAAAGATGAGGTGTGATATATGTAGGGGTAATTTTGGTATATCACATTATTTTATTTAAAATGAAATCGTTTCTCACTAAATCCTATCAAAGTGACATAATTTATTTTTGGGCTAAAACAAAAATTGGGGAGAATTGGCTAAAATCGAAAATTAATTCTTTTATCAAACCAAACACAAAATTTATCGCAAACAAGAATTGCAAACCATTTTTTTTTTCTTGTTTGTGGCAAACCAAACAAACTTTAGAACGTAAATTGCCAAAAACTACAATTTACCCCAAATAAAAATTGCAATGGAGTAGTGCTACATACACACTTTTTGACACCCAGCTTTAAATACATGTACCATGCGCTGTGTAAGTGTTGCACAAAAAATTATGAAAAATTCAATCATCACAAGGTACATGTGTTTAAAGAATAGTATGTCAATAAGTATGTGTGCCAAATATTTTCCATTGAAAAGTACTATTTATTCTAAGAATTGCCGTGTACACCGTTAATTTTACTATATACACCCAAATTTTTTATTTTAATCATTTTTCTTTCTAAAATTCTAACTTTAGTAAAGTTGAACGGTGTAAGTAACAAAATTAACATTATATATAGCAATTCCCATTATTCTCTTGACCACTTTCTCATTGACCAAATTAACAAGAATCAAAATTAGTGTTTACCTTTCAATGGAATTTCACCATTTTCAATCAATTCCACCATTCTGAAACAAGCCCAGAAAGAACAAGCACTGACCGTCCGGAAATAAATCAAAGGAATCCCCATCTCCAAAGCAAAATCACCAGCAGAGCTCAAAACCCCATCCGCAATCAAACAGGTCACCGGCCGCCGCCGCCCGTCTTCACCAAACCAACCAGTCTCAACCATCATCTCTTTAAACAGGGGTCCCGTCACGGCCTTAACAGCGGGCATGATCTCCATCACGCGCTCGCCTGCGCGTGGGTGATCGTCGGGTAGGCCGTCGGAGATGGTCTTGAATTGGAAGCCGGAGTATTGGGATAGGCGTGTTTGAGCGGTGGAGTGGCGGAGGAGGCGGCGGTGGGAGAAGTCGGAGACTAGCATGGTGACATGGAGGCCGGAGAGAGAGAGGAGCTCAGAGAGCTTGAGCATCGAGTTGACGTGGCCTTGGATGGGGAGTGGGAAGATGAGGACGTGAGGTGGGAGAGAGAGTGAGTGGTCTGGCTGGTGACCCATTGAACAAATTTCGAGAGAGAGGTGTTGATTGAATTGGGGGCCGCATGTTTGGCTAATTATAGGGGAATGTTTGGCTAAAGTCACTGATTTATTAATTAATTTAATATAATAAGGGGACTCTTTCCGTTCACTGGTTTATTTGCTTAACGAAGAATCATATCCCCTCGTGGCCCGCGAGGATGAATTATTAAAGGGACACCTCTTCAGTACTGTTATTACAATATCATTGGTGTCATTCGTCTCACAAATGTATAATAAAATTACTTTTGTAAAAGTAATTTTTTAAAAATTGTCTAATTTTACTGTTTATTTATGAGGGGGACAACACCAACAATACTGTAATAACAGTACTGAAGTGATGTCCTTATTAAAGCATCTCTAGCGGTGTTTAGTTAATTGTATGGGCTAAATTAAGTTTTTATACATAGGAGTAAAATTCTACAGCGTTATAAAGAGGTGACCGACCAAGCATTAGCCGGCAAATTGCTTTTTCTTTTATATATATATATATAAATTTTGATACGGCGTCGTTTAGTTCCTCTATCACGTTATGACACGTGGTAAGGGAGTCGCACAAGTTGAACAGATCCATATAGTCGTTGGGCTAAGAGGACGTGATCACTCTCGTTCCAGGAATGTAGGAGCAAGCAGCCCATGATTCGAAGAAGTGGGACATGTGGCAAAACCTACAGTGGCCCAACCCAACGGCACGTTAACAAAGTAGTGGAAGACTGCGCCGAAAAGGCCGCAACCTGTTAAAACTATCCCCTATTTATATCCTGGCAAATGGACAAGTAAGGTACACAGTCTCACCCTTACTGAATTCCAATTACCCTTTCTCTTCCCTTGCGACTAACTTAGTCATCGGAGGAGACTCAGGGAACCCAACCCCCCTTGAGTCTTTCCCTTTCCTTGTGTGCGGGGTCCGCTCTGAGGAATTATCAATTGCTTTTTCTGTTCTTATCCATTGTCAGCACTACCTGAAACCAATTACATCAATTAGCGCCGTCTGAGGGAAACGAAATTAGTTCCCCTTTCTTCACCTCTTTCTACTTTTGATTCAGGCACAATGGTGGTTTCTACAAGATTTACTTCATCCCGACCTTCTCACCACGACAATCAGTATCTCCTACAAGGAAACTTGAATCATGTTGCTCCGAAAACATCTACTGGGGAAGACCCTATACGTCAGCCCACTCAGCCAGCGGCAATAAAGCAAATGATGCAGCAAATCAAGAGCGTGACAGATACAGTGCAGGCTTTGGTTCAGCAGCAAGCAAGCAATGTCCCAACTAGTAGGCAATCAGCTTAATACCCCTAAGGAGCACAAGGAGGATGACCACCTCACCAGGACAGCTCATAGCTCAGCAGCCAGATGTACCAACGAATTCCGTAATAAAGATGGGGAGCAAGTTGATGAATCTGGAGATCATCGCAAGGATCCAGAGGGCAATTTGATGAACAACCCTAAGGGTAATTCAAGGGATCAGCCAAAGGCAGGTCAAGTGGAGGAAGACACACGTGAGGCATTACAGCTTAAAGCTAAACAAGAGCTGCAGGAGCTTTGGGGGCAAGGAGGGCCCCCATTCGTCAAGTCAATCACAGAGGCCGCCCCCCCCCCCCCCCCCCCCCCCCCCCCCCCCAAAAAAAAAAGGGTTTGCCTTATCGAAACTGGCCATGTACGATGGAAAAACTGACTCGGCGGAATACCTGAGCCATTATCAACGAGCCATGGCCTTATACAGCCACAGCAAAGCTTTAATGTGCCGAGCTTTTTCAAATACGCTCACCGACACGGCGTTGTCATGGTTTAACCACCTTTCATCTGGGTCAGTTACTTCATTTGCAGACCTAGGGGTAAAATTTATCAATCAGTTCCTTACTAGTAAAAAGATCAGGAAGGGACCGGGTCATATGCTGACCATCCGCCCAGCCAAGGGCGAGGGACTGAGGGATTATATCACAAGGTTTAATGCTGAGCTTAATACAATGGAAATATGCGACCAAGGCTTCGCCAACTCAGCGTTGAAAGCAGGGCTCCACCCTGGAATCTTCCTTACCTCCATCAGCAAAAATCCCCACAAAAATCATGTGGAGCTATTGGCACGGGCCAATAAGTATATACTAGTGGAAGATATGAACCTAGCCAGGAAAGAGCTGAGGCACATGATAGATCCCAAACCTCCAAAGAAGGAATCCAAGGATGAAAGGAAGAGGCATCACCTGATAAGCCACCCAGAAAGGCAGACTTTAAAAGGCCAGAAATGTACACTACGCTCAACGCACCCCTCTCCCAGATCTTGGATCAGTCCATGGGAAGAGAGGATTTTAGATGGTCGGAGCATTTGAAATGAGATCCTCAGAAAAGAAACAGGTCACGATATTGTGACTTCCATAAAGATCATGGACACACCACAAACAAATGCAAGATCCTCAAGCATGAAATTGAGGAGCTCATCAAACGAGGAAAGCTTCGTCAATACATTGCCGGTAGTGATGATAGACCTGGAAGGCGTGCAGAAAGGCGGGATGGTTGAGATGTTAGAAGGGATAGGAATCAGGATCAGATTCCTCAACCACAACATGATCAGTCCAACGTTATACATATTGTTCATGGAAGATCTAGGAACTCAGGGGAATCTAACAGAGCCAGAAAGAGACTGGCTCGGGAAGCCCGATATCCCCCTATGCGAATTTTTAGTTTTGAAAAGGAGCCTAGGGTGGAACCGTGCATTATTTTAACCAACCAAGACCTGGTCAGAGTCCATCTCCCACATGAGGACGCTCTGGTCATTTTCTTGAGAATATCCAATTTCGATATCAGAATAATCCTTATCGATAATCGGAGCTCGGTCAATGTCTTTTTCCTATCTACTCTGAAAAAATGGATTTTAACATGAGAAGAATAGAGCTGGCCAAATCTAATCTGACCAGTTTCAGTAGAGAAGTTAAGGTACTTGAGGGCCGCGTGATGTTTCCGATCACCATAGGAGAAGATTCTAACTATATCACGACCTTGGACGAATTCATCGTGGTGAACTTCTTCCCTCATTACAACATAATTATGGGAAGGCAAGGACTCCATGACTTGGGGATAATACCTTCATCCTTCCATTAGTTCATTAAGCTGATCATTCGAGAAGAAGTTATAACCATCTGGGGTGATCAAAAAGAAGCTAGAGAATGCGGGTGTACAGCGCTTAAGTCATCAAACGCTAGATATCAATCACTGAGACCTCCCCACTTAGAGGAGGAAGGTCAGGATCAGTTGACCTCACGAGTGGACGAGGACCTGGATACAGAAAGGCCCCTAGTATTGGAACCGAACGAAGAAGTAGAGGTGTTTTCAATCAGAGAGCTTTACCCCCTCAAAAATGTCAAGATCGAAACTCAACTCCATACCCAACACAGGCAATCGCTCGTCTCTTTCGTGAAAAAACATGTGTCAACCTTTGCCTGGTCAGCACAGGACCATGTTGGGATTGACCCTTAGGCTATCATACACCACCTCTCTATCGACCCTTCCCATCCTCCGATCAGGCAGAAAATGAGGACCTTTGCCCCAGAAAGGAACGAAATAATTGATGCTGATGTAAGCAGATTTCTGGAAGCGGGACACATCAGGGAAGTTCGCTACCCGGCATGGGTGGACAACACAGTGGTGGTCCCTAAGAAATGAGGAAAATGGAGAGTCTGCATAGACTACATCGACTTAAATAAGGCCTGCCCGAAGGATAGTTTTCCCATTCCTAAGATAGATCAGCTAGTGGATTCAATAGCTACGAATGAATTGCTATACTTTATGGATGCGTACTTAGGCTATAACCAGATCAAGATGGACCCTTTGGATCAGGAAAAAACTTCTTTCATTACCAACAGAGGCCTCTATTGTTACAAGGTTATACCATTCGGGTTAAAGAACGTTGGGGCAACCTACCAGAGGCTGGTCAACATGATGTTCCGAGATCATATTGGAAAATCAATGGAAATTTATATTGATGATATGTTCATGAAAAGCAAGCACGATGAAGACCACATCAACCATTTAAGGGAAACATTTGAGATCCTTCAGAAATTCCACTTGAAGCTTAATCCTGTCAAATGCGTATTCGGGGCCTCAGTAGGAAAATTCTTAGGCTTCTTGGTATCTCAAAGAGGAATAGAAGCAGATCCAGGTCAAATCGAGTCCTTGATAGAGATGAAGTCCCCCAGGGCGAAAAAAGATATTCAATGTTTGAACGGCAGATTAGCGACGCTACACCGTTTTATCGCAAAAGCTTCGGACAAATGTCTTCCCTTCTTCAAAGCTTTACGAGGGGGAGCAATGTCTGAGTGGACGCCGAAATGTGAAATCGCGTTTCAGGATCTTAAAATCTACTTGGGAAGTCTGGAATTGCTATCAACACTGGAACACAATGAGCCTCTGTACCTATACCTGGGCGTCTCAGACTATGCCGTCAGCTCGGCTTTGATCATGAAGGTTCAGAAGATATAGAAGCAAATTTACTATGTGAGCAAGACATTCCTAGAAGCTGAAAAAGGTACACATGTCTCGAAAAACTGGTTTATGCTTTGGTCGTGTCAACAAGGAAACTCGGGTCGTACTTCCAAGCACACACCATTATCTTGCCCACAGATCATCCTCTGCGACCTGTACTCCATAAGTCGAAAACTTTTGGAAGATTGGCCAAGTGGGCTGTGGAGCTTGGAGAGTTTGAAATCCGCTTTGAGCCCAGAACAGCTATAAAAGCCCAGGCCTTGGCTGACTTCGTGGCAGAATTCACCAGAGAAGGCTCCGCTACAAACTTGATCCCAGGACCGTAGCAATGAGAGTTGTACACTGACGGAGCATCAAACAAGAAGGGATCTGGATTTGGCATTGTCCTAAAAACCCCAGAGGGAAAGGTATTGGAGAAATTAGTGGCTTTTGGTTTCATGGCCTCGAATAATGAGGCCGAGTATGAAGCATTGATCATTGGCTTACAGCTAGCCAAACTATGCGGAGCCTTGACCCTCAAAGCTTATTGCGATTCACAGTTGGTGGTCGGCCAAACAGGTGGCGAATTCAAAGTAAAAGAAATGAATATGCAAGCCTATCACTCAATTGTTCAGAGGTTGATCCAGGACTTCCAGGGGTTCACCTTGCAGAAAATCCCAGGACAAGAAAATGGTCGGACAGATTGGTTAGCCAAGTTGGTAGCTTCTGGGGAACCATCTCTGGATCCAGCAATCAAGATAGGTTTCCAGGAAGCTCTAAGTACTCAATCTCCAAGGAGCATGAATCTCAACGACACTGAGGATCTTCCAGGATCATGGATGGAACCTATTTTTGACTACATAAGAGATGGGAAGCTACCTGACAACAAGCAGCAATCAAGCAAACTGAGAATTAGGGTAGCACGCTATGTGATCTTAGATGGGGGTGATGTACTAGAGGTCCTGCTCATAGCCTCTTCTCAGATGCTTGACTCCATACCAAGAGAATTATGTCCTCAGGGAAATTCATGATGGAGTTTGTAGGAACCATGTCGGTACTAGAACTTTGGCCCACCGAGCTCTAACACTGGGATATTACTGGCCCAGTATGAAGTCCGATGCATAGGAATTGGTAAAAAAGTATGATAAATGTCAGAGGTTTGCAAAGTATGCACACCAGCCTCTGCAGCCAATGACTCCAATCCAGAGCCCTGGCCATTCATGCAAAGGGATATAAATATTGTGGGTCCCCTCCCAACAACTAGAGGAGGGAAGAAGTTTGTGGTTATCACTGTGGATTACTTTACAAAATGGGTAGAAGCAAAAGCATTGTCTAAGATAGGTCAAGCCGACATAAAAAATTTTGTATGTAAGAGCATGGTATGCAAATTTGGTGTCCCCCACATCCTGATAACGGATAATGAGACCCAATTCGAGGGATCACTTTTCCAGCAGTTTTGTGAAGGTCTGCAGATCAGACATCATTTCTCGTCTCTTAGGCACCCCTAGGCTAACGGCCAGGCAGAGGTAACAAATAGAACTATCCTTGACGCCATATGAAGAAAAGGCTCGAAGGGGCTAAAGGACGTTGGCTGGACGAACTACCAGAAATACTATGGTCATATAGAACCACCAGGAGAACAACTATGGGAGAAACGCCTTTTACCTTGACCTATGGGACGGAGGCGGTCCTACTAGTTGAAATCAGTATGCCTACTGTCAGAACTAAATCTATACCTACAATGGAGAAGCAAGGTCTGCAACTCGCCGTTGAATCATAGACTAGTCAGGGCTTGCAACAGAATTTGAATCTTCTGGAAGAAGCCAGAGACCAGGCCTTGCTCCGACTAGCAGCCTACCAGCAGAGGGTCGCATGCTATTTTGACAAATGGGTGAAGCCCCAGACGTTCAACCTTCGGTATTTGATGTTAAGAAGGGTTTTTTCCAAACAACAAACATCCCACCAAAGGAAAAATGGCTCCCAATTGGGAAGGGCCATACAAAGTGGTCAGGGTAAACAGACCAGGAATGTATTGGTTGCAAGATATGGATGATAGACCAGTCCCAAGGCCTTGACATGCTGAACATCTTAGAAAATATTATGTGTAACATGCTACCATTTTATTTAGTTCTTTATTTAATTCTTTTTTCTTTCAAGCACAATAAATTAAGCAGCTAGCGTTTTTTCTTATTTCCACGTGGTCTACCACGATTGCGTGGTTTACTAATTCAAATTTTATATCCTGGGAGAATCCTGCTGCCTAAGTATGCGAGTACTGGAAAAATTAACATTAAACCAATGCAAAGCACCTCGTTTATTCATGTATAACTATCACCATAACAAAAAAAACAAGAAAAAAAAAGGAGAAGGCGAATAAAAAGAAATTCCTTAAGTCCCCTTATCCTTTAGGGCCTTGATTTCTTCCTCCAAGACCTTTACCTTGGCCACCAACTCTTTGAAATTAACCTCTAAAGTGTGAAAGTCCACCTCCTGCATGACAGACTCTATCTATAGAAGGGCACCCTGTCGCTCCACTTTTTGTTGGCGTTCTTCCAAATTCTCCAGCGAAAGGCTTGGCTAGGAGCTAGGCATATCAGGACTAGCATGCGCTCCCGGTCGAGCCCTCTTCGGCTTAGGGTGAGATTCTGCCTCGGTGACTTTTTCTTTCCCCTTCCTGGACGGAGCTGGCAGCTGATCAAGATCCTCTAAAGAATCAGCATTGGTGGATAGAGCATTCGGGCCTTCGATCGGGGCAGCCTTGTTCATCGGATGCGAGCCATAAGCCATGGATTTGGTGATCCGACATGATCCAAAAGCGACTACAGCAGGAGCTGTGACCGGGGCATCACCGCCAACCTCATGAACAGGACCTGCACCATCGATAGGGATTACCAAATCAGAAAACGAAAGGTTGGCTTCAACAGCTTGGTCGATTGCATCCTCGTTGGCTCCAATAATGGCAATCTCTCGAAAAGCAGCATTGGACTCCTTGCAGAGCACGGGATCAAAGAATTGAGGGGGATAAATAGAAGGATCAACCAGCCAATTCCCGGAATCCACTATTTTGGGAAATTGATGCCAATTCTTATTCGGGTAATCTAAACCCCAGACAAGGTGCTTCCCCTCGATCCCAACTTGCAAGTAAGGATCCCCTCGGTCAATATTGAGGGTATAACAGTAGGCAATCTCACCAGACCGGAGCACTATGCCAAGACGCTGGCACAAAGCACTGACCCCCTAAAGAAGTCGTGCAAGGTTTGGGCGACATTTGCTTAATGGGAAGCGTAACCCTTGGAGAAGATCACAAAATAAGGCAGGAAGAGGGAAACGCAGCCCCACTATCAATAACAAATAGCTGCTAATAACGACCGAAGGGAAGGCCACATCTTTCCCCTCAACAAAAGGGCGAATTTCAACGTCAATGGGAATTTCGCAATCCCTTCTAAAAGAAGCAAGTCCATCATCGGAAGATAAGTTAACTCGAGAAGCCATGAGCAATCGTAAAGAACGTGAAGGTTGCAAGAAGATATGTAACCAGTTACGGAAGGTCCAAGTGTGAGACCCGAACCTGAAAAGAATATTAAAATAATAAATCATTTACTCTATTAAGCTGAACTGAGTTGTTTAAAATTTAATTTTTAGTGATTTGATTATTTAAGCTGAATTGTTAATAAATTTTTTTATGCTGAGCTATTAATTATTAAATAATTATGCGTTGGGTTAGAACTGGAAAATTCTATTTTTGGGGATTTTGAGTTAGGAAATATCTCTTTTTGGGGGTAATAAGATGATATGGGAAAATTTGGGAACTCTGGGAACTCATGTGCCTGTTTTAAAGAAAGTTGGGAGGTGTTAAGCATAATTTTTAAAAAAGTTGAAAATCAATTTTAAGGGAGATACGTTAGTCTCCTTTACTGTATAGTGAGAGGGTTTACAGTGAAGAGGAAGAAAAGAGAAAGAGAGGAAGAGGGGAAGAAGAAGAAGAAAAAAAAGAAGAGTAAAGGGAAGAAGACATAAAAATTAGGAAGAAAGGGAGGAAACTTCATTTTCTACACCCTAAGTAAGTGAAATTGGTTGAAAGTGTGAATTGGGATTTTTTAATTCTTTCCTTAGAATATGAAATTAAGAGATTAAAGTTGTAAATTTATGTTTTAGAACTTGCTTAAATACTCCTTGATATGTATATATGGTGTGGTATGAATTTTTTCATGTTAAACTTGAATTTTGAGCAAGTTTGTAAAATGTGTTTTTAGGGTTTGGTAGAAATCCGAAAATTGGGGATTTGTGGGGTTGATTTTGATAGTAAATATGTGTTTTATATGCCTTGGGTGATATGTATACCATGTATGGCAAGTTTTGCTTGAGTATTGTTGATTTTGCAATTGTTGGGGTGTTGAAATTTAAGGGTTTTTAATAAATCTGAAAATTGAGTTTTTTTTTTTGGGTTTTGATTTTGGTGTTTTTGGTGTTGAGAGTATGTTATTAATGTCTTGAAACACTCCTAGTTCAAGTCTTGAAAGGATTGAGTTGGGTTTGAGGTGATAACCACCATGGATGAAATTTAAAGTTTTTGGTTCTTATGGGTTATTGAAAATTGTTGTTTCAAATCTATTTGTCGGTTGATTTTTGTTGTTATAATGATGTTTTTAATGCTTTGGATTACTCTTACAACAAGTTTTGAAAGAGTTGAGTTGGGAAGAGTAGTAGAGATTAGTGTGTGTTCTTGGTATAGTGTGTGTTCTTGGTGTAGTGTGTGTTTTTAAAATTCTAGCTTATGGGTCTTACTTGGTTTGTAAAAATTGTTGATTATGAGTTGATATTTAAATTTGCTAGATGCTAATAACATATTTGAGAAGCATATAGATAATGTTAGTTTTGAGTTTGGAAGAATTGGGTTATGATTTGGGTAAAACACCATTGAAGATGTTTTTGAGCTTTAGAAGCAAGAAATGGGTTCTTGATTTTTTATTTGATGGTTGTAGTGAACAATGTTAGATGTGGGTTTGTTTTTTAATGCATTGTGAATATTATTTTGAGTTATATGTCATTGAAAACTTATGTCTCCAAGAGTTGGTAGAACTTGAAAGCCTCCATGGAAGAGTTGTTTATATATATATATATATAAACTTCACTTGGGTAGAGAGAGAAAGTTAGAAATTAGGGGCTATTTGAGTGTGATTTTGGGAATTTGGATTGTTTCAATTACAACTTGAACTTCTTAAATTTTTACTTACTATGGAAGTTGTTTCTTTCTACATTTTTATTTATTATAGAAGTTTATTTTTACTTACTAGTTATGAAGTTGAAGTTTGAGAAATATAGATTCTTTTTCCATTAGAAAGCCTAAGTTGTTAATTTTTTTGTTGTTATTATAAGATTTCTGAATTATTATCTAAATTGATATTATATTTGCTATGAAATCTAATTTTTAAGATTTCAGGGACCGAGGCTAGTAGTAGCGGACCCAAGGAGGTGACCGAGGACCAATTAGAAAGGTGAATTTTACTCGCTTGCCGAATTTGAGGTTGGTCTTCTATATATTGCTGTATTGTAATTTATGTTTATATACATAGCTGGCATGACATAAACTGTATGTTGTGCACTTGCATTGCTGAGCTGTTAAACCAAGTAGCTGAAAACTTGGTAATAAGCTGCGAAAGGCTAAATCTGATGGGCCCGGTGTGTGAGTCACGACATGTATGAGTTGCATTTTAATATTGCATACATGATGTGTTTGTGCTGTGCTGGGCTGTTTATATGCTTAAACTTGCATATTGTTTTATCTAATTGCCGTGAGCCGTGGTTTTGCTCACCCCCACACAGATTTCCTGTGCAGGTACCCCTTTTATGAAGCTGAATTAGGAATTGACTGCCATAGGTCTGGGGTTGCTATGGGTTGACCACAAGAGTGGTATTTTGTCGAAAATTTGTAAAATAGAGTTTAGTTGTAACTTTGTTAAGATGTTGTAAACACTTAAATTTTAAGTTTGGTTGTGTTGGATTAGTTTAATGTATAATACTTGGGACGTGTGAATTTTTAAACTCTCTAATAAGGTGTTCTTGTATAAGTCTGTTAATCACATGTTTAATTTAATATTGTTGATTAGTTGAGTTGTACAAGCAGGTATTTCGACCACGGGGGGTCAAGGTGCCACACCAAGAGCCTATATAAAGATTTTGAAACCTTTTGTGGTACGTCTCCCAATGTGTGCTAATGATGATGGCAATAAACGGCGGGAATAAACTAGCACCGTCAGATTAAACTGCTAGCATATGGACGGTTCGATTCAACGAATCTACCAAAAAGAATGTGGCAGTTGAGATCTTACGAGATCAAGTGCATTTAATGCGATATGACGGCCCATGTCAGCACGGGCCCACATAATAAAGATTTTTCCTAAGTGTTCAGGTCAGGTCAAACTTTCACGCTCTAGACCTAACCTCAAATCTAGAAAAATCAAGAAAGAAAGATTTTTCCTAAGTGTTCAGGTCAGGTCAAGCTTTCACGCTCTAGACCTGACCTCAAATCTAGAAAAATCAAGAAAGAAAGATTTTTCCTAAGTGTTCAGGTCAGGTCACACTTTCGCGCTCTAGACCTGATCCCAAATCTAGAAAAATCAAGAAAGGAAGATCTTTCCTAAGTGTTCAGATCAGGTCACGCTTTCATGCTCTAGACCTAACCTCAAATCTAGAAAAATCAAAAAAGGAAGATTTTTCCTAAGTGTTCAGATCAGGTCACGCTTTCACCTGGCCTCAAATCTAGAAAAATCAAGAAAGAAAGAATTTTTCTAAGTGTTCAGGATAGGTCACGCTTTCACGCTCTAGACCTGATCTCAAATATGGGAAAATCATATAAAAGATACTCGGCCAATCTTGAAATTGGGAAAATCATAAAGAAAAAAGAAAGAAGTACCTACAATCATGGTGCAAAAGCAAAGTTATGTTCATAACATTTACATAAGGGGGGATAACACAACACAAAATACAAAAAAAAAATTTGAAAAACAAGCTATTGCTTTGAAGAAATTTGATCAGTGCTAGCAACGACAACAACATTTTCTTCAACAAAAGGAGCATCCTCAGAACCAGGATCCAAGGCCAAAGCACTAGCATCTGCTTCATCAAAATCTTCTGCAGTAGCAAAAGCTGGGCTGAAGTCGATATCAGGAAATAGGTCCCTTAACCTCCCTGAAATCACCAGCTCACACTCACGCCAACCCTGATCATAACCCTCGTTCACCAATGAGGTACCCATGGCCACTATGTCATCTGATTTTCCTTAAAATAAGCAGCAGCTGCGGCCTTCTTCTCATCCTCCATGTTTTCTCTCAGTTTGGTTGCAACCTCCTTTTCAGCCTTAAGAAGCGCTTCAGCTGCTTCAGCCCTTTTCAGAGCATCCTCCAATTGAAGCTAAAATGATACGAGCTGGGAGTCTACAGTCGCTTTCTCCAAATTTATTTTGGAAAGATTGGCTCGGAGAGCGTCGGCCCTGGCTGTTTTGGTAGAAATCTTTCTTACTTGCTCCGCTAAGAGGTCCTCCAATAGTAGCAGTCATGAAAGCACCCTGAAACAAAAAGGAAATTCAGAAAGCAATGACAAAGGGGTGGCCCAAAATCATAAATTACCTCAAGCTAAGCATTGATACAAGATTGAAGGAATCCCAGTTTCTTCACCAGATCCACTGATCTTGAAAACTTTGTAGCCAATTTTTTTACAATATGCCTCAATATAGGCGTTAGCAGACTTGCCCCCTGTCACGCCCCAGCGTAGCAAAAATAAGGAAAATTTTTCATTTCCATTTTGGACCCGTAGGTCATGACAGGTGAGGGATCGCTTGTCCTGTACTTTGCTTAACATGTACCAGAAAACAGAGTATATAAAGCAACAAGGAAGGAAATATAGATCAACATTACAAACTTAGTTAATATTACATTGTCTCAAATAAAAGTATTTCTTAAGGCACAAGCCGCCTTATTCAAATTAAAACAGTATTCATATATTTTATTACAACTTTAATAAATTATAAAAGCAGCTCAGCAGACTTCTCTAGCTGGCATAATCATATAATCCTGCATAGCCATCTCCTGGACATTTTGGGTGTCTAGGACAAAATAAAGTCATCAGCTAATGAAAGCCGAGTGAGCATAAAGAACACACAAGCAATGTATATAAAAGCACATTAACTGTCTTTGCATTTAGTATTTTACAGTACTGTTAGTCCATTATTCTAGTCGTCACATATATACAATAAATGAATAATTAAATCAATTATATAAAACCATGCATGAACAATGTAACCACCTCATCTTACTGACTCTTTTATCTTGACCACAACCTCTCGACTCATTCGGTTCGCCAGAACCATCCGGCACGAGGCCGTTATTTTAGATCGGTCTACCGTATCCGAGTCGGCCTGGACACGACCTGATTGGCCTGTCGTATCTGAATCGACCTGGGCTCAATCCTTCCTAATCAATCTACCGTATCCGAGTCGGCCTGGAATAATTAAGGTAACACAAGACTCTGACTGGCCTACCGTATCCGAGTCGGCCCGGGCTCAATCCTTCCTAATTAATCTGCCGTATCCGAATCGGCCTAGAATAATTAAGGTAACACAACTCAAGACACCCTTTCTTTACTTATTTCTCACAATGTATATGTTGACCCAAACGACCCCTTATCAACATGCCAACTCGACTATGCACGTGTATGACTTATTCCATTTACGATTTTCTTTAACATGACAGTGGTTGTTTTAAACATGTGATTATTATCAAGTGAACCAATTTAGCTGACGGCGTAATTTTCGGTGTCATAGAATTTTTATTACAATTTTTAGAAGATAAAATAATATATAAATTTAGTCACAAGGCCCTTCTTAATGACATAAATATATAAAAGTAGAGGGTATATGCTTTGACATTATTCTTAATAAAAACAAGGCATTAAAATGCAATTCTGCTATTTTTCCATAAATTTAGAAGTACCAAAGGTATTTTGAAATAATTAAAATATTAGTTAAACAACCACTAATTTATTCATTAACAACATCAAGTCCTAGTTTTATAATTTGATAAATTTATAAAACTGTATAAAAATGACCTCTAACATGTTAACAATAATACAGAATTTAATAGAGTCAACAAGTGCTTTTAACACTTATTTTATACTAATATATTTACTATTTATTTTTATGATAAAAATAATAATTTACAAACTTATATGTAAGTAGCAAGTATTAAACTCCCAACCTTGGGGTCAAGGAACTAACCAATCAACAAACTATTTCAAGGGGGACTAATTGGGATCCTAATATTTCATTGTTAATTGACAGAATGAGTTTTTGTTAACATTTTTGGTACCACTAATTTTGTACCTCCATGGCTATATATACATATCTATACATATTCACTTATTTTCGAAACCTACGGATAGCGCGTAATGACTTAAATTACATTAAGAGTGGGTTCAAAAGACTCACCGTTCTTCGTAGTGGCTGGACTAAGAGACTGAAAGATTTCGTAAATATCCGTAATATAAGCGTTGAGCTATAATGGCAATGGAGCTCCTACTGTGATGTTCTTCCTTTTCTACTTGGCACTTGTAGAATTGTATTGTGCGAGTGAGTGAGTGAGTGAGTGAGAGAGCTACTGAGAGCTTGAATGAGAGACATGTGTGAAATGCTTTGTGTGTTATGTTCTTATATATAGATTTCCATCAGTATAGTAAGTTTGTTTTGTGGCTCACAATGAAGCACACACCTCTCGTTTTAAACCATGTAAATTTTCATCATTGAGCTCCAATCAGTAACAAAAGGTGTGGTAAAAAAACTTGTACACACATCACATATATTATCCACATACGGATCATCATTGCAATCCAATGATTTGAATCAGTTTGGTTAGTTCGATTAGCCCGATTTGGTCAGTTAGCTAATTAAAATGTCCCAAATAAAATCATTAGGGACAAAGATGTAGGCGATGTGATATTATATTTTATTAATGGTTCTAATCCCAAATCATAGGGTAACTTGGGGGCGCAGTCTTAAGTAGTAATAACAAAATTAAAATTACTAAGGGTTGTAAAATTAAAGGCATTTCATTATTAAATGTTAACACAAACATTATTTATTTATTAAAAATAATACCATAACTACAAATAGTACACACTAATAAAATAGAAAATGACATTTTATTTATTATTAGGGACGCGAAAGTACAGGTTGCTACATCACTCCCCCCTTAATAGGGATTCCGTCCTGGAATCTAAGCTGACTAATCTTGAAACAACTCTGGGTACTTAGTTCTCATTTCTGTTTCTAACTCCCAAGATGCCTCATTCTCATCATGATACTTCCACTGAACTTTCACTAGAGGAATGTCTTTGTTCCACAGCTTCTTCGTACTGTGATCTAGAATATACACAGATCTCTCTCTATAGGTGACATTGTCATGGATCTCTATGTCATTGAAGTCAATTGCATGTGAAGGATCTCCCTTGTATTCCCTCAACATGCTGATATGAAAGACATCATGTACTCCAGACATCTTTGGTGGCAATGCCAGTCGATATGCTACTTTTCCAACACGTTCCAGTATCTCAAATGGTCCAAAGAATCGAGGCGACAACTTACCTCTCTTTTGTCCAAAACGTACTACTCCTCGAATTTGTGAAACTTTCAAGAGTACATGATCTCCGACAGCAAACTCTTTGTCCTTTCTATGTTTATCTGTGTAGCTCTTTTGTCTACTCTGTGCGGCACGCATCATATCTTTCACAACTGTGATCATTTCGTTGGTCTCTCTAACCAAGTCTAGTCCCAACAGCTCCTTGTCTCCAACCTCTGCCCAACAAAGCGGGGATCGACACGGCCGTCCATACAATGCTTCAAATGGGGCCATTCCTTTACTTGAATGGTAACTGTTGTTGTAAGCAAATTCAATCAATGGAAGGTGTGTTTCCCATGAACTCTCAAAGTCTATAACACATGCCCTAAGCATATCTTCCATAACCTGATTAGTGCGCTCAGTTTGTCCATCGGTTTGTGGATGAAAAGCAGTACTTAAACTCAATGAAGTCCCTAAAGCTTCTTGAAGACTTTCCCAGAATCCTGAAGTAAACCGTGGATCGCGATCTGATACAATAGACACTGGTACTCCGTGTAGTCTTACAACTTGCTGAATGTACATCCTACTCATCTTCTCTACCGGGTAGGTCATACTGTAAGCGATGACGTGAGCGGACTTCGTCAAACGATCCACAATTACCCAAATAGCATCGTGGTGTTGTTGTATTCTGGGCAATCCAACTACAAAGTCCATTGTGATGTGCTCCCATTTCCAACCTGGAATAGGTAGGGGTTGTAATAGCCCTAAGGGTCTTTGATGTTCGGCTTTCACTTGTTGACAGGTCAGACATTTAGACACGAACTCGGCTACATCCCTTTTCATTCCTTCCTACCAGAAATTTCTCTTCAGGTCCTTATACATTTTTGTTCCTCCTGGATGAACTGTCAATCTCGACCTGTGTGCTTCTTCGAGAATATCCTTTCTTAGGCTGTCGGTGTTGATCACACATAATCTATTCCTGCACCGAAGTGCTCCATCGGTCCCAATTTTCCATTCCTCTAGGTCCTTTGCTGACATTTTCTGAAACCACATTTGAAGATCGGAGTCTTTCTTTTGCGCTTCCAAAATACGACTGATAAGTGTCGGTTGCACTACAAGGCATCAAAAGTGTTGTCCTTCGCCTTCTATAGACACTTGAACATCAAATTCAGCTATCGTTTCCAAAGCTTTCCATTCTCTAACCATTAGAGATGCAACCATTCCTCGAGGTTTTCGACTTAAGGCATCTGCGACTACATTAGCTTTACCAGGGTGGTATTCTAACGTGAAGTCATAGTCCTTAATCAATTCCATCCATCGGCGTTGCCTCATATTTAGCTCTTTCTGAGTAAATAAATACTTCAGACTCTTGTGATCAGAGAACAAATCAAACTTCTCTCCATATAGATAGTGTCTCCAGATCTTAAGAGCAAACACTACTGCTGCCAATTCCAAATCATGAGTCGGGTAGTTCAATTCATTTGGCTTCAACTGCCTTGAACCATAAGCGATAACCTTGCCGTCTTGCATAAGTACACATCCCAATCCTTGATAGGATGCGTCACTGAAAATATAAAACCTTTCACCATCTCTTGGTATTGCTAGTACTGGTGCCGTGGTAAGTCTTTCTTTCAATTCCTGGAAAGCCTCCTCACGCTTATCATTCCATTCGAACTTCACATCTTTCTTAGTCAAACTAGTCAAAGGGGCTGCTATTTTTGAAAATCCTTCTACAAATCTCCGATAGTAGCCCGCGAGTCCAAGGAAACTTCTGACTTTTGTAGGATTGGTTGGTCGTGTCCAATTTGAAACAGCATCAGTCTTTGATGAATCTACAGCAATTCCTTATTGTGAGACCACATGCCCTAGGAATTTCACCTCTTGAAGCCAAAACTCACACTTATTGAACTTTGCATATAAATGATGACTTTGAAGTGTCTGCAATGTGAGTCGCAAATGTTGTTCATGTTCTTCTGCTGTCCTTGAATATATCAAGATATCATCAATGAAGACTATGATGAATTGATCCAAGTAAGGCCTGAACACTCTGTTCATCAGATCCATGTGTTAGGAAACTGCTTTCCCAGAATCCGTTGACAGTGCGTATAAGTTGGTACTGCAAAAAAATTTCATGAAATCTATAATAACCCTACAAGGGCGGAACTAGGGTTACCTTGAACTGCAAAATTGGATTGCTGTAGTAGATGAATCGAGAACACGGGCTCGATAACAGCTCACGATCTTCTACCGTATTCCTTTGCTGCCAGAATATCGAACTGAGTGTGGGCTCTTTCGAAATCCTTTTAGTTTTCTGCTCTTCCCTCTTTACGTTCTATTTTCTATTCCCAATTATAACACTCTCTTTGATTGCTATGACGATTCAATCCTGATCACATTGATCCGACAAAGATGTGTTCGTCAGGAGGATCAAACGATCTCCGATTTACTTGAATTTTTAACAGCAGCTCCGTCTCGACGTCAGGAACGTTGTGTAAAAAATTCAGCAACTTTCGATCAGTATCGAGCAGTCCGAAGCTCTTTTAGTGAGCGTTGTCCGACGCTAGCGATCTACACTCCTATGTCTCTTGAATGCTCACAGAGACTAGGGTTTGGTGGAAACCCTTCTAGAAGAAAGCTAGGAGGTCAAGGGAAGCTTAGAATATGAAATCATGCAACCTGAGAGAAGAGCCAAGGCAGCATATATATAGGCTACGATAGGGACCATAAGAAGTCAATAAGGAATAGGCTTCCTTATGGAATTAGGAAACCCTAATTCGAACTGAATCAGATTCCTATTTCCATAAATTATAATTCATACCACTAAAAAATTATAATTGCACTCCTACCCTTATCTCAAAATATATTTCGAGCTCCATGTTATTAAATGCTTATTATCTCCCCATGTTAAGATTACAGATATCCATTAATTAAATATAATTACTGACAATCATATTTAATTAATTTCTTAAAATTCCTTGAGATCCTCTACTTAACTTATCTGATATGTCGGATACATAATCCACCTGCAGGGTTTGACATAATCAAATCTTATAAGCTTTCTCAAGGGGATATCATCAATCTCAAAATTGAGACAGGGATTCCATCATTAATTAATAAACACCACACAATTAATATTGCCACCCAATCCAATGAGATATTGACCCATTTAAGGATCTCACCCTTTTATGGATCAAAGTGTAAATATCAAATGTACGTGTCTACAAATTAACTTAGGATTTAGAGCATAAGCACTCATAATAGCCATGAGGTATTAATTATCTTATAAGTCAGTATAAAGATAATTACCCCAAGTCAGTCCCGTTTAATACACAAAGTGTACCAGCATAGTGAGTTGAAACTATACCGTTTCCCGTAGTCAAGACAAACCTACTACAACACCATGCTGCAGTCCTACCGATGGTGTGTCCAATCCCATCTAAGACTGTAAACCAAAATCTTACATTCTATAATATCTGATGGCCTGATCTTCCGTGTGTAAGCCGAACTCTACACACCAAACCACCTACTATATAGAATGAGAGACACACATGCATAATATTAAATAAATAATATAATACAAACATTGCCCACACAGATTCTCATAAAAATGGATCAACTGATTTTATTAAATGAATAATAAATCAACTACATAAAGCATGGCTTTTAGTATATATCCCTAACAATCTCCCACTTAGACTCAAAGCCATGATGCGACACACCTCACTCCTATCCCTTCTACATGTCTGTCAAAAGTCTTGGCCGGTAAGCTCTTGGTGAAAGGATCTGCCAGGTTATTTGCTGATGCTATCTTGGTCACTTCAACATCACCTCTTTGCACGATCTCTCGTATCAGGTGATACTTACGCTCAATGTGTTTTCCCTTCTTATGGGCCCTTGGTTCCTTTGAGTTAGCAACCGCTCCGCTATTATCGCAATAAAGGGTAATAGCCGATTGTACCGCAGGTACCACTCTTAGATCCATAAGGAAGTTTCTGAGCCAAACGACCTCTTTAGCTGCTTCCGAAGCAGCCACATACTCAGCTTCCATGGTAGAATCAGCAATACATGACTGCTTGATACTCCTCCAAGTAATGGCTCCACCTCCTAGGGTAAACACATATCCTGAGGTAGACTTTCTGGAATCCCTATCTGACATGAAATCAGAATCTGTGTACCCAATGGGTACAAGACTATCTGCTTGGTAAACTAACATATAGTCTCGAGTCCTTTTCAGGTACTTGAGAATATTTTTCACCGCAGTCCAGTGTTCTTGCCCTGGATTAGACTGATATCTACTAACCATGCCAACAGCAAAGCAGATGTCAGGTCTAGTACATAGCATAGCATACATTAGGCTTCCTACTGTCGAGGCATAAGGAACTGCCTTCATCTTCTCTATCTCATTAGGTGTCTTAGGACACTGATCCTTAGATAGAGTAATTCCATGTCTGAAGGGAAGGAATCCCTTCTTGGAATCTTGCATGCTAAACCTTGCAAGAATATTGTCAATATAAGTGCCTTGTGACAAGCCCAACATCCTATTCTTGCGATCTCGCAAAAGCTTGATCCCTAGGATGTGATCGGCTTCTCCCAAGTCCTTCATATCGAATTGATTGGATAACCATACCCTTACAGAAGATAATACCCCCACATCATTTCCGATTAGCAAGATATCATCCACATATAGTACTAAGAACACCACCACTCTTCCATCATGTTTCTTGTACACACAAGATTCATCCGCACATTGATCAAAACCAAAAGACTTGATTGCTTGATCAAAGCGGATATTCCAAGACCTAGATGCCTGCTTAAGTCCATAAATGGACTTCTTAAGCTTGCACAACATGTGTTCTTGGCCCTTCGCAATGAACCCGTCTGGTTGCATCATATAGATGCACTCGTCAAGATTCCCATTTAGAAATGCTATCTTGACATCCATTTGCCAAATTTCATAATCAAAATGTGCAGTAATGGATAAGAGAATCCGGATAGACTTCAGCATTGCCACCGGCGAAAAAGTTTCCTCATAATCGATTCCTTCTTTTTGAGTGAACCCTTTCGCAATAAGCCTTACTTTAAAGGTTTCCACCTTACCGTCTGCTCCTCTCTTCTTCTTATAGATCCACTTACATCCAATGGGTTTTATTTCATTGGGTGGTTCTACAAGATCCCAGACTTGATTGGAGTACATGGACTCCATTTCAGACTTCATAGCCTTTTGCCAAAGATCTGCATCTTTATCTTGGAGTGCTTCATTGTAGTTAAAGGGGTCGGTACCTTGTTCATCAGGGACCCGATCATAAGACTCTCCCAAGAACATATACCGGTCAGGTCGAATAATAACCCTCCCACTACGACGAGGCACAACCCGTGTCTGTGCATCACTGATATTTCGTTGTGAAGATTCTGAACCTAATACACCATTATCTACACGTTGTACTGGTTCAGGAACCTGCGTGTTAATGGTTGGTTCGGGATCTACACGAGTTTCGATAATCCTCCCACTACGACGTGGTAATGGAATATCGATAACTCTTTTTTGTGGTGTTTCTTCTTGTACCGTTGGTATCGAAGAAGTATATGTCGGTGTCTTTTCTCTCATTTCCTCTAGAACAATACAACTTTTGGGCTTGTGGTCCATAACATAGTCCTCTTCTAAGAATGTGGCATTGGTGCTAACAATAACCTTCTGATCCTTAGGACTATAAAATAGACCACCTTTAGTTCCTCTTGGATACCCAACAAAGAAACATACTTCTGTTCTTGATTCCAACTTTTCTGCGTTCCCTTTCAGCACATGTGCTGGACTACCCCAGATCCGAACATGCCACAGACTAGGCTTTCTTCCAGTCCACAATTCCGTGGGAGTAGTAGGTACTGACTTAGAAGGTACCAAGTTTAGAATGTATGCGGTTGTCTCTAACGTGTATCCCCAAAAGGAAATTGGTAAATCCGAATAACTCATCATAGATCTTACCATGTCCATAAGAGTCCTGTTCCTTCTTTCTGCCACACCGTTCTGCTGAGGCATACGGGGTGCAGACAATTGGGATGTAATCCCTTGCTCCAATAAGTATTCCCTAAACTCTCCCAAGAGGTACTCTCCACCACGATCAGATCGTAGTGTCTTGATACATTTACCTAGACGCTTCTCCGTTTCAGCTTTGAAGTCTTTGAATTTCTCAAAGCATTCAGACTTACGCCACATCAAATAAATGTACCCATACCTTGAGTAATCATCGATGAAAGAGACAAAGTACTCAAATCCCCCTCTTGCTTGGATAGTCATAGGACCACACAAATCAGAGTGAACCAGTTCCAACAGCTCTTTTGCTCTATAGCCCTTGGCCGAGAATGGCCTCTTGGTCATTTTACCTTCCAAGCAGGATTCACAAACTGGAAGTGCCTCCACTTCCAATGAGCCTAATGGCCCATTTTGAACCAGTCTTCATATTGGGTTCCCTCATACCCAGCTTCTTCATAATTACCTTCTTCATAACCTGCGGCATCAGGAATGATAGCATTTAGTTGGGCCTGTCCCTGTTCACCATAGCTTCCTCCTTTGGGGGCACGACAATACTTGCTGACGTGACCAGTCTTGCCACAATTATAGCACACTGTATTCTGACGATTATCACGCCTTGGTGCTTTGCAATCCCGAGATAGGTGACCGGGGATGCCACAATTGAAATAATTACTAGTACTCCCTCCTGTGCCTGATTGTGGCCGAGTCTGATAAGGGGCTGGCTGAGGTTTTTGGTTCCCATCGAAAGTCCTCTTCTGACCCTGATTGCGATATGGTTGCTTGTTCCCAAATTTTCCTTTTTGTGGTGGGCGGAAGTCAAATTGCTTGCGGCTTGATCGCATGTCTTCTTCCAATTCGGTGGCCAGACCCACAAGAGATTCAAATGTTTTGTCCAAGTGCCCGATAGTCATACGTCGAATAGGCGGAGCCAACCCTTGATTATATTTCCAGATTCTCTTTTCATCCGTATCCACCATGTGTGGAGCAATTGTGGATAGCCTCTCAAATTGAGTTGTGTACTCTTGTACTGACTTGTTTCCCTGGACCAGGTCCATGAATTATCTTTCTCGCTTGTGCCTCTCGGTCGCTGGGAAATACTTTTCCAGAAATTTTCTCCTGAATGTAGTCCATGTCATTGCTCGTACAACGTCTTCTCCCATGGTAGCTTTCACTGCCTCCCACCAATCCGCAGCAGCATATGTCAACTGGAATGCTGCCAACCTCTTCTTTTCCTGGTCAGTACAATCCATTGTCTCGAAGATGTGATCCATCTGCCTTAGCCATTGTTCGGCCTTCCATGGTTCGGCAGTGCCAGCGAGTTGCTCTGGTCGCAAGGCACGGAACCTTTCCAATCTTTTATCTCCTGTTTGACGAGGTGGTAATACATTCCCTTGATCGTTTCGATTTCTGTTGTTCTGGGCGGTCAGCTCTCCTATCCGTTCAATTCGTCGGACAAACGCCTCAAACATGCCAGTTGGATCGGCAGCTAGGGGTGCTCCATCGATCAAACCGTGATTTCTGGAACTCCTTCTTGCCATACTATATCTTAAGTCCTGATTATAATAAGAAGTACAATTATTAAAACAAGATTCCAAAAAAATTTCTTTATATATATCTATGTAAGCAGTTACATCAAGTATGTCCAGTTAATGCTTCTATCTAGTCAAAAGTGAGATTTTTGAGACTATCAGTCCGATACACAAAAATATGGGAGTCATTGCCCTATATGCACCCTAGTGCTACCTATATATGCATTAATAACAAAAGGGGACTACCAGTCCAATATTTACAACAAGACCAAATAAGAACACCTAAGGGTGCCTAGCAAAGGCAGCGGGCCATCGACGCCAAACTCTGGGCCCACGAGTCGGGCGAACAACAGCTCGGTAGATGCTATCATCGTCAGATACAAAGGGTGGGGCATCCTCCATAATAACATCGAGCTCAATAGGTAGCTCAGGTGGTGGCTCAGGTAACTCGATGATATGAACCTCGGCTTCCATCTTATCGTCCTCGTCTATGATCCCCTCCATCAGTACGGGGACCACACTATCCATCTCGTCATCCTCATCATCATCATCATCATCATCATCATCATCAATCATGGGCTCGACATGTGGAACGGCCATGGGAGCCATGGCTGGGGGTGGTATAACTGCAACGGGTATAAAGTCTAGATGTACCTGGACCATATCCATCTCGAGGGGTACGTAGATCTCAGGGTCAAGGATCCTCCTGATCCTCTCATCAGCTATCAATCTATCTGTCCAAGTATGGTAAAGGGTCTCTAACTGAACTCGCCTCAAATCCACAACTCTCTCAACGTGAATCTCCTGCCACACATGGTTCTCCAGTCTAACGGTGGCCTGGTATCGTATCAAGGTGACGTACAGCTCCCAATCGAGTGGCTCTATCCCATTAGGGCCAATAACATGCCCTCCAAAATCATCTGGAACAAGGTATGGGTCCATGGTAATGACCTGGCAAAAGCAAACTATCTTATATCAGGGCTAATCTTAATATATCTGGATGTCGGATCCTAAATACCGAGGACACTCGACTATGCCTATCCTTTTGCTATCACAACCTGTGTCTAGGCTTATGCCTAAGAATACAACCAAGGCTCTGATACCAAAAATCCTGTCACGCCCCAGCGTAGCAAAAATAAGGAAAATTTTTCATTTCCATTTTGGACCCGTAGGTCATGACAGGTGAGGGATCGCTTGTCCTGTACTTAGCTTAACATGTACCAGAAAACAGAGTATATAAAGCAGCAAGGAAGGAAATATAGATCAACATTACAAACTTAGTTAATATTACATTGTCTCAAATAAAAGTATTTCTTAAGGCACAAGCCGCCTTATTCAAATTAAAACATTATTCATATATTTTATTACAACTTTAATAAATTATAAAAGCAGCTCTACAGACTTCTCTAGATGGCATAATCATATAATCCTGCATAGCCATCTCCTGGACATTTTGGGTGTCCAGGACAAAATAAAGTCATCAGCTAATGAAAGCCGAGTGAGCATAAAGAACACACAAGCAATGTATATAAAAGCACATTAACTGTCTTTGCATTTAGTATTTTACAGTACTGTTAGTCCATTATTCTAGTCGTCACATATAAACAATAAATGAATAATTAAATCAATTATATAAGACCATGCATGAACAATGTAACCACCTCATCTTACTGACTCTTTTATCTTGACCACAACCTCTCGACTCATTCGGTTCGCCAGAACCATCCGGCACGAGGCCGTTGTTTTAGATCGGTCTACCGTATCTGAGTCGGCCTGGACACGACCTGATTGGCATGTCGTATCCGAATCGACCTGGGCTCAATCCTTCCTAATCAATCTACCGTATCCGAGTCGGCCTGGAATAATTAAGGTAACACAAGACTCTGACTGGCCTACCGTATCCGAGTCGGCCCGGGCTCAATCCTTCCTAATTAATCTGCCGTATCCGAATCGGCCTAGAATAATTAAGGTAACACAACTCAAGACACCCTTTCTTTACTTATTTCTCACAATGTATATGTTGACCCAAACGACCCCTTATCAACATGCCAACTCGACTATGCACGTGTATGACTTATTCCATTTACGATTTTCTTTAACATGACAGTGGTTGTTTTAAACATGTGATTATTATCAAGTGAACCAATTTAGCTGACGGCGTAATTTTTGGTGTCATAGAATTTTTATTATAATTTTTAGAAGATAAAATAATATATAAATTTAGTCACAAGGCCCTTCTTAATGACATAAATATATAAAAGTAGAGGGTATATGCTTTGACATTATTCTTAATAAAAACAAGGCATTAAAATACAATTCTGCTATTTTTTCATAAATTTAGAAGTACCAAAGGTATTTTGAAATAATTAAAATATTAGTTAAACAACCACTAATTTATTCATTAACAACATCAAGTCCTAGTTTTATAATTTGATAAATTTATAAAACTATATAAAAATGACCTCTAACATGTTAACAATAATACAGAATTTAATAGAGTCAATAAGTACTTTTAACACTTATTTTATACTAATATATTTACTATTTATTTTTATGATAAAAATAACAATTTACAAATTTATATGTAAGTAGCAAGTATTAAACTCCCAACCTTGGGGTCAAGGAACTAACCAATCAACAAACTATTTCAAGGGGGACTAATTGGGATCCTAATATTTCATTGTTAATTTACAGAATGAGTTTTTGTTAACATTTTTGGTACCACTAATTTTGTACCTCCATGGCTATATATACATATATATACATATTCACTTATTTTCGAAACCTACAGATAGCGCGTAATGACTTAAATTACATTAAGAGTGGGTTCAAAAGACTCACCGTTCTTCGTAGTGGCTGGACTAAGAGACTGAAAGATTTCGTAAATATCCGTAATATAAGCTTTGAGCTATAATGGCAATGGAGCTCCTACTGTGATGTTCTTCCTTTTCTACTTGGCACTTGTAGAATTGTATTGTGCTTGTGAGTGAGTGAGTGAGTGAGAGAGCTACTGAGAGCTTGAATGAGAGACATGTGTGAAATGCTTTGTGTGTTATGTTCTTATATATAGATTTCCATCAGTGTAGTAAGTTTGTTTTGTGGCTCACAATGAAGCACACACCTCTCGTTTTAAACCATGTAAATTTTCATCATTGAGCTCCAATCAGTAACAAAAGGTGTGGTAAAAAAACTTGTACACACATCACATATATTATCCACATACGGATCATCATTGCAATCCAATGATTTGAATCAGTTTGGTTAGTCCGATTAGCCCGATTTGGTCAGTTAGCTAATTAAAATGTCCCAAATAAAATCATTAGGGACAAAGATGTAGGCGATGTGATATTATATTTTATTAATGGTTCTAATCCCAAATCATAGGGTAACTTAGGGGCGCAGTCTTAAGTAGTAATAACAAAATTAAAATTACTAAGGGTTGTAAAATTAAAGGCATTGCATTATTAAATGTTAACACAAACATTATTTATTTATTAAAAATAATACCATAACTACAAATAGTACACACTAATAAAATAGAAAATGACATTTTATTTATTATTAGGGACGCGAAAGTACAGGTTGCTACACCCCCCCAGAGCGTAGGCTGGGAGTCCACCTTTGTTTTTCCCTTGCTCTGCTCTATGTACAACGCATGAAGGGCAGCAGGAGCCTCAAACTGAGCGAGGGCCAAAGTCTGCAGGCCTGAACCATATCCTTCTTCGGGTGAGGAAGGCGTCGAGTCATCCACAATCTTGTGGGCCTTTCTCTTGGAGTAAGGAGGAGCAGTCCTAGCAGAGGACAATGCTTCAGGGGCAACCTCTTCTTACCTCAAACGGTAGCTCGGATTTTGGCAAGAACGTCATCCATCTAAATCAGCTCAGCACCCACAAGGTTCTCACCAGATAAAAGGGTAGCTTGGTTCCTGACTGACGGTTGGAAAAGTGTGGCCAAAAACCCTTTCGTCGCTTTTGTCGAAGTCGGACTTCGAAGAGTGGAAAAAGTTGTGCAAGAAAAGGAAGGAATCAAAACAACTTCTTAAAAAAAAACCTAAGGGTAATTATCCATTACACGGAGTCCTTGCCAGACCAGGAACGTCTCCAAAGGAGCCCCGGATGAAGAAAAAATCATTCTTCCATTTCTTATGGAACGACTCCAAGTCAGTGACAACATGGTGTCTAGGCACCATGTTAACAAAGTACCTGGACCCAGATTTGTTCTGAACGTTCATAACGGTCCTAAGGGACTTCAGATCTAGCTTCACCGCGTTTAAGTGAGACAGAACTACGAGTCCTAGCAAGGTGACCCAACCATTTGGGACGAGTTGGGAAGGGGCTAGACCGAAAAAAGTTAGAAATTTACAAAAGAAAGGATGAAGAGGAAGCCTAACCCCCAATGTTAGGACATAGGGATAGAATGTTGTCTCCCCTTCCTCTAAGTCAATTACGGTTTGTTTAGGACCAGGAATCCTACATTTCTAAACCATCTGGAATTTTGTATGTTTTCCTGATAAGGTCTAATTTTCTTTTAGTCAGGGAGGAGGTATTCAAAGGGCCATCGTATCTTAGATGGGACCCACTAGCCTGACCTGCTGGCTTGAACTCGTCTACTATCCTGGTATGAGGGGATGAAGTAGATGGTTCTTCAGAACCAGTATGCTCAGAAGAAATTAACAAGGAAGACATGGCAAAAGGAAAGGAAAATCTGACCTAGGTCACCGGAAATGCTGGGAAGCAAAACTCGAAAGATTATCTCCTGGCGCTTAGAAGAATACTCTGAAGACGAACGAAGCAATGATCGTACAATCCCCCCTTTTCTTTTTTTCTTTTTTATTATTCAAAACCCTAGCCTCGGGAACACCAAGCGGCATCATTACCCTTGTCACTTCACGTTTTCGTAAAGCGTGTGAGCAGAACGAGTCACATCACTATGCAAATAAAACCTCAATCCGAGGACCTAGATTGAGACCAGAGGGGGGAGTAGCTTATACGGCGTCGTTTAGTTCCTCTATCACGTTATGACACGTGGCAAGGCATTTGCAGGTCGGTTGCATGAATAACTACCTAAGTTGAACATGTCCATATAGCCGTTGGGCCAAGAGGACGTGATCACTCTCGTTCCAGGAATGTAGGAACAGGCCGCCCATGATGTGAAGAAGTGGGACATGTGGCAAAACCTACGGTGGCCCAACCCAACGACACGTTAACAAATTAGTGGAAGACTACGCCAAAAAGGCCGCAATCTATTAAAACTATCCCCTATTTATACCCTGGCAAATGAACAAGTAAGGTGCGCAGTCTCACCCTTACTGAATTTCAATTACCCTTTCTCTTCCCTTGCGACTAACTTAGTTATCGGAGGAGACTCAGGGAACGCAACCCCCCTTGAGTCTTTCCCTTTCCTTGTGTGCAAGGTCTGGCTCTGAGGAATCATCACCTGCTTTTTCTGTTCTTATCCATCGTCAGCACTACCTGAAACCGATTACATCATATATATATATAAATCTTTTCTTTGCAAAAAAATAATAGTAATAATACAAAGGGTGGTCAGCTAAGTGAAAGGAGGCTAGAAGGTGGCCGCCTTACCGTCTATCGGCTATCCCTCACCTGGCTACCTTGTATGTTAAATGAATTTAACGAAATTGTAAACTTACGTTTCACTACAATACACCTAGCTAAGTTCCTATATAGGTAACACCGTTGGAGACCGTATATAGAAAACTAATTTAACTCACTATACAAAAATAACACCGCTGCAGATGCTCTTAGTAGGGTTAAATATACTTACATTCTATGTGATTTGGTCGATTTGCACTTAGCTCCTGTGCTTTAAATTGGTGACGATTTGA
Organism: Hydrangea macrophylla; assembly: GCA_033977485.1. Classification (NCBI taxonomy): domain Eukaryota; kingdom Viridiplantae; phylum Streptophyta; class Magnoliopsida; order Cornales; family Hydrangeaceae; genus Hydrangea; species Hydrangea macrophylla. The sequence continues at coordinate 23,072,376 of CM066999.1, read as the reverse complement.
GCAACGATTTAGTTTAGTTGGTAAAAAAGCTCTCCATACAACGTTCATACTAGGATTCAAACCCTACCTACTCCCTCGGGCCCTAACACCACAAGCACTTAAGTTCTCGCACGAAACCACTATGCACGATTATGAACTAAATGATTGAAAAAAAATTTGTTGACTATTTTTTATGCAAAATTATCTCCCTTTTAAAAAAATACATCTAGTATGTTAGCAGATGTCACCCTATATTGTGTATATAGTATTTCACCAACATGGGCATGTAGGCTATTCTTTCACATTCAAGGCAAGAGTGTGTATTAGTAGGCTGGGTGGGCTATAGCCCCACACCACATTTTAGAAATTTTCTCTAATATATAGGCCCAATTGTTATCTACCTTATATATTTAGATCGAAGCTAATTATAAATATTTAGACTGTAAGTCTATAGCCCACCATAAATATTTTCCTTACATCTTCTTCTTACTTCTCAATCTAGCTCACTATAAGCCATTTTACCATTAGAAGAAGCTTTGTAGGTCCTACAATAAATATTGAAAATAGAATTTATCAGTCGTCCCCAAAATAAAACTATCCTTGTTCACATCCACTGAATTAGCTATACGACAACTATATGCCTCTTTCAACATGTTGGATTTGGATATCAGATCAGATTTATCTAGATTCAATCCACTAGAAAAATACAATCGTTTTAATGCGATATTACAAGTGTTTGAACATAACAATATAAATCCTTTCCTGTTCACCAAAAAAAGAAGAAGAAGATAACAATATAACTAAATAGACTATTTCCCCTCGTCCAACTAATTTTCAATTTCTCGAAGTTTCGTTTTTTGCTTTTTTTTTTTTTTATTTCAGAGTACATTCCAAAGGTTCTTAAAAGACATGAAAGACCTTTTTCCCATATGTATAATGACTACTACCTAATACCTTCACATCACCAATACATACAAATGCACTCCTTGTACATGCGGCTAACTCATGCCTTAGTACATTGATAACTAAATTGTACATATGTAAGTAATATATTGCTATATACACAAAATTTCAACATATTTTACAACTCTTGATCCCCAATTTTCTTTTCTAAATCATCAACATCAATAGCCACAATCTTTGAAGCATTAAACCTAGTAGAGAATCCATGAACCTTAAATGGCAATTGTCCATTGCTTGTCATAACGTCGCTCGCGACAACATTACATTCTTCTTCCTCTTTCTTCAAGTCACCGGGCGGCAAAAAACAATCCATGGACAACCCTTTAATGTTAAAATCCACTTCCTCAATCTCCCAAACCTCTTCCATTTTCGTCCTCGAGTGACTCTCCGAGTTATCCCCGAACCTAAAAAGCGAAACGACGGTTCTACCCCCGTGCGCGATGTTAATTCCATCGATTGTACGATAATCTTGTATTAGGGAACCCATTGTTGTCTCCCAAAATATGCTATCATTTCCATTAGCTTTTATTCGAAGGAGGTGTGAGTCTTCTAGTTGAACCAAGAGGCCTGTTCTTTGACTGAAATACCCCCACACTGTGTGCCTTATTATCTCTACATTGGTGCTACTTCTGGCTCTTAGTGATGATGGCTCAGCCTCGAGTTTTAGTACAAAACAGTCTTCTTCATTGATGGGCTTCTCTCCAATGCAAACAGAGTTTGAGAATAGGTTGGCTGTGGACCTTGGATCAAGACCCTGTTTGGCATAGCCCAATGGTGAGTATTGAGACTAGATTTATAATTACAAACAAGAATTAGTAGTAAAGATAAGGGATTAAAGATGAAAATTTACATAATCCTATAACCTTAAGATGTGACGTTTTGGAAATTATGGAATTTGAATATTTATGACGGCAAGGATAAGAAAGGTTAATTATTGGTTACTTTCTCTGAGATTTTCAATTAATCACTCGCTCCTCTGGTATTTATAAGAGTATGAACGAAGGTTCATCAATGGTGTTTGTTGGACGTGTGAATTTACTAATTTATCCTTCTGTAAAAATAATTATTTGTAAATTATCGTGACATGTACTAGATATGTACATCACATTTAAACTTTGAGCAAAATTTTCAAAATAAGGTACTTATTGTGAGATGTTTACATACTTTCTTTCTAGGTGAGGGTGTTTGGTAAACAGCACGACCCAAAAAAAAAAAAAAAACTTAACGAGTTATTTTACAATTTAATTTTTAAAATTCGCGCGCATTTAAAGATTCAATGCTCTTGTAGGTTTTTTTTTTTTTTTTTGAAAGCTCTTGTAGTTGCTAGCCATTAAATTAAGAAAGGGATGTTGCTGAAACAAGCATTTCATTCTAAGGGAAGCCAGCATATATTAGAAATTCGTGAATAGTGAGTGATATAATTTATTGGAAAATTATGAGAGAATAGTGATATTTTTACGCTTAGAAAAAATTTATTTGCCCCTGAATACATGTAGTCAAGTGATCTTTGAGTAGTCTTTTTTGGCCCACAATTATATTGACTTTTTTTACTCATATCTACAACATGTTGGCTGCTTAGAGTTACAAATGTGATATTTTTATAGAGTGACTCTATTTATACCTATCACATTTATTCATTACATCTATTTACTTCCTATACTCATTATCTGTATTTCAAATAAAACAGTTTACTCTACACACCCATCCCTCATTTCTAAAATATCCCAACATTTTAAAATCAACAATCTTCACCTAATTTCTATTACTCTTTACACCCATCATCCTCCCTTCATCTTCGTCAACCCATTTTTAAAATATCTCAATTAAATATTTGATTTATCACCATTTTATGTATATTTTGCTTTGGGGATGAGTTTAATTACTTTAATTTATTCACTTTCTCGTATTGTTTTATTTGAAATATTGAGCTTTTACTTTTATTCCTTCATTAGAAGTTGGTGATGGAGTTGAATCCATTCCTCTATGTATATATATATATATATATATATGTGTATATATATAATTCTAAAAAAACAAGCATCTGAATATATGCATCGATGGATGGGAAGATTCAATAAAAGCCTTTTTATGAGCATAAGAATAAAACCCTAACACAAATATTTTCCTTTCAAAAACAAAAACCCAACCCAAAGAAAAAAATTGCAAGAAACTAACTAAAATTGAATCTAGGGTTTATTGATGTTGGTGAATGTGTATAAAATATAATACGTTTGATATGTTGTAGAGGTGGGTGTAGAGAGTAATCAATTTAGAGTTCTTTTGGTACAATGATATATTGGAATGTGGATATTTCATTAAAAGGTGGGTGTAGTGAGTAAATATATATGATAGGTGTAGATAGAACCTCTCTAAAGTAGGTGGGTGTAAAAAGTAATCAGTTTAGAGTTCTATTTAGCCATTTACCCTTTATTGTCATTATGTATAAGGGTGTATTGGGAATATGAAAGTTTCATTAAAATGTGGGTTTAGAGAGTAATTGAGGTGTGTGTAGATAGAACCACTCATTTTTATAAGGATAAATATCACCTGCCTCCCTGAGATTTGACCTTCATACACATACTTCCCCTCACGTTTTAAGAATTTCATTTACCTCATTTTTAAATTTTAGTATCAGTTTTCTCTCTCCCTTTAATAAATATTTAGAAAATTTAAGGGACTATAACATTAAAATTCAAAAATAAAATAGATAAGTGAGATTTTTTAAACGTGAGAAAAAATATATGTATTAAGGCTAAACTTCAGAAGACTTAGGTAATATTTACCCTTTTTATAAGGGGACCACAAGGAATTGGACCAAGCTTGATGCTAAAAAAAGTCCATGAGTTGTGAACATAGACTTTTGGGCATCCCGAGGTCTTATGTATTTTGTCAATGTCAACGGCTAAGTAAAACCCACAATCACGTTTGAATTAAGAGAAAAGAAGACAAAGGGGTGGGTCAGGAATATTATAGAGACACAGGCCTAGGTAGAGCTACAATGGAAAAAGATGCACATGAACATTTGAAAAACTAAATACATGAATAGTGAAAGTAAAACATCTAGTTCCTCACTGTCAACGTGTATGGGCTCATAGGCAAAGTCACTTCTCTGAGTCAATTTCTTCTAGAAGAGAGGTTTTTTTTTTTTTTTTTTTTTTAAGTGATTTTGTTTTTTTGAAAAAATTGTTGCATGTGTTTGGCATTATAGTGGGAGTAGAAAGATTTTTCAATTTTTCCAAAAGTTTCAATTTGCTACTTTTAAATTAATCTCTTTTTTGAGCTTTTTGAAAAATGTGAATTTTAAAAAAAATGGCCCAAAAAAAAAAAAGGAAAAGAAAAGAAAAAGAAAACGAAAAAGAAAAAAAGAAAGAGAGAAATAAGGAAAGAAAGTTGGCTACCAAATATACTCAATTTTTTCAGTAATCTTAAATAACTCATTTCCAAGCAGGCATTCATTTGTGTCCTTAATTCCAAATAAGTATTGGATCTCTACTTTATAATTTATTAATAACTTATGTGATTCCATTCTTGATCAAAGTTTAAAGACAACCTGTCCTAATTACCCCACAAGGGGAGCAACTGTAAATAAAAATGCAGTTGATGTTCAAACGGATATCGATCAATGCTAGCTAATCTAGAAAGGCTTCTGGAGGAACACAATTTGCTCATCTCCCACCTAATTAACATGACAATATTCCTAGAGCCAACAACTGAAGTCATTGGGGTAAATTTTGATCATTTCAATCTTCTCACTTCTCTTTCAGAGGGATTACATATATAGTAGGTTAAAAATAAACTTTGTTATTAGCATAGGTTGGGTTAAATATATAAATATACAGCCCGGATTTTAAGCAGACCTTAAAAACAGATCTAAGAAACGGACTGTATAAAGACTCTCTCACTCTTTTGTGAGAATTTCTCAGTTTTACACAATTCGTCCTTTATGTCCGTTTTTTAAGGTCTACTTAAGATCCGAACTGTATATATATATATTGAGAGAGAGAGAGCGCGTTTTTTAATAAATTGAGAGAGAGAGAGAGAGAGAGAGGGAGAGAGAGATTACCTGTAAGGACCGACGAAGAGGTCTAGGAGGACCCCTAGAAGCATGGGAATGGTGCCAAGGTGTTTGCCTCCAAGCAACCTTACCATCACTACCAGCACTAATCTTACACCCTGAAACCACCAATTCCAAACACCATAGCTCTGGCCTCTTCTGCCAAAGCACAAACCCTCCCATCTCTCCTCCTCCTCCCCCACAATGTCTCTCTCTCTTCATCTTCATCACCTTATTGCTACTGATCAACCCATCCCCAACTACAAACTCACATGTTGCCATTTTCACTTTCCCCATTGCATACATGTTTTCAATTGAGTGTAGAGCTTTCTCACCTCCACTTGCTGCTATGTATTGTTGCACTATGTATTTTGCCATTGAAGTCTCCTATAAAACAGAATCAACAAAATTTAATTTAACTTTGATGGTCAGATATCAAATCTGTGAATATATCAAATAAAGATAACAAAAAAGAGAAAAGAGAGAAGAAAGCTAGAGTTTCTCATAACCCAAAACTGAATGAATGAATACAATACAAAAGGAAGAGAGAATAATAGTATATCTAGGAATACCCTAATATAAAGTAAAAGACTAAACTACCCTAAAGCTAAATATAAATAAAACTAATTATAATAGCTAACTCTAATAAAATCCACAAGTTATTTCTATCTCAAGACATTGATATATATATATATATATATATGAAAAATAAAATTACTCCCTCAGCCTATCTATATTAAGCGTATCTTTTAGAAATTTCAACTTTTTAAGGTTTTTATTTTTATTTTTAAATGTGGTGAAAATTTTTAACTTTTTATTATTGTTTTTTTTTTAATTAAAAATTAAGAGTTTTATATAATAAAAGGTAAACTAAGAAAATGAGTAGGTAGTATTAAAAAAAAAAAAGAGTAGGTAACATATATTGACTTTCAAAAAGAACCGTATAAATGGGACATCGAAAAATAGAAAAAAAACAGACCCTTAATTTGGAACGAAAAGAGTAAATAAGATACACATTGCTTAACTTCCACGAGTTAGGCCCAAGCGTTTGATCGTAATGTTAATACTTTTCTTTTTCCTTTAAAATGTTGTAATTTATTCCACCAACTGAATACTATGGATAAAATGACTATAATACCCTCGAGTGTAAATTTATAAAAAAACAAAAATTCAGAATCGTCAAAAGATGTGTATAATATATATATATATATATAGATAGATATGTATGTGTGTGTGATCGAATTAATTAGGGCATATCAAATGAGGCTATATTTGTCTTTTGAAATTTTATTTTGCAATATAAAAAGATATTGAGTACTATAGTCATTTTTGAACAATTCAGTTAGTTGTTGCTGTGAAAAGAAATATAAAGGGCAAGAAAATTGAGGGTGTGTTAATAATATTTACTTTTGCGATTCAATAGCACAAGCTACTCAAAATAGTTTACAGTTATAGCCAAGCACAGTTTTACGGTTTTCACTAGCTTTTGGGGCCATAAATTCAAAACAGACTAATTTTGTTTTTCACAGGTAATCTGGTTCTATCAATACAATTGGTTAGTGAGTAACCCTCTTATAATAATGTATTTGTTAAACTAACATCTCGATCTTATAAAAACTCTAAACCAAAAAAAAAAATTAATAATGATTATAATCTTACAAAAATTAGAGAGAATTTGATAGAACCAGATCCTATTTTAAAATTTCTGTCGCGGCCGTTATCCAAGGTCATAAAATATGTAAAAAAAAAAAAAAAAAAGAATTGGACTTACAATGGGATGGTCTTTGATGTTTCGGTTAATGGGATGATCAGAATGGATAGGAAGTGGAATCAACGGAGCTCCGACGACGCCGAGCAAGAGCTGGATCTCTGTGTTTCGTCCTCCAAAAATGGACGGTGGTGATGATCTCTCGTTGTGTGATCGCATCCATGATTTCATGTATAGCCATGATCTGTTTTGTTTGGTTGAACCAAACATTTCCTCTGGGATTGGGACTTCAAGTACTGTCTCGAGCCCATCTTCTCGATCCAAGTTGGGGCACAACGTCCTCATGTATGAGCGAGAGAGAGAGAGAGAGAGAGAGAGAGAGAGAGAGAGAGAGAGAGAGAGAATTGGCACACAAAGATTGGAAGTTGATTGGGTTTTGGTTTTCATATGGGGAGGAGTGAGAGAGTACTAAAGAGGAAGAGGAGACGGAGAAGTTATTCGGTGAGAACGTCGTACCACTTTATTATACTGACGTAGTTTAATACTACAATCACATAAAATTATGTGTCACCTGAAAATAATTATCACACACACGACGAATATATGAAGGGACAAGGGGGACTCAAGCCTCTCCTTGAGTTTTAAATAATACTAAATATACCCTAAATATATATATATATATATATATATTTACACTTAAGCGTCCCTCCTGAGAATGAAACATATTCAACTTCTCGATCTCAATTTGTAGTAATAATATATTATTTATTGTATCTTTGGTGCCAATCAATATTAACTTTTCTAATTCTTCATTCGTCCAAAAAATTAGTATGAATAGACCCAAAAAAAAAAAAAATACGGAGTAATAATAATATGCCTCTCGGGTGTTGCTCCCAAAATCTTATAAATTCGCTACCCCTTTTATTCTACCAAATCCCCAACTCTAAATTCCTAGATCCATCACTGACTGCATAACAAATTAGAGCATGACATAGTATAAACAACTGCTTTTTCATATGTTCATCTTAAAAATAGGTGCCATATGATCTCATATAATTGCAGTGTCACATTATGTAAGCATGATTAATTTTGTACATGGTATCACGGTCTCATTGAATAATTTTCGAGGGAGAGAGTCGTGGATTCAAAGGGAGGGTGGAAAGAGAAATGATAGATGCACAACAAAAACCCACAACTAATTGCACAACCTGCTTAAAAATGTTGGACTTTGTGTTGAAAAAATTGTACACCCTTTTTTTTGTCTTTTTGTGTGTACAGTTTTTTCAGCACTAAGTCCAACAATTTTAAACAGGTTGTGCAATTGGTTGTGAATTTTTGTTGTGCATCTATCATTGCTCGGGTGGAAACTGGTGAACATGACCAACCGACCGTGGGGCCATTGGAACGTGCGACTCTTTTCTATATGTCGTGAGTGCACGCTCTTTCTCTGGACTAATATGCCTACATGAGGCTAGCTTTGAATATTATATAACTATATATTTATCCACTTCTGGTTGATGATCTAACGTATCTATTTCTATTTCATGGGAGCTTAGTATCTCTCTCTCTCTCTCTCTCTCTCTCTCTCTCTAGATCTATCTACTACCCGTTCTCCTTTGGCTGCTATTTGTTACGAGTACTAGTTAATCTTCCATGAGTATTGTTGGAGAACATCCTTATACATTTAAAAAGTACATCCTTACACATTTAAAAAGTATTCACGTTTTGAGGTAATCAAATAAAATGAGAGATAGAGACTGTGAAGTTCACTGTCAATATCTTCGATCCCATTGGTCCGCCTCGGGATGCTTTTTTGGGTGTGCAAGGGTGTACTCCAAGCACTATTGAATGTTCCATGCATAGTTAGCATAATATCATTGTTATTCAAGACGATTATTTATTGGGTTTTGTTAACATGTGCCCTTAGGGCATATTTTAAAGTTCTAAATGTGGAAATAAACAAGGGATACAGTATGAGTATCAGTGTCCAGTATGGGGTTCAGTATTTGTCTCCCTTGTTTATTTTCACTTTTGGAACATTAACATATGTCCTAAGGACACATATTAACAAAACCCTTATTTAATTATCGTAACACTATCTGACTTTTACTGTAATTTAAGAATTTTAGAATCTCCCGTGAGTCCAATAGTGGCCGTCACACTCACATTAATTCACATGGAATAATTTCTCCTCACTGATCACATACTCCACATTTTAAAAAAAAAAATTATTATTTTGTATAGTGGTCTCGTGCTAGGTCATATGTGTCAGAGCCCGGAGAGAGAGGAAAGGTTCGAACCCTAATATGAGCATGACATAGAGAGTTTTTTTTTATCAACTAGGCTAACTCGTTGATCACATACATATATACTCCACCTTTAATAAGAACTTTTACTCACAAGTTGCTAGGCTTCTCATATTTAGATACCAAATAATTTGTCAATTATAGTATATATAATTGCATGTGATACCATCAATTACCGTCACAGAATGTAGTACCTACAAGTACAACTATTATGCTACATGAGAACCATATTGGAGAAGCTTTTTAGTTCATCTCTCGTTCATGAAGTGCACGCTTCTACTTACAATCATGTTTTAGAATGAAAAAATTGGGTACGCTATAATGTAGGGCATTAATGCTTCATGGACCATTTGTTTTATGTCAACCAAGATAGAGTGTACGTTGTACCCAACTATGGTCATTTCACAACTACTATGTTCCTACCAACGTGGAATGACATTTCGGCCCTATACTTTCTACCGAAGTTCATGATTTCAATTCAAATTCCAGTGTTAACGCAATACATTGAGAAGCATAACTTATATATATCACCAGAATACATGCTTTACTCAAAATAATTGCACCAACCCCATAAATTGTATGGACTAATTCTTTTATGTATATTTCTTTCGGAGAGAGAACAGTCAAAGTGCTATTTTATATGATTATATATGTATATATATATATAGAATGATCAATTATATTTCTAAACAGTAAAAAAAAACGTATATAATTCAAAAAATGTAATTTTTTTTTTTCAAAAAGAAAATGAATGGATATTAAGTTTTCTAACAGATTTGAAAACTAAGTTATAGAAAAAAATAATAATAATAATAAAGAAGAAGAAGAAAGGGAGTTAGCTAGTGTTCCAGTCTTGGAACTTTGCTGTATTAGGACTGTTTGGCAACAGCTTTTGTTTTCCTATCGATTTCCAGAAAACTGCTTTTGGGTAAAAAGATAATATTCAAGATACATAGCTTTTGTCCAATTGCAAATATCTGTAATTGACTCACTTAGGGTATGTTTGATAAACCAAATAAGTGCTGAAAATGAAAAGATTCAGCACTTATTCTTTTTCAATGCGTTTGATAATATACCACTTAATTGAAAAAGTAGCAAAAAAATCACTGAAAATTTTCTACTGAAAATAATCACTGAATGCATTCTACTTCAATAGTAGAAGCACTGTTTTCAGTATTACAAATTCAATTACTTAAAATTTTTAATGCTTAAAATTCAGCACTTAATTTTTAACACTTAATTTTCAATTTTATCAAACGCACTCTTAGTGTATTTTATTTTATTTTATTGGCAATTGAGTCACAGAACATGCTAAACCAGACAATTTCATTTTAACTTTTAAAGAACCACAATTATTTATAAATTTCAAAAAGTGTTGCTAACAGGGTCTTATAGTCAGCAAGGGGTGGCCGGGAACTTGGAAAAAAACCTCTTTAATTAACATTGAATATGTCGGCGTTACATTGCCGGCGCCGTAACATGCGACCGACATTTATTTGAAATATTAATTTAGAGGAAGATAGTAATGTCGACAATTAAAACCGGTTCTGCCTCAATTGCCGAACCACATTTAGCAAAGTGTATAGTATAATTTATAAGAAATTCATTCATTCATGAATCTCTAATCCTATGACATTTTTACCAATTAATTTCTTCGAATGTAGTTTCTAGTTGGGACACGTGTACGAATCAGAACAAGGAGGGTATTAAGAATGTGGTTTACGAAAATTTGGCAATCATGCCATGCACGTTTACATTGAAATCTAATGCAATTTTGGGTTTCGAGCATGAGTAGCTAGGGACAATAAATATGGTGTTAGATATTGTAAATACATAAAACATTTTGATCTGTGAGAAAATCATTTAGAGTTGGAGAAAATATTCATTGTAATGGTTAAATTGAATTTTTTTTTTTTTTTAGTTTTCTAAATTTTGAAAACAAACATTAGTGTTGGTTTATTTTTATAGAAACAAACACTAAAAACTATGGATCTGTTTGATAAGATTGAAAGTTTAGTACTAAAAATTAAGTTCTGAAATGTAATTTTTAAAAATTTTAAGTAATTGAATTTGCAATATTGAAAACAGTGTTTTATGTACCTAAATAGACTATATCCAGTGATTATTTTAAGTATAATTTTTTCACTTGAAGTTTTAGGAGATTTTTCTCTACTTTTTCATCATAAGTGGTACATTATCAAACGCACTGAAAAGGAATAAGAGCGCATTTGGGTTAGCTGAAACTTAAAAATTAAGTGATATTTAAGTGTTTTATATACCTAAATAGACTGTATTCAGTGATTATTTTTAGTAGAATTTTTTCAATTAAAGTTTTTAGGAGATTTTTCTCTACTTTTTCATATGTGGTACATTATCAAATGCATTGAAAATGAATAATAGCGCATTTGGGTTAGCTGAAACTTAAAAATTAAGTGATAAATTGCGGATTTCAAGAAAAAAAATTTATAATTTTGTAAATGAAGGTATTTAGGTTAGCTTAAAATTTCAGCACTTTAAACAAATCAATTGAAAAATTAAATGAAAAAAATTAGTAGCTTAATATTTCAACACTTCAAACTTCAGCACTCAACACTTATTATTTCAGTTAACCCAAACCGTATTTTAGCACATAAAATTTCAGCTATTCCAAATGGTTGTAAGTGCTAAAATTTTTTTATTTTCAGCACTTAATTTGGTAATCAGACACACACTGTCTTTTTTGGCCCAACTTCATTGTCAGTTGTGGAAGAAGGAAAATGTAAGCGATTATGAAATAGGCTTTTCGTTTTTTCTTTGAGATATAATTAAAGAAAGAAAAAAAAAATTTATAAACCCAATTTTGGTATTTTTTTTTTTCAGAAAAAAAAAAACAAAAACATCAAACTGAAAAGTAAATCGCAACATTACCAAACTGCGAATGTGATACGAAACCTACATCCATCATTGTGACTCATGTGTTGGTCCATGGACCCATTATGGTAAAGAATAAATGTAGGAAATAAGCGAAAATGACTGAGATATTTAGATACATTATACCTATGAAACACATAGTTTTAAAGATGAGTTAATTAGTATAATGTCCATTTTACTCTAACTTTCTTTCAATAGGTTCAACCCATGAAACATTTTACTATGAAATCCATTCTACAAATTTGGACCAAACTACCCTTACCATTTCCCATTCAACACTGCAATAAATAACTCCAAGATTTTGGGGTTTTCAAAATTCAAAACTCAAATACCCAAATAAGAATGAATCACATTCTATATCCATTTACTCCCTCTCTCTCTCTCTCTCTCTCTCTCTCTCTCTCTCTCTCTCTCACACACACACACACACACACACACACACACACATACACATACACACCGTTCGTGACTCTCGCTTGATGGAAAATTACGGCCTACCTTCTCGTGTTAATGATCCAAGCTTTCAAAGTCCCCGGTGAAGCAATCCATGGCGGGTTGGAAAAGATTGGAGAGGTCATTAAGGCGTGTTTGGAGTATATATTGCAGATAGTAATGGAAATCATAAGTACTCTCATCTCTACTCTTTGTGATCTTGTTAAATAGAGCATTTTAGGGTCAGCAATGGCCACCGGATCAGCAATCGGTGGTCTAGTGGAGCAGATAAGGACTTCTCTTGATGGGTTGATGAAAGATTTTCCGGAGTTGGTGGATGGTTTCGTCCAGATGGTTACTACGATGGTCAAGGATCTATGGAAAAACTATAAGGAAAATATAGATACACAAAAAGGCCGTCCTTTGACATTTATATTGCCTTTAATTATAACTTTTTGCCCCTCCTATGTCCTCTCTCTCACACATACACACACACTGTAGATTATATAGCTGTTATATATGTTGTATAAACATAGCATGCCTTGTTGATTTGTTGTTGTTGCAACATATTCCTGTCCTGGGTCAACGAGCTTCGATTCATTTGTGTTGTTGATTGTGTTTTAAGATTTGGTTATGGTTCAAAAGTTTATAGCGTAAAATTTAACATTCATGGTTTTCGTTCACATGATGTGGTGCGAAATTGTATACTATGTGAAGGAATGTGCAAATGAATTTGTGATAAGACAGTGTTCCATTTGTTGAAGAACTTGAATATGAGTGTGAAATTTAACAATTTTAGTGTGAAAATGTATATTATGTTGTAGTTCAAAGATTGTGGTTCAAAATGTTATAGTGTAAAATTTATGTAAAATTTAACACTAATGTTCTTCGTTCACATGATGTGTTGCGAAATTGTATACTATGTGATATGTCCAGAAATATTCCGTAGCAGTCCAACCGCTACGTGGTCAGCTAGTAGCCCGGGTAATCCGGATTGGGAGCGTAAAGCCCACGCTTCCGAGGTGTCCAGCTGTTACCGCCCGGGATGCTCGGCAGCTCGGATATGATGCGTGGTGTGAGTCCCCAGGAGACGCGGCATGAATCACGCTTCCCACCGTTTCCTTACACGGCTGTGACTCTATCAAGAAAGAATCAATGGTTTCCTAAACCACTTAGGAAACTCTCCTAACATTGTACAAATTTATTGTGATTAGGTTAGGCTTCCTAATCAGATAAACTTACCATGTAAAGGTGGACTCTTACATCTATAAAAGAGCCCACCTATCCTCCCTAGGGGGATCCGAGAATCAATTCTCTAAGCATACAAGCACGTATTAGAGAACTTACCACCTACACGCATACACCCGACCGATATTACTGGGAGTGCTGCCCATCTTGTCAGCTCACCAGGCCCGCCGGTGATCTGCTAGTGAGAAGCGCACCGACGCACCCGTGGACGTAGGTCAACTCATTAACGGGACCGAACCACATACAAGTCTTTTGTGGCTTTCTTTTCTGTCCAAACTCCTGATACCAATTTTCGGCATCATCACTATGTGAAGAAAAATTATGATATCTTGCAGTTAGTGTAAAATGAATGTGTAAATGAATTTGTGATAAGACAGTGTTCCATTTGTTGAATAAAGTAACTCGAATATGAGTGTGAAATTTAACAAATTTAGTGTGAAATTTAACACTATTTATTATTTATTTTTGGGTGATATTGATGAATGACTGTTAGATCATCCAAGAATGGTGAAAATGCGAAATTATAAAAAAGATCCGTGTAATATTAAACAGAATCTAACCTATAAAGCCATACAATCATGGCATTTAGTAACTTCTCAACATATATGCAACATTTATGGGATTAAGTTTGGTAACTTCCCAAAATATATGCAAGATTTATGGGATTGAGTTTGACCAATTGCAGTATAAAATAAGTTTGGTAACTTCCCAAAATATATGCAAGATTTATGGGATTGAGTTTGACCAATTGCAGTATAAAATTTCACACTAATGAACTAGTTGCAATGTAAAAACAAACCAGTTGCAGTGTAAAATTTTACACTAATGAACCAATTGCAGTGTAAACGAACTAGTTGCAGTGTAAAATTCAATACTCACATAAATGTATGGTGCATAGTAACAGATTAATATGTTATGTGATCAATGATTATTGGTAGAACATACAAAAATGGGATACCCACATAAAAATGGCGTTAAAATATTCAAAAGACCCATAATGTACAAGGCTAAAGTTATGGAATTTTATTTCCATATATTTGATATGCAAATCAATGGGATCTTTAAAATAGAGTTATTACCATATATATATATATATATATATATATTTCTATATATGTATGCCTGTGTATATGTATAGGGGTAAAAAAGTCACTAAAACTATCTATAATTGGGGATTGTGGACTAATCTCTAACAACATTCACAATCATAGGGTCTCTCATTGGGAAGTATCACTACACCATATGGCCTCATTACTAACGGATATATCCGTTAGTAATATTTATACTAACGGATATATCCGTTAGTATTTTGGCGTTAGTAATATTACTAACGGATTTACTAACGGATATATCCGTTAGTAAAATTAATTTTACTAACGGATATATCCGTTAGTAAATCCGTTAGAAAATGAAAGGATTGCTAACGGATATATCCGTTAGAAAGCAACTTACTAACGGCTATTTCAGCCAATTTTAAAAAAGATTTATTTTAAATACTAACGGTTTGTCAACTATTACTAACGGATATACCCGTTAGAAATATGCATAAATCTAAAAAAAATAATAATTTATTTATATGCTTCCCAAATTTTTTTTTTTTTTTTTGCACCTGATTAACAAGCATATTAATCTATACCAAACACAAAAAAATAATAAGATTAATCTATATCCAACACAATAAAAAATAATATAAATTAAGTAACCATAATAAGTAAAGCATTTATCCATGTCTAACCAACATCTCTATACCCAATACAACAAAAATAATCCATAAAAATCATAAGTAAAGAATTTATATATGTCTAACAAAGTCGGAAATTTAAAGAGTTTTTCCATTCAAACCTAAACTAACAAACAAAGCATGTCTTCAAGAATCTTCATTTTCCCTCTCACATTGACTTCTTAATCCGATGGCCGGAGTTCAAAGCGACAATTTCTCTGTTGACCATTTCATTACCATGCTCGTCCATTTCTTCTCTTACCGTACATTCTCTCTGCTTCTTAATACTCCTACAGAATTTTACCACTTAAAATTAGGAGAGGAAGAAAAAAATTGGAGCAATTTTCCACACAATTGCTTTCTATGTTAGAAACGAAATTTTTTTCTCCAAATGCCTAAGACACAAAGTTCAGAATTCAAACCTGTTGGTGTGCGAGTGCAATAAATCTTCCGAATTTTTATCCAACCAACTGAACTTCCTGTATGTGTTGGTGACATGGTGTCAAGGATCCATCTATATGGAGTATCTCTTCGTCGAAACTACAAGGGTAGGTCCACATGAAGTAATATAAGTTGTTACATTTGAATTCAAAACATAGTTGCTTCTAATTTTGTAATGAGGGGAAAAGACGAAAATAGTTGGATTAGCTTAATTTGGGACTATCAATCACTTATTTGAGACTACCATATGGAAGGTTTAAAGTATAATGAATTCAACACGTAAATTGGGGTTAATAAGAGAAAGAAGCAAAGACAAATAGAGCAAGAGAGGGAAAATAGTTTTAAGAAAAAAACACAACCCGCATAAGAGAGAGAGAGAGAGAGAGAAAAACAAACCGTCAATTTTTTTCAACAAATCTAATACTTAATCTACATTAGTGACTGCACTCTCATCTTTTACTGCCATAATATTGCTTTAGAAGTACTAATCTCAACTGCCTATGCGCATGGACGTGTGCTGCTTGTGCGCGTGGACGTGTACTACCTGTGCGCTGCCGTGCGTGTGTGCATTGCATGTGTGCTGTGTGCGTGCTGCGCTGCTGTGCACGTGTGCTGTGTGCTTTGAACGTGGGTTGCTGTGACACTATAATTTTGAATTTAAAAAAGGGCAATGTTGAAAAGTTGAAAATTTCACCAAAATCAAGATTGTCCCCTTAATAAGTTGGAATTCCCAAAAGAGACTCTTAATATGGGACGGAGGGAGTACATATATAACGCATTTGCTAGTCTGATTCACATTTTGCACTGTGTATGAACTTTTTCTAGCTTCCTTCCTTCCATTCTATTGTTTCTTTTTCTTCATTTTCATGTTCTGTATTACTGTGCACTCATGCAGGGGAGGAGAAAATTTATAGGGTTTCCCGCATATGAACTCGGCCTTTCTTCTGTCTATGAAGTTGAAAAAAAGTGAGATTTCATTTTCAAGCTTCACCCACAGAAGATGATGTACTCGTATAAGCCACGTGAAGGCAGCTTCCACCATTTTCCAAATGAAATGCACATAAAATGGGCAGACTGTTGGCTACCAACTCCACCAGTAAATAGCATAGTGGGTGTCCATTATTCTACAGGCTGAATGATCAATTTTACAATTTGTTTTAACTTCTTCAATGGTAGTTAACGTGGAATTAACCATATAAAGCATAAGAGATGAAAACCATTAGGGACCTTATGCAGTAAATTCAACAGTGAAATTGTCTCACCTTCATACGGGCAGCAAACCCGCTTCAGTACATATTGCCTTGATATCGGCTCCAGAAAACTCATCCTTAGTCATAACAAATTCTTCTATGTTGACATCATCAGACAGTGTCATCCTTGATGTGTGTATCTACAGGTCAAAAAGGTATGTCTTGAGTGAAAAGTTCCCAGAAATATTTGTATTTACAACATTGAGGGTGAACCCTGGTGCAATGGTTGCTCCATTGTGACGCGAAGGTTGTGTGTCCGAATCACGGAAACAACCTCTTCGCATGCTGGGGTAAGGCTCTGTATATCTAAGCCTCCCCAGTCCCTAGACCCCATACTGACAGTGACGGGAGCCTTATGCACTGGGTTTGCCCTTTTTATTTGTACTTGTATTCACTTCGTGCTGTACGTGTACCTGGAAAATGCGCCGCCTCATTTTAATATCAGGAAGAGGGAATTCAATCTTCCTATCTAGTTTGAAAAGGAAATAGTGGTACATAAACTAGAATACAATGGATAAATTAATTCACAAACTTGGAAATCAATCAACTTTGAGAAACAAGGAGACCATTTGTGAAAGAAATTCAAAGACCCCAAAATAAGTAAGTAGTATAAACTGCTATATACGTGTATGTGTATTTGTATGTGTGTGTATAGATATATGTTGGTAGGATGTACCAGGAGTGGGAGGGGGAGGTCTAGGATCAGCAAACTGAGAACCCAAGCAATTACACAAGTACACACATGCAAAACGATGTCATGTCAGTAATATGCCTTTTGTCCGTCTGAACTAAGCTATTATTGATTACCATGGATCATTAATTCTTTTCCAGCACCTAATGATTTATGTCTTTTAGCTTGGATTTTATTCTTTCACCTTTTCAGCAGGCTGGAGATGTGATTGTTGAAAGGAAAATCTAGGCAAAAGGACCAAATTACACTATGATGTCATCACTCCAACTAAAAAATAGAACAGTTAGGAGACTGGAGAGAGCAACTGACAATGTGAGATCAGTAAAAAATAACCTCATAAAGATTTGTACTATGATTATCTACCATTTCATCCCAATTTAGATTATCTTGTATTTACATTAATCAGGGACACAGATCTTTTGACAAAGCTACGATGCTCCAGTAAATCCAAGAAAAAACTGATTGAAATACCGACAACCTCCGGATATAAAAACCGAAATCAAATTCAAAGATGATCTAAAAAGCTGATACATAAGGAGAAAAATATTAACCATTCTTCTACACAATAAGAAGAGTAGAGATCCCGAGATTCTTCTAGGAGACATGACATTCACCTAACATTCCCACATGCACACACAAAAAGACATAACTTGATTTTTGAGTGTGGGATTAGAAGTTCTCCATCCAATAGCAAGTTGCATTAAACGTTTGTGCCTTCATAATATGCACAGACAAGACTATCAATTTTGAACCCACGGTGGGTTTGTACTCAATTGATTAGTAACCAACTATATATAAAATGGTTGTTATGAACCCACTAGATAGAACTCACCCTTGAAAACCCGCTTGCAAGGGAAGCGTGCCTAGGAGTTAATAAACCATCAACCACCTTATAATTAGTGGATGCCTGACAGAAACCTAACAATGGTGATCATGGGATGTAATGAAATCAGGAAGGGTAAAAAAAAATCTACAATTAACATTGCTATGGATGATCTTGGCAACAGTAAAGCATATGGTGATCAACAAATTAACAAAATAGAGAGAACCCATGTGGTGATAGTGCTAGAAAAGGAAATAATGGTACATAAATTAGCACAACAAGAATGAACTAATTCAAAAAAATTGGGAATTAATAAATTTAGAAAAACAAGGAGAATAACGAATTCAAAAATTGGGAACTAATTTTATTTATGAGTGAACAATAACGAAGATATTCCACAGTGGAATATCTTTAATAGTTGCAAAAACTGAACAAAATATGTTTCTGCTTCAATAGTACTCATGAAGTATCTAATGTTACAAACTCCCAATGTACGTGAATAGACTAAACTCAAACTAATTAGAAGAGAAGATGATACAAAATATACACCTAGCTATTCATTCAACAAATGACAACATTATTTTCTATCAGAATATACAACTGCTGAGTGTTGACTGCCCCCTGGTCATCAATAGCTTAAGGTTTAAAACAACCTATGCGAAACAGAAAAGTTACAGTCTGGCTATTGGATATCTGTTTTGGTCATTTTTGCCACAGAATAAGCTAAATAATTAAGAACAATCTTAGAATTTCTCAATGTAAGATGCAGATTCAATACTTGAGGTAAAGACAGAGAGCTATTCAGATTTCCTACGAGCCAACTAAACCATCATAAAGTTCAACATATTTCCTTCTACAACTAACAGAGAAGTTAAGAGTTTCACCCAAGTACAAGTACTCTTTACTAATTTGAGTTCATCAGAACCACACAACAAAAAAAAAACACTAAGCAGCAAAAACAAAGCGAATATCAGCACCTTAGCAGCCAAAAACAGAGCCGAAGCAGCACCATTCAGCCCATAACCAAATTGAATACATCGAACAGTCTCCTCCTCTTTTGAGTAAGTAATATATCTGAGCCAAACAATCCAAAACAAAATCATTGCTAAAATTGTGTAATAATGGTATCAAATAAGCCAATAGATCAACCACATGATCTCAGAACAAGTGGAGCAAAATAATTGTAGAATATATTTAGAACGCATTTCAGAGAAGGATAGTACTTGATATTTTAATTGCATATATTAAGTTAGAATGGTGAACAAGAGATTCAGCTGAGCAAACAGAATGTTAGTGAGGAATTTAAAGCAAACGACAATCAAAAATATTTTTTCAACAAGATTCTAAAAACATAACGTTTTTGAACTTACACACTACAAGTATTGTTTGGAAATTGTTGAATAGCACCAGCTGCAGTCCGAGAAATTGACACCTTCTGTACCTTACCATACTGACCAAAGTATTCTTTGTGCTGCATAAGCTGATCACAGAAACAGTAACAGTGTTAAACTACGAGAGAGAGAGAGAGAGAGAGAGAGAGAGAGAGAGAGAGAGAGAGAGAGAGAGAGGTGGGGGGGAGGAGGTACACACATCTTCGTCGGCTAGATTAAGTGGCAACCCCACAATGTAGACAAGGTTTCGCTGAATTACTCGCACACTGCCAAGTTGTTTCCTTCCTTCAGATGTTTTATTTTTTCCCTTTTGCGTCTTTTGTTTTCTCTCCATATTCAACTCGGCCACCAACCTGTTTTAAAAGGATAATGACGTCAATAATAAAATAGTTACAAATGAGCAGGAAAAAAGAAAAGAAATTTGCTTGTTTCTATGGCATAGTTTCAAGCAAACAGAATGAATTCCCAGAAGAAAGAAAAAAAAAACCAGAATGGATGGTGTCCAAAAGTATAACCTTCCACAATTTGCTTCCGTCCTTTTAACCTTTTCCTTGTTATAAGGGATGCGGCACGCTGGAACCACTACAATCAACAAAATAATAAAAGGAAAATTGCTAGTAGTTGTCATGTTTTCACTAATCATCAAAGTTGTACTAGTACTAATTGGATCAACTTGAAGCAGAAATGCAAGCAGAAGCATGAAGATCCCAACTTTCAATATGCAGCAGAACCATGAAGCAGAAAAACCAACTCTAATCAGAAATGTTTGAGATCAACTAGAAAAACCAACTTTATGTTGGTAGGAAATTACATAGCAGAAAGAAATGTAATTATCTTCAAACAATACTGTAGCTTGAAAAATGTAATTATCTTCAAACAATACTGTAGCTTGAAATTTATTCGTAAAGGACCATATAGCTATTTGATGTCATCCCTAGTTTGCTTGCCGTGTTCGTAAAATTATCATTAACAAAATGTTTTCTTCGAGGGTTAGTTTAAGTCTATGTTAGTTAATTAATAGCTTAAAATGAAGTTGGTGAATATTGCATCACCCTACGAAGCAACAAGTCACCAATTATTAACAAATTCATTTCCATAGAAAATTTTAAAAAATGTTTCATTTGGTGAGTATTTATAGTGTAAAAGGCATAAATTCATGATGAAAGTACAATAAGATACATTACATAGTTTTGTAAAATTAAATTCCTGTTTGTAATCTATAGTCAATCACAATATGAATGTCATGAGACTTAAGAAAGAAAAATTAAAAATAAAATAAAATATTGACAAAAAAAAAAAGACGGGAAAAAAAAGGGGCACATTTTTCTTTTGGTTTGGGTGGAAGGAGAAAGAAAGCACATATAGCAGCAGCATCCAACTGCCCTTCATATAATAAATGTTGTGGCAATGGACAGCAGTCACAGCACACAAATAAGGAATATTAGGGGTTTAATATAAAAAGTCATATTTGACGCTCAAAAGTAGCATATTTATCACCCATCCTCCAAAAAAATTCTCTCTACCATTTAGGTGGTTTCTTTAAAAGATTCTTTATCTACCCTTAACATAGAGGCTATAACAAAAGAAATTAACACCTATAGATAGGCATACCATCATGGTAACAAATCATCATATGATTTATAATCCCTTCTTCCATTATTATTACTCAATTTATCAATTGTACTTGTATGATGTTATAGTTTTTAAGGTTGATGTGCCCATAAATGCATAAATATTGGGTATAACGGTTATACCATGTAGAAATCTATTCCCTCTCATCGATCTATTTTAAATTTTGCTAAGTTGGAAGAAGTTTTTCGGTGTAAAGGCAAATCCGTTTGCTAATGTGCTTTTATAGCCATTTCTTGGATTGCTCAGCATTAGATTACTCCATAAAATGTTGTAAAAATGGAGTCATTGAAATCCTATGTCATGGAAAAATAGTCTTTGATTAGTTCACCATTTAATGAAGGAATGGAAAAGGAACCACCGAGGAAAACACTTATCTTTTTTATGTTAAAAGTAAAACATAGAGGACGGTAAGAAGAAAAATAAAATAGGATGAGACATAAAACAAAAAATTTGAATTTCCAAGTCACTTCATTTCCTCTTTTATTGAGTTCCCATTATACTTTTAAAATGTTAAATAATTGAGGTTAGTTACCATAGAGGACATGATACTTCTCATACCTGATGATCTTAGCAAACTAACTCTCATGAAGTATGCCTAATGAGCTCACCAACTACATAGTAACAACAATAAAAAATGGGTGAAAATTTTATATTACCATGTCTGTGTAGTTATCCTTTGTTTCGTTCTCTTCACCTCTATGAAAGACATGATACTTCTCATACCTGTACCATTACATTGAAATTTCAACCATTAAACTCAAAAGGAAAAACAACTCAAGCACATTAGAAAACACCAACCAGAGAGACTATCATCTTTAGACTTATTCACGTCCATATTACAATACCTTATGAATTTAGCGGTGCTTGCCGGACCTTGAACTGAGTTGACATATAAAATTACTCGTGCATGTACTTCATAGAACTCAGTTCACAAATTGGGATGACACAAGTCTTTTTCGGTAACAATCAAGAAATCAGATTCATCTTAATGGTTTTAGTTGTTCAATATTTATCTAAATCAATGGATCTACCAGTATGAACTAAAAAAAAAATTGATGTTGAGGTTTGTTAAACAAGATAACATCAAAATCAACATTTAACTGAGGTAAAAAGAATAATCTTTTACTCACCTTCCCACTTCCCAATATATCTCTGCAACTTCATCCAAGTCTACCACAAACCAGATCTGTTGGGCCAAAGCTAACCAGAGTCTTCCATTGTGACTTCAAATACCTTCCACTGGAATAAGCCCATAGCAAAACCAAAAGATCTAAGCAAACCTAAGAATGCAATAACAAAAATACAAAAGATACCCACAAAAAAAAAAAAAAAAAAAAACAGGGGGTTAGAGTTTCACAAATGAAGGCAACAAAATAATCAAAACCCTAATACCCGATTCTAGGCATAAAAATCTGACTCTAAGTATAAGAATTTGATTTATTTGTAAGATGAACTCAAAATCAAAAGAAAAGGATAGAATATTGGTTCAGTATGCCATTCTAACAGAGATTAAAGCAAAATGAACCTCAACAGCTCGGTATAGAACCTAGTAATTTCACTAAGATTCTAAATCATTAGAGTTGAGTTCTAATTTGAAAAAAAAAACCCTTGTATATATTTTGACCTAAGGGAAAGGGAGGCCATGAAAGGAAGAAGAAGAAGTAGAAGATTACAACATAAGCCTAAGTCGTATTTATAGATCTAGGGTTTCTGCAGAGAAGAAGAAGAAGAAGAAGAATGGACGGCGAGATTACCTCAGTCGGACGGCGTACGACGGACGGCGGACGACACAGCGGCGGATAGCAGCGAACCTTTCTGCCTTTTCTCTTTCTTCCTTTTTTTTTGAGATTGTCCCGTGAAATCCCCACATAAAACATCTACAGAGAAGAAGAAGAAGAAGAAGAAGAAGAAGAAGAAATCAGGCGTGAGGCGCGGGAGGCAGACAGCGGGAGGCAGTCTCTTCTCTCCCTTGTTCTTTTCTCTCTTTCTTCCCCCCCCCCCCCCTCTCCCTCTCTCTCTCTCTCTCTCTCTCTCTC
Organism: Hydrangea macrophylla; assembly: GCA_033977485.1. Lineage (NCBI taxonomy): Eukaryota > Viridiplantae > Streptophyta > Magnoliopsida > Cornales > Hydrangeaceae > Hydrangea > Hydrangea macrophylla. Next base: position 23,048,792 of record CM066999.1, on the reverse strand, counting down.
TACCCAACGTGATAGTGTCGAATTGTTTGGGCGGGCAATAGTTTTGTTTTTTTTTTTTTGTTTTTAACGAATGCCCGCTAAATTTATTTATTTATTTTTTTTATTTTTATTTTTCAAATCACATTTCTAACGTCCGTTGCAAATATAAATAAATCCGTTAGAAATTTTAAGTTACCCGAATAATGCAGATTACTAACGGAATTTCAAGATTTCTAACAGATATATCCGTTAGTAATTACTAACGGATATATCTGTTAGAAAGCTTAAAACATGTCCGTTAGAAATTGGTCTATATGGTGTAGTGTATCAATTGGTGGGTCTATTATAACAAACATTGGTAGAATGTGATTTCCCACTAAATTAGTATTTAAAGATTTATTATTAAATTATATAATTTTAAAGGGCGCGCGAAAAATCTCGTTATAAAGCTCGCGAGAAAGCTCGTGATCACTTGAAAGGTAGACTTATTTCAGCTCGTGAGTTAACTCGTAAACTCGTGAAAAAGCTCACGAGCAAGCTCGACATGGCTCGTGTCTACCCCAAAGTGAAGTGTAACTGAAACTATGTTCACATACAGTCACGTTTGATTAATTTACCCAATCCCTTTGTTTTCCAATTTATTTTATTTTTATTTTTTCTCTTTTGCTGGAAGGAGAAGGGATAGACATGAGATTTTATTTATTTTTCGGTCTGTGATAGACATGAGATTCAAACCCTACATTGGGAGTTAAGTGAACATACATACTGCAACATCTCTCACTTATGCAACTAAATCATAAAAAATAAAAAGGAAAAAAAAAAATGTGATTGACCAAAATGCTATTCAACATACTGCTATTTGGCTTGCATTTGCAGTTAAATTGTACAAATTGAGTTGTAATCATTTGTGTGCTCTAAAAGCACGGGAAAATCTTAGACCTTTGCGATTAGCCTGCCCAAGGGCAAAAGATGCGAGAATAAATTCAACATGAAAAGATGGGAAATTGGGTTAGAATCAAACCAAATCTCAAAATTAATTATTTGGCTCTTTCAAAAACTATTGTTATGTTGATTGGACGAAGAATTGTTTATTAACAGACGAAGAAGTATTTATTGATAGAGGTGTTCATCGGTCGGTTTGGTCATTTTTTTTTTCCTTCGATTTTTCAATATTTAAAAATCGACCGAATGGCTCGGTTCAGTCGGTTCACATGATTTTGGAGTATTTTGGACAGTCGGTTCAGTTTTCTTCTATGCCTATACTTTTGAAAACCGACCGAATGTGCTCGATTTGGTCGGTCGATTTTGGGGCTGAAATTTTTTTTTTTGTACAACCCTACTTATTGGGTATTTTTAAGCCAGACACAAATACTAAAACTATTTAGAACTGGTTCTTATCTAAGCCAGAAGCCAATTCTTGTGTTTCGCAAACTGTATCTCGTAATCGATTCTAACGAGCTTTACCGGTGCGTATTAACTGATAGAAGTAATTTTGCGGATAATTGTGCGTATCTCTTGTCACAAGAAGAGAAAACATATTTTACTAAGAATATTTCTCAATTTATATTATATATCCAAACAAGTAGAAATCGTCCATAATGCAAATCAAAGAGAGCATTTTTGCTCACTTCAAAATGGACACCCATTGCTCACCCAGGCCACAACTGGATGACCTGTGTCCCAATCTATTCTCATTTTACCTGTGTATCATTAACATAATTACTGAAATGGAATACATGTCACCAGTGAAAGCCTGGGTGAGCATTGGGTGACCATTTTGAATGAGCAAAAATGCTCTCCAAATCAAACCATATCGTAGGACTTACATATCAATTTTATTTCTTTTTTATCAGCATTATAAAGTTATCTACACATCAACATGTTGAAATTTTTGTGATCTATCCAAATTTGGCCATAAAAGTTATACAACTTCCACAACAGCTCTGCTTTTATTCTCATATTGCCCTGTATGTATATCAAAATTATTTATAGGGGAGGGGGTATTATTGATATACAGAAGCTCAAAGGATGGAGCAAATGAATGCTGCAAATTAATATGTTATCTCAAAAGACAAATCATTATTTTTCCATTAATTTATTCAATCATGGGTGGAACGCAAATATGGTTAAGAAAAAGATAAATAAATAAAGAAAAGAAAAGAAAATTCTGATGCATTTATTGGAGTGATCAAATTTGATGCATCAAATTTTACTTAAATGTTACAAAGTACAACTTTGATGTGCGTGCGGAAGTTGATAGTATATTTGGAGATGGTCTAATGATCAATACTATTCAAAAGCCTTGTTTATTCACTAGGCATTGAAGAAAAAAAAAAAAAGAAGAAGAAGAAGCATGCAGCTAGCTTGTTAGCTCTTTTGATAATGGTCTATACAGCAAAACATCTTTAAATATTTTGTAGTCACATGGCAAGTCATGTGATAATCAAGCCAAAGCACATGGTTGCATTCTAGATATACAGTAATGCTAGGGGCACCGAAAATTGCACATAAAAGTGCACCGAAAATGATCAGGGCCATTGATTGCGGCGGGCCCCATGCGCGCAGGCGTGAACCCCGCGCGCAATCAATGGCTTTGATCATTTTCGGTGCACTTTTATGTGCACTTTTCGGTGCATATAGCATTATTCATAGATATATAGATCACATTCATGGATGATGGATCAAAGTTAACTTCTTAAAGCCAAATTTACGTCTATGGACTATTAATGCTTTTCCCTCAAGGAATATGATTCAAGGGTCTAGACTTCACCTAGCTAGTTCTTAGCCATTTGAAAGATAAGACATTTTGGACCCCTTAATCTGCATTAAATTAAGGATCCAACTTGTTCTCACTTTTTTAAGTTTTGAACGTTTGAAAATATAGACCGCGCCATGGGACAAGCTCTTTTCTTTTTCTTTCTTTTTTTCCTGTAGTGAAATGGGTGTGTCATTAGCCAAAGATATAAGACTATCCCCGCAAATCACGGCATGTTCTTCGCATCAACTCGTGCTTTGACCTAGCTCTGACCCATTATATATATATATATATATATACAACAATGCTAGGAGCACTAACAAATTCTACTAACACTCACACCCACACTCTATCTCTCTCCTAGTGGTACTTTGGGTTCACTGCGGACCCCACAATGCCACTAGGAGAGAGATAGAGTGTGGGTGTAAGTGTTAGTGAAATTTGTTAGTGCCCCAAATATTACTCATATATATATATATATATATCCAGACCATACCATTATGGAATGGGTAGTGTTAGTAGGAATGGCAACGGGGCGGGTATGGGACCGGGCCCCCATACCCCCCCCCCCCCCCCCCCCCCCCCCCGCCCCGCTCCGCTTCACCGCCCCCGCTCCGCATAGTGTTTCTTCCCGACCCCGCCCCACACTCGGGATCCCCGACCCCGCTCCTCCCTGATTATGATTATTTTTTTTTGGGTACATAAATTGAAAAAGCAGTTTTTTTAATGCATTTTTTTCTCCAATAGTGCAGTTTTTTTTTACAAATGGTAATACACATTAGACATAACTATTGAGGGGTAAAAATGTAAATACAAGTATATTCGGAGTGGGTTCGGGTTTTTTGACCTGACCCCGACCCGAACCCGACTCGGGTTTTGAAAACCTCCCCCATACCTACCCCTAACCCTATTAAGCCCATACCCTACCTATTAGGGGCGGGGCGGGGAACCCGGAAAACCCGCCCCATTACCATCCCAAAGTGTTAGGCTTTTACATGACCCAATTAAAATCTCTGGGCCATTACAGCAGATCATATTTGAATAAGGTTTTTGGGCCCAAGGTTTCAGATAAAGACAATGAATAAAGTCAATGAAGTGTAAAACTAATTAATTCTCCACAAATGACCTGTTTAGAATCACTTACCATATTCCCCTTTAAAAAAAAAGTCACTTCCCAAACATTCATTTGGGGTCGGAGACGTATTTCTACAACTAAAATGCATATATTAACATGTTCCGATAAATTAGATGAACTTTTAGTCTGAAATATGTTTAGATGTATATCAGCTCAAACGTGATACAGAATTTAATTTGGGCTCAATAAAGTTTTTAGAATTCTCACAGAATTCTTGTGATTAATGTTTATACTTCTACCTAATTGCAAAAGCTGTCAGGAAATCCAAACAAGCCCAAAGACATGTTTCTAGCTCTTGTACGGATCATCCTCCAAATAAGACACAAAATCAATCCTCCATCCCAAATTAAAGTCCTCTAATCCATTTTTAGATGTACCATTTTAAGGGTCTATATGAAAAAATCAATGCACTTTTAACTTATCATTTTTCAAGTTTACCAGATTACGGAGTATTATATAAAGTTTAAAACTCTTTTGCTTTTTCTTTGATGTGGCTGTAATCAAGTTTTGAAATTGAAAAAGGACAACTAGGAAAAGTCAAAAAAAAAAAAAAACACTTCACCACAAATTAAAGGTTCCATAAATAGTTAAAATTCTTAAAAAGAGACTCTTATTATGAGAGTAAGGGAGTATGGTAAATAAACGTAAATTTTTGTAAGCAACTAAATAGAGATGTAGATCAGTGGGCCTAGCCCAGTTGGTCTTACCCCATCTCTCTCAAGTGGGATGTGGGGAGTTCGATTCCCCTCGTGGGTAATCGGGGGTGTTGTTTACCCCTCAGCCGTCTATGGGAGGAAGTTCCTTTGAAGTGGGCCCGTGACCCCCTGACTGTTTGCAGTATAACTACAAGTGTGTGTGTGGCGCCTGCGGGTGCTTTGACCACTAGCAAAAAAAAAAAAAACTAAATAGAGATGTAAGAGGCAGAGGCTAACATATAGTATCTTTTACTGGTGTACTTCAACTTTAAACCCTATTGGTGATCACCGTTACATGGATTCTCCTTTAACATATGAAGCAAAGACACGTACATGTCAAGACACACAGACATACCTACACAGACACGGCAACGTTGAAAACCATAAACAAATTTACAAGACAAGACAAGGCAAGACTAGCATCAACGAAGTGTCTGGTCCGTACGTGATTCCTAGTCTTTAACATATTACATTCCAATAATTTCCACCATTTCATCCCAATTATGTGTTATTTTTTGCCCGCAGACATAAAAAATACTCATTATGTGATCATTGACTAAACCCAGTTTATGTGATCGATCACTTTTCCTTAATTTATAAGTCATAGTTAAGGTACATTGACGGCACCGGAGTGGTGTCCTTTGAACTTTAAGTTTGATGCAAAAAAGATTTCTTTGTTAATGTTCATGATAACCTGTTGCTGATTGATGACAAAACACTGTTCCAGCCATTTTGGGGCTGTTGAACAATATCTTTTCAAAGAGATTGTTCAGTGAGTACATTTGTGCTTTGATAGTTTTTAATTTTTTTTATCTGGGCATTAATTCAATATCTTTTGAAGAAACTTTGAATCCAACCCAAAAGCTTAAGCTATTGAGTGGAGAGGCCCAACATGTATATCTAGCCATTGTCAATCCCATATTTATTCGATGTGGAATATATTATCTAAGATGCCCCCTCATGTGCAGCCTCTTCTTGGGTCAAAGGATTGGGAATGAGTCTGGCTCTGATACCATGAGGAAACTTTGAATCCAACCCAAAAGCTGAAGCTATTGAGTGGAGAGGCCCAACATGTATATCTAGCCATCGTCAATCCCATATTTATTCGATGTGGGATATATTATCTAACAATTTTTTTCTAATGCATTTTATGATGTTATTAGTCCACTGATGTACTGCATATGTATCACATACACTTTACATATTAGACCATCAGTACAAAAATATACATTATAAGAAATATATAGACTTCTATTTCCATGGCAAAGAGGAAGAAATGTTCTTGAGTAGATATACTGAAGTATTGTCCATTCATCTATCTGAATTGAGAAAAGAGGAAAATACTCATATGGAGGGGTGAAAATTTGAAAATTGTTAAACACTCAACGGTTTCGATTTAGCTTATATGGGTTCAGGACATAATCCAGTTGACTCTTTTAAATTAATAAACAGGCTAACTTTGAATTTCAGTTGTGTAAAACCGTTTAACCTGAATCAATCCGTTTAGCTTTTGTTATGAAACTCAACGGTTCAGACTTTTGTTTTTTATTGAAAGGTTTGAAATTTTTGGTACTTCAGACGACGCTCATGTGTTTTAGAATATCTAATGGGCGGACTCTTATCATTGGAATAGTGTGTGTTTGTGTTATTTAATGTCAAAGCTTTTGTTAGGGCTCAACCTATTCTGTTTAAAAAAGACTTATATATGTTATTACGTAAGTTACATTTCTCCTTATTTTGAGGTGTGATAGATCTATATGTATAATGAGTGGTTTGTCATTCACGTTGAGGTGCGATTGCCAGAAAAAGAACAAAGGATCTAGTTTGTCCTTAATTGGGGTGAAAGCATTTGTAACGTATTCTGTTAAAGCCGCCACTAAGCTGCTTTTGAATGATAAGTTTGGCACACGGTTGCCAAACTGCCTTTAAGTGTACCTGCATGTCACATATGTGATGCACCAATAGCATCTTAAAACAATATGAAAATTACCTAAAACAATATACTAATGTATGGTCTACCACCTGAAGCAAAACCATTGCATCAACCACAAAAACAACTATTGAAATAACCGATGTAAAAGAGTCCTAACTGGGCCCACCCTGAATTTACTTCTAAAATCTTTGGTTCCCTGTATATATTACTAGTACAAAATTTCAATGATCAATAATACCAGCAATAAGGAAAGACTATACAAAAAAAATGAAACTCAAAAACTATAATGTGAATCTGTACCTCTCTTCTAACTATACAATAAAAATACTAAAAAACCATCCGTGTTTCAGGATTTCAGTAGGGGAACACAAAAGATGGTATGGGCATATCTGTAATTATGACAGAAAACTATCATTGTTCATACTCTGATCAAAAACACTCACTTCGAGCCCACTTTTTGTCCAGGCAATTCTGTTCAAATCTATGACCACGGAGGCTAACTCGTGACTTGAGAAGGGCGGTTGGTCCTCGTAGTCGACGAACTCGGGTCCCAACAGCGAGCTACGAGGAGGGCCATCACTTGAAGCTGCAGAGCAACAATTGCCACACCGCGAAGGAACCATGGACTCACCAAAGTCTAGTTTGGCATTTTGGATCATTAGCCCCTCCATTGGGTCTATGCTCGAAACTACAGAGCCATTTGTGGGCCCACCGGGAGGGTAATGTACATTTACCCCACCAATACTTGGAACTGGACGAGAAACGGCAGGATGGTCCTCTTCAGCAACAAATTGATCCTCATTTAAGCTCAGATCTTTTAAATCTGCGGGCTTGCAAGAGTAGTTCTCTCCATTTGCCGATTTATATCTGCCGGGGTCATTAGAATTGCGACTCAGTTTAGAATTCCAACGGTTTTTAATTGAATTATCCGTTCTACCAGGGAGGTACTTTGCAATTAATGCCCATTTGTTTCCATGAATAGCATGGGCCGCAGTTATAATATGTTCCTCTTCTTCTGCACAACACATTGCCATCAGTAAGAACTCATCAAGAACAAAGCATCCGTCGTGCAACCGTGTAACCAATCAAGTATAAGTTTTCCTGTGTACTTCTAATTCGAAAAGCTACCAAATCCTAAGGATCAAAGGTTAAAATAATAAAATCACCTCTTGAATTCAAAACTTAAGCGTTTTAGACATTTTTTTTTTCTTTCACACGACTCTCCCTACTAAATTAGTCCAGACTTGTTTTTCCATCTACTAAGGTTTCCTTGGGTTATGTTGTAGCAATAAAACAATAAAATGATAGAAAAATGACGGTTGGTATTTCGACATCAAGGATTTGATTTCCACGGTAGTGAAGGGCACAGAATGGAAAGAGAAACCATAGTTAACGAGCACCAAATTCATTTAAGCTCCTCAATTTAAGGTGCTGCAAAAGCTGATTTGGTCCTCCCACAGCTTAACCAAACAATAATAAATAGTAAATTTGCAGTCATACAACCACACTGATCTCAACTACATAGACATCGGCTGATCAAAACAAAAACCACAACTCCCAAAATATAGAACCACTCAATATAACTTTTATGGGTTCAGCTTGGTTAAAGATTATTTGAGATGTTTTATAAGAACAAACAAGGTGAACTCGAGCTCAATAAAATCTCAAATGTCATTAACGAACGATGCAACTACTGTTTGAATATAAGCAACTTTTAGGTGCATTTGAAAACAAATGACCAAATTCACCTATAAATGAGGAAAAGATAGCCCAACATTCTTCTGATAGTTTCTCTTGTTGAAATACCAAGTTGAATAGCATGCAAGTACTGCAAATATTTGTCAGACCGCAAACCTGATTTTTCAAGAACTCCAAAACAGAATCTTGCCAAAGAACCGCGTATATTTTTCAATCTAATATTTCCCTTCTCCTAGAATAATCTTTCTTACAAATTGTAGGATTCTCTATATCTTAAGGCTCTATTTGGTTCATGGATTTCGTGACGGAAAAGAAAAGGGAAAGGAAACTAATTCCCTCGTGTTTTCCTTCATGCTTAAATAACATTAAATATATATATATATATATTATTGCAATATATGAATAGAGGACAGGAAATGACTCAAAAGATTCAAAATGTTTAATTTTTTTTTTCAACTTGTTCTCTTTTCTTTCCTATTTTCCTAATCATTTTCCTTATTAGTAATGCTATGCTTCCCAAATCCCAAATCTACATCCCAAATGATGTGGCACCAATCAAAATCCAGTGAGGCCACTGACGACTGTTGGGTCACTTCAACACCCTCCAATCAAAATCTAATGGGCTCACTACACATCATTCGGGATGGGGATTTGGGACTTGGATTTGGGAAGCATAGCATAACTCTTTCCTTATTAACCTTTCAAAGAATAACGTTTTCCTCTGTGTTTTCGTTTCTTTACCCTCACTAAATCTAAGAACCAAACAAAGCCTAAAGCTAGGTCCATGGGAACAATAAGCTCCCGAATACCATAGCACCATCTTTCTTAGCACCTTTGTTTTACACACGTACTTATGCACACATAGTACACAAACAAACATACATACTGATACGCCCAAAATTGGCTCTACTCCATGACCGAGCAATTCTACTCCGCGACCAGCACCTATCCCGACCAAGGCATGTACAACTGCTTGGGTGAGCACCATCCCGATTTCCTGAGCGGTTGCGGGCCCCCGGGCCTCCTGATCCTGTAGCGTGGGGCTCTGCCAGAGAAGAAGCCAAACACCTGGGTCGGGATAGCATCGTCCAATCACAATACAGCTTGGGAACAACTCGGTTAGCCCAGAGGCACATCCCAAACAGCTCGGACTCCAGCAGTTTCCTAAGCCACTTAGGAAATCTTCCAGATACGCATAAACAGTTTCCTAATCAGAATAGGAAAGCATCCGAATATGCAGCTATCATTACAGGTTGTCAACAGTTTCCTAAATGGACTAGAATGCTTTGTAAGGGAGGACTCTTCTTCTTACAAAAGGGTCCTCCCACCTCCATTAAAGGGGATCCCGAGTTCGATAGAACCAACAATATTACGTTGTCTAGCCTCTCCCAAGAAACCCTAAACGCACCCTGCACGACCGGCTCTAGATAGTTCCAGTCACCATTGTCGGATCACCAAAGTCCCTGCAGTAGTTTTATTTCATATAGTGGAAGTGCTCGCGCACATATACGTAGGTTCCTTCATTAACAGGGCCGAATCATATACAAACCCGGTCTCTCATTATCTATCTCACTGTTTCTCTCCCCTTGATCAGTTATAATTTATCTTGCCGAAAATTTGCATCATCACATACATATACTAACACCCTCGAACATAAATTAGTCGCCTTCACATTAGCCTTTCAAGCCATCAACGCAATGAAAGGCATATCTAGACCATGAAACTCAAACTCTCACAAGAATAGTTTGACAATTATGCAGATAACAACCATCAAAATTCATTGTGCAAATAGTTATATAAAATTCAACCGGAAAAAAAAAAAAAAAAAAAAAAAAAACGAGGAGGTCAATGATCAGTCCGTTGATCAAATTCATCATAGAAGTCGAAATTTGTATAAAATAATCAAATTTGACATTTCACATTTATACTGTCATCAGTGTCCTCTCCTGCATAGTGGAATCAATCAAGATTTAAAATCAAACATCTCCAATGGACTCACAACAAATAATGAAACCCATCCCAGAGACTGAAATATAATTATTATTATTATTATTATTTTTTTTTTTTCAGAAAATGGTTTAACCAATAAAAGAAAAGTCAAACGAAAGAATCAAAGGGGCATACCCTGGAAAGACAATCAGCGCACTGAAATATAAATTTTGCTAATTCAAGGAAACTTACAAAACACACCACAATACATGAGGTGAATTCTTGTATTTATCTTAGCAGCCCCATTCTAGGAGATAACTTTCTACTTCAAATTGCATCATTTAAACTACAGTTTTCAACAATAGATACCCTAGTCCGACTACAACTCCATATGAATTAACAGCAACTATATTGAAAAGTGAGAGAGAGAGAGAGAGAGAGAGAGAGAGAGAGGGAGAGAGAGAGAGATAAAGTTTTGTACATTTTCAAGTTGACCCTAGATAATTTACGTTTAAGCCCTTAAAGTGTAAATTTTGTTCTCTTCCTTGCTTAAATATAAATGTGTAGCAAGCAAGCATTTGGACTTTCAAGTTGTTTGTGCATGTAATTTAAGAGATTTTAATTCGCTCTTACTGTTTGGGAAAAAAATATATATTTATTAAGGCTCATTAATATGAGAATTGGTTATGATAGAGTCAAATCACGCGATCTCGATACTTGCCAATGTGGGGGAAAATATATGTTGAACTTGGTTAATATTTTTTCAAATATAAAAATTGGCATATATATTTAATTCTATTTTGAATTTATTGTGCTCATATAATTTAATTATATGGATAGACTTGGAGATAAACCAAGATAATTGAATGTGGTAACTCGAGATATTAGTCTAAATAACTATTGGGTTCCCATTGTAACTTAAAGCTAATGGCTTTAAAGTTAGCAAACATACAGAGAATTTTTAAGTGTGTGATTTGCCACAATTATATGTGGAATAATTCTTAAAGTTTGTTGTTTTGGGACAACCCATTTGAGTACGTCAAATGGGTTTGATTAGTGTTACATTATGATCGGTGCTAAAAGTATTAAGATATACGAAAATGATTCTGTCTCTCTATATAATCTGAACTGGCAAAAAATTTATTGTGGACCAATAATAAGATTTTATTGGTCCAAGATAAGAGAGAGTGTTCCGACTTGTAAGAGCCGAAACAATGGTGTTATGGCTTGATAAAATTTGACAATGATCGATGATTAAATGGATTTAAATCATGTGTGTTAAAAGTATGAAAATCTGTTGTGTCATTGTTTCCTCTTTGTGAATGATATTCTCTTTATAAGTAGCAATAATGATATGATTAAGACTACCAAGAAATGTTAAACATGAAGTTTGACATGCAGATTAAGTTGTTACATGTTATACTAGTTAGCCTGATGAACTAGTATGGTCACAGTCCTTTGAGAATACCTATACCTAAAATATATATGTATATATATTATCGGTAGTAGAATATTTCTATATGAATATTAATGTTGAATTGGTAGTCTAATGGATGTCGCAATTAATTTGCACTCGCGACTGGAAAGTGTAATTCATTTAGTAAACTGAGAAGGTATACAATTAATCTAAGTGTGGATTATTGGAAAACAATAATCGGGTGCTTGGATTCGTGAGATACACCCTGCTATATGAATTGCACTGCACAAGATATCCAACTATACTTAAAGGGAATAGGTCCAAATTGGATATCTGTTTAAAAAGACTGACAATCCACGAATTGATATGTCTTTACATTTAAAGGTGCAGTTGTGCTTTGGAAATCCTCTAAATAGTTTGGATTGCTTGATCAACAATGGAATATGAATATATTGTTTTTAGATAAAGTAAGAGAGGAAGTAAATTGGCTTCGCTTTTCCTTAGAGGATATTCCAAGTTGAACAAGACTTGTGTCAAGAATTTGATTTTCCCTTAGAGAATATTCCAAGTTGGACAAGACTTGTGTCAAGAATTTGTGCATTGTGATAGCCAATCGACAATTGGAAATGCACATAAAAGTATGGTAGGTATTGACATACAGTCAAAGACATAATACCATAGAACAATTGCTCTCTAATGGAGTTATCTCTATTGTCTATGTAAAGTCAAAGGATAACATAGCGGATCCATTAACTAAAGGCCTAACGCGAGAGCAAGTGAAAAGTTCATCGAGAGGAATGGGATTAAAGCCTATGCACTAAATAAGAGTCGTCATAGTGGAAACCCAACCTAGCTGACTGGAAATCCCAAGATCTAGGTTCAACGGGAAAACTAAATTATGTAGTACTTCGTACACACTGAGAAGAATTATATCTTCCTCCTCCCATTTCAAAGATGAGTCAGTGTCTATCTGCCGCGAGTAAAAGGATAAGATACGCTTTTAATGGTTCCTATACCTTGGAAAATGTCCAAGTGGGGTATTGCAGGATACTCTTCATAGTAACCACCTACGTGAGTAAGAAGGGGCCGCTTCTATGAGAATTTGAAGGCTGAATTTTCTAAAACACTCACGAAACCAAGAGGTGTTCAAGGCCAAAACGAACACAAACGTGAGAACCAAATATATAAGAAGAAGGGTTGTGTGTATTCTATTGTGTAGGTTTACACAAATGGCTGGGAGTTCAAAGACAATAAAGTCTACTCACCGGCTAGTAAATCCGATAGTTTATCACTAGGGCAAGTTCAAGGCCACTAGGCTACTTAGTCTGAAGCAGTACTTCTTCGTTGATACTCGAACTAGTGTCTGCATTTTCATTTGCATGTTGTATGGATAATTTATCATTCATGTGGGGGATTGTTGGAAAATTAAATGATAAATTGGAATTTAGTGTTGTATATGGGTTTTGCCAAACAACCTCTTATTCGAATGTTTGTGACTGTTGACGAACAGTCTCTTTTCGAAGGGTTGTGACTGTTGACGAACAGTCTCTTGCAACCTATATATATGGGTCTTGTTCATTCTTTTTAAATATATACAAAATTATTCTCTCTCTGCATATTAGAATTAAGTTTGTTCAAGTATTATATATATATTTGCGTTCGTTGGGTTATGTATATTGGAGTGCAACTTATACAGAATTGTAAATCCGTTCTATCTTGGGAGACGATTGTTCATCAACCTTGTGCACCGAGTGTGTGTGTGTGTGTGTTTAATCCCCAAGATGTAAAAAAAAATTTATAAAAAATCCAAACATTTCCACGAATCAAGGCATTGTTTGGTTCTTGTATTTAGTGAGAAAAATAAAAATAATAATAATAATAATAATAATAATAATAATAATAAGGCAGATGCAAAAAATTCCTTTGTTTGTTTAATAAGAAAAATAGAAAAAGAAAAAAAAAATAGTTTGAAAAATAAATTACTAAATAATTTTCAACGTTATGAGTAAATTTCCTTACTTTATTCATATATTACAATTATATTTTAAAAAATTTTAAATTTTAATATTGTTTTAACCATAAAGAAAAATACAAGAGCAAACCCAAGGAATTAGTAGGGATGTCAACGGGTCGGAGTTGGTGCGGAGTCCCCCTATACCAACTCCTACTCCGTTTATTTTCCTCCTACTCTGACTCCGCCTCCGCCTCGTCCCGTTTAAATAAAATACCAACTCCTACTCCTACTCCGTTTACTATCGGGTATTCCTATTCCGTTTGTTAATCATCATTCCAAAATTAAATGTTATTTTATAATTCAAAATCCACTTATATTTTAGCTTAATTTATTAAAAATCACTTTCACTCAAATGATTCTAAATTTGTTAATCACAATTTAAAAATTAAATATTAATACTGAATAGAAATAGATGCATATATATATATATATGCCATGATTTGTTGTAAATAAGTGTAAGTATGAAGTTAGTTTAGTAACATAATGATTTAATCGGAACGGGCGGGTTTTAAATGGTAGTATTTCACGATCTCCGCTCTGACTCCTAAAGATTTTTTGTTTTTCCATACCAAATTCAGTCCTAGTCCTATTATAACTCCTCCAAACCTATTCCATTAGGAGCGGAGTGGGGCGGAGGTCCAGGGAGGGGAAATTTGACATCCCTATGAATTAGTTTCTTTATTGTTTTTTTTTCCTTTACTTTTCGGTCACAAAATGAACCAAACTGAGTCCAAATAAAAAAAATTTAAAAAAAAAAAAAAATTTAATATCAAAGAAAGAAAAACCCACGAATTCAAAATCAAAATCTAAAAAATCAGTACAGAGCAATCAAGAAGTTAGTAGTGTGAAATTGAGAATGATTTGGTAAACTGTAATGGCGGTGATTTTACCAGTAAAGGGTTTGCGCCTAAGGCGAGGGTCCAGCTGATTACACCACCGGAGGCGGCACGACTTTCCGGACCGCCCTCGAATTCCTCGCGCGATCTGGTTCCAATTCTTCGCCCCGAACTCGTTCACGAGTCGACTCAGTATCGCGTCTTCTTCAGGAGACCAACCTCGGCCGCTACTACTGCCGCCTCCTTCAAGCACTGTATCTCCGCCGTCGGCAGCGGCGTCGGGGAGTGTTATATTTTCTTGCTCTTCCTCTTCCACCATCTTTCTCGCTCTCGCTCTCTCTCCAGAGGTTTTATGTTTTTGTCATTTGGACCATTTCCACAAGAAATTATCTCATGAGCCCATCATATGCTGTTACGGTCTATTGTGGATTGTTAATTTTGTGAATTTCACGTGAATATGTGAATCTCATAGTGATCGACGGTCTATAATAAGCCATCACACTTCACACCATAGAACTAATAGGATAACTTTTCACCTACCAAATCGAAATTTGTTTTGCCGAGGTGTACATGAGAGCATCCATAGTTGGACGCAAATACACAATGTACAACAAACTTAAGGGATTTGTATTTGGGGATGTCTGTAATGGATAGGTCTATACAATAGTTTACAACAAGTGAACTTAGTGAAATTTAATTTTAGTGTACAATTCAGTTCCACTATTGTACGAGAGCTATGGCACAAAGTGTGCCGTAACTCATGAGAGACTACACAGCACACACAATTATCTCCCAAATGACACAGCATAGAACGGCACACACTATGCTGTGCCATTTCCAAACTGCACAGTGTATGCCGTTTGGCATTCTTTTTTATTTTTTATTTTTTTTCTTTTTTGTGATGGTGCAAACACTCACACACACTCAAATGACTGTGTGTGCCGTGTGAGTTTTGTGCAATATTGTCTGTGCTGTTTAACTTACAATCCCAATGTTAGTGTCCCAGTTCTGTACACTAAACTTAACAAATATTTTGCTTAAGTTTAGTGTATGCGTTGTGGATGCTTAACGGGGTTTTTGAAATGACAAATTTACACTTTGGATTTTCTTTTTTCATAAGTCTTAGACTTAACTACAAAATATATCCTTGAAGTTTGGTTTTTCACTCATTCTACTCACTAGAATTTTAATTGCATCAATTGGATCCATGTAATATTAAGTTAGAAACAATGTGGTCAAAATGTACCATTTTGTGAGGAAAAAAAAATTGGCGAAGTCTACACTTTTTAGAGGCATAATGGAGCATCACCTGTCTCTAAAATGGACAATTTTTGCGAATGTCTTACTGTAAGGAGGTGTCTGTACAACATTGCTTCTATGTAAAACTTTAGAGACTAAATTGATACAATTGCAAGTATAAAGACTAAAATGGGATAAAGACTAAACTTTAGGGGTGTATTTTATAATTAAGTCATAGTCTTATAAAATAGACTTTTCTAGTCGTAAGTCCAAGTGTTTTTAATTTTATTTTTATTTTAGTACAAGCTCTTTCAACAGAAAATTCCGCATAACTATAGTGTGAGATTTTGCATTATGAGGATTTGAATTGATAAAATTTTTCACTAGCTACAGACTTTTGACCAAAATTGAAAAAAGTTATCCTTAAACTTCAAACAATTCAATAGGAGGAATTTGGGAAAATTGCACTTCTTACCCTTAAAGTTTGGGTGGTTTGATACTTTGGACTCTAAAATTTCAACTGTGGCCTTTAGTCTTTAAAGATTCACAACTGCAGCAAATAAGTCTAATTAGCCCTTTAGTGACAAATTATTTTGTCATTAAGCTAATAGCTTTGTTGCAAAACGTCATTGAGGGACTAAATTGCTACTCATTCCAAACTTTAAGGACCAAACTGTCACATTTAAAATGTTACTACAACTTTAAAAGTCTGAAGTGCCAAACCATTAACTATCCAAACTTTAGGGGTGAAAAATGCAATTTACCAGAAATTTTTTACCAAATTTCCATTCATCCTTTCATTAGCACTAAATACAGCAATAACTGAATTAAACGACTTCGTAGAAATAGGGGTGCAACTTGGGCGGGCCAACTCGTGGTCACCCCGGGCCCAACCCAAAAATTATTGGGTTTGGGCCCGCGGTACTTTCACCAAGGAAAAATACAAGCCCAAATTCAATTCGGACCGGCCTTGGACAGAATTTTCTAACCTTTGGAACCCGAGCCCGAGCCCGAATTCTATTTATGTATTATTTTTGACATTAAATTATAGTATTTTTTAGTGATAATAATACACTATTAGATACTATTCTAACACTAAATTAATAGATGAATATTTTTTCTCAAATCCAAACAAAATATATATATATATATATAGAGAGAGAGAGATTTGATACTCTACATATTGTTGTTTACATACTAAATATCGGTTTGCATCCAAAAAAAATTACAATTCGGGCTCGAGCTTGGGGTCGGGTTGTAATACTAATTCACAAACCGAGCTCGGGTTGACAAGTTCGGGTTTATGTCGAGCTCGGGCTCGAGTTTGGGCAGCTGCTTGAATTCGGGCTTGGACAGAACCAAAACCCTTTGGGTCCCGCCCGAGTTGCACCAGTACGTAGAAAGAGGCAAGTGCAAACTTTTCTCTGTATCTTGGAGTTTACACTCCATTTTTAAAATTTGTAAGAGAGGTACTGGGATTTTATGTAAGGAAAATGTTTGGCACACACATTTTTGACACATTTTTTTAACACACTATGCTCTAAACACATGCACCTTGTGTTGTTTGAATTTTTTACATTTTTTGTGCACCACTTATACAGCACAAGATACATGCATTTAAAACTGGGAGTCAAAAAGTGTCAAAAAGTGTGTGTGTGTAGCACTACTCTTTATGTAAATGTACATATTTCGGAGAGCAATTCAATTATGGGAGGATTCTATGACCGTCGTATGGTACTACCATTTTTTTTTTTTTTTTTGGCTTTTTTCGAAAATAATTTTTGTTATTTGAGAGACAATATTTGGCTATGCTGAAAACAAAATCTTGGTAACAAATTTTAGTCACATATTTTGTACAAAAGATGACAAAATATTGTTCTCGACACAAAAATTTTGATCACAATTTTCGTTTTGTAATCAGTATAATAAAATATTATTCCTCAAGTAATAAACGCTGCTCCCAAAAAATAAAAAATAAATGAACGTACCGTATGACTAGTATCTTAGAATTCAACTCAAGTCATTGCCATTTGAAAGCTTTCAAATGAACCGCCCTAAAGTTTGGAAAATTTGTAGGCAGACTTTTTGGTGTTAAATTGGGCAGTCCATTCGCCCAACTTCCTACAAATTGTATCTGGGCCATTTAATCTATATGCTTTGCAAAGACCCAAGCCCAAAAACACATTTTGAAGGAATCCAATATGCTATCTATCTCATTTATCCAATTTTATCAAGTCTGTTTCAATAGTCATTTTTCTCAGAGTTTGAAAATATTAATAAAACTTCTCAAAATATTTTAAGGGTAATACTTGGGACACAACCTTCATACAACTTTCATACAACCTCCCCAAAAGATGTGTCTATCTCTTTCCTGTGTCATTGTGGGGTCCAGTGACATCACAGGAGAGAGATAGACACATCTTTTGGGGAGGTTGTATGAAAGTTGTATGAAGGTTGTGTCCCAAATATTACTCATATTTTAAACATTCAAACCTGTTCCCTTTTTCGGGTTGAGACGAATAATTTCAATATGTTTTTCTAACAGACCGTTTGATGAATGTCTTTTCAAAATATTATAAGCATTTTAGCTCGTTCGGTTCTTTTTTTTTTTGGGGGACGCATCTCAACTCTAGAGATGTGCCAATCAAAATGACCATTGGGCATAAACAAGGCAATTAAATTGTTAGATGAATTTGTTGAACCCACATGGTCAAATGGCCTTCGTAAGGCTAGCGATGAAGGCACTTACATTTTTTAATTAGGACACTTAAATTTAAGTTAAAAGATCAGTTTTTTATCTTTCATTTTAATTAGTAAGAACACCTCACTTATTTTACTATATATTATAGGTTTAACTATATTTTACACCCTCTTAATTTGCCCTTTATGTCAATTTGATCCATATAGTTTAGAAAGTATCATTCTAGTCCCTGCAGTTTCATAAGTATGTCATTTTAGTCCCTCAAACACTTTTCAGTGGCAAACTTATTCATCACTAAAGGACTTATTGAACTTATTTGACACACTTAAGAAACTACATGGACTAAAGTGGCACTTTCTAAATTACAAAGACCAAACTACAAGGACAAGCACAACACACATAATTAGGTATTATATATTTTCATAAATATTGTAAAATTAAAAGATATTCAAAGAATAATAATAATAATTTTGGTACTTGCAACAGTGTTACTTGCAATCATAGAGTTCTATAATAGCTGAACTTACTAGTAATTATTCTTTCAATGCAAGACGCTTTGTAGTTTTTATGGCTTCGTCACTTGATATCTGGATATCATAAGACCATTAGATTATACAAAAGAAAAAATGATGTGGCTGCTAAATTGCGACATGTATAAATCTGGAATAAATACGATTCATGCCAACCAAACACACGCACAGAAACGCAAACGTAATTTCACCATGAAGTGTAATAAATTATGATGTAAAGAAACAATCTCGAAACCTGATATGGGCTACTTCATATTATTATATAAATTATGCTCATGAGGATTATGTGACACCTATCGAGAAGAGAGAAGAATCACAATTAGTGAAAAAAAAAACTTACAAGAGAAAAAGTCAAATCGAAGAAGACGTTGAATGTAGATTAATAGTTAATAGAGAAAGAAATCAGAAATAACCAAGGATTTGGAAATAAACAAAGGGAGACACACAAAGAGATAATATATAGTAAAATAAGTGAGGTGGCCTTACTAACTAAAGTAAAAGGTAAATAAAAAATTGATTTTTTAACTTAAATTTAGGTGTCCTAATTAAAAAATAAAGGTGTCTTTATCGTCAGCCCCTCCATAAACCAACCGCCCATGTATTTCAATTTTTGGTATACAAATACTACCTCCGTCCCATTTTATGTGTCCATCTTGGGGAATTCAACTATTTAAGGGGACAAAAAGAATCTACATCTACTTTCCACAATTGCCCATAATCATTGCACTTTCTTTTTTTGTTTTGTTTTGGTGTTGATTGCAAGGAATGGTAGTTTGAGAAACGAAGTAAAATTTGTATGCTAATTTAAGAAAGAGGACAATAATTTTGGAACATCTCATAAAAAAAATAAACACATAAAATAGGACAGAGGGAGCAACAAAAATCAACCCATAGTAGTAGCCTTCATGAGGGTGCAAAAGCTACATATATATAGTGTGCTTTGTTGCAACATCAGTAGATCCAGGAATGAAGGTTAGGGAGTGGTGTAAAAAAACAATTTTAAAAATTAGGGGGTCATCCTGATAAGATTTAAAAAATTATTACAACTCAATGAATTTTTATTTATTTATTTTTAAATGAATTTCAAAACTTTTGTGGGGCCATGGCCACCCGTCGATCTGCTATTAATGGCATTCTTTCTGTATTATAAAAGTCTCCCTTTTTTTTTTTTTTTTTTAGGGTGGCGACCAAGGGTTGTACCTATATCATAGCCTGACCTATATAACTCTCTACTCGTGGGGGATCCGAAGCAGTCGAGGCGAAGGAGTAAACGGTTCGGTTCGATTTAGTTTGGTGTATTTTTTGGAAAAATTGATGTCACGATCCATCCCACTACGCGTGGAAATAAGACATGTGGCACGCCACCAAGGCTCATCCAAACATCCTCTAACGATACACAGCGGAAAGAACTTTAAAACAACCCTGAGTATTTTAAAACTTTAGGGAACATTACCCTTTGAATTGAAATTTCCTTGAAATCAGAGTTATAAAATAAATGTTGACCAAGTGGAAACACACTCAAAAGAATCAGTTTTGGAAAACAGAGGTTCAGTCGACTGTGCCTAGGTCCAGTCGACTGTGCCTAGCAGAAACCAAAACCCTAAATTCTTAATAGAGGTCCAGTCGACTGATCAGGGAACCCAGTCGACTGCACTGGTTACTATTTGGATCAGTAGCTAGAATCTACAGTAGTTTAGTCGACTGATCAAAAGTCCCCAGTCGACTGTGTTAAGCAGAACCAAAATACAACATTTTCAAAAGGGGTCCAGTCGACTGAGTTATGGTACAGTCGACTGGTTTTGCCATTAATAGAAGCAGTAGCCAAAAATCAACAGTGTTCAGTCGACTGATAAAGGGTCCAATCGACTGCTTCTCTTACTATTCACTTTCAGTGTCTCAACCCCACGGGATCCAGTCGACTGATCAAGGGTCCAGTCGACTGCTCCCCTGCTGGGCAGCCTGTGATGAAATCGAACAACTCACGCCACTCCATACCAACAACAATTACCACCATAATTGAATTACAACATTTAAAACGTAACTACCGGCGTTCAAATACAGAATTACCATACTACGGAACTAATCCAAAGATTTATTACAACTTATTATTACAATTCCCAAGCCTTACACAAGTTTTAGGATTTAACCAAAAACACATATACAAAGGTGATTTCCCCGGCGTTCATCGGCCTCACTCCTCACGATTCTTCTTGTCTTTCTTCTTACCTGCAATGGAGTGCATCTCCACTGCTCAGCTATATGCTGAGCGTACAATTCTAAATGTATGCTTATATGACAGTTCATGGTTTAAGCATCTAAAACACATAGAAATAGTCTCTAGGGTGAGTGGTACGCATTCATCCGGTCGATGCCGTAGGAGGCCCACCTCTCCCACACATCTCGTACACTGGTTGGGCCTTCCTCCATACCAGGTACCGTGTCCTGGTTGGGCCCACCTCCAATTCAGACACAACCACAATTCCAATTCCATCACAATCACAATCAAAATTCCAATCCTCAAGGTTCGAGGAGCTTACCCCGGATGAATTTGCACCAAACTCCCCTTTGATCCAAATAGACACATAACATGCTCACATAAACAGTTATACGTGTTTTCTTACATAATTTTACGTGCATAATTAACGGGCCTAATTAATACATGAATTTCGCCCGGATCCAAAGATATCAAAGTTGATGTTCAAAACATGAAAATCCATATATTTCATAGATCTAGAATTCATACCTCGTGCGATCTCTCCGAAACTTTGAAGGATCGTCTAGGGAGCTAAATAAACGTCGGATTTCAAATTATACGCGATTCCTACGAGTTTTACCCGATTTTTCCCAAAAGTCTAGGATTAAGATTTTTACAAAAATTGGCCAAACACGGCCTAAGTAGTATCAAAACGTAGCTCTTACCTCCACGAGTTCAAATATGAAATCTGGAGAAAATCTGACAGACGAAAGGTCATCGATCGTCGTCGTAAAAGCCCGTTGGCTCCAATCTCCCTTTCTCTCTCCTCTCTCTAGATATTTTTGGCAAGTTTTGGATGAGAATGAAATCTCATCCACTTCTATATATAGACAAACGTTCTGAAAATTATGTTTACCTCCCCGCAAGTTTCTCAAACTTCTAATTAACCCATAAAACTTCGCACACGTCCATTTTATAACTTTACGAGTGAAAACTATAAATCTCAAAAGTTTTCGACTAGGTTTCGTTTGGGTCCAAAAATAACGTCCGAAAACTATATTCTGTGGAATCTCTACCCAACCTACCTTTTTAATTAACGTATCACTCACGTTCTCACCACAGTGCTCAAACTGATATAACAATATCGAGATTACTAGAAATTATACTACACAGGTATAATTACTATTCACAGGAATACCAAATAAAGTCAAATCACATTTAAATCATATAAATGTCATTTAGTCATGCCAATGTAAAATGTGAAATTCCATGTTCTCGTGTCCTCACTGACACCTTACCGTTGACCCACGTCAACCTCAACTCAAATTATTAATAACATTAATAATTTCAAAATCTCAAATTATGCATTTTCAAAATCATAAATTTCTGGAACGGGTGTGACAACTCTCCCCTCCAAAAAGAAAGTTTGTCCCCAAACTTTACCTCATGCGTCGAATAAGTACGGATACTCATTCCTCATGTCTTCTTCACTTTTCCATGTAGCCTCTTCCACCGTGTGACTACGCCATAATACTTTTACCATCGGAATCGTCTTAGTTCTTAAGACTTGTTCTTTTCGATCTAGAATCTCGACCGGTTGTTCCACATAAGTCAAGTCTCCCTGAATCTGCTGTGGTTCAGGTACAATGATCTTACTCGTATCGGTCATACAACGTCTCAACATAGACACGTGAAACACGTTGTGCACATGTTCCATTTCTGATGATAAAGCCAATCGGTAAGCCACCAGCCCTACTCTCTCTAGAATCTCAAAAGGTCCTATAAATCTTGGATTGAGCTTTCCCCTCTTTCCAAATCGTACAATGCCTTTCGAAGGCGATACTCGTAAATATACAAAATCTCCAACTTCAAAATTCATCGGTCGTCGTTTAGCGTCCGCATAGCTCTTATAACGACTCTGAGCTACCTTAAGTCGCTCCTGAATCAACTTCACCTTCTCAGTAGTCACCTGTATTAACTCGGGTCCTAACAACTTTCTTTCTCCAACCTCAGTCCAACAAACCGGTGATCGACACTTACGGCCATACCAAGCTTTATATGGTGCCATACCAATACTTAACTGAAATCCGTTGTTATACGCAAATTCAATCAATGGTAGGTGTTTCTCCCAATCATTCCCAAAGTCTGACACACACAATCGTAACATATCCTCTAATGTATGAATCATACGCTCCGACTGTCCATCGGTCTGAGGATGAAATGCAGTACTGAAACTTAACTTCGTACCCATAGCTGTTTGTAGACTTCCCCAAAACCTTAACGTAAAACTACTATCACGGTCCGATATGATCACAGCTGGTACTCCATGTAGTCTTACAATCTCTCTCACATACAATTCCGCTAATTTGGACGGCTTAGTAGTCTTAATTGGTAGGAAATGAGCTGACTTGGTTAATCGGTCGACTATAATCCAAATCTTATCATTCTTATTGCATGATTGTGAAAATCTTGAAATAAAGTCCATCGTGATCTCGTCCCACTTCCATTCCGACACTGGCAATGGCTGTAGTAACCCTGCGGGTACTTGTCTCTCTGCTTTGACTTGTTGACATGCCGAACATTCGGATACAAACTTAGCGACTTCACGCTTCATACCCTTCCACCAAAAGTTTTCCCTCAGGTTTCTGTACATCTTATTACTTCCCGGGTGCACTGAATATTTCGTACTATGAGCTTCCTCCAAAAGTCGTTCCTTCAGGTCTTTCACATTCGGTACACATAATCGGTTCTCAAACTTTAGAATTCCTTGTTCTAATACCAAACCAGGTCGCTTTCCCAAAGATATCTCGTCTCTCATTTTGCACAAATAGACATCGTTAAATTGTCCCTTCTTGATCTCATCGATAATATCTGGGTGTCCAATGATTGCCATCATTAAGCCATCGTTGGTTCCTGGAATCACATCCAATTCTAAGCGTTCCATCTCTTTTACCAATTCTTTTTGTTGTGTTAGCTCGTCGGCTAAATTCCTCGGCGTCTTCCGGCTTATTGCATCGGCTACTACATTTGCCTTTCCCGGATGGTACTCAATCGAAAGATCGTAATCCTTCATCAATTCCAACCATCTTCTCTGTCTCATATTCAAATCCCGCTGAGTAAAAATGTACTTCAAACTCTTATGATCCGTGAATATCTCGCACTTTTCCCCGTATAGGTAGTGTCTCCAAATTTTCAAAGCATGAATTACTGCGGCTAATTCAAGATCGTGAGTCGGATAGTTAACTTCATGTGTCTTTAACTGCCTAGAAGCATATGCAATTACTTTACCACCTTGCATAAGCACACATCCCAACCCTTTGTGTGAAGCATCGCTATAGATTACAAATCCTTCGTTTCCAGATGGTATTGTCAGAATAGGTGCTCTCGTTAGTCGTGCTTTCAATTCTTGAAAACTGTCTTCACATTCCTGACTCCATTCAAATGTAACACCCTTTCTCATTAACTTTGTCATCAGTAATGAAATCTTCGAAAAATGTTCAATAAAACGACGGTAGTATCCCACTAACCCCAAGAAACTTCGAATTTCGGATACGGATGTTGGCCTTTGCCAATTAAATACAGCTTCTACTTTGTGAGGATCAACTGATACTCCACTCTTGTCAATCACGTGACCAAGAAAAGTAATACTAGGTAACCAAAATTAACATTTCTTAAGTTTTTCAAATAGTTGCTTCTCTCGCAATCTCTGAAGTATCAACCTCAAGTGATTCTCGTGTTCTATCTCACTCGGTGAATAGATAAGGATATCGTCGATGAATACAATCACAAATTCATCCAAATAATCCTTGAATACTCGATTCATAAGATCCTTGAACGCAGCTGGTGCATTCGTAACCCCAAATGGCATAACTAAGAACTCATAGTGTCAATAACGCGTTCTGAAAGCTGTTTTCTCGACATCTTCGGCCCTCACTTTCAACTGATGATAACCCGATCTCAGGTCTATCTTGGAGAACACTTGTGCCCCATGAAGTTGATCAAATAAGTCATCAATTCTGGGTTACAGGTACTTGTTCTTAATCGTTAACTTGTTCAGTTCCCGGTAATCAACACACATACGCATTGAGCCATCTTTCTTCTTCACAAACAATACTAGAGCTCCCCATGGCGAAATGCTTGGTCGAATGAAACCCTTTTCAAGTAGTTCTTGTAATTGGATTTTCAGTTCTTTCAATTCTATGGGTGGCATTCTATACGGTGCCTTTGATACGGGTCTTGAGTCTGGTATAACCTCAATAGTGAATTCAACCTCTCTCTCAATAAGAACATCTGGTAGGTCATCAGGAAATACATCTGGATATTCTCGCACTATCGGAATGTCTTCTACTTTTAATTCGGTCGCTGAGACATCAGTTACTGAACATAGGAATCCTTGACATCCCTTTTTTAATAACCTTCCCGCTCGGATAGCTGAAATCAAATACGGCGGCGGTGTAACCCCACTCCCTTGGAAACAAAAGTTCCCATGTACCGGTGATCAAAAATTAACTTCTTTCCGTTCACAATCTATCGTAGCTTGGTTAAGGGCTAACCAATCCATTCCTAGTATCACATCGAAATGGTTCACCACAATCGGTATAAGGTCTACGGTCATCAACTTCTCGCCTAATTTGATCTCACAGTTCTTATATACTGTAGATGTCATTATCGATTTACTAAGCGGCACGGCAATGGATAAATCATATCCTAGTGGCGCGAACTTAAAATTCAAATGTTCAACAAACTTATAAGATACAAACGAATGCGTAGATCCCGAATCAACGAGTAGGCGTGCTAAGTGCGAACATACAAGCACCATACCTAAGACTACTGTATTAGTAGTAGCCACGTCTCCAGGGTTCATCTGGAATGATCTTCCTTGACGTTGCTCCGTCTTTTGTCTCCCATCACTAGACTGCTTAAGCTTTAAACCACTAGAAGCCATAGAACTTGCCCCTTGTTGAGAACGCTTCTTTGGGAAATCCTTCGCTCGGTGTTCTAAGGTACCACAATCAAAGCACTTGAGTTACGGGTAGGTCGCAGAACTCACACTGTTTCCCCTGTAGATCTGTTCTGAAAGTTGGTCAGAAAACATCGACCGGTGTGTGGTCGGTTGCAAAGCGGACACAACGGTATGTTACTTGGTACTCTCCTGGAATCATTAAAACCAGAACTAGAGCCTCGTGCAAAAGACTTCTTAAAAGATCCCCCCTGACTTCGGTCACCACCCTCATGACTTCACTTTCCTTGGTGATTTGGTCTCGATCTCCCTATTCCACTTTCGGCTACAAGCGTCGTCTACTGTACTGCTGCAACAGTCGAATGCTCGTAGGTCTCTACTCTCAATCGGATATTATCCCTTAAACCCTCTTCAAATTTTCTTGCCCTATCTTCCTCTTCGGGCACTGAACCCTTACCAAACCTCAACAACGCGTTATACTTGGAAGTATACTCCGTTACAGTCATATCTCCCTGCTTCAGGTTATCAAACTCTCTCTTCTTTGCATTGTAGGCGGCTCGCGGAAAGAATCGGCGATTGAATTCTGCCTTAAACCCTTCCCAAGTAATTGGTGCTCCTTGATCTAGGACATTCACCCACCAGTTCTGGGCTTCACCCCTCAGTACGTCACTTTCATTCTCAATCTTCTCCCTATCTGACATCGGAATAGATCGAAAAATTCGCTCCATGTCCATGACCCAATGTTCTGTCAATGTTGTATCAGCTGTTCCATGAAATTTCATTGGTTTCTTCCTTGCAAACTGTTCGGATATTGATCTCAAACCCATATTTTCAGGCACATTCACCACAGCTATCGGTTCTGGTTCCAATGGAGGTGTTGGAGGTAACCGTTCAAATATATTTCGGATCATATCACCCATATTCCCCATCATTTCTGCCATGTTATTCATACGTCGAGTGTGTGGCGATAGTTCTCGCTCTTCGTCACTCATGATTACAATACTGTAGGTCTCAATGCATAAACACTATGCATGTACAACAATAACAATATCATGTATGTAAAGCAATATACATATGCATCAAACATCTCTAATATGTATGGATGCAATCTAGAACATGTGGCAATTCACTCAACACTCCACTCGTCGTCGAACGTTCCCAAAGTTTTGTAACCTCTAGCTCTGATACCAATAAATGTCACGACCCATTCCACTACGCGTGGAAATAAGACACGTGGCACGCCACCAAGGCTCATCCAAACATCTTCTAACGATACGCAGCGGAAAGAACTTTAAAACAACCCTGAGTATTTTAAAACTTTATGGAACATTACCCTTTGAATTGAAATTTCCTTGAAATCAGAGTTATAAAATAAATGTTGGCCAAGTGGAAACACAATCAAAAGAATCAGTTTTGGAAAACAGAGGTTCAGTCGACTGTGCCTAGGGTCCAGTCGACTGTGCCTAGCAGAAACCAAAACCCTAAATTCTTAACAGAGGTCCAGTCGACTGATCAGGGAACCCAGTCGACTGCACTGGTTACTATTTGGATCAGTAGCTAGAATCTACAGTAGTTCAGTCGACTGATCAAAAGTCCCCAGTCGACTGTGTTAAGCAGAACCAAAATACAACATTTTCAAAAGGGGTCCAGTCGACTGAGTTATGGTACAGTTGCCTGGTTTTGCCATTAATATAAGCAGTAGCCAAAAATCAACAGTGTTTAGTCGACTGATAAAGGGTCCAGTCGACTGCTTCTCTTACTATTCACTTTCAGTGTCTCAACCCCACGGGATCCAGTCGACTGATCAAGGGTCCAGTCGACTGCTCCCCTGCTAGGCAGCCTGTGATGAAATCGAACAACTCATGCCACTCCATACCAACAACAATTACCACCATAACTGAATTACAACATTTAAAATGTAACTACAGGCGTTCAAATACAGAATTACCATACTACGGAACTAATCCAAAGATTTATTACAACGTATTATTACAATTCCCAAGCCTTACACAAGTTTTAGGATTTAACCAAAAACACATAAACAAAGGTGATTTCCCCGGCGTTCATCGGCCTCACTCCTCACGATTCTTCTTGTCTTTCTTCTTACCTGCAATGGAGTGCATCTCCACTGCTCAGCTATATGCTGAGCGTACAATTCTAAATGTATGCTTATATGACAGTTCATGGTTTAAGCATCTAAAACACATAGAAATAGTCTCTAGGGTGAGTGGTACGCATTCATCCGGTCGATGCCGTAGGAGGCCCACCTCTCCCACACATCTCATACACTGGTTGGGCCTTCCTCCATACCAGGTACCGTGTCCTGGCTGGGCCCACCTCCAATTCAGACACAACCACAATTCCAATTCCAATTCCATCACAATCACAATCAAAATTCCAATCCTCAAGGTTCGAGGAGCTTACCCCGGATGAATTTGCACCAAACTCCCCTTTGACCCAAGTAGACACATAACATGCTCACATAAACAGTTATACGTGTTTTTTTACATAATTTCACGTGCATAATTAACGAGCCTAATTAATACATAAATTTCGCCCGGATCCAAAGATATCAAAGTTGATGTTCAAAACATGAAAATCCATATATTTCATAGATCTAGAATTCATACCTCGTGCGATCTCTCCGAAACTTTGAAGGATTGTCTAGGGAGCTAAATAAACGTCGGATTTCAAATTATACGCGATTCCTACGAGTTTTACCCGATTTTTCCCAAAAGTCTAGGATTAAGATTTTTACAAAAATTGGCCAAACACGGCCTAAGTAGTATCAAAACGTAGCTCTTACCTCCACGAGTTCAAATATGAAATCTGGAGAAAATCTGACGGACGAAAGGTCGTCGATCGGCGTCGCAAAGCCCGTTGGCTCAAATCTCCCTTTCTCTCTCCTCTCTCTAGATATTTTTGGCAAGTTTTGGATGAGAATGAAATCTCATCCACTTCTATATATAGACAAACGTTCTGGAAATTATATTTACCTCCCCGCAAGTTTCTCAAACTTCTAATTAACCCATGAAACTTCACACACGTCCATTTTATAACTTTACGAGTGAAAACTATAAATCTCAAAAGTTTTCGACTAGGTTTCGTTTGGGTCCAAAAATAACGTCCGAAAACTATATTTTGTGGAATCTCTACCCAACCTACCTTTTTAATTAACGTATCACTCACGTTCTCACCACAGTGCTCAAACTGATATAACAATATCGAGATTACTAGAAATTATACTACACAGGTATAATTACTATTCACAGGAATACTAGATAAAGTCAAATCACATTTAAATCATATAAATGTCATTTAGTCATGCTAATGTAAAATGTGAAATTCCATGTTCTCGTGTCCTCACTGACACCTTACTGTTGACCCACGTCAACCTCAACTCAAATTATTAATAACATTAATAATTTCAAAATCTCAAATTATGCATTTTCAAAATCATAAATTTTTGGAATGGGTGTGACAATTGATTAATTTCGATTTGATTCAAAGTGTGTAAAATTTTAGTTCGGTTTCAGGTTTATATTGCACAAATTAAATGAAAATCGACCAAATCGATCAGTTCGGTTCGGTATGTCAATTTGGTTTGATTTTTTAACACCCCTAGTGTAGGCCAATAAAAAGTAACCATGCTTCCATGTAAAATATAATATAATTGAAAGAACAAAATGAAATTAATTTTAAAAGTTATATATCAACATATGATCTAATATATTCATATATATATATATATATAAATATACACACACATGTGTGTATATAGTGTGTGTTAGATTGTTAGTACTCAGTATGCCCGAGAGGGAGAAATAAATTAGAAAAGAGAAATTGCGGAGGTGTGAACCAACTACAAATAAAATAAATAGAAAACGATGGATGTTGGTTTATATGTATATTAGTATATTAATTATAAATATAAATAAATCCTTTAAAAAAATGGAAAATTAATCTAATGAGAAAGTAGAAGATGAGGAGGTAAACCAAACAAAGATATTAAATAAAAATTCATGTATGTATATTGATACTTATAACAAATAACATTATACAATATTATATGTGTTTATTGATATTTTTAAGGGATCTTTGGAAGAGATTGGGGAGAAAAAAATAATAAAAAGTCCAAGCACCACACTACACATATAGACATGAACTCCCCTTGTCACTTTACATAGACTCGCACAAAGATTTTAAATTCATCTCAGACAGATTTCTGTTGAGAACATAATAGTGTTTGTGTCCAAAGTTGAACAAAGCCCTAGCTTCTAGAGTTCGCCGCTTTTCCTAAGCTGGAGAAGAGCTTATACTGCTCGCCTTTGTTTGATATGTTTGTTCAGTACAAATTACAACTACGTACACCGAAGTGGAAGGGCCAGTATAGAAGCTTATACGTAGCGTATAGTACAGTATTTGAAGTGATCATCATTAAATGCTCAAGGAATTAAACTAGTGAACAACGATGATTTATTGCTTAAATTAAATAAGATTTTGGAGTTTGTCATGTAGCCTTATGTCACAAGAACCAGTTCATAGCTTCCATGTGAAATTTGATTCACTTCTGACTGTAAATGATCTTAATAGGGTGGAGGAGGACTTTTGGCGAGACAGTAATGTTATATATTTTGGCTATAGTCTTTGGTAGTTTTCAAATTTGGCTTTGAGGAGTTTTCACCTCAAGTAGCTCAGTATGTATTCGAGGACTTACGAGTTAACGAAATTCGATCTTTTCTATCAAAAAATGAAATAAAACTAACTGTGGGACTAGCTATATAATCAAACTCCAACAGTGAAATAACAATAAATCTTACAAAGTATATGGAAATTTTTTGTGGAAAATTAATTTCCAAGCCGGCCACGAGAGTAAAAGCCATCTTTCTCTCTCATTGCCTTTCACACTCTATTAATTTCCTTGTCTTGGAAACAACGTTATTATCTTATCTCCACTAACTTTAATGTCAACACATGATATTCTAAGAGTCCTTTTCATTTTTAAGACAAAAGAATCAAAACCTTGCCAAATGTTAGTTTCCGTAATAAAATTAGTTGTCGGATTGACTATCTGTTCCATATTTTAAAGTAAGATAATGCGTGATTCCTATTATCTCCCTTTTCCAAATTGGAGTCATGTAAAGGTGACAACCTCGGAGTAAAATATCTCACTTTCAATCATAGTATTACATTTTTTTTTTTTTTTTATAACACCACTCACAACCCAATAATTAAGGCTATTTTCACCGTGACCATATATGTTTGCTTGATGGGAAGCCAACGGGAAAGTTACTCTTACACCCTTATATTTAAAGGCGATTTTCTTCGTCACACTTTACATTTTTTTGTTACACTAATTCCTCCTATAGCTAGTTTCAAGTAAAGTGTCACCATTATTAAATCTGTGAAATTTAACAGAAAAAAAAAAAGTTTTCATATTGTAACCTTAAGTCAATTAGAGATAAACCCCTTTTATTAGCACGTTTTTCAATTACACTCCTATACATGCTATGTTCTGTTAAGTTTAACAAATTTACTAACTGTAAACCATATATATGTTGAAAGTATAGTCGGGGTACTTACGAATGTAACTAAATTTATTGCACTTAGCATTTTTTTTTGTAAGTTTTATTTGATTTTCTTGCAAAGCAACTATATATATAGGAGGAGGGGGCTAGGGTGTCGATGACCCCCCAAAAGTTTTAAAAATTACCAACTTTTTATGTGAGCTTTCATATTTTCTTAGATATTTTTACACTGCCTCTAATCTTCATTCCTAGATCCTCCATTGTGTTTGAAAATATTCCAATCAAGTACCATCTGGCATATACATGTGACGTAAAGGTTCTACTTGTCTTCTTCACTTTCAAAATGTGAAACTCAAAGTTGGGCAACTTCAAGAGAAAAAGGAAATCTTAGAGCACAAAGCTCCATTTTCACATTTTGGTGGTTGCAACGAGTGGGAGCCATTGATATTGCCACACTTTTTATGGTATAATCATCTTCCAAATGAAAATGAGAACCCCAACAAGCATGGCAACCCCATTATTCATAGCACTTAGTGCGACAAATAGATGATCCACAATGACACGCATGTAAACGTGCCACCAAAATTGATATCATCTAAGTATAATGAATTGGAGTAGATATTGGATATAATAGGGAACATGTTCAATTTTATTTATCCTCTCGATCTCACAAATTTTAAATTTTGGCTGAGTTGAAATTTTTTGGATTGAATTGGCTAAGGATTCCCCTGGAAATGGGGGCAGATGGATTCATACAAAGTCCTTATTATACCATGTAGGATTATACAACCGTTGCATTAATTAATTATATTTACGCAATGAATTGGGTATAAATACATTTTACTCCCTTAGACGCATTTTCATTTTACCTCCTTACGATTTAAAAGTTAATACCTGACCCCTCTATGATTGTGGTTAGAGCTAGTGAACAGTTAAGCTTTCCGTCAAAACTAACGGATTAAGTCCATTTTACCCCATGTAATTAGTTTAATGTTCACTTTACACCATTTAATTTTGACTGAAACATAAGGCATATTTGTCATTTCACATCAAAAGTTAAAACATTTAGGATTTGTACTTTAGTCACAAACCACAACGGGGTTAAGTATCAACTATTGAACCATATCCATAGGATTTGCACTTTAGTGTTATGTATCTATAAAAATATATCAAAGACAAAACTTTTACCCTCTTCTAAGACATGTCACATGACACATTCTCTATTTGTTTTCCTTATTTTGTTTTTTTTTAATTATGTTATAATGGATCTACAACTTTTTTCTTTTTTTCTTTTTTGTAATTATTTACTTTTTAATACTAAACTTGATTTTGGTAAAATATATTTGGATAGATACATGTTAGTCAAATACATTAGACACATGTTTCATGTTTTTAGTATAATACATGTATGTATCTAGGATTGTACATGAATATATTTAGGGAGATTCATGTATGGAAGTTGGAAGTGACACATGTATACATTAAGTACTTGGTTCTAGAATTCTCTAACACATATTATATAAACTCATGTAATCTAACCATCCTTCATCACTTAATATTTTTGTTTCCTTCTCTATGAATAATGCCTACTGGCCCTCAAATTGTCTCCACCTGATACTCCAAACTCACAAGGATTCACGTAGGTTCAGTTTTTTGTAACATTGCGATTTTGCACATCATGTGAAAAATCTTTTTTTCATGTTTTTGTTTTTTTGGCGCATTTTCAGTTTTCATTTTCAAAAGAAAAAACGGAAATGATTACCAAACACGTTCCTATTGTGCCATGTAATATTTTTTGGTTTTTTTTATTAACATATATGATATGATTATTGTAGTTTTTTTTTTAGGAACTTCGTCTGTTTCTTTGATTTTCTCGTGTTGTTTCGTTAAGTCTTAGTTAAGTTGAACTTTTTCATATTTATATTATGATCAGCTAATAGTAAAGAGTAAAAAAAAAATTAATTAAATTAGAGTCCCGTACATTGCACGGGTTGTCAACTAATTTATAATATACAAGGCATCTACCCTATGTTTAAAGGATTAATGCTAGACACATGTAAAGATCACCTCATGGTGACGATAAAAAAAAATTCTTCTTTGAAAAATAGAATGGGAATAATCCGACATCGAAAATTTTAACTTGTCGCTGACACATCATCTAGCATCATAATTAGGTATTTAAATCTAAGACCATCTCCAACCCACACATCAAACACCATTTTGAGGCAAATTTGTTGCAAATATAGAAATTACAACTCCAATGGATACATCAATCGTGTCAGCAAACTTTGCAGCAACCCAAAATTGCAGCAACATTGCTGCAAAGGCAAACCTAAGTCAAACAATTTCTCAACTTATTTTATTCCCTATAAAAGTGAGCATTGAGGACTTCAAAAAAAATTTTGTATCAATCTCAATATAAATAGTAGATAAAAGAATAGAATATATTAAAATATACTATCTTTGATGTATGGGTTAGAGTGACTCACTTTGTAACATCAAAAACAACACATCAACTTTGCCTCAGACCATCAAAATCACTCATTTGCTACATCATTTGATTTTTTGCCTTTGGAGATGGTCAAACTGTATTTACTTCAAACAATCAAGTATGTAAAACCTGTTCTTATTACAAAAAGAGCCCTGAAGTAAAATATTTGTGAAGAGTGATACTTAGCTCAACCTTTGCTCACAATCTCTCTTTTGTGTCTATCTCTCTCCTAATAAGTCCCATAATGCCTAGTAGACCCTACAGTGCCCACTAAAAGAGAGATAGACACAAGGTTGCGGGAAGGTTGTGAGCCTAGTATTACCCATTTGGGAGTGTTTGAACTCTCTCAAAAACATTTTAAAACAATACCGGTCAAATACACGCTTGTGTTTGAAGTGTTAGATTGCCTCGTGACACGAAGACTTAGAAGCAACCAATTTGTAAAGAAAATGAGATGGGAATAGTTTGAGGTCGAAGACTTGATCGAATATGGACCTTCAAAGGTCTTCGAAATGGAATGAATTCAAAGTGAAGTCCAACGAAAAATAACTAAGAGAATTGAAATGTGATTCTACTTCTTGAAAAGTAAAGCCTTCGAAAAGATTCAAAATGTAAGTGGATAGACTAAATTAGCAAACAAAGGCAATAAATGAACAATCTCGAACATGGTCTTATAACTGCTTCGAACCAAGATGGATCAAAAGTGAAACAAAACTATATGGATTAAAGAAGGATAACACTTAAACTTAACTGAAAATCAAAGCATTAAAGGAATACTAAACTAAAAAACGACTAACTAAAGCCAAGTGAAATAGAAATGGACATGGTGACCGAATGAAGAAAAAGATTAATATAATCATATGATTGTTTGGTCAAGGACCATTACAAAGGGGTACAATACAAGTATTTATAGGAAGAATCTACAACTACTTTGAATTTGAATTACATTTCCCTCCAACTATAATAATTAATAATTCAAATTCCTACAAATACTAATCAGTAGGAGATGCTCTTACGATGACAAGTGTATTCAAGTAACTCCCATCTTCATCATCACTGTTGATCTTCAAATAACCAACATTGATCTCCCCTTGTAATGCAAAGTGTTCTTCAAGTAATCTTCCAAGTTCCCATGGTAATATATAATAATAATAATTATAATATATAAAAAAACTATATTATATTTTATCGTACAAACATCGCCCCCCTGAATCTTTGAAAATGAAGCATGCGTGATTTTTGAAGAACCAATTTCTTAATTTCCATAAAATAACATAACTTGCTTCGAAGCCAACACAACAACTTCGAACACGAAAAATAGCTTTAAACTTGTTTTGAAGCCAATCAAAAGTATCTTTGAACACACAAAATAAAATGTTTAAAATTTGCTTCGAAGCCAATGTAATATCTTCGAATAGAAAATAAACTACTTCAAACTGGCTTCGAAGCCAATAAAAAAACTTGGAACAGAATGAATTGTTTTAAATTTGGTTCGAATTTAATGCTGTTAACTGAATGGAATTTCCAAACATCTTTTTTGTTGTGTTAGCCAATTACTTTGGCTAGATCGATACTTACCAAATAGACCTACTACAAATGTTAGATGACATGGGGGTACTTGTAGTCTGAACATGATCCACGTGGCCGAATGTTCATGATGCATGAGAACAATTCATGATGCATGATCACGTGGGCCACCACGATGACACATGCCTAGTACAAACAAACTATGTGAATAACTTTGGCCCGTGTTTTCTTCTACCATTTTCTTTGTAGCTCTGTTGACAACCATCGAAAAAAGCTCCAAGCATTCAAATTTTGGATGATTGGGCCCAACTTTCTTCATAACTTTGAACAAAAACAAACCATACTTCATGCACATTGGTCAGTACTGATCGGGAGAGAACAAATCATATTTATACGCCTTAACGTGCGTTTGTTAGTACCTTTTTATCCTGTTTTTGTATATTTTTACTTCGTTTTCTATTTTCTGACAGGTTTTTGAAGAAATCAAGTAAACCAAGTTAAATGGGGTGAAAAAGCAGAAATTGCCTAATTACGTCTGGAAAGCTAAATACAACAGTTTTAGTACGTTTGGGGTTAGGAAAGCTTCCAAAAACTTGTTGTAAATCTATATATACCCTATTTTACTTCAAATTAAGGGTTGGCAAATATTATACACACAATATACAACCATACTTTCAGCCATTGAAGGGAGGAAAGCAAGGAGAAGAAGAAGAAGACCAAGGATTCACATGGCCTCCTCCATCAACCTCTTGCCGTTCATCAATTCTATGGACAACTAAACCTAAATCTAGGGTTTCAATGAAACCCTAGCCAAGTAATAGGGTTTTATTTATATTTTTATTTTAGTTTTATTATGTATGGATGATGATTACATGTTCCGAGGATTTTTATAAATAAATCGTGCTTCTATTGATTAAAATCATTACTTTCAAAGTTTATTCTTGTCTTAGATCTATTTTGACTGTGATGTGTTCAATGATCTATGCTTGCTGTGCTTGTTTAGATTATTTACATGTAATGGTGCTTAAATTGAATTGTGCTATCAAGTATCTGAATAGTCCATGCCTAGATTAGATGGATTATACCACAACCCGGCCTAGTTTAGTGTGGGATAATTTGTGCTAACCGAAGATGGATTATGTTGGTGCTTGAACCATAGTTATTTTCTTGACAGAGGAATTGGGCTTGTAGCTACAATTCCCCATTATCATCCAACTTAATAATCTAATTGAATGCATAAATATTCCTATTATGAAGTTAGTGGTGGATTTGCAATCCTAGGTTCCTTTAAACATATTTATAAAAACAATTTTAAATCGCTTTCGTAATTTATATTTATTTTCATTGTTATTAGTTTAATTAAAATTCAAATCCAATTCTGTTTTCTTAATTAATTAAATTTAGGTTTTAAAATTAAGGTGTGTTAGTATTTCAATCTCTGTGGGTTCGACCTTTACTTCCACACTACAAATCTTTAGAAAAGTAAAGTATACTTTTATATCTTGATATTGACAACATCAATTTTTGGCGCCGTTGCCGGGGATTGCATTACTACCTTTAGTTTTAGAATCTTAGTTTAGTTAATTTGTAAATATTAGATTAGGTTTTCTTTTCTTTTTTTTTTTTCGTTTTATTTTGAGTTACTAACTTTTCTTTTTATTTTGTAGTTTCTCGAGTCGTCAAAATTCTAACGTTTTCGGGAGGAATAACTTAGCGCATCAAAGGAGCTTACGCGAAAAAAAAATTCAAGTAAATTGCTTCTTGTGAAACTCGCTTTAAACCACTGTAAGTCAGGGCGTTGTGACGCACTATTTGCATTAGTTTAGGAGTGATTGTTCACGTACATTAGCTAGGAAACTCGGGGCACTGGGCTTGACGCGGTCATTGCATTACAGGATAATATTCTTGCATCATAGTAGTATTGTGTGCTTGCGTGTTGTCTGATTTGCGTGATTATTTTTGAATTTGTTGAGTCAGTCCTAATTTTATTTTCTTTTCTTTTTAAGTTTATGTTTGGTACGCGTTCAAATAAACCTGAATTACACTCTATCGATCTTGAACTTGAACTTACTCTAAGAGTTAGTAAGTCCGGAACCCAAGCTTCTAAAGCTAGGTTGCAAGACGACGAATCAACGCCAATTCCGTCGTCGTTGTTTGAGGCCGAAATTCAAAGTACCCTTAAACGGTTAAGGAGAACTCAAACTTTTAAAATCGAACCGATTAAAATGGCCGACATTGGAAACAACGGAAATAATATGAATAATCTTAATATACCGCCACCTCCTCCGCTTAAGAATTACTTTATTCCGACGACTTACACGCCACAAACCTGTATTGATTTACCGGAGGCGAC
This sequence comes from Hydrangea macrophylla, assembly GCA_033977485.1. Lineage (NCBI taxonomy): Eukaryota > Viridiplantae > Streptophyta > Magnoliopsida > Cornales > Hydrangeaceae > Hydrangea > Hydrangea macrophylla. The sequence goes on along the minus strand of CM066999.1, from coordinate 23,010,878 downwards.
GGCATCTCACTTTGAGATAAAGTCGTCTACCATCTCGCTACTTCCTTCTTTCCTTGGCCATTTAAATGAAGATCCATATCAACATTTAGGAGATTTTCAGGATATATGTGTCACGCCCCGACGTAACATAAATAAGGAAAGCGTTTAATTTCCTTTATGGACCCGTAGGTTGCGACAGTTTGAAGGATCAATTCCGTCCCAAACATCGAACAACAATAAACAATAATCAGAGCAGAGCAATCAAGGCTTATAAAATTTTTCTAACTTATTACATATTACAGCACGGGTCATCTAAAGGCACAGACCGCCTGGAAACAAAACAATAACTTAATGTCTATTACAGTCATCCTTATTACAAAATAGTTTAAAACTTAAACATATAACTTAAAATGTGCAATGACAATAACAGATTCTCTTCCAGAAGCAGCCGTTCTCAATTAGCATAGTCATAAGGCTCAGCATAGTTGTAACCTGAAAAGCCTGAACACGAATGTCCAGGATGCATCAACGTCGTCAGCTTCAAGAAGCTGGTGAGTATTAAAAACATGACTTCGAATGTAAAACATACTCATTTACCTTTCTCCATTTTCAATTTTGTAAAATCAATCGTTTAACCGTAGAAAGAATTCAATTTATAAAACAATGAGGAATATGTTAAAAGTCGTCCATTCATAAAATATATGCTCGTGTATGAGACAATGTACCACACTCATCTTGCCGACTCTTTTCTCTCGACAGACACCACAACCCACCATCTCATTCTAGTATCTTTGAAACGCTAAGATAGCCACACTTTAGCAACGGGGCGCCAGGGAGTGTCCAGTTTGCCTCACACTTTGGTCCGGGGTACCAAGGAGTGTCCATTGCCTCACACTTTGAATACCTAATCCGCCATGCAAATACCGGAGCAACCTCACGCAGTATCCAGACTCGGGTATCAGGGAGTGTCCGTAGGCCACACTTTAGCACTACCATGGGTGCCAGGGAGTGTCCAAGTTCGGCTTCACACACTTTAACGCTTCCATGGGCGTCAGGGAGTGTCCATATTTGCCACCGTTGCATTTCAAAGATACCCTCGCCGTAATTTCAACCACAACCACAACCGCAATCTCAACACGTCATACTTTGGTACACCATAACCAGGGAGTGTCCACCACACAATCTCAATCTCAATCTCAATACTCTTTCCACACTGACCATTACTCTTTTTCACACTGACTGACACCCACATGCATGTACCACTGACCCCACATGAATGATATGAACTTAAACATAAGCAAAACGCTGAATTAAAGGAACAACGCGCGTACGGGGATTGATAAGTCATAATACAACGTTCTATTCATTCAAACGAAATCAATTAGGATTCTGTTTTAATAGTTTTCCCCAAACGGAACCCTAACAGTATTTAAAAGTTGGACCAAACAGTCCATTAACCCAAAACAAACAAAAACCATAAACTGGCAGATCGCGCGCGCGGGCCGCTCGCGCGAGGGGTTGCTCGCGCGGTCCGCTCGCGCGATCTGTCTATTTTTCCTTTTTCTTATAGTAAACTTTTCCAACGGCCAGAAAATACGGGGCAGGCCGCTCGCGCGAGGGGTCGCTCGCGCGGTCCGCTCGCGCGATCGCGCGCGCGAGTTCATGCAGTGTCTTCGTCTTCTTCCCCAGAATTTCTCTGTTTCTGTTTTAAGGGTCCATTTTGACCCATTTTGCAATTCCGAATTAAATATGGCATATATGGATCTCTCCGGTTTTTTACGAGGATAAATAATCTACGATCAATTTAACATAATTCAAACCGTAGCTCACAAATTTTATGAAAAATTAAAAGTTGACAAAACTTAGTTTCTTATATACTTTTTCATATGAACAAATTAGGCTTCAATACTTTAAACATAGTCAATACATACTATAATCTTTGATATTTAACTCTGAAAACAGATTTAGATTAAGGTTTGAAAATCTTGATTTCTAGCTTTGAAGTTCATACGTACAATCAACAATGGTGTATTATCAAATAAGCTATACTAACAGTAAATAAGCATGTATTACATCCAAAGTGAGTTGGTAATACTCACTGAGATTAATGGAGCAGAGAATTGTTGAGAAAGAATCCAATTTAGAGATTTCAAATACAAGCTTGGTTATGGAGATGTGTTTTCTCCCTCTAAAATTTTGTAGAACTCTCTCAAGTTTTCTCTAAACTCTCTGTGTTCTCTCTTGCTCCTACAGATTGTGTGTTGTGTGTGTATAAAAGGTGTATAAATAGACACCACAAGATTGAACTTGGAGGCCAAGTTGTGTATTTCACACTCTACAAATTCTTGATTTGTTCAATTCCAAAATATCACAGTCTATACATATACGTATTAGAAGTTGAAACAATTCTACAGATGCTCCAAGGGTCAAGTAGGTATGTAGGGGTTCAAGCTTGAGTTATTTGGCAATTCAAGCTTATGGCCTTAGGAATACACACACACTACAAGCATAACCAAACAAGGCCTAAGGCAATCATTAGTTGCCATAAATGGAAAGTAAAGTGTATGTCACCTCTAGCTTTACATCACTTCCAAAATCTGTGGAAGCTTAGCACAGCGTGGACAGTTTTGAAAGTAAACTGGTATTTTCGTGGCGCGGTGGTTACCCCAAAAATACAGAAAATTCATTTTAACGTAGGAAGTGATTTTCTGGTTTCATAAAAATACAGCTCGAATTAAAAGAGAACATTTCCACCGTTTTGAAATACAGATTTGAAATTCAATACAGGTGTTGCTAAATTTCATATAATCGCAGTTTGACCCCAAAAGTAATTTCAATTATGAGATCAGTCAAGAAATAAATTTCACACATAAGAATTGAAATTAAAATAAAAGCAAACAATGTATATTTAATTTTAAATATGACAAGACAAATGAATGAAAACGCAGGTTATTACAATATGCTCTACTTTAAAAATTCAAAACTTAACTGATGATGAATTGAAATTGCGGCTCTTTCCATTCTCTTTAAAAGATAAAGCTAAATACTGGCTCCAATCTTTGGAGCCAAACACAATTAGAACATGGGAAGCCTTACACACCGCATTTTTACAAAAAATTTCCCTATTATGCGTACGAATCAGATAAGGAAATCTATAACTAATGTTGTGATGCAAGATGGGGAGACGCTTTATGACACTTGGGAGAAATTTACAGAGTTATTACGCTCGTGTCCACATCATCAGGTTCCTAAGTGGCAGTTGGTACAGGTTTTCTACGAGGGACTTATTCCCTCTGTCCGTAATACCGTCGATGCCGTTTGTGCGGGTACCTTCGTACACAAAAGCACCGACGAGGCCTGGAAAATATTTGAAACGTTGAGTGAGAATTCGATGCATCAGGCGGTGTTGGTACGTTCTGAGGGGTACCTTCGACCTAAGCGAGAGGTAAAGTTTGAGTCAAGTAAATCAATTGAAATACAAGAATTAAATAGAAAACTTGAACAACTTATGAGGATGGGAATTAGGTCCAATCCACCTTCTTCAGAAGTATGTGCATTACTTAAAAGTATGTATACTTTTATATCTTGATATTGACAACATCAATTTTTTGGCGCCGTTGCCGGGGATTGCATTACTACCTTTAGTTTTAGAATCTTAGTTTAGTTAATTCGTAAATATTAGATTAGGTTTTCTTTTCTAATTTTTTGTATTATTTTGAGTTACTAACTTTTCTTTTTATTTTGTAGTTTTTTGAGTCGTCAAAATTCTAACGTTTTCGGGAGGAATAACTTAGCGCATCAAAGGAGCTTACGCGAAAAAAAAAAAAATTCAAGTAAATTGCTTCTTGTGAAACTCGCTTTAAACCACTGTAAGTCAGGGCGCTGTGACGCACTATTTGCATTAGTTTAGGAGTGATTGTTCACGTGCATTAGCTAGGAAACCCGGGACGCTGGGCTTGACGCGGTCATTGCATTACAGGATAATATTCATGCATCATAGTAGTATTGTGTTCTTGCGTGTTGTCTGATTTGCGTGATTATTTTTGAATTTGTTGAGTCAGTCCTAATTTTATTTTCTTTTCTTTTTAAGTTTATGTTTGGTACGCGTGCAAATAAACCTGAATTACATTCTATCGATCTTGAACTTGAACGTACTCTAAGAGTTAGTAAGTCTGCAACCCAAGCTTCTAAAGCTAGGTTGCAAGACGACGAATCAACGCCAATTCCGTCGTCGTTGTTTGAGGCCAAAATTCAAAGTACCCTTAAACGGTTAAGGAGAACTCGAACTTTTAAAATCGAACCGATTAAAATGGCCGACATTGGAAACAACTGAAATAATATGAATAATCTTAACATACCGCCACCTCCTCCGCTTAAGAATTACTTTATTCCGACGACTTACACGCCACAAACCTGTATTGATTTATCGGAGGCGACGACATCTCACTTTGAGATAAAGTCGTCTACCATCTCACCTCCTTCTTTCTATGGCCGTTTAAATGAAGATCCATATCAACATTTAGGAGATTTTTAGGATATATGCTCTACTTTAAAAATTCAAAACTTAATTGATGATGAATTGAAATTGCGGCTCTTTCCATTCTCTTTAAAAGATAAAGCTAAATACTGGCTCCAATCTTTGGAGCCAAACACAATTAGAACATGGTAAGCCTTACACACCGCATTTTTACAAAAGTTTTTCCCTATTATGCGTACGAATCAGATAAGGAAATCTATAACTAATTTTGTGATGCAAGATGGGGAGACGCTTTATGACACTTGGGAGAAATTTAAAGAATTATTACGCTCGTGTCCACATCATCAGGTTCCTAAGTGGCAGTTGGTACAGGTTTTCTACGAGGGACTTATTCCCTCTGTCCGTAATACCGTCGATGCCGTTTGTGCGGGTACCTTCCTACACAAAAGCACCGACGAGGCCTGGAAAATATTTGAAACGTTGAGTGAGAATTCGATGCATCAGGCGGTGTCGGTACATTCTGATGGGTACCTTCGACCTAACCGAGAGGTAAAGTTTGAGTCAAGTCAATCAATTGAAATACAAGAATTAAATAGAAAACTTGAACAACTTATGAGGATGGGAATTAGGTCCAATCCACCTTCTTCAGAAGTATGTGCATTATGTTCTGAACCGTCTTATAATATCTTTGCATGTCCTTCTGCATCTCAATATCCGGAATTTGTTGAGCAACACGTTAATGCTATGCAACAATTTCCACGAAATAATTATAATCCGATGTCGAACAATTTTCCTAATACTTATCGACCCCAATATCAACAAGGTCAATACCAACAACCCCCTCCTATTCCTAACCTTCTACGGGTTAATGCTTTCGAGGATAAGGTGTTGTCTTCCCTTAAGAACATTGAAACTCAAGTCCAAGCACAAGCATAAATAGTGCACTCTCACACACAATCCATTGCGAAGCTTGAATCCCAAATGGGACAAATAGATACTGCGGTGAGTCGTAGAAACGAGGGGAAGTTGCCTGCGCAAACTATTCAAAATCCTAAGGGACAATACGAGAATGGGGGGTCGAATGAGCAAGTGAATGCCGTTTCGACTAGGACGACAATTCGAGATGAGGAGATTGTTGTAATTCCTGATGAGGGTGAGAAAAATAAAAATATAAATTCGAATAAAGAAAAGGGTAAGGACGTGGATAGAGTTAGAAAAGAAAAAGAATCGGTCCCAACTAATATTATTCCAAAACTACCTTTTCCACCTAATGTTGAGGAACCGTCACATTTGTCTAAGAAAGGGTCAAAAATAGAAGATATACTCGAGGTGTTTAGACAAGTAAAGATTAATATTCCATTCCTCGATGCTATTAAACAAATTCCCGCTTACGCTAAATGTCTTAAAGACCTTTGCACTCAAAAACGTAAATTGCGTAATCATACTCCGAAAAAGGTCTTTCTCACAGAAAAAGTAAGTTCTATTTTCCAACATGCTACTCCAAAGTATAAGGATCCTGGTCCGTCAACTATTTCATGTGTCATAGGTGACACTATCATCCATAGGGCTCTTCTTGACTTAGGAACTAGTGTTAATCTCTTACCTTATCACGTCTATAAACAACTAGGTTTAGGTGAACTTAAACCTACGGCCGCTACTATTCAATTAGCGGATCGTTCTGTTAAAATCCCTAGAGGAATCGTCGAGGACGTCTTAGTTAAAGTTGACAAATGCTATTATCCTGTTGATTTCATGGTCCTTGATACTGAACCCGTACTAGATGCTAGGAAGCATACTCCTGTCATTCTAGGTCGTCCATTCTTAGCAACCGCTAACGCTCGTGTTAACTGTAGGACGGGGGTAATGAAAGTGTCATTTGGGAATATGAATTTAAAATTGAATGTTTTCAACGCTATTGATCAACCTCCTAAAGACGACAATTACCTATGTGAGGCGGAGAGTGAGGTACGACGGAATATTGAACCTAATATAGGAATAAATACGTGTGAGGAAAATATTATGGTTAGTAATAAGCGGATGAATTTGAATAATTTAGATCCTAATGACGAATTTACTCGGAAGGTACGGAATCGATTTGAAACCGAAAAGGATGAACCGTTGAATGAATTGATACATAGCGATATGGTTTCTGCTTACCACCGGGCTCTTCCTGATACCCTCAGTGGTACAAAATCTAAGTTACGACCTCCATAAATCTTGAGCTAGAATGGTCTAGCTGAAGACATAAAAGATAGCGCTTCTTGGGAGGCAACCCAAGCTTTAATTCGTTCGTTTATTTGATTTTTGCATGTTTTTAGGTCGTTTTGGTCAGTTTTTGAGTTTTCTGAACAAGTTTGGGGGTCGGGGCTAATTTATTTTGAATTTATATACATTTTTATACTAAAAAAAGAAGAAAAGACCACAGTCGTGCGCGCGACCCGCTCGCGCGACATGTCGCTCGCGCGATCCGCTCTCGCGAGATTCCCCCATAGACAGATTTTTCAAGTTTTTATGATATAAAGCCTCAGTATCTATTCGCGCTTGAATTCGCGCGCGCGAGGGGTCCGCTCGCGTGTTCTGCGTGCGCGAGTTTGTGCCTTAGAAAATTGTCTGAAAAAAATAATAAAGAGACCTCAGGTTTACCTCGCGGAGGGATTCGCTCGCGCGAGGGTCGCTCGCGCGAGGTGGGGTTTTTCCACTTTTTCTTGTTATTCTTTTACCTTTTGTTTCCCGCACCTGGTTAGTTATTTTTTTTTCTGTTTGTTCTTTTCAGTTCTTTTCATTTAAGTTTGTCTTTGTTTAGATAGTTTTATTTCTATTTGTTTTCTTTTCATTACGTTCTTTTACTTATAGTTTACTTTAAAAAAAAAAAACTTATATGTTAGCTTTTATTATTTATTTGTTTGTTTTATTTTGTTAAGAAGTAACATGTCACATTGAATTTTATTGCCTTATTCCTTTGTGTTCACCTGTTCTATGCTTGTCAAGATCGAGGTACTATCGTTCCTTCTTTATGTACTTTCCTTTCTTTCTTTTTATTGTTTCATTGGGGATAATGAAAGGTTTAGGTTTGGGGGTATGCATTCATATATTCACATGCACATTATTATATACACCAAAATTTTGAATTTTTTTTCAATATTTGTGCTTAAATAAACGATGGTTACCGATGTTTTTGTAATCTCGAATTCGATACATCTTGTTATGTAACTATGATTGTTATAGAATGATAAACAAGAGAAGATGTGATTAAGCATTTGCTGAAGTCATGATGAAATGTTTTAGGTCATGTATTGTTCGAATCATAGTTTTATATCATAGATTTGCACACAAACCTATGCACTGCACGTAGTCGCTTGAATACATGTTTGATGTGAACTATAATATGATTCGGATTTCTAGATAACACAAGGTGGAGACTAAACCCGGTGAGCTTTTGAGCCTATCTTTTCTTTATAGAGGGTTATAAATACATTGTGTTTGTCGAATTTCATTTGGAATAGCGCATAAACTTGTTGTTTAGTCTCATTATTCTTGTTTTGGTTGATAGTCAAGTTAAAATATTTGTTACCATGCTAAATAATCTTCCATTGTAAACGTTGAAGAACTATATCACCCTAGGAAATGATCTTAGGCCCTTCTATGTTTACTGCCGACCGATAAATGATAAATTTCCTTAGTTCGCCCTTGAGCCATTAAAATGCCAATTTTCTTTAATTACCATTATCCTGTTTTTGCTCCAATTTGGCCAACTTGGAGTTCACCCCTGAAAGATTGATCAACTTTTAGTGGTGTTAAGGCGATGTGTGATTGAGAAGAAGAAGAAAAAGAAAATAAGATGATGTTTGGGGTGGTTGCCTTGTTATTCAATGAATATTTGTTTCAAAAGCAACAAGGAGGAAAAGAATAGAGAAAAAGAACGAGAAGGAAAGAAAAAAAGATAAGGATTGAAAAAAAAAAAAAAAGTTGAAAGTAGAAAGAAGAATAGAAAAGAAAGAAGAAAAAGAATAGAATGAAAAGATGAAGTTGGTAGAAGAGATGAATGAAAGAAATCGAACATGCCTTACAATGCCATTATGAGATTAACTACCTAATGAATCATTTCTATCCTTTTTCATTACCCGAGCCACATTACAACCTTTGAAAAGTCCTATTTGATCCTAGGAAACATGGTTTGGATATGAAAACGATGGGAGGGGGATTAAAACATGGTAATGAGTAATTTTTCTTGATTGTTGGCATCCTAACCATGAGACTACTGTTCTTTCGTGTCATGCGTCCTTTTCGAGTCATATGTGAGCGTTTCTCATTTTAAACATATATTTCCTTTACTCACATATTTTAGAAAATTACACATGTTTCTGAGTGTTACATTTGAGAGTGCAATTAACATTGTGAGATTCGTAGTCGAAGCATAGTTAGATGGTCATCCGAGTTATATTCCAAGTTTATGACATGCGCGTGTTTATTTGACTACCATATCACACACGTGCAATTGTATGAGAAACTCTATTGATTTATACGATGCATGTGCTTGAGATTGTTTTCATGATTTAGGTGGATGTTTCATTATGTTTCTTTATCTTCGTTATTCTATTTCAAATCTTTGTTATATGATGAAGGAGTATTGAATATTATGTTCTTTATTTTTAATAAAAGTTTTTAAATTGATAAGTTAATAAAGATGGTTGTGGGTGACTTGTTGATGAGAACCCTCACGAGACTTCACTCGTCCGACTAGGAACACCTAGGGGTTTAAAAGGCTTGTTGCATATGCTAAATGCAATCGCAATCCATGTGAAAATGGAGTAGTATTTTATAAGTAGTTTTTATTTAGTTTTGCTCGAGGACTAGCAAAATGTAGGATTGGGGGTGTGATCAGGAGAGAACAAATCCTATTTATACGCCTTAACGTGCGTTTGTTAGTACCTTTTTATCCTGTTTTTGTATATTTTTACTTCGTTTTCTACTTTCTGACAGGTTTTGGAAGAAATCAAGTAAACTAAGTTAAATGGGGTGAAAAAGCAGAGCAAAAGAAGCTGAAAAATACACATCGCGCGCGCGACCCGCTCGCGCAAAAACCCAGAACTCGCTCGCGCGAGGTCCCAATATCGCGCTCGCGCGGCCCGCGCGCGCGACATGTGTAAAAATCAAACTTACGTATTTCACTCTACTGATAATTCCTACGCGAACGAAACTGTCTAATTACGTCTGGAAAGCTAAATACAGCAGTTTTAGTACGTTTGGGGTTAGGAAAGCTTCCAAAAACATGTTGTAAATCTATATATATCCTATTTTACTTCAAATTAGGGGTTGGCAAATATTATACACACAATATACAACCATACTTTCAGCTTTTGAAGGGAGGAAAGCAAGGAGAAGAAGAACAAGACCAAGGATTCCCATGGCCTCCTCCATCAACCTCTTGCCGTTCATCAATTCTATGGACAACTAAACCTAAATCTAGGGTTTCAATGAAACCCTAGCCAAGTAATAGGGTTTTCTTTATGTTTTTATTTTAGTTTTATTATGTATGGATGATGATTACATGTTCCGAGGATTTTTATAAATAAATCGTGCTTCTATTGATTAAAATCATTACTTTCAAAGTTTATTCTTGTCTTAGATCTATTTTGACTGTGATGTGCTCAATGATCTATGCTTGCTGTGCTTGTTTAGATTATTTACATGTAATGGTGCTTAAATTGAATTGTGCTATCAAGTATCCGAATAGTCCATGCTTAGATTAGATGGATTATATCACAACCCTAGTTTAGTGTGGGATAATTCGTGCTAACCGAAGATGGATTATGTTGGTGCTTGAACCATAGTTATTTTCTTGACGGAGGAATTGGGCTTGTAGCTACAATTCCCCATTATCATCCAACTTAATAATCTAATTGAATGCATAAATATTCCTATTATGAAGCTAGTGGTGGATTTGCAATCCTAGGTTCCTTTAAACATATTTATAAAAATAATTTTAAATCGCTTTCGTAATTTATATTTATTTTCATTGTTATTAGTTTAATTAAAATTCAAATCCAATTCCGTTTTCTTAATTAATTAAATTTAGGTTTTAAAATTAAGGTGTGTTAGTATTTCAATCTCTGTGGGTTCGACCTTTACTTCCACACTACAAATCTTTAGAAAAGTAAAGTATACTTTTATATCTTAATATTGACAACATCAAGTACTCTAATCTCCTGGGTCCACACTTCTATATGATGTATCTATCTTCACATCAAAATAAACAACATTGTCAACATCTATTACCCACATCGACCTATATGGACGGTTAACACACTTGAGTAATGTTCGAATTCAGTTAGTGATTTCTATTTCTCTTCATAATAAAATGCCATAGAGAAAACCACATGGTCACAATTCATTTTTATGAGCCTTACAAAGCCAAAATGGGCATTGACCAATTAAAGCCAAAGTATAGAGTGACTTTAAAACTTCATAAGTTTTAATATTTTGTACAATGTCAAATAACTTAGACTCATGAACAAAAGTTTGTTCATCACTTGCAACCATATTTGGTTGAAAAGTACACCCCTAGAGTGTCTTTTCACCACAATTATTTGGTTGGTTAACCAATATAGGTGATGAGGGTGGTGGTGATTTTTTTGTTTCCATCATTAAAGAATCTTGAAGACTCTTCGTAATTAATTTATTTTCATCAATTGGCTCACGATTTTGAAGAAGAGTCGTCACCCCTAGAGCCATTTCCAAAATTTTAGTTTCCAAAGTAAGTTCTTGATCCTTTAAACTTTCCAACAATGAAACAAAATCATTTAACCAATTTTCATCACCAAAATTTGGTGTTAATCAGGGGCGGAGCTATTCAAGGACCAGGGTGGGGCCAGCCCCCCCCCGAATTTCTCAAAATTGAAATTATATCCTTTGAAAAATGACATATTTAAAATTAGGCCCCCCCTCAAAAATATAAACCCCACGTTAGTTTTAGTCTTTTAGAAGCTGAAAAAAAAAAAAAAGGAAACAGAGAAGACTGAAGAGCGAGAGAACGAGACAGCGAGCACCGAGAGGAGGCAACCGGCGACCAGAGACACACACGACAACCGGCGACCGGTGGCCGGCGACGTGGGAGGAAGCCATCAAGCTTTCATTTGTTGCTATCCCTTGCAGCTTGTGCGAATCAGTGAATACAATTCTGAAAATCAGTAAGTTTTGTTGATTCTTTGTCTAATATTCTTTGTGTGATTTCAAGCTATGAATCTATGAATTGTTGATACTATGAGTGATTACATATATAATACATGTTTACATCTATTGATTATTGTTTGGAATTTGTTTCCAAATTAGGGCTTGTTGATTCTTTTTCTATTATTTGTGTGCCTTCAAGCTATGAATCTATGATTTGTTGATAGTATGAGTGATTATATATATTGAATACATGTTTACATCTATTGATTAGTGTTGGAGTTTGTTTCCAAATTAGGTCTTGTTTCAATTGGAAAATTGTGACTTTTTTTATTTTATAGATTTGTGAAAATGTGAATTGGTAATTTGTGTATTATGTTGATATATAGGATAGTTCAATTGTGGTGATAGACTGATAGTTGATAGATTGGTAGTTGAATATGTGAATTGGAAAATTTGTGAATTTGCATAGTCTACATAGACATAGTTCGAATAGTTGTGTAATTAATTTATGATGATACACGGCTATGATGGAGAAGTATTTTCAAAAGATTTTAAAGACTGGAGAATCAACTTCTCGCTCTCCTTTAGAAAGGGATGATGCTCCAAAACAAAGATGCGTAGACGTAGACTTGAATAATCTTGAAAAAGACCCGGGCCATTTCCAAAGGAAATTAGGAGTTACCATCCAAATGATCAAGAAAATGTTCGAAGAACATATCTTCTTCAAGGTCCTTCTCAACCAAAGCTCTTTAGTTTTCCATTTAGGGATTTTGGTGGCAAACCAAGACGATTTAATCGAGCATGGTACGATGAATTTAAGGGATGGTTGGAGTACAACAAAGAAAAAGATGTTGCATATTGTCTATCTTGCTATTTGTTCAAACTAGATATTGGAGATCAATCCGGCAGTGATACATTTGCTAGTGTGGGATTTAGTAATTGGAAGAAGAAGAGTTCACTTAATGAACATGCTAAAAGTGATGCCCACTATCAAGCTTGGAGAAAGTGTCAAGATCTTTTAAATTAGAGTCAACATATTGAGACTGCAATCCATAGACAATCACAGCAAGTGACGGAAGGGTATCGACTACGGTTGAAGACATCAATTGAAACCATTCGATTTCTTCTCAAGCAAGGGCTTCCATTTCATGGTCATGATGAATCTAAGGATTCAGATAACCGCGGAAACTTTCTTGAGCTATTGGAGCTCCTTGCCAATTTCAATGAGAATGTTGCTAGTGTTGTCTTGAAGAATGCTCCCGAAAATCTTAAATTGACATCTCCTATGATTCAAAAGGATATTGTAAATGCTGCTGCAATGGAAACTTTAAAATCCATTATCAGTTGTATTGATGATGAACCATTCACTATTCTTGTTGATGAATCTCGAGATATTTCGGTAAAAGAGCAAATGGCAGTTGCATTCCGCTATGTGAATGACAAAGGAGAAGTAGTGGAATCTTTCATTGGTCTTGAGCATATTACTAGTACAACTGCTAGTTCACTCAAGAAAGCCATTGAATCCCTATTCTCAAAACATAAATTGAGCATCTCTAGGTTGCGTGGGCAAGGATATGATAGAGCCAGTAATATGCGGGGTGAGTTTGCTGGCTTGAAGACTCTTATCTTGAATGATAATGGATTCGATCATTATGTTCATTGCTTTGCTCATCAGCTTCAGTTGGCTCTTGTAGCTGTGGCAAAGAAAAACTATGATATCAATTGGTTTTTCAATTTGGTATCGGGATTATTAAATGTTGTTGGAGGCTCGTGCAAACGCCATGACACTCTTCTTGAATTACAAGCAGCCAAAGTTTATGAAGCACTAGATGCAGGTGAACTTGAAAGTGGGAGAGGCTTGAATCAAGAATGTAACCTTGCACGTCCTTTTGATAATCGTTGTAGCTCACATTATGAAACATTGGCAAGCTTAATCAAAATGTTTGATGCTGTGATTGGGGTGCTTGAAAAAATCCGTGATGATGGAGATGAAAACCTTACCGGTGGAGCACAAGGTCTTTTGATCAACATTCTCAAGTTTGATTTTGATTTCAATCTACACTTGATGAAAAAAATCCTTGCAATCACAAATGAGTTGTCAAAGGCTTTGCAAAGAAAAGACCAGGATATTATTAATGCCATTCATTTGGTTGATGTTTCAAAGAAACGACTAAAAGATATGAGGAAGGAAGGATTTGATCCTTTTCTTCATGAAGTTAAATTATTTTGTGCCACATATGATATTGATGTTCCAAACATGTCTGAATCATTTCAGATTCGACCCAAGCGTAGGGGTAGTGATATAACAAATGAACATCGATACAAGTATGATTTATTCAATGAGGTGCTGGACTTGCAACTTCAAGAGCTTGATCAACATTTCACTGAGGCAAATACTGAGTTGCTTCTTTGTATGGCATGCCTTAATCCCGCAGATTCATTTTCTGCGTTTGATAATGAAAAAGTCATTCGTCTTGCCTCTTTTAATCCAAAGGATTTCTTTGAAAAAGACTACACGTATCTTGGAGATCAACTTGATACTTATATCTATGATGTGCGTTCAAGTAATGACTTTTTGGAGTTAAAGGGATTTGGTGATCTAGCGAAGAAAATGGTGCAAACAAAAAAGCATCTTGCTTTTAATTTAATTTATCGCCTTCTCAAATTGACGTTGGTTCTACCCGTTGCGACAGCTACAGTGGAGAGACTTTTTTCAGCTATGAAGATTGTGAAAAACCGCTTGCGCGGTCGAATGGGAGACCAATTCTTGAATGATAGTTTGCTTGTGTATATCAAGAAAAAGAGATTCAATGAAGTTACAAATGATTCGATAATGAAATGCTTTCAGGATATGAAACCCTGCCGCGGGTATTTGTAAAATATAATATTATCTTTTGCGAATATAGTATTATCTTTTGCGAATGATTTTTATTTATGCTTTACACTAGGCCCCCCCTGGGCAAAAAATCCTGGCTCGGCCCCTGGTGTTAATGGTGGTTAAAATTCATCTTCCTTTTTATTTTTTTTTTTCCCTTTACACTTGGCCCTCCCAGCAAACACACCAAAAATATGTTTGAACTCTCAAAATTATATTAAAACAATGTCGGTCAAACACATGCTTGTGTTTAAAGTGTTCGATTGCCTCGTGACATGCTTAAAAGTGATCAATTTGTAAAGAAAAGGAGATAGGAAAGAGAGAGTTCGAGATTGAAGACTCGATCGAATATGGACCTTCAAAGGTCTTCGTAAAGGAATGAATTCAAAGTAAAGTCCAACAGAAAATATTACACTAATTAACTAATAGAATCAAAATGGGATTCGACTTCTTGAAAAGTAAAGCCTTCGAAATGGTTCAAAATGTAAGTGGACAGACTAAATTAGAAAACAAAGGCAATAAACGAACAATCTCGAACATAGTCTTATAACTGCTTCGAACCTAGATGGATCAAAAGTGAAACAACAACTATATGGATTAAAGAAGGATAACACTTAAACTTACTTCAACTTAACTAAAATCAAAGCATTAAAGAAATACTAAACTAAAAAAGGACTAACTTAAGCCAAGTGAAGTAGAAATGGTCATGGTGACCGAATGAAGAAAATGATTAATGCAATCATCTGATTGTTTGGTCAAGGACCATTACAAAGGGGTACAACATAAGTATTTATAGGAAGAGTCTACAACTAGTTTGAATTTGAATTACATTTCCCTCCAACTATAATAATTAATAATTCAAATTCCTACAACTACTAATTAGTGGGAGATGCTCCTACGATGACAAGTGACTTCAAGTAACTTTCATCTTCATCATTACCATTGATCTTCAGGTAACTAACATTGATCTCCCCTTGTAATGCCAAATGTCCTTCAAATAATCTTCTAAATTCTCATGGCAATAATAATATAAAAAAATCATATTATATTTTATGGTACAAACAGAGAATTACACATGTCTCCTAATTGTTTACAATAGTGAAGAAGGTCAAAAGGAAAAGAGGAACATGACAAACACCACCAAAAGAAATGTGTGCATGCTTTTCCATCCAACTGAAGTTCAGGGATGGACCAAACCATCAACTCGGAAAAGAGGCCCACACATCAAATTTGGTGCGCAAAAAGGATTTAAGTTGATACTCTCAGGAATCAGGAGCAATGAAGCACGAACACTACACGACATGATTTGGACAAGTTGACACCAAGATTGGCTCTGACAATTTTGGTCTTAGGCAATATTTTAAAACAAGATTTTAAGAAAAGGCGGCAAGCAATGTACCCGAGGTAAAAAAATTTAGGTTTATTTATGTATATTCGTGGGATTATAGTTTTGCTTTGCAAGTGTTTATGGCTATTTTGAGAATAGAGAGGTTTAGTGCTTGTATCTTTGTACATGGTAAATTTTGATATTCTTCTACCGTAACCCTTTTGCAATTATGCATGCGCTATATTATCACTTTTTTTTTCTAGAATAAGAGTACTTGATCATTAATTATAATTTATTAAGCTTTTATTGATGTAAAGCAATTTGGATTTGGTTAAACTGAATAGTGAGAATAGAAGTGTTTTTGCCAAATATTTATGGTGGACTGGATTATGGTGGGTCATGCACATTACGCACAAATTTTTTTAAAGGAGGGCTCGATTACATTTGAACCACCTTATTACAAGTAACATTTTGTTTTGGACCCAAGTCATATTTTTTGGGCCCTTTTGAAAGATTAAAAAAAATGGACAAAATTTTGGAGCACTGCGACTGCCTTTCCAGCCTACCTCTAGGCCCGGTACGTCAGTATGAAAAATCTTTAAAAATTTGCACGTCCACGCCGCATGAAAAATGTTAGCAAATGGTCATATTCATGTGTCGGACAAGACTCAACAAGTGATACATTACCTTCTTAAAAATGTCTATGCTTCCTAATTAAGGGAAAGCTGAGTTTGTGGCAGCCGATGTCTTTGACCAAGGATGGATTAAGACACAAGTTAGGGCGACTGTCTCCTAAATCTGGAAAAAAAAGAAAAAGAAAACAGAAGAGCATCTTTTTATAAACTCACCTCCCTATAACGTTTCAAGCTACTAGTACTGTTCTTATAAGCCAATCAGCTCTTCTATAAACAATCGATGTGGGATTTCACATGACTCATCCCTAAATTAGATTCTTACATCCGTCCCTGTCTTCGACGTGGCTCAGATGTGCGCATTGGATGCACATGAGACTGGAGAGTTCCTGTGGGTTGGGAGAATGTCCAAGAAGGGATAAGTGGCCTAGCCTACTACTTCACAATTGAGGGGTTTCAAGAAATCTATGTTTCCTCCTGTTGGATTGAGTCATGAATAGTGCATACCAAAATCTTCTGAACATCATTCAAAGCATACTGTACTATTTAAAATAGTTCTTCCCATAAATAATGTCAGCATGTCCCAAAAATTTTGAAAAATTTCATTGACCATTCTTGGTTTATATTATGGTTAGAGGTCTCAAATGGAGGCGACCGTCCTGTCCCGCTAGCTTGACGAGTTGGGCGAATTTTAACGAGTCACAAAACAGGTCAGCGATGTAGACGGGGCAGGGCAAATTGACTCGGTAAGGAATATAAGATGACTCAACCCGGCCCACTAATTCGTGGGTCAACGGACGAGGCGGAGCGGCTAGCTCGTGGATTGGTTGACAAATTAACCCACGAGTTGGCTTGCATGTCGATTCCAAAAACCTGTTTTAATTTTAATAAAAATAATTTCTTAGTAAATCATTTATTTGAAAAAAGTTTTAAAAAAATTGCTAATTAAAAAATAAATTACTAAAAATAGTGTAATACAAAATAGTTTATGAAAAATTTATTAGAAAACAGTTTTAAAAAAAGTCTTTATTTTCTAAAAAAAAATAGTTTAATAAAACACGTTACTTGAAAACTATATTTTAAATTTTAAATTATTTATTTTCTACGTAAAAGTTTAATAAAACAATTTATTATGAAATTTTATTTGAAAATAATTAAATAAAAAGATTTTTTCCGCAGGATGGCGAGACAGGGTGGATCATGAGACGAGGCGGGTTGATGGCAAGTTAGACGAGCTGAGTTACAGGGCTAATTGGGGGCTACAAAAGGGAAAGTCGACCCGCACCCAGTGGACTGAGACAAGAATTGGGCTCATTCACAGGACGAGGCGAGTTGTGAGCTGCCATGTGGCGGGACAGGGCGGGCTGGGCTGGGCCAATTCGGCCCACTTTACACCTCTAATTATGGTTTAGTTAACATCTTCAACTGAAAGTAGGGGTGAAACCTTCAACTGAAAAACCGACACACCGAATTGAAACGATCGGTTCAGTCGGTTTTCATAGAGTGTGTATAGTGTAAAACCGAAACCGAACCAAATTTTACACACTCCGAACTGAACCAAACCGAAGTCAATCAGTTTCGTCAAAAAACACACTGAACCGAACCAAACCGTTTACACCATAATTGAAAGAACTAAATGGAATTAATGAGATATCTATAATACCCTCAGGCCTTGTTTGGTGGTCAGGATAACAAGCAGGATAGGATAACTTTTATCCAATGTTTTGAAAACCGGACCGGTCATCGAACCGAAAAAATGACCAGGTCACGGGTCACTGGTTCAACTGTTGGGTCAACCGGAATTAAACCGTGATGTCATAATTTTGTAAATATTAATAATAATATAAAATATAAAAAATAAATAAATTAAAAAAAATAAAAAATTTCCAGGTTTTCGATTCTATTGCCGGTGTTAGCGGTTCAACCGCCGGGTTTTTCGATTTTTCACAAAATAGACCGGTTTTGGTGTTTTTTGGCTTTCCGGTTCAAACCGGTTCGTTTCTATCCTATCCAGTGTTTGATAGCTCTATTGGACAGGATAAAATAGTCCTAAACTAGATTTTTATCCTATCAAGAGTGGGATAACTCTAGGAGGAGGTGGTATCAAGTGGGATTAGAAGTTTGGGAACTTCTTGGGACAAAAAAAAACTATTTTTTTTTTTTAAGAATTGATTTTTTTTTTAGATATTTTTTTTTCATTTTCATATATAATATTTTTTTCTCTTTTCATTTTCGGATCTTCTTTTTATATATATATTTTTTTCACATCCGATTTTTTTCTTTTCATTTTCATTTTATGATCTACCTTCTTTTTCTTTTCTTTTCTTTTCTTTTTTTCCCTCATGTCTTCTTCTTCGTTTTTCCTTTATTTCTTTTTTTTTTTTTTTTTTTTTCAGATCTCCTCATTTTTTTTTTGTTCAGATCCATTTTTTCCCCCTTTTTCATTTTTAGATTTCTCTCTCTTTTTTTTCAAATCTGTTTTTTTTTTCTCATTTTTAGATCTACTTTTTTTTTTCAAACCCCATTTTATGTTAAAAAACAATAATTTAGTTATTTTTCAGAACTTATATCTGGGCATGATCGAACATAGGATTAGGATATAACAGCTTATCCGACAATTTTATCCAGCACGTTCCAAACACAGGATAACATAACAGCTTATCCGACAATTTTATCTAGCACGTTCCAAACACATGACAGCATAACAGCTTATCCGATAGGATTACTATCCTATCCGATCTTGCCTTATTCTGTCATATCCGACAGTTTTATCCAACCTACCAAACGAGACCTCAGTATATTCTACTAATTTATGAATGTATACACATATATATATATATATATATTCAAAAATCAACGAGAAGATGGATATGGCATCGCCTTTTTACATATTTATCGAATATATTAGTTAGGCTCATAATTTATTTGAAAATTCTGTATTTCCTTAATTTTATAGATATTTGGAAGGAGAATTTTGGCATTTTCAAAAATCAAACTTCTATCGTAGTTTACATGAAGGGACTAATTGACATAAATAATATAAAAAAAACCTTCGAAGGATGTAAATGATATTTTTGTCAAACTTACGGGACCGGCTGATGTAGAACTTTTTTTTTTTTTTTAATACTTACCTGGATCCGGACCGGATACACACACCCCAGCCCCAATTCAACCCCAAAGTCCCATACTGACTCACAGCAAAGCCCAACAAGGGCCACTCATTCCGACTGAAAAATAATTGGGAGGCAAGCACTAGAATCTCCTATAGGGATTCGAACTCTCTCCCTTCCCACTGAGAAGAGAGAGGCTATGCCAATTGGACTAATAGAAGCTTAATATTTAGTCCATGTTTGGCACCGCATTAGAGGCCTTAGACCATCTCCAACCCTTACATCAAAAAGGAATCTGAGGCAAAGTTGATGCATTAGGTGAGATTTTCGTCCTCCAAAGGACACATCAAAGGCTGAGGCAAACTTGATGTATTGCTCAAATTGCAGCAACTTTGCTGCAAGTCAAACTACACATCAAATATATTTTTTCTAATATTTTAATCTAGCATCATATGTACCCTTCAATATTTTTAATCAAAATATTCAGTGTGTCTTTTGAAAATTGTAGAATATAAATATAATAATAGATAAAAAGAATAAAAAATATTAAAATGAATAATGGTTGATGTAAGGGTTGGAGTGACTCATCAAAATCATCACAACAACTTTGCCTAAGACCTATCAAACCACCCATCTGATGTATCAATTGATGGTTTGCCCTTGGAGATGGTCTTAGAACGTGCCTCGAAAAGTGCAATCGCATAGTGGTAGCCGGTAGGTGTTTGGTGAATCTGCCATTGCGATGCAAACGTGTTAAAAAAAAAAAAAAAAAAAAACTAACTGTGATTGCAAGAAGCAACCCAACTGCCCAAGAGCAACTTCTTTCCAACGCAGCGTTGCAATCGCAGAAGGTTGAGCAAACAGGCCCTTGAATAATCTTGATCACCTTTTATGTTTACAACAATTTCTTTTAGCTGAAATCGAAATGACGCCCATAGGCTTAAATAGTGGAAGTTATTAATTAAAGCAGATCGATGAATCTCATGCCCGTTCGATGATAGCTTTTTCGAGTTCATAAGTTATTATGGAACTACATACACTAAATTAAATGAAATTTTTTGGCAAACCAATTTATGATTTTCAATTTCAAAAAAGAATGGATCAATCACAAAAATTGTAATTGGTCAAAAGTTACTATGGGCAACTTTTACCCAAAAAAAAATTTTTAGCTATTGAATCGTACTAGCAATAGTTGTAGTCAATCACGCCCTCAATTGCGCCAGCGGAAATCCCTTGTTGGGTGTGGCTCATATTGTAATGGGTCCGTAACATTAGGCCCAAGAGTCAAGGGGAGGGCTCTGTGGCCCATGGGTACGGTATGGGTATTTTGGGGATTTTGCCATGTACCTATAGGAGATATATATGATATAACCCTAATTAGTTTTGATATAGTGGAAAATTCAGGCTCTCCGGTGTGGACGTAGGCACATTGCCGAACCACGTGATAATTCTTTGTGTCTCTTTAATCTTTCTGTTTTTCATATATTGTTTGCGTGTGATTGTTTTGATCAAACATCCCTCGTATAATTTTATTAGAGTTAGTTTTATTAGCTTTAGGGCAGTTTGGTCTTTTTACTTTATATTAGGGTAATACTGTATACCTAGATATATTATTATTGTCTCTTCTTTTGTATTGTATTCATTCATTCAGTTTTCATGTTATGAGAAACTCTAGCTCTCTTTTCTCTTTTCCCTTTGTTGTTTCTTTGATTATTTGATATATTCACATGGTATCAGAGCAGGTTCGAATCTCATCCACGATTTTCGCAGATCCAACTGGTTCAGGAACAACGTCTGGTTCAGTTTTTGATGGCTCTACGTGATGATTTTGAGGGCCTTCGTGGGTCCATTCTCCATCGTAGCCCACTTCCGTCAGTTGATTCTGTTGTTCATGAGTTAGTAGCCGAGGAAATACGTCTCAAGACTCAGTCTGGAAAGGGAATTCTCCCTGACTCTACTCCGTCTGTTTTAGCAGCCCCTTTTCGACCACAGCCCAACAATCAGAATAAGCCTTACTCGAGAGTTGGTAGTGATGTATGCAGCTACTGTAAGGAGAAGGGTCATTGGAAGGCTCAGTGTCCTAGGTTGGGTCGAGCAAACCAGCCCAATAGCAGCAACCAGCCCTCATATGGTCGACCACCACAACAACAACAACAGCAACCTCAACCTTCTCATTGGAAATCTGACAACCAATCTCAGCAGCGTTCGTATAGGCCTCCACAGCCTAACACTGCAGCAGTTGTACCACCATCAGACTCATTTGGACCCGGTTCCCCTTCCCCATCCACTCCGTCCATGACCTCCCTTGCTGAGCAATTTCAGAAGTTTCTTGCCACACAGCCACATGCTATGGCCACCTCTTCACTAGGTATGTCTTCAGGTATGTCCTCAGGAATTTGGGTCTTAGACTCTGGAGCTTCTAATCATATGTCACCTGACTTGTCGTCTTTTGCATCCTTATGTCCTGCTTCCTCTTTGCCTGTTATGACTGCTGATGGTACTCCCATACCATTAACAGGTGTTGGGTCTGTTGTCACACCTCATGTATCTCTCTCTAGTGTTTACCACATTCCCAAATTTACTTTGAATCTTGTTTCTGTTGGTCAGCTTTGTGATGCAGGTTACTTAGTCTCTTTTTCTTCTACTTTTTGTCATGTGCAGGATCCGCAGTCTCAGAAGCTGATTGGGACAGGCCATAGGCAAGGGGGATTATACATCTTGGACAAGCTCAATGTACCAGTGGTTGCAGCCTCTAGTGTTGACTTGTCATCCTTTCGTTTAAGTTCATCTTCGTCTAGTTTTTATTTATGGCATTCTCGCCTAGGTCATGTTTCAGCCTCTCGTTTAAAATTTTTAGTTTCAACAGGAAAATTAGGAGATTTACAAACTCATGATATTTCTGATTGTAGTGGTTGTAAACTGGCAAAATTTTCAGCTTTACCTTTTAATAGAAGTATTTCGTATTCTCTTGCACCATTTGATTTAGTTCATTCTGATGTGTGGGGACCCTCTCCTGTTACTACAAGAGGGGGGTCTCGATATTATGTATCATTTATTGATGATTGCACTCGTTACTGTTGGGTTTATCTTATGAAACGTCGTTCAGACTTCTTTGATATTTACAATACCTTTCGTGCTTTTGTCAAAACTCAACATTCTGCTGTCATCAAATGTTTTAGATGTGATTTAGGTGGTGAGTATACCTATCATAAATTTCGTGAGTTGCTTGCTTTAGATGGAACTATTCACCAGTCCTCTTGTACAGACACTCCTGAGCAAAATGGTGTTGCTGAAAGGAAACATCGGCATATTGTTGAAACTGCTCGTTCTCTTTTATTATCTGCATATGTTCCTAGTGATTTTTGGGGAGAGGCTGTCCTTACTGCTGTCAATCTAATTAATAAAATTCCGTCCTCTCACTGCTCAGGTCTGTCACCTTTTGAAAAATTGTATGGGCATGCTCCTGATTATTCTTCCTTAAAGGTGTTTGGTTGTACTTGTTTTGTCCTTCGACCTCGTGTAGAGCGTACCAAATTGTCACCAAAGTCTGCTATTTGTGTTTTTCTAGGTTATGGTGAGGGTCAGAAGGGATATCGTTGCTTTGACCCAGTTACTAAGAAACTATATGTCTCTCGTCATGTTATGTTTCTCGAGCACATACCCTTCTTTTCTATTCCTGATAATCATCATGAGTTGACTAAATCTGATCTCATCCATCTTGACCCATTCTCTGATGATACCGATAGTGTGCCCTCTCGAGCCCCATGCACTACTGATATAGTCTCCCCTCATGGTTCTACTTCTGCTGATACTGGTACATTGTCGCCTGATGCTACCTCCCTTCCAGAGGCCACCCAAGCACCTACTGAGGCTGTGGAACCTCCTCGCTATCCTGCTCGCACTCGTAAGTCCACTCAATCACCTGATTTTGTTTATTCTTGTTATTCGGATTCTTTTGCTTCCTTTTTAGCTTCAGTTCATGATCTCTCTGAGCCTCTATCCTATAAAGAGGCAGCTCTTGATCCTCTTTGGCAGCAGGCTATGGCAGAGGAACTCTCTGCATTATATAAGACAGACACTTGGAGTTTGGTTCCCTTACCTTCTGGTAAGAGCGCTATTGGTTCTCGTTGGGTTTATAAAATCAAAACCAAGTCAGATGGGTCTGTTGAGCGGTACAAAGCAAGATTGGTTGCCAAGGGGTTTTCCCAACAGTATGGTATGGATTACGAGGAGACTTTTGCTCCTGTTGCTAAAATGACTACTGTTCGTACTCTTATTGCAGTTGCTTCTATTCGTCAGTGGCATATAACTCAGATGGATGTTAAAAATGCTTTCTTGAATGGAGACCTCCACGAGGAAGTTTATATGGTTCCTCCTCCGGGTGTTCCTCATGGTCCTGGTGAAGTTTGCAGGCTTAAGAAAGCCTTATATGGTCTTAAACAAGCCCCTCGAGCTTGGTTTGAGAAGTTTTCCACAGTGATTACCTCATTTGGGTTTTCCCCGAGTGAGTATGATTCAGCTCTCTTTATCAGGTGTACCACTACTGGTCGTATTATGCTTTCTTTGTATGTAGATGACATGATTATTACTGGTGATGATGTTGATGGGATTGCAGTGTTGAAGTCTGAATTAGCTCGTTGTTTTGAAATGAAGGACTTAGGTCCACTACGTTATTTTTTGGGGATTGAAGTAGCCTTTTCTCCAAAAGGTTATCTTCTTTCTCAGTCTAAGTATACAGGTGACCACTACAAGGAAAAAGGCTATTTATGTCACTTTTAAAATTGCATTTATGTCACTTTTATTTCGAGTGACATAATTATTTCTTGTATGAGCTTTTTATGTCACTTTTTTAGTATTTATGTCACTTTTTAAAAAAAGTGACATAAATACTTGATTATTTATGTCATTGTTTAAAAAAAGTGACATAAATAATAAAGCATTTATGTCATTTTTTAAGAAAGTGACATAAATAAGAATGCATTTATGTCACTTTTTAAAAATCGACATAAATAAAAACGCGGTGGCATTTTTGTAAATAAAACATTTCGTTTTTATGTCGCTTTTTATAAAAAGTGACATAAATGTCTAATTTTTTTCAAAAAGTGGCATAAAAAAAATTACGCGCGGGGGGAACCGCGCACACCCTTTTTCAGTCTCTTCTCAAATTTCCCTCACCTCCTCTCTCTCTCTCTCTCTCTCTCTCTCTCTCTCTCTCTCTCTCTCTCTCTTCCTCAGAATTAAAATCCCAAATCCCTAGATTTCACTTCTCCTGTCCCTCCTCCTCCTCCTCCAGTACACAATCAGACTCTGTTCGATTGATCAGCTCTCTTTCCAAAAATTTTTGACATGTTTATACCTTCATCGAAATTTCTGTTCTGATGCTTTCTTTCATTTGTTTTTTTTTTTTTCAGATGAAACCCGCAGAGGCAGAGGTTTCTTCAAGACCCGAATGCAAGAAGCCCGGAATGTTAGACGACCTGTTTCTTAATTTGTTTCGAAATAAAATGGTCCAGGTTAAGTTTAGTATTTCACCCACTCTGGTTTGTAGTAATTACTAATAGTACATTGTTAGTTTCCATCGGCACCTGCAACTCTGGTTTTAACGACAAGTTTGTGGAAGTTCTTTCTTTTTTGTATTTTTGGGTTCAGAGAATCTGGCACTATATTATTGGCCCCATTGCTTCTACACTTTTTTTCTTCTTCTTCTTGCATTTAACGACCTAAATTGGTTTTGTTGTGGGATTATTAGCTTGTTTGTTGGTTGATGATATTTTGAGTCTTTGATGGAGTACTTTTTTAAGGGGTTAATAGGAGGCTGGGTGGGATTCAAAGAAGCCTGGATATGATGGACTAATTGAAGTTGCAAATCGTCTAATGATAGGCAAAATCAATTTTGAAGCAACAGAAGCCGCGGTACATTCTGTTCATGCTTTTATACTTATGCTAGTTAGGATCTGTTTGCTCTGCACATTCATCGAGGAAAAGGAAAAGTGAACATTGATGGAACTTGTTAACAAGGAAAACAGCGGGAAATATCTGGAACAAAATAAACTCAAAATTTTGATTCTTGAGAGTCACTATCCTTACCTATTTTCTTGGGTATGTTCTTATTGTTTATATTCTAATGTTATTTAAGAAATGAAGGAAAACACTATGTAAATTCCTTTGCATTTTCGTAAATCAAACGGACCCTTACTATAAGAAGTACTGGCAGATATTAAGGAGAGGGAGTGATAGATTTTTCATTATTTGTTATAAAATTTCCCCTTATTGGATATGATTTTGCCTTGGGTACTAACTGCTCCGGGTTGTGGTAGATTTGGATATTGGTATCACTTTTTCCTCCATTGTTACTGGATCTTTACAGAATGCTTTTATCACCTATAGGAGGAGGGAAAGTGGCTGCCATTATGGTTGGTAAGCTTATACATTCCTACTGTGTTCGTGCTAGCTGATTTTGTCTTTAATATTGATAAATTGATCCCATATACTGACTCATATGTCGTGTTTATCATGGCCATGGACTAATCAATTAGACTTTTTCGTTACAAACTTGTTTAAAACTTCAAATTATGGAGCATTATTGGAAGGTGGTGGTGAACATATTTGCATTATTGTAGGGTTTCAAATCAAGGTACCGCCTTCACTCTTACATTCTTGATGTATTCCATTATAAGAAAGCTCCGAGATAATGACCTCCATTTAAGATTCGAACACTTAGGCTCTGTTTGGTTCTTGGATTCAGCGAGGGAAAATAAAGGTCGACAACACTAAGGACGATGTTTTCTTTGGTTTGGTTACCAAAGAAAATAGAGAGGAAAATAGAAAGAAAAAGATAACGTATTTGAATTTTGTTATCACATTCCTTCCTTTTTTTTCTTTTGGTTTACAATTAGTTTTTGACAATTTTTTATCTTTTAATGTTATTTAAGCATGAAGTTTTCATAAGAGGAAACACTAGCGAAATAGTTTTCCTTTTTGTTTCCTTTCCCATTTTCTTTCCTTCGATGAATCTACAATGAATTTAGTGAGGAAAAAGAACGAAAAACACTAAGGAAAACATTTTCCTTTGTTCGGTTACTAGGGAAAATAGGGAGGTAAAGAAAATATTTTGAGAGATAAATTAGAACATTTGAAGTTGAAGTTCATGCGTTTCTTTCTTCTCTTTTTCTTAAGAAACAATAATTTATTGAAGATTTTTAATTTCAGTGTTATTTAAGAATCCGAAAACAAGGGAACTAGCTTTCCTTCTTGTTTTCCTTTCTCTTTTTTTTTCTCCCCTACAACAATCCGCATACCAAGTGAAGCCATAATGCTACGTTTGGTTTGCTGATTTAGAGAGGGAAAAGGAAAAGGAAAAGGAGGGGAAAATGATAAAGAAAACTAGTTCCCGTGTGTTTTCTTCCATGCTTAAATAACATTAGAAATTAAAATGTTTCAATGTACAATAGGATTTTAAGAAAAGAAGAAGGGAAATGACTTACAAAACCTAAATTTTGGACCATAATTTCTTGTCATTCCTATTTCCTCACCGTTTTCTTTGTTAACCAAACAAAAAAAGTGTTTTCCTCTATTTTTTCTTTTTATTTTTCCTCATTAAATCCATGAAACAATTAGATAAGAATTGAAAATTAAGAAGATTTGGATTTGTTGGGATGCAACAGAACCTAATTTTTTGGGCAGATGAGTCATGATATGTGCATATAAAGGAATATGAACTTTAATATTTCATTAGAGACGGGGGTATTTCGACAAATTTATTGTCTCTCAATGCTCTGATATGCCTGTGAGAATGCTGGAAACTCCACATAACAATTATTTAGGGGTTTTCCCGTTAAACTTTCGCCAGACAACTACAAGAAGGGATAGAGTTAGACTTGGTTGGGGCTCTTAGGGCTTGCGAAGATGGTCTTTTATTTTTGGTGGGAGCAATTGGTGATTTAAATTCAAGTTTAGTATCACCTTAGATTTTCGAGCCAATGGTGTTGATGTTGCTGATTTTTCACCCCCAAGACGCCTAAGTAAAGATGAAATTCGTCAAGTCATCGATGATTTTAGACTTGCTGTAAGGAATGCTATCGAAGCTGGTAGTTTTTAAATATAAATTTAAGTTGCGTTCCTCCTGAGATATAAGAACAACTTTAAGCAAGGAATATAATATATGACCAGGACTCTATGAGATACAATTTTCTTGCGAACTATTGCATCAGTCTATATGATCAGCAGAATTCATAAACACATTATCGATTACGAATGGTATATGAAATGTAAAATTTTCCCAATTGACCCTTCTAAACTCAAATATTATAGTAAATTAAATGAGAAGTTGGGGTCAAGCTTTCTGCAGCAAAGTTAGTAGGGAACTTTCATAAAATGTTGATATTAAATGAATTCATCTCTTATTGCAAGGACATTAATGGTAATGTCCGTTTTGTTGACTTCCTTAACAAAAAAAGGTTAGTTTTGTTCAAAAGTAGATATTTTGATTAGAAAGGTAAAAGCAAAATTTGACAGCAGGGAGATCAATGTAATTTACCCTTTAGGTTTTACGAAATAATGTGTTTGTTTTCATTTTTTTCTTTGAACTGATTTGTGGTGACAGAGACAAAGTAGAGTGGTTCACTTCATAGTTATGGATTGTGCAGCAGAATATAAAGATCTTCAATCCAAAGAGTAAAATTGAGTACGGAGGATCTTTGGAGAACAGTTGCCGATTTGCTCTTGAAATAGTGGAAGCTATCAGTAAAGAGATAGGAGCTCACAGAGTTGGGATAAGGCTATCAATAAGCTTGAGTCCGTCTCAATGTGAATTATTGGTTTCTGCAATTTGCTTTAGTTTCTCTTGTGAAGAAAATGGCAGTCGATAATCCGTACCATACAATCTTGCAGGTATTTGATCCAAACATTTCAACAAGCATCATGTGAAACTTCTCATTCATGTGCAACATTAACTGATAGTTTCCTTAAAATTAATATATATATATATATATATACATATATACTTTCTGTGGAGCCTTTCTCATACTCATCCAATTGAAAGTATTGATCCAGTTCAAAAATTACAAAGAAGGATTTTACAGTGATTCCATCATAACTTTCATCATAACATTTGGTTTACATGTTATAGCCCGTTTGGGATAAGTGGCTTTTTTGGGGCTAACAATCTCTTATTTGAAAAGCTGTGACCATTTGGATTTGCTTTTTCACAGCTTTTTAAAAATTTTGATTCCTTTATAAAGCTAAAAAACAGCTTTGCTAAAAAAGCTCCAGTTTGTACGTAGCTTTTTAAAACATCTCTTAATCCTAATAGTGGTAGTTAAGAGCTAACCCAAACAGGTTATTAATCTAGTTTCAATAATTTACGAGTAGAATGCATCCTATCTGCACCTATTTTTGTGTCTTTCTCTGTCCTAGCTTCTAGCTCTAGCAAATGGTGACCGGATCAAAGACAAGCAGCGCAGCAGAATTTCATTTGTTGTTGACATGGATAAAAAACTTGCAGCAGAAAACCTCTTAAAAGAATTATTATCATACCATGGAGGTATTATCAGGCAGGTAATTTTCATTGCTATCACATGTTATTATGTTACATGTCAGAGGTTCCATTCTTTTAAAGCTTTCAAACTTGCAAACTGTTCTTTTTCATTGTTAATATTTGATAGATGAAACAAATGGTGGAGATTTACATCAAGCTTGCTGAACTTGAAACAAAGAGTGGTAGTCACATGATCTTATTATTGTTCCTTTTTTTTTTTTTTTTGCTCAGCTATAAAGATTGTTTATTAAAAGGACAAAAGTCCAAAGATGATACAAGTTGGTAGAAGCCAAGAAATTCCCAACAGTAGGAATCATGGCCCTTAACAATTAACATCCACCAAACAGTCTCAACTGGAAAACATAAAGTAAACAAAACCCACCCAATTATGAGGACCACCAATATAAACCAACAGAAATCACAGCAAATAGCAATAGCAGAATCCTTAAAACAGCCATTTCTGGATTTGAAACCCACCAAGACCAGTAACAACCACCTCCAAATCTTTTTGCACCAGTAACAACCCACCAGATCCTTCATTGTAGAATGTCTCCTAGGTGACTCTGTTTCTGTATATAAATTAGAATTGGTGTTTCCGTATCGTCGACCACAATGATTTAGATGGCCTATGTGGAGATGACGTTATGGCCTATACCCCTGATCGAGAAACGATTGCCCAATTGTATGCAGTCTTTAGTAGACAATACACAAGCTCAGATTTATTGGAAAAGAAAGTAGGAATACGTTTGATTGATTTTGAAGGTAGTGAAAACAATCTCAAAATAACTTGAATACTAAGTGATAAAACTGAATAAATGTCAATGAAATCAAATTTTAGTGGCCAAAGTTCAAGTCTTAAAACAGTTTAGATGACTTTCAGATTTAGTACAATTTCGGTGCATCTAAACAGAATTTTGATGGGTCGAATTCGAATCTGCAGCAACACTTTTGCTGTACAGAATTTCGATGGTAAATTAAATGCATTCCTTCTAGTAGCTAAAACTAATGAATTTTCCGCTTGTGTTTCAACCTTTCAGATTCTTCTTATGTTTCAACCTTTCTTCCAGAAAAGGATAGGGAGCTGGGAGCTGCTCATAGTGAAATCAAAGCATTGAGATCGTCTGAAGTCCTAAAGGATAAGGCTGTAGACGAGGTACTAAAAGGAACTCATAACTTTAAAATTAGTATACACACGCACGCACACACGTGTAGCATACTAAGAGACGCTTGATGCACACACTTGTATGATTATTATATCAAAGATCTCAGGCAATGCAAAAAAATAAAAAAAAAATACAGGACAGCTTAATGCCTGGTGTAGTAGCATCGATACTTGTATTTCTTTGAGTCAAATGAAACGATATCTTTATAGTGTGCAGCGTATATTCCTTTGAAAATATTTAAAGATAAAATCATTTGGTTTTGCTATGAGGCTGGTCATCCTGTTTAAAGATAAAATATTTCATGTGCTCAATTCCCCTATGAGGCTGGTCATCATGTTTTGCCATGGAAATGAACAATTGTTTGCCTCTTAATTTCAGCAGCCTATTTTTGGCAAGTATACCATTCTCGGTAGATTGTTGGCTACTTTTTGCTTCTTTTGTGTGTCTCGCTTTATAGTCTACTTTTTTGTTGTTTGTATGTTTTGCTTCATAGTCGCAAGAGAAAGGTGTTGGTTTGACTAGTGTGTGTCTCCTATAAATATTCAACGGCCAAGATTGAGTCTTGGATTAAGCTCAATGGTCCAGATTTGTTTAGATTCAAATTTTTTTGAACCTCTCTTGACACCCATTCCCTGAGACCTCTCTCCACCTTCCTCAGTCCTCTCCCTCCCTGAGACATCTCACATCTCTCTCTCTCTCTCTCTCTCTCTCTCTCTCTCTCTCTCTCTCTCTCTCTCTCTCACCCACACTACTCTCTTCTTCTCTCGCTCTTCCACCACCAGGTTTCCTACCGGCGTCGACTCAATCTTTTGTTTCTGTCTCTCTCTTTCTCTCTCTCTCTCTCTCTCTCTTGGGGGGTTTTGAGTAGTGAATCGGTAAACCGCTTAACCAAATGCCACGAAACCTTACACACACCTCAAACATGCCTAAATAAACTTGTGGGAACTAGCAAAATGAATAACCGATTCATGGTTCACAAATAATGCGAAAAAAATAACTTTTTCATCACTTAGACTTGAAAATTCTTAGTTTTGGGGGTTTTGAGGAGTGAAACGGTAAACTGCTTAACCAAACGCCACGAAACCTTACTCGCACCTCAAACATGCCTAAAATAACTTGCGGGAACTAACAGAATGCATAATGGATTCACGGTTCACAAATAATGCAAAAAAATGACTCTTTAGTCACTTAGGCTTGAAAAAACGTAGTTTTGGGGGGTTTTGAGTAGTGAATCGGCAAACCGCTTGACCAAACGCCACGAAACCTTACACGCACCTCAAACATGCCTAAATAAACTTGCGGAAACTAACGGAATAACGGATTCACGGTTCACAAAAAATGTGAAAAAAATGACTCTTTCATCATTCCGAGTCCCCGAGCACATTGTGGTCTCTCAAAACCCCCAAACATAGTTTTACTCTTTTATTATTTTATATACAACTAATTAATGAAAACTTTATCTTTTTTGTAGGTACAAAGTTTCACATTTTGATGGAAGATTCTAACAAACCACTTTTTTTGTTGGGCTAATTCTTTTTTGCTGCTTTCATAGGTTTGTTAGTACTTTTTGATGAATATGTAATATGTATATGTTATTAGTTTTGCACTTGACTCAGATCGATTGTATATTTTTTTGTTCATCCCAATTAATTGGTTGATATTGAGATGAATCGATGAAATTTAGTAGTTGAAATATTGAGTTGGATTTAATTTTGTACAGGGTGCATGGTATTGTATATATGTACATGGTGGTATATATTATTTTTACAGGGTGGTATTTATGTCACTTTTACTGTATTTATGTCACTTTTAAGGCTTTTATGTAATAATTTTATTTGGTATTTATGGTACTTTTCTACTTTTATGTCATTTTAGGGTAAAAGTGACATAAATAAAATGGCATTTATGTCACTTTTAAGTATTTATGTCACTTTTAAGACTTTGATGTTGTAATTGTGTTTGGTATTTATGTCACTTTTATACTTTTATGTCACTTTTAAGAGTTTGATGTAATAATTTTGTTTGGTGTTTATGTCACTTTTCTACTTTTATGTCACTTTAGGTTAAAAGTAACATAAATAAAATGGTATTTATGTCACTTTTAAGTATTTATGTCACTTTTTATTAACAAATGTGTTGGTTTTATGAAACATTTATGTCACTTTTATAAAGTATTTATGTCACTTTTAAAACATTTATGTCGCCTCCATTTATGTCACTTTTTACTAGAAAAAAAAGTGACATAAATACCTATTTATGTCACTTTTTAAGTGACATAAAAGGCCTTTTTCCTTGTAGTGGACATTCTTGAGCGTTCTCGCCTCACTGATAATAAGATTGTTGATACCCCTTTGGAGCTTAATGTTCGTCTTTCCCCTTCTGATGGCGTTCCTTTGCCTGATCCTACCTTATATCGCACTATTGTTGGTAGCTTGGTTTATCTTACTATTACTCGTCCGGATATTGCTCATGCTGTTCATGTTGTTAGTCAGTTTGTTACTTCCCCTACTACTGTTCATTGGGCTGCTGTTCATCGTATTTTGAGGTATTTGAGGGGCACTCGGTTTCAAAGTCTTTTACTTTCGTCATCTTCTTCCTTGGAGTTACGTGCATACTCTGATGCTGATTGGGCCGGTGACCCTACAGATCGCAAGTCTGTTACTGGATTTTGTATATTTTTGGGTGATTCTCTTATTTCTTGGAAGAGCAAGAAGCAAGATGTTGTTGCTGTGTCTTCCACAGAAGCTGAGTATCGTGCTATGGCTTCGACTACCCGTGAGGTTATTTGGTTACGCCGGCTACTTACAGATATGGGTGTCTACCTTCCTCGCCCTTCACCTATGTATTGTGATAATAAGAGTGCTATTCAGATTGCTCACAATTCAGTTTTCCATGAGAGGACCAAGCATATAGAGATTGATTGTCACATTACTCGTCATCATCTTAAGCATGGAGCTATTACTTTGCCTTTTGTTTCTTCTTCTCCACAGATTGCTGATTTGTTTACAAAGTCACATCCGATTCAGCGTTTTCGTTTTTTAGTTGGCAAACTCTCTATACTTCTAGCTGCAGCATCGTGAGTTTGAGGGGGGGTATTAGAGTTAGTTTTATTAGCTTTAGGGCAATTTGGTCTTTTTACTTTATATTAGGATAATACTGTATACCTAGATATATTATTATTGTCTCTTCTTTTGTATTGTATTCATTCATTCAGTTTTCATGTTATGAGAAACTCTAGCTCTCTTTTCTCTTTTCCCTTTGTTGTTTCTTTGATTATTTGATATATTCACAAATTTTTATTCAATTCTTGCTCGATTCTCTTAGTGAGGATTGAAAACTTAATTCAGATTGTGTATCAAGATTTGGAAAAAATTCGGAATTGACAAAGAGTCCAATTTTTTCATATAACCAAAAGGAAATCAATAATGATGCACCCACATCACCAATCACACCTCCAACCATATCATATGTTTTAAATGTATATACCTTGTGTTGTTTGGTTTTTTACACTTTTCTGTGCACCACTTATACAACATAAGATACATATATTTAAAGAGTAATACTTGGGGCACAACTAAAGCCACAACCTTTTTTGCACAACCTTCATTTTGTGTCTATCTCTCTCTTGATAGGTCCCACAGTGTGACCCCACATTGCCCTCTCTTGATGGGTCCCATAGTGTGACCCCACATTGCCCACTAGGAGAGAGATAGACACAAAATGGAGGTTGTGCAAAAAAGGTTGTGACTTTGATTGTGTCCTAAGTATTATTCATATTTAAAACAAAGATGTGATTAAAGATGTGAATGTAAAAATTGGAGAAGAGTCATGCATGCCCCACCATGAGTCCCTTGATCATGAGTCAAAACCAAACACACAAATCATGGCTTGGTCTACCTTTTGGGCAATCAACATTGCAGGAATTACAGCTCATGCAACTGACTAAATCTTACTAAGACGATGGATCCAAAGTGACAGCTAGTCACCTTCCAAATTCTCTCTCATCGTAATTTTTTTGATAGTGCCTATGTCATAGACACTATCAAAAAAGTAGTTTATTTAGATTTTAATTTATCAAATTTAAAAAAAAAATTATAAGATTATTATTTGATTATGTATATATCTGCATTAGAGATCAGGAAGAGAGTGCTGAGTGAGAGGGAATAATTTATAAAGAAACTGGGGGAGAGAATGCCCCACCATGAGTCCCTTGAATAATTTTCTCTCTATATACATATATCTTAGATTGAAGAGCAACACATATAGCATCCTTGACTGTACATGTGAATGCAGAGAGGATATATCTCGGATGAAGTTATGGTTTATCTAAAAATGATGAGAACTTGATCGGATTCAGACCAACACGTTCATTATTTCTTATGAAAACTATTGTTATTATTTATTATTATTTTTTTATATAAAGAATCAAAATTTGAATTATTTTTAAGTCGAGCACTAACTCTTATGTACGTAACTACAAAACAACTATACGAATAAGAATTATTTAAAAATGAGTAAAATTTGGGATACACCCAAATATATAATTTTTGGGATATAACTTAATTAATGTGTCTATTTTTCTCGTGTGTCACTGTGAGGTCTAATAATATCACACGAGAGAGATAGACACATTAATTGAATTATATCTCAAAAGTTATGTGTTTGTGTGTGTCCTAAGTGGGCCAAGTCTTACTCATTAAAAATAGTTTTTCTCCAAACCTGTGTAATCCCATCAGTGTCTTTTAGTACTCCCCCTTTCCCTTCATCTACCCTACTGCTACCCATTCTAGGTATTCTCAAAGAGGCCTTATACTAGGACTCCTAATCCAATTGCTTTTGGTGTTATGGTTATCAGGCAATACATGGCCCACCTATAAAAACAGCAGACTGAAAGCTGTGAACTTTCATAAGAAAACAAGTTGGCAATGGGAGGGGAGGGTGGGGTATAGGGTGTCCTTTGGCACTAAATTGACTTGTCCTTTGTGAAGACCCTCCTAATTGTTTCCCATGTGATAGATAATGAAAATTTGAAAATCCACTTGATAGTAAGAAAACAGCGCACGGGTCTATTTGAAACCCAAACTATTAAGGGTATGTTTGGTTGTCCTTGATTGAAATAATTTTATTTATGTTTTTGTACACAGTTTTATATAATATGATGAAGAGTTTGAATTGTTTCATTTAAAAAACGGATGTTCATTTCAAAATGATGCTTGCAATCATAAATTTTGGCATTCTAGAAAAATGAACAAATTATCTCATAAGAAGAAATATGATAAAATCTCCCATATTTGTAAATGGATTCATTCATGGTGATGAATTTTGCCTTCAACTTCTATTCAAAATTTGAATGAATTCATTCAATTTGAGAGACAACCAAACAGGCCCTAAGTATTTAAAGCCTCTCGAGTGTTTTTCAAGTGTCTGTGTTTTTCAGGATATTTCTCCTATAGGCGCAATGGTTTTGTGCGTATCGTGTGCATATGTAAGAGAGGGGGAAGTTCAATTACAGGTCGCCATGTAGAAATAGTGTATTAAATGCTACTCGGTTTATGAACAAAAGTTGTAACTTAATAAGTAAAGTAGTAACCAATGAAAAATTATTGTAACAACCATGATAATAATAATAAAAATTCTAACTACCGTAACAAAAAAAACTGTAACAAAGTGATTTTTGTCACCACGCGACAAAAAAATATAACCACCGTGACAAAAAATTGTAACCTTGCACTGACAAAACTAGTCTTGTTTTGATCTAAGGGTTGACATTTGTTTGCTCCCAAAATTGCATGTTTTGTCCAATGGCTTAGACCTCTTTCTCTCTCATATGCACATGGTGAGCTCATACCACCAAGCGAGCATAGTAGAAGTTCGTGATGTTTTCCATAGAACCAAAAAAAAAAAAAAAAACTCAACCTAAGTAATGCCCTGTTTGGGCAAGCTCCAGCTTCTACGTTCCCATTAAAATGAAAAAGGTTACACTGAGAAGAAGCCCCCTTGGGCTTTTTCTTCAATGCAACTTTTTTGCATTGGTAAAAAATTAAAAATAGAAGTTGTAATATTGCCAAATGATGCATAAGCTAAAAGCAGAAGCAGTCCATAAATTGTTCCCAAACGGACTCTAAATTTTGTACCAAATTATTCCAGGTTGGATTCTATAGAACGAAAAAGAAAAAGAAATAAATATGACTGTTGGCAAAGCAACTTCACTTGTTTGAAAATGATTGTTGTTTTGGCAACAACTAGTATTGCTTCGGCAATAATATAATGTATTTTGATATGTTATGGTAATTCCTAGAGTATTGAAAGAGACAGCTAAAAAACAACCTAAAGAAGTCACCCAATAATGTGAAGGGAAAAAAAAAAAAACACAACACTCTCCTATAAATATATGATCATCTACAAATGATTTCTTTATGGTGTCCATTTCATAAAGAGTAATGTTATGATTACAAATTTGATTCTCAAATGCTTTTAACAATTATACCAAATATTTCAACCGTGGTCATAAATTACTGGATATGATACACTACTATAGCATTTTGGAAAAATAGCACTGAAATTCATGAATCTTGCAATTGCACTGTGTGCAAAATTTTCCATTGAAAACAATGTCTTTCAAAAGAAGAAAAAAAATTTCTTCTACTGCCAAGATCACATCATCTCTCCCTCAATCTCTCTCAGTTGCCTCTCTCTTACCTGTTAGCAGTTGTAACATTCATTCTCCTTTCTCATTAGAGCTGATCACACCCATCTTGTATTCACACCTTCAATTTGCTACCCATATTAATGACCAGCATGTGTCAACAAGACCAAAATAACTGCAGGAATAGTTAACTGACCTATGAATGATTCAGGTGATCATCATCAATGGTGGACCCATAATTTTAATTCAGGAGGGGCGAAGTTTTTACGGAGGTTCGGGGGCATGCCTCCGACCAAATTTTTTTTGTAGGAATAATATAATTTTAAGTGATTTTTTTCCGTAAGTTTCGTGTATATATGATGGGAGTTGAAAATTTTGGGTGTTTTTTTGTCTATCTCACAGAAAAGGAGCAAAAGGAGGGTTTTACATATTATTTTTTTTTCGCTAAACAGGAGTAAGAGGAGGTTAATGGTGGATATGGGGTCTTTGAGTCTTTTGAGGGCTTCTGCGAAACTTCAAGCTTCATCTGCATGGGAACATTTTTTATTTTTATTTTTTAAAAAATGTCGCGTGGGACACTAGGGGACTCTAGGTGGTCTTTGTTTTGTTTTTGGATCTTTTATTATATAACATATACATATATATATACACTATATAATTATAATACAATAGAATTAAGGGTGGGAACAAGCTGTCAATTAAAAGCGTGTCAAAGTTCTTCAAAGTTTTAAAATTTACAAATTTCTATTTCAAAAGTGCTTGTCAAATGACCTAGCAACAACTTTCAATCAAAATTTAACTGGCCTTACTGTATTTGACCTAACCCCATTGCCACATCATTTGAAAAACACTTTTGGAATAAACATTTGGGAAGCATGTCATTACTCTTTACAAAAAGCGGCTCCTGAATTAATAGAAATCTTAATAAAAATTCACATATTTTTTTATAACTATCATATATAACCTATTTTTTTTTTTCGAAAGTTCAGTGGAGGCGGTTGCCCCCGCTCGCCCCCACTGTAGGTCGGCCCTTGATCATCATACATAGTGTAACTTTATCATCATGTATAGTTAAGTGTTATTAAAACTAATATTCAGTTCTATAGCTATAACCCTTAGGGTCTACTTGAAAATGCTTAAAATAAAATCATGTTCAGATTCATTCTCATTCTAAAAACTAGTTATTGGGGTATTTTTTTTAACGTAGACTAGCTAGCTTGGATTTCTATGTAACCAAAAGGCATTACACACGAACACTAAATTATTTAGAATCAGTTCTTTTATGAACGATAGAATTGGTACTTATATTACCCAAACAACCTCTAGGTTTAAGGAAAATAGTTTTCTCATATATATATATATATATATATATCTTCATAACAACCTCTAGATTTAAGGGCTTGTTTGGAAATACTGAAAATAAGACCAAGTCTCACTTTTTATGATTTTTATAAAAATCAATATTATGTTGGGTTTATAAAGAATCAAATCTTGGCAAAAAATATTTTACCACTCACGAACTCTAATGTACCAAAAACTCAACAATAAAATCAGGAGACAATATAAAATTGGATCTTGTAAGAACCATAATACTAGTTCTTAAGATGAATATAATTAAGTAGTTAATTTCTAATTTTGGGTATATACGATCAAGTGAACAACTATTACATGGCTAATATAGTGAGTGTGTTATACGACGTGAGCATGATAATGTGGTGTGAGAGTCATCCTGAGTAATTTTTCTCATGTGACAACTTTTTTTTTTATTACATGAGAGAGGAGACGTTCGAACTTCAAACCACTACCTTAAAGGAGACTTAAATGTCGAACTCTTTGCTACTTTGATGACAACCTTGCAATGTCTTTTGGCTTACAACTTGATGCGTGGCAATTATTTACCCATTCAAGTCTTGAGACATTTAAATGGAGAGACAGAGCACTCAATAGAGTCACCTACACAAATTGGTGCCAGCATAGGAATTGTGGTCCTAACCTTGGAGAAGTCCAAAACGGTCATAGCAAACAAAGTGTTAACTACAATGGGTCCACCATCTAATAATTCCACCATGGTATCACAGAAAATTTGGTGATACATTAAGTGAACATATCACTGTCATGGTGAGTACACACTGATGAAGAGTCCATTTTAATCCATTATTTTAAAGTGTAACAGGACAAGAGTGAACTGTTAGTGGAAGTTGGCACTTAGTTATCAAATTTCATGGTGAGTAGTAGCCCAATAAGCAACAAATGGCAGGCTCTTTCTAAGTCCTAATGCTATGCCAGATGGGTAACAAGAGCTGGGTGGAAATTATTTTCATGTCCAATAAAGATGAGACCAATTGTACCAAATAGTGAACTCTTGTGATGGACATAGAACTAAACCAGCATAAAAACAAATCCTACTTTCATTTCAAATCCG
This sequence comes from Hydrangea macrophylla, assembly GCA_033977485.1. NCBI lineage: Eukaryota > Viridiplantae > Streptophyta > Magnoliopsida > Cornales > Hydrangeaceae > Hydrangea > Hydrangea macrophylla. The sequence continues at coordinate 22,971,542 of CM066999.1, read as the reverse complement.
ACAGTATCGGCCAACCACAGTTACCCCACTTCCCACCTTGTGTAAGAGTGAATTAACACACACATATGTCCTTACACATTCATGTATGTATAAGTGTATGTATATGCACTACCTTGTTTCATGTGTGAAATACCTAGTAGGATAGTATTGCATCTGTTCTTTTTTTTTTTTTTCTTTTCTTTTTTGATTTATTGCATCTATTCTTAAGTGAACAATAAAAGTACGGTGATGTTAATGTCAAAGCAGAAAGTGATAATGTCAAAACAGAAAGTGTCACTAAATTCAGTAGGCCAATTAGAGGAAGATTCCCCTACGCCTAGCATCTACTTCTTTTCTTTCTGAACAAGAATACTCAATGGTCCTATCTGGATTCTCTATATCATATCTAATTTTATTTTAGCTTGACTGACTCGCTGCGCTAGTCATATCGGATAAAAAAAAATGTCTATGGTTCACCGAGGAATGCTCCCCCTTCCTACGGTCGCTAGATCGAGTTGACCTTTACGATAGGAGCAAAAGACCCCTTTGAAAGACTTTCTTCGCTCAGAAGCAATGGGCAGGAATAGGCGAAGTTAACATACTTGCTCAATATGTTCATTTCTTGCTAAACAAAAATGACCTAGATCGAAAGTTTTGGACTGGACCTTTCATGGGTTGGGGTCTGACACCTCCAGAGCCGGGAACGGGCCATAAAGATCAATTCTAGTGACACTTTCTGTTTTGACATTATCACTTTCTGTTTTGGCATTAGCACTAACCTAAAAGTATTTCTTGTCTAATTAAAATATATATGTACTTAAATGATTGAACGGTTTAACTAATTTTTGGATGAATTACGCTGACATTTTTGAGGTAAGGTTAAAAAATATATATATATATATATATAGGGACTTCCTCACAATTTACATAAATACAGTGACCTCTCTAAAAGTTTAGGATTGAGTAATACTTTCCCCTTCTATTAGTCAGCTGTCAATTGACTGCTAGTTTGACTGTTTAACTTTTTGATAATGACTAATTACTCTTGCAAAAGGTAAGAAAAATTTCAAGTAATATTCTTTATGTAATATGAGTATGAAAGTATTTTTTAAATTTTCCCATGAATATATTGTAAATTTTTTAAATTAATAAGTTATGTTTTATTTTTGGGAAATGTTTGGCACACACACTTTTTGACACACTTTTTGACACATTATGCTTTAAACATATGTACTTTGTGCTGTTTGAACTTTTCACACTTTTCTGTGCACTATTTACACAACACAAGGTACATGTATTTAAAGTTGTGTGTCAAAAAGTGTGTCAAAAAGTTAATGTGTATAGCACTACTCTTTATTTTTGTGTATCTAGGTAATTTTGCATGCACAGTTAGCTTTGTTAGATTTCCAACTCTGATCAGAGAGTTCAATGTAATTTTGCAAATCACAAAGGAGGTCATTCTATTATGACCTTAATTACCTCGGCACAGGTTAGTGTAATTTATCCTTAACTTGTTCTCCTAATATTTTATTTTTTGTGAAGTAACTTTAAAAGTACCATAATTCTAATGGGATGGAAAATACTTCTCGTCCATTTAAAAAAAATGTCTATGAGTGACGGTGTAGTAGGATTCCAAAATTACTTTAGTATACTCGTTTTAATGAGTTAGATTAAGGGAATTATTATTTCTATTCTAAAATTAAATTAATACACTCTCTGATAATACTGACACATTATGCAGTATCATGTGATTAATGCTTTTCACGGAATGTATTAGTTCATCAATAGTGCGAATAGCGCAATTCCCTTCCAGTAATTTGAGTAGGTTAGTATTCTCCTACAGCTACAAGTATATGTATATATATATATATGTATGTATATGTGTACATATATTAGTGGGTGAGACTTGCCCACCACAAAGAAAGCCTGCACTAATCATGTGGTCCATTGATGTCACACTAGTGTGGACAAGATCTAGCACCATGCATCATGATCATGAGGGGTCAACGAAAATATTCCCATGTATCAAGTGGCTCAAAATGACTTGTATTTATTTCTCATTTTTTTTGCTTAGCACTGTCATAACTTTCTCTCTCCTCCCAATCATTCGACTGGGGTAGGAAGGAAAATTAATATATGTATGTATATATATATATATATGTGTGTGTGTGACAAAAAGTCATTGGTATATGACTAGCTAGGTTCCATTTCCATCTTGTTAGAATCAGCTGACCAGAAATTATAAGCCAGAGAAAAGGCTAACAAAATTTTAACCAAGGGAAAATGATTACAAGTTACTAGCTCCAGCAGGGGGGGCAAATAGTATGAAAAAGTAAGTTTAAACTACTCCATTTTGAGCACCTTGATGTCCACATTTCTTAATTAAGGGGACCAGATAGGAGAAGTCTTTTGTTATACTGCGTTTGGCGCAGCCTATCTATCAAATAAAAACAATTTCATAATTCTATTTTCATCCCAAATTTTGAGGGATAAAATTACACCTAGAAGATATGGCCGAATAAGGAGCTGGAGCAGCGTGATAAGAAAAATGAATAAAAAAATTATTAAACTAAATACTCATAACGTTTAGTTATCAAAGTTCATAATATATTTAAAAAATCATAAAAAGTATTTTTTTTATAAATATATATATTTTTAAAATATTTAAATATTAATAAAAATAAATTGAATAATATTTTAAATAAAAACAATATTCAAAAAAAAAAAAAATTGATTATAGTGAATACTTTAAACATTTAATAATAAAATGAACTTTTATCCGACACTGCCAAATGCAGAATATGATTTAAGCTTATCCGACATATTACAGTACTTCCTATCCATTCATGCCTTGTCCTATATGACAATTGTGGCAATGATATTTGGTGATTGGTCAAAGGGTTTTCCTTTATGCTTTCTTTTCTTTTCTTTTCATCACTAAATCCATGACTCAAACAAACCCTTGCTTAGCTCATAGATTTAGGGTAAAATATATTTTGCACCTTTAAACTATACCATGTTTAGCATTTTGGTCCCTGAATAAATATTTTCGACATTTTGGTCCCTCAAACAATATTTTGTGGCACTTTGCCCATTCCGTAACTTTTACTTGCTAAAAGTGACCAGAAAGTCATTCTAATGTCTTCTTTTTTTTTTGGTTAATCACGTATACAACCCCTGTACGTGTACCCTTTGTCACGTTGCACCGTGTACTTCAATTATATCACTAATATCCCATATACTTTGGACTAAAGTAAAACCGTTAGCAAATTAGTTAAATTTAACGGGCAAAACCTACATAGGTCATGTTTGGCAACAACTTTTGGAGTTCATAAAAAAATATGGAACTCCAAAAGCAAAAATAAAACATTTAGCAAAATAGCATCTACAATTTCTTCTTCTTCTTTTTTTTTTTTTTTTTTTTTTTTTTTGCTAAAAGGAAAAATGCATTAAACTAGAAATAATAATAAAAACAAAACTTAGTCATAAAGTGATTATTCTCAAACACAGAAAGAGGAAGATCACCAAATAAACTAAGATCAAACACAACAAAGAAAACATATATAACAACAAATACAACAAGAGCAAAAACAAAAGGTACAATAGTAAAGAAAGCAAAAGTGGCCAAAGAGATCCCTCCGAAAGTTGCAAAAGAAATCTCGCACCGCGCCATAGAGACAGTCTCGAGACTAGATCTGGAAACCAGGGCAACTTCATTCTTGTAGATGGTAGAGACCGCCCAAAGATAGAAGATGGTAGAAAGTCAAGCCCAAAAATGTGAAGAAACTTTTCCAAAGGGAGCAACCAAAGTTTCTTGAAAGTCTTCCATAGTAGTAGAAACTACACCATGAAAAGAGACATTACAGAAGGAGAGAGCCCCAAAGCCACCAGTCATACCCAAAGATGACCAAAGCTAATCTACTGTTTCAAGACCAATCTAGTCAAGTGTGGATATCGCAATTTTTCCTTAGCCACAGCTTTTTCAAAATTTATTTTTCAATTCAAATTCAAATTCAAAACGCAAAACACGAGTCACTACTTAATTTTTAAAAGGGAAAATTAAGAAATCATTTCTTAAAGCAAACTGATCTTTTGGAAACCAGAGATTAACTAGGTCCGGGATTACGGAATGAGAAAGGAAGGAGCCTAACGGACTAAAACACCCTCTCTCATCCTATCTCGTGATAGGCCTCTACTCAACATCCTTCTAATCGAATTATTAATCTAAGCATGCCCTCAATTATTACGTAGGTATAGATATATATTACAAAAGCATGTCTAAAGGGTGTAAGATTGCAAATGTTAAAATATCATTCAAAAACCATAAAGTTTCAACTAGCAAGCAATATGATGTGCAAATAGAGAACTAGGAAACTTACCCGGGATCCAGCTGCGATTTTGAAACGTGCAATGCATACAAAAAGTAGAAATCCTAATAAAAAGATCTCTAATCACACACATATATATATATATAAGGCAAATCTTAATTCTAAGGTGTCGCACATGAGGTCAAAAAAATCAATAAAATTAAAAAATAATTAAGCTAGAGAAGAGTCTAGAGATCATACCTCATCGACGCTACAAAACAAGGATTAGTCAACGTGCTTTAAAAAGGATATACAATATCAAATGACCATCTCTAAATGTCTAGCTTAATTCTATCAAATAGGAGAAATGACATACCAAGAATTCTAAGTATAAGTATCAATCTACATGGATGAGTGTACATGATTACATGGAAACAAGAACAAGCTATTGGATTATTCTTTGATTTGGACCATTTAGCCTCTGAATTTAAGCTTTACTAATCATTATTGGAGCACGGTTTAACCCCTAAGTCATAGAAAAGTCATTTGGACCATTATTTACAAGATTGGTCAAAATTGTGACAAAATTCTGAAAATTGCTGAGAGCAGATCAGAACTTTAAAAAAATAAAAGGCATGGTTCCCATGGTTGATCTTGATGATTTTGGACACAAGGTGCCTCTATGAGTCTAGATTCTAACCAAAAAAGAAAATCGAAGTTCCAACGGTTAGATCTCTGGGAATTGAATAAACACTAGACATCACTCAGAAATTTCCAACCTTCTGTTCAAAGATATTGTACGATTTTCTAAAAATAGTAAGAAAATCTAAAAGACTCTAATCTTTTTAGGGGGTCTTGCTAACACATTAAAATTCACAGAAACAATTATTTGGGGTCATCAATACTTGATTAGGGCTCTGATTTACTCATTTTAAAAGGGTGTTGTTGTTCTGAAACTCTGGATAGATTGTTGTGGTTTCACAAAACTCATGACCAAACCACCCTAACCGTGGAATCTTATTAAAACAAAAATTACAGCGGTAGAACTTTGAGTTATGGACACTTTCCCATTGGTTTCATTCAATTCCAACGGTTCGATGTTTAACTAAAAATCTTTGATGAAAAGTAGTTGATGAACTCACTACACCTTTGTCTAGTTCATCTTTCATTCACTAATTTTAACTACTAAGCCATTAAACTTGGCTTTAGTTAAACTAATTCTCCTACCATTTGATGGTCATGGGAGGCTAATGACTCTTATGCTTGTAGATTTCAATAAGTATGGAGAAACTTCATGAAATCTAAAGGCAATAAACCCAAATCATGATGATAGACTTGGACTTATTAACTAAACATGTTAAATATCAACTTTAATCCCCTTGTAAACCATGAACTTACAAAAGAGCCAAAGGACTTCATATCAAGAGATTCAAATGAGACATTGGAGGTCTCATGAATCTCAAGAGATGAATATAGTTAAAAGAAATGACTTAAAACTCAAGTATTATCCAAGTTAATACATATTTAAAAGCTAATTAGTTTAAAGTCTACCTCCAAATATCCTCAACTTGGTGATTTTGAGGGGTTTCCACAAGTAAAACAAGATCTTCAACTCTTAATTCACACACACAACTTCCTCTCTCACTCTTATGAAGGTGATTTTTGAGTATGTTTGGAAAATTTGAGAGGTTGAAGATGAAAAGATTCAAGATAAGGTTGGAAGATTCAAGAATTCATCCCTCTTGGCAATAAGATATTCACCTTTTTTATATAGGCAAATTTAAAAAGGTATTTTAGTCATTTTAGGGGGCAAAACACTGATCTCGTATGTCCCTTTGATGGTACAAAACGTGTTGTATTATAGCTGTCTGCCAGAAAATGAGGCATTTACTAGAGATGGCAGCGGCAGTCAGTGACAGCCGTAGTGGCGTTCAATGAATGTTGAAGCGGCATTTACTGATTGTCGCACCGGCATTCACTGAATGCTGCGAAAAACTCCAGGAACTGCCGTCTTTTCATGATTTCCCATTTTTGCGGCATTTGGTACATTTTAATGGCATTCACTGACTGCCGTTGCGGTATTCACTGACTGTCGATCTGGCAATCTGTGACTACCGCATCGGCAAACCGTAACTACCGCAGGTTCTGCCCTCTGTTTTCTCTTATCCCCTAATTTTTCTTTCTTTTCCTTCCCTTCTTTCTTTTGTTTAAATCGCAGAGCCTTTTGAAGAGCTTGAATCATTTCTGGAAACCCTAGATTAGTTCGGACATTGTCATCATCGAATCTGGAGGTAGTAATCCCCTTAATTTGACGTTTGGTCAAAATCGGGGTGTCTACACCAAGCATCTAACATCTTGAACCCAAAGGATTGCACAAAGAGGGAAAACAAAAAGAAAATGAGACAAAAAAGCCCAAGAAAAAATTTCCCAAATGGAAGAGGAAAACTATCACACCCGTACCAAAACTTCATAAGTTTTATCATGCATAATCGAATCTGTGACTTATCAATGTTATTTGATAATTGGTTTGAAGTTGGCTGTAGGTCAACGGTGAGGTGTCAGTAAGGACATGGGTAATTGGTAATCGAGATTTCATTGGCATGAGTAAATGACATTTATGTGATTTAAATGTTATTTGACTTTTTTGATATTTCATGAATAGTAAATTATACCTGTGTAGTATAATTTCTAGTAATCCTGATACTGTTAGAAATCATTTCGTGAACTGTGGTGAGAATGTGAGTGTCACGTTATATAAAAGGTAGGTTGTGTAGAGATTCCACAAAATTTAGTTTTCAGACGTGATTTTGGATCCGAACGAGACTTAGTTGAAAACTTTTGTAAATTTTAGTTTTCACTTGTAAAGGCATAAAAAAGACGTGTGTGACGCTTCATGAGTTAATTAGAAGTTTTGAGAACTCGTGAAGAGGTAAATACGACAGCTTTTCTATAAATAGATGAGGGTGAGATTTCATTTTTCACAAACATTCAAAAATATCATTAGAGAGGAGAGAGAAAAGGAGATTTGTTGCCACGGGCTTTGTGACGAAGATTGGCGACCTTTCGTCCATCAGAGTTTTCCCAAATTCAAGATTTGAACTCTTGGAGGTAAGATCTTCATTTTGATACCACTTAGGCCATGTTTGGCAAACTTTTGTAAAAATCTAATTTCTAGACCTTTGGGAAAAACCCCTGTAAACTTGTAGGAATTACCCCAAATCTGAGATCCGACGTTTAATCGGCCCTCTAGTCGATCCTTTAAAGTTTGGAGGAAATTGCACGAGGTATAAAGTTCTAACTTTGAAATATAGAGAAATACATGTTTTATATTTCGACGACGAAATTGTGATCTGGGCAAAATTCATGTGTTAATCGTAGGCCCGTTAATTATGCACGCTTAAATGTGAAAAGCATGTCTAAATTTACGAGAGCACGTTGAGCTGTCTATGTGGGTCAAAGGGGGGACTTATACAAATTCATGCCGGAGTAAGCTTCTCGATGTTTGAAAATTTTAGTAGCGACGGCTACTGTGCATGGTTTAAGGCTTGGACTTGCCAGGGCACTTGGGGATGTAATGGTTGTAGGCTTGGACTAGCCATTGACATTGCAGTTTAAGGCTTGGACTTGCCGCTACCGGATGAAGGCGTATTTTTCTCCCTAGAGACTAATGATGTGATTTATGAGATTAAAGCATGATTTATCATATATTGCATATGCTAGAACTTGTGCACTCAGCATATAGCTGAGCAGTAGAGATTTTACTCCATTGCATGAAAAAGGAAAGACAAGAAGAAGCGTGAGGAGTGAGGCCGTTGAGGAACGTCGGGGAATCACCTTGTCCATATCTTTTGTTCTCTTTTCCTTAAACTTGTACTAAGAACTTCAAATTCGTAGCATGTTTAGTGTGGAATCTTGGGAGAGATTGTAGTATTGTAATCGCTAGTAAACTTTTATAGTTATGTTTTAAATCGTAGGTATACAATCGTGTTTGTGTTGGTTTTGAATCGGAGGAGTGTAGCTTGGAATGGTGTAGAGAATTAGTGTGCTCATGCAGATTAGTCGACTAGTTTCTTATTCAGTCTACTGGATCGCTGGTTTGAACAGAACTCTGCTTTGAGATGTTAGGGGATCAGTCGATTGGGTTGATAAAATAGTCGACTGGATCATGTCCAAGAACACCACTTTATGCTAGAATAGAGTACCAGTCGACCGGACAATTTTAGTCGACTGATAAATTTAGGCCCCAGTCACAGTCGACTGGATGGGCTGGTAAATTTTGAAAACCTTTCTGCTTTAGGTATTCAGTCGACTGGACTCCCGATTCAGTCGATTGGACCTCTGTTTCCTTCAAATGTTTTCTATTAGAAGTGTTCCAATTGGCAAAACTTTTTATAACTCTGATTTTAAAAGGATTTTACTTATATTTTTCTGCTGCGATTTTTACATTAATGGAACTGGATAAGCCTTGATGGCGTGCCACGTGTCCTATTTTTGCGCATAGTGGGATGGGTCGTGACAAAAACTTCAGAGAGGAAGTGGAAACTCTCACTAAGAAGGGAGAGAGGGGAGAGCAGATGATGAAGGAGAGAGGGGCTCTGGCTGTTGAAGAAGGGGGGAGGAGGAGTGGAAAGGGGCGGCGGGTGCAAGATAAGATTAGGGCATTCTTACTCTCTCTAGAAACTAGAGAGAGAAGCTGTTACTCTCTTTCTACAAGATAAGATTAGGGCTTTCTTACTCTCTTTCTGTAATTTCAATTGGCCAAAAGTTACATTTGACAATTTTAACCAATTGCATTTTTTTTAGTGATTTAATTACATAAGAAGAAGAAGCTATCAAGCGGTCCTCAAGGGGTATTGTCGAGCTCTTTGATATATTTTTGTCTTTATTGAGCACTGCTACTTGCTGGAGTGTGTTGTTCCTCCTCATGGTTTTTCCATCTCAAATAAAACTCCATTTTGATTGACCAAAAATAAAACAATAGACGAAGTAAATAAAAAAAATAAAAAACAAAAAAAGTCTAACCACGGGGGGTGATATGTAATTGTAATACCTGTATTTTCGGATACATGGTTATATAAATAAGATCCTGTATGCTTGTGTGAGCCCTTGGTGAAGAACATTTTTCAATCTATCAAAGTCTTCTCAATCGATCGAATGTGTGCCTTCTCAAGCAATCGAACCTACCTCAAGCGATCGAAACTCTACCGACTTGATTCTGTGACGTGGACCCTTTTCTCAAGCGATCGAACTTGTTTCAATCGATCAAACCTTGACCGACTTGTTCTCAATCGATCGAACTCACTTCAATCGATCGAAAGTGTTAATATACTTATCCCTGTGTTTGCCACATTCCCCTCTTGTCTCCCAATATATATGTGTGCTCTACGTGTATGTGTAGTGTTTGGGCAGTTTAGAGATTAGAGAGAGTTGTATGTGTCTGTGTGTGTTCTATATATATAACCGTGTATGTGTGTGTGCTGTATATATATACCCTCTCGGTTGGAGCAGAGAGAGAAGGAGAACAAGAAGAGGAAGGAGAAGAAGAGAATAAGAAGGAGAAGCAAATGACAGAGAGAGACCAGAGAAGAAAGAGAGACAAAGCTCATCACCACCATAGCCGCCACCGCGGAGCTTCGAACGGCGCCACTGGACCACCGGAGTGAGGTGAGTTCATTAACTCACTCAAGGGATAATTCTAGGATGATTTATGTATGTTTAGAATGTGTTTATTGTGACCCCAATGTACTTGTTCGTCTCTGCCCAGTTTCTGGGTAGAAGATTATTCTCAATTGATTAAACTTGATTTAATCGATCGAACTTATTGTTCTTCGATCGATCGAACAGACCTCAATTGATCGAACTTGCTGCTTCCTTGATTGATCGAAGGGACTTCGATCAATCGATCAAAACTACTTTTCCTCAATCGATCAAATTGTCTTTAATCAATCCAACCTCATAGAACATGATTAATTTATGTTGATTATAATGTGAACTGTTTCGTTGGTTAAATATTGTAACATGATTCCATCTGTTGACATTGTTAAACTGAATAGTGGAACGGAACACAGCTGGATGTTAATAATCAGTAATGAGTAGTTATGTTGAACACAGAGCATGTGGTAGTCTGGTTATCTAGAGCCTGAGAATTGCACAACATGTGTTCAGCATGCATAGGATAGTGTTATGAAGATATAAGAGAATATTATGAGAATCAGAACTGTGCCTCAATGTGGAATATGAGATATGTGTACTTTGGATCTGTGGGATCAACGGCTGACGAGATAGGTGGATGTGGGATGGTTAGGGTTCCTAGTACGCCTCTCATTGTTGAAGACGTCCAGTGATGCGAATGCACTGTTGAAGACGTCCAGTGTACCGTTGAAGACATCCGGCTAGTGCTCTAATGTATTCTCAGCTGTGTAGATGACCAGTAAGGATATACACATCATTGAAGACGTCCGATGTGCTGGTCCCATTGTTTACAGATAGGACGTACCGTGAAGACGACTGATAACTATCAATGGATCGCGTGAACTACGACACCACTGGGTAAGCAACCGGTGTGGCTTGCTAGCTATATTATATGGTATCGATGTATGAATACAGAATTCGTGTGGCATAGGACACCATTGGGTAAGTGACTAGTGTGGCCTGCTAGCTATATTATATGGTATTGACGTATGAATACAAAATTCATGTGGCATAGAACACCATCGAGTAAGCGGCTAATGTGGCCTGCTGGCTCAGTTATGTGGTATCGACGTGTGATATCAGATTAGTATTATTGTATCAACATATGGATACAAAATTGTATTACATCGATGCTCGGATACAGATTGGTATTGTTGTATCGACGAATGGATACAGAAATGGATATGAGTATGAGAATGGTTAGTAAGCTGATTGTTTAGTCGGGGATTCAACGTCCCGGCATAAAGATAGATGCATGGGATGGGCATGGGTTGCATGAATGGATTTGATGAATAACATGACAAGATATTATACCACGGTCTTTATTATTGTCTTCATTACTATGCTTCCAGTTATTCCTGTTATCTTTGATTTAATGTATAGTTTCTTAAAATTCTGCTATGTCCATGAGAGACGTCCTTGATAAGAGATTAACTGCATTTTTAGATGCTGAACAGTAACGGGTGAGGAGTCTGTTTGATGTACTCACTTGGCTTTGTATTCAAAGTCGATGGCTTTTATTCCCTAGACATTCCAATGTTTAGAGCATCGCAGGACTTGAGGATGTAAAACTGATGTTCCACCAGATTTAGAGCTAAAGGATTAAAGACGAAGACGTACCGCTTTGTAATAATTAGTTTATATATCTGCTGTACTTCTGTTATTATTGTTATAGGCTTCAAACTATAAGTCAACTCTTGTAATAGATTTAGTAGACTTTTATAATTGGTACTTGGGCATATGTTGCTTCTAAACCTCTTATATTTCCGTTGTAGCCTCTGATTATGTTAATAAGATATGTTTGTATGAATACCATCCTCCCTATCGTTGTGGTTGTTAGTTTGAGAAGAATACAATGCAGTTATTCACCACTCACGAACCTACGGAACCAAAAAGGAACTTGTTTTTATCTATTTTTGCTTCTCTGAGGCGTGATAGGATTTTTAGTATCCAAGCCTAGGTTTTAGTTGCGAACCGCTTGTCTTTTGTGATTAGAACATGAGTTCTAAGTTAATATCGATAGCATAAGGATTAGCTGAGATGAGTTCGAATTGTTATCTTGTCACGTAGACGAGAAGTTATAAGAATTTGTCTGAGGATGTGTGGATATCGCATTTTTTCCTATCCACAGCCTTTTCATTTAAAATCTTTTCCAAATCCAAATTCAAATTCAAAAACGAGTTGCCACTTAATTTTTAAAAAGAAAAAATTAAGAAACCATTTTAAAGCAAACTGATCTTTTTGGAAACCAGAGATTAACTAGGTCCGGGGATTATGGAATGAGAGTGGAAGGAGCCTGACGGACTAAAACATCCTCACTCATCCTATCTCGCGATAGGCATCTACTCAACATCGTTTTAATCGAATTATTAATCTAAGCATGTCCTCAACTAATACATATATATATATATAAGTATACATAACACAAGCATGTCGAAAGGGTGCAAGATTGCTAACGACAAAATATCATTCAAAACCAAATAAGTGATTAGCAAGCAATATGATATGCAATAGGAAACAACTTACCTGGGATCCAGCTGCAATTTTGAAATGTGCAATGCATACAAAAAGTAGAAATCCTAATAAAAGGTCTCTAATCACATATATACACATAAGGTAAATCTTAATTCTAAGGTGTCGCGCATGAAGTCGAAAATCAATAAAATTAAGAAATAATTAATCTAAAGGAGAGTCAAGAGATCATACCTCATCGGCGCTACAAAACAAGGGTTAGTCAGCATGCTTTAGAAAGGATATATAATATCAAATAACCATCCCTGAATGTCTAGCTTAATTCTATCAAGTAGAAGAAATGACACAATTATGAATTCTAATACCAATCTATATGGATGAATGTATATGATTACATAGATATGAACAAGAATAAGCTATTGGATTATTACTTGATTTGGATCATTTAGCCTCTGTATTTAAGCTTATCTAATTATTGTTAAAGCATGGTCTAAGCCCAAGGTCATGGAAAGATCATTTAAGCCATTATTTGCAAAGTATACCAAATCTGTTCAAAAATTCTGGAAATTACAGAGAACAAGTCAAGGCTTTAAAAATTGGAAAAGCATAGTTCCCATTGTTTGATGTCAATGAATTTTGGACATGAGATGCCCCTGTGAGTCTAGTTTCCAACCCAAAAAGAAAAGTCGAAGATCAACAGCTCAATATCTGGAAATTGGATAAACACAAGACATCACTCAGAAAAATATATTTGAGGCCAAGAATACTTGATTAAAGCTCTGATTTACTTATTTCAAAAAGGCGTGACCGTTCTGAAATTCTGGACAGATTGTTGTTGTTCCACAAAACTCATGACCAAACCACTTTAAACATGAAATCTCATTAAAACAAAAATCACAGTGGTAGAACTTTAAGTTATTGACACTTTCCAGTTGGTTTCATTCGATTTTAACGGCTCATTATTTTACTATAAATCTTTGATGAAAAGCGGTTGGTGAATTCACTGCACCTTTGTCAAATATACCTTTTACTTGCTAACTCCAACTACTAAGCCATTAAGTTTGTCTTAACTTAAACTATTTCTCCTACCATTTGATGGCCATTGGAGGTTAATGACACCTATACTTGATAGATTTCAATAAAGAATGGAGAAACTTCATGAAATCTTAGGATAATAAGCTCAAACCGTGGAGATAGATTTGGACTTATCAACCAAACATGCTAAGTATCAACCCTAATCTTCTTATAAACCGTGAACTTACAAGAAGGCTAAAAGATTTCAAGTCAAGAGATTCAAGTAAGACATTGAAAGTCTCATGAATCCCAAGAGATAAATATAATCAAAAGTAGAGACCCAAAGTTCAAAAATTATCCAAATTAACATGTATTTAAAGAATAATTAATCTAAAGTCTACCTCTAAATATCCTCAACTTAGTGATTTTGAAGGATTTCCACAAGTTAATCAAGCTCTTCAACTCTAACTCATACACAACTTCTTCTTTTAAGCTACAAAAGTAACTCTTAAGTATATTTAGAAAATTCTTTAGAGGTTTAGGAAAGGGAGAATCATGATAAGGTTGGAAGATTCAAGAAAATCATCCCCCTTGTAATGGGATATTTACCCTCTTTATATAAGCAATTTTTAAGAGGGTATTTCAGTCATTTCACAGTAAAAAAAATTTAATCATGTATGTCCTTTTGTAGGTACAAAACGCATTGTATTACAACCGTCTGCTGAAAAATGCAGCACTCACTGGAGATGGAAGCGGCACTTGGTGAGTGCCGGAACGGCACTTGATGAATGCCATCGCGGCATTCATTGATTGATGCACCGGCATTCAATGAATGCCGCAGACAACTCCAGGGATTGCCGTTTCTTAAATTTTACGGCATTTGAAGGAAATTAGCTGCAGTCACTAACTACCATTACATCACTTACTGATAGCCGATCTGGTAATCAGTGAGTGCCGTACCGGCAACCAGTGACTGCCGTAGATCCTGCCATGTGCCGCATTCATCTACTTCCCTTCTCCTTCCTTTTCTTTTCTTCCTTTTTCTTTTGTTTTAGGTTGAGGAGTCTTTTGAAGAGCTTGAATCACCTTTGGAAGCCCTAGATTAGTCGGACATTGTCATCATCGGATTTAGAGGTAGCACTCCCCTTAATTCGACGTTTGGTTAAAATTGGGGTGTCTACAATTTACCCTTCTTCGACGGAGCTTGTGAAGCAACACGTATCACAAGTGAACGTCGAAGCTTGTGTGAAGACAAACCTTTGACCAAACTGATGAATTTAGGTAAAAACAAAATGCGTTGCAAAAGAAAATAGGCACGCGACAAGGTTCCGATTGGTCGTGCTCAATGATGAGCTGCCTACGTATCCATTCAGGAATCAGACCAAGACGTAGTTCAAGCAAGGATAAACACACATAAGCATAAGTAGCCATACAGATGAATGCACCTATCTTGTCGTGATGCACGTGTTCATGCAAACAACGATGGTCAATGTGATTTTATGCTCTAAAAATGATGTGATTCAAGATCATGCTATCCTGATGTATCCAGATGCAATCCATGCCTTATGCTACTTAATGCTCATGCTAGTCCTCTACAAATGACGCGATCGTTTCTGCCGAAAGAACGAACGCAATTGACTAGGCGGTGCTCGCGACTTAGGCCCCGATGTCAATGCAGGTTTACTCTAAAAAAATCCATAGCCGCTCCGCCCTGTTGGATATATTTTCTCTATTTCATGTGTTTGCTACATGATGTATAATGCATGATGCGGTAACCAGAGAAAATCCTCAGAGATCGGCCAACATAAATCTGTTGCGAGGACTAAGAGTGCAAATCTGCTACATTCTCAAAATTTTGATCATCGTAAATCTGTTACGAGGATCGAGAATATAAATTCGTAATATTAGCAAAAGCGGGGTCAACGCAAATCTTTTGTGAGCACCGAGAATGCAAATCTGTTACATTCTCAAAATTTTGATCATCGTAAATCCATTATGAGGATCGAGAATATAAATCCGTTATATTCCCAAAAACGGGGTCAACGCAAATCTATTGCGAGGACCAAGAATGCAAATCTGTTTACATTCTTAGGATAGGTCAAAATTGGCTTAATTCAATTCAAAAATAAATCTCCTAAGATCCAGGAGTTAATCATATTTAGATTATTCTAGAGTCAAATAGACTCAAATCCTTTTAATTTTTCAAAATCAGGAGTCGAACAGACTCAAATTCAAATTTTGGAGTCAAGCAGACTATATCCTTTCAATTTAGGCTCACAGAGTTCAGAACTCCTGAAAACAAGGGTCTAGTCGTCCCAGGTCAATTTAAATTCCAAAATTTGGAGTCAAATTGTCCTAGAATGAATCAACTTTCAAAATTTGGGAGTCGGTTGGACTCAAAAATCCTTTCAGGGGAAAGGAAGCGAAAACAGGTAAACTCTAGGGGTTTAAATCTGAATCTTGGGACCCAATTTGAATTTTTGGGGGAAAACCAAAGGCTTTGTAACTGCCTTATTCACAACACACGCTCAAATATGCGGCAGTCTGTAAATGCTGTGCGGCATGCACTAAATGCCGCTGCGGCACTCAGAGAGTACCGTACGACACTTCATTAACTGCCGTACACAAATACTAAGTGCCGCTCTGTCAAGCCCCGGAACGGCATAAATAGAGAAAAATAAATTTCCTTTATGGGTCCATAGGGAATGACGGGTGAAGTCACATGATTGTCCACACCACGCAGTACTAAGCAACAAAAGTAATAGTGTAACAAGAATGAAGTCTAGGTTCTGATCGTAACATAACATAAAGTCAACGGAAGTTACTAACTATTACATATCAGAGTCTCGAATCAAATATAAAGCAGCGGAAGTACAAATGCCAAGGCAACATATGCCTGACTACAAAAAGGTTCTAAAACGGTAAAGATAATCAGTTACAATTCTAGTCTAGTCTTCAGTTGGCATAAGGGTAGTCCTCGGCGTAGTAGTCTTCTTCAGTCTGACCTCCGTCGGGGAAATTCTCCACAGGAACTCCGTCACCGGCATAGTAGTCTTCTTCTGCAGGCCCTTCACCTGTATGGTCATAACCAGGATGCGCTGGAACGTAGAAATGTCCAGCGGCATAAACGCCGTCAGCTTAATGAAAGCCGAGTGAGTTAGATACTAACAGGGTATCGACTATTGATATTATTACAAGTTATAAACCGTAACCAAATTAGAATTCAGTAAGGGTAACTCCTTTAATCAAACCAATGATCCGATTACTGTCGTTTTACTCATTTTAAGACCGATAGCACGTCTAGATAGGGGAACAGACTCGACAGTAGTTCAACTCTATAACGCACCATTGCTCATCCACCGCTTTTAAGAACATATGCACAGTTCACCGCATGTCATGGATACCACGTTAGTCCATCCCCCGCTTTTAAGAACATATGCACAGTCCACCGCATGTCAGGGATATAACGCTTTAAACAACAGTACATCATTCTATGCCATGACTTAGCGACGTCTACCAGTGATCACGGTCCACCGCATGTCATAGACACCTTCGTCTGTCTACCGCTTTTAAGAACATATGATTAGATCATCTGGCTATCTTAGGGCAAATGGTCCGGTTCACCGCAAGTCATAGACACCTTCGTCTGTCTACCGCTTTTAAGAACATATGATCGACCAAAGCCCGCCCACGCAAGGTTCCCGAATCTTAGCAAACCTACTTAAGTTCAACTCTATTACCGATACATGACAATCCCAATGTGGCCCGACTACTCTGAATGAAATGAACGTTAACTCCAAAGGATTCACAATTATTCCGTTATCTAACGTTATAAACGTTATTCGCTAGTCTTGTTATTACTACGATCCTATGCTGCATTAACTCGTTATCATGTCTGTATTACAATAGTAAAGCATGCTGGGAAGTACTGAACAGTAAATAAACAACCAAACAGTTATTACATTAACTAAACAAGTAAAACAGTAAACTGTAACTTCCAATCGATTGATATATATGTCAATCGATTGGTATAAAAGTAGTGTCAATCGATTGGAAGAAAGTTCAATCGATTGGACCACAATCCATGTCAATCGATTGCATAAAATGTCAATCGATTGAGACATGAAAGATGTCAATCGATTGATATAGTGTCAATCGATTGACACTTCGTCTTCTTCGCAGAGAAGACTGCCCAGCAACATATAAACGGGAAACATGGTTTCTTCTCCATTTCTTCATTCAAAACATGTCCTAACATCAATATCAAGTTACCAAGTGAGTTTAGAACTCACCTTAGGCGTTAAGGCGTGTTTGGGAATGTGTTTTGAAGCTTGAGCTTCAATGGTGGTCTTCCTCTTCTCTCTTTCCTCTGCTCTCTGCCTTCTCTCTTTTCTTTCCCCTTCTTTCTGGTCTTCTTCTTCTTCTTCTTCTTCTTGTCTCAGTCCATTTCTGTGTGTGTGTGAGTGTATGTATGTATATATGTGAGTATATATATATATGAGTGTATATATATATAACACACACAAAATCCTCCCCTTCACTCTCTCTGATTTCTGTAAACAGAAATACGCCCAAAATGGGCTAGTATATATAGAGAGGGAGTGTTCACGTGGCCTCTCCCCAGCCAGAGCAAAAGAATCTGCCCAGCTGCCTCCAATCGATTGACATAAGTGTCAATCGATTGATACAATCAATCGATTGGTATAAAGTTCAATCGATTGGAACAATCAATCGATTGAGATAAAGTTCAATCGATTGGTATATAAAATATACCAAGGGTAAGGCCAAGCTCATACAAGTATTAAAAGAAACATACAATGTCTTAGTTATATAATACATTACAAGAATACAGGGTATTACATCATCCACCACTCATAAAAGATTTCGTCCCCGAAATCCAAAATAAACTGGGTTAAAACAAAAATGGAAACTTCTCTCGCATCTCCGACTCCAGCTCCCATGAAGCTTCTCCTTCGTCGTGGTGCTTCCACTGAACCTTCACTAGTGGAATATCCTTGTTTCTGAGCTTCTTTACTCCTCGGTCTAGAATACGCACTGGTCCTTCGTTGTAGGTCACGTTCTCGTTCACCTCGATATCTTCAAAACTGATCTCGTGCGCTGGGTTGTGGGCACACTTCCTCAACATGCTGATGTGGAAAACGTTGTGCACTCCTGACATCTTTGGCGGCAACGCAAGTCGATAAGCAACCTTCCCAACACGTTCTAGGATCTCGAACGGTCCGATGAATCGCGGCGACAACTTGCCTCTTTTCTGTCCGAATCTGACGATACCTCGAACTGGCGAGACTTTAAGTAGCACATGATCTCCAACTACAAACTCTAGATCTTTCCGTCGCTTGTCGGCATAGCTCTTGTGTCTGGATTGCGCTGTCCTCATCTTTTCTCGTACAATCTGGATCTTCTCGTTGGTTTCTCGAATCATCTCGGGTCCAAGTAGTTGAGTATCTCCGACTTCGGCCCAACACAGCGGCGATCGGCAGGGTCTTCCATACAAGGCTTCAAACGGCGCCATCCCTATGCTCGTGTGGTAGCTGTTGTTGTAGGCAAACTCGATCAAAGGTAGATGCTTCTCCCATGAACTCTCGAATTCAATGACACAGGCTCGCAACATATCTTCCATCACTTGATTGACTCGTTCTATCTGACCGTCTGTCTGTGGATGAAAGGCTGAACTCAAATTCAATGAAGTTCCCATTGCTGTCTGAAGGCTCTTCCAGAATTCTGCGGTAAAGCGTGAATCTCGATCTGAAACTATTGAGACGGGTACACCGTGCAGTCGCACAACTTGCTCTAGATACATCCGGCTCAATCTTTCAACAGGGTGCGTCATGCTGTAGGCGATAAAATGTGCTGACTTGGTGAGTCGATCCACTATTACCCAAATAGCGTCGTGGTTTTGTTGAGATTTCGGCAATCCAACCACAAAATCCATGGTGATATGCTCCCATTTCCATTGAGGAATCGGTAGCGGTTGTAGGAGTCCAGGTGGTTTCTGATGCTCTGCCTTTACTTGTTTGCAAATAAGACATTGCGATACATACTCGGCCACTTCTCGCTTCATTCCTTGCCACCAGAAGTTTCTCTTCAAGTCCTTATACATCTTGTTTCCTCCTGGGTGGATAGTCATCCTTGACTTGTGTGCTTCGTCCAGAATGTTCTTCCTGAGTCCATCGTCATTTGGCACACAGAGTCTACCTTTGCATCTCAGTGCTCCGTCCGTACTAATACTCCAGATCTCGGGTTCCTTTGCGGACATCTTGGCAAACCATAACTTTAAATCCTCGTTCGACTGTTGAGCTTCCAAGATGCGGCTGATGAGAGTCGGTTGTACAACAAGACATCCAAAGTGTTGTCCTTCTCCTGATTCCACTGGTTGAAGATTGAATTCGGCTAACGTCTCCATTGCTCGCCATTCTCTAATCAAAATTGAAGCAACCAAAAGGCGTGGTCTCCGGCTCAGAGCGTCGGCTACAACATTTGCTTTACCCGGGTGGTATTGCAAAGAGAAGTCGTAGTCCTTGAGTAGCTCCATCCATCTCCGTTGTCGCATGTTCAACTCCTTTTGAGAGAACAGGTGCCTTAAACTCTTATGATCTGAGAACAAGTCGAACTTTTCTCCATATAAATAGTGTCTCCAAATCTTCAAGGCGAACACGATTACGGCTAGTTCTAAGTCGTGCGTCGGATAGTTCCTCTCGTGCGGCTTCAATTGTCTTGATCCGTATGCAATGACATTCCCCTCTTGCATTAGAACACAACCAAGTCCTTGGTGTGATGCATCACTATAGATTATGAATTGCTCGCCACTCTTAGGTATTGCAAGCACGGGTGCTGAGGTTAGTCTCTCTTTCAATTCCTGAAATGCATCCTCATGTCTATCAGTCCATTCGTACTTCGTCTCCTTCCTAGTCAGGCTTGTCAACGGTCCTGCGATTCTAGAGAATCCTTCCACAAATTTCCGGTAATACCCAGCCAATCCTAGAAAACTCCTAACTTCGGTCGCATTGGTTGGTCTGTTCCAGCTCAAGACTGCATCGATCTTAGATGAGTCTACGGAAATCCCATCCTGTGATATCACATGTCCCAGGAATTTAACTTCCTGAAGCCAGAATTCACATTTGCTGAATTTCGCATACAGACTGTTGTCTCTAAGAGTCTGTAGAGCAATTTGTAGATGCTTCTTATGTTCTTCTTCCGTCCTTGAATAAATTAGAATGTCGTCGATGAATACTATAATGAATTGATCCAGATAGGGTCTGAATACTCTATTCATTAGGTCCATGAATACTGCCGGGGCATTAGTCAATCCAAAAGACATCACTAGAAATTCGTAGTGTCCATATCTCGTCCTGAAGGCAGTTTTTGGTATATCCTTCGGTCGAACTAACAATTGATGGTATCCTAAACGCAAATCAATTTTCGAGAATATCCTTGATCCTTGTAGTTGATCGAACAGGTCGTCTATCCGGGGAAGTGGATACCTGTTCTTGATCGTGACTTTATTTAGCTCCCTGTAGTCGATACAGAGTCGTAGCTCTCCGTCTTTCTTCTTCACAAATAGAACTGGTGCTCCCCAAGGCGATGTACTGGGGCGAACAAAACCTAAATCTTCAAGTTCCTGAACTTGCTTCTTCAGTTCTAGCATTTCTATTGGCGCCATCCGATACGGGGTCTTGGAAATCGGCAACGTTCCGGGTGCTAACTCAATGCAGAAGTCTATCTCTCTCTTCGGCGGAAGTCCTGAGATACTTCGGAACACATCTTCAAAGTCTTGAATAACGGGGATCTGATTGATAGTAAGCTCCGTGCTTAAAGTCTTAATCGTGGCTAGGCAGCTTGTGATAAACATGTCGCTCAACGGTTGGCACTGAAATCTGATCTGCGGGCAACCAGGCGTTGAGAAGACAATGGTCCGACTAACACAATCCAGGTTAGCGCCATACTTAGTAAGCCAATCCATTCCTAGGATCACGTCAAACTCAGACATTGACAGGACTATCAAGTCTGCTGGGAGATTCCTATCCTCTAGTGTCAAGGGACAATCCTTGCACACCTTACCTAACTTAACGGATACTCCCAAGGGCGAAACGGCATTAAGGGTCGGCTCAAGTGTTAGGGGTAGCAAGCCCAAATCACGTACCATCTTAATAGCTATGAAAGAACGGGCGGCACCGGTATCAAACAAAGCTCTAACTTGACAGTGAAATAAAATGAGTGTACCTTCCAAGTTTTGCTGTTCCTCTGCATTATACCCTGCATTGTCAGGGATGATGGCATTCACCCTAACCTGTCCTTGCTGTCCTTGAGCAGGCGCTCCATAGTAGCCTCCACGTGGTGCTCGACAATCCTTGCTTATGTGACCAGGCTTGTTACAGTTGCGGCAGACGAGGTCATTACGCCGGTTGGTCTTGGGGG
Organism: Hydrangea macrophylla; assembly: GCA_033977485.1. Lineage (NCBI taxonomy): Eukaryota > Viridiplantae > Streptophyta > Magnoliopsida > Cornales > Hydrangeaceae > Hydrangea > Hydrangea macrophylla. The sequence goes on along the minus strand of CM066999.1, from coordinate 22,949,643 downwards.
CTGTGCAATACCTTGCAATATGTCCGGGCACTCCACAGTTAAAACATCCATCAGTGTTTTGTCGCTGGGCGACGGGCTGTGCCTGAGGTGGTCTTCGCTGTTGATTCTGTTGTCGAGGAAAATTAGCTTGGGGCTTCTTTGTCCCATCCCACGTGCGCTTAGTTCCCTGATAGTTGTTGGTCTGGGGCTTCCATCCTTGATTGTTCCTTGATGATTGCACGGGAAAGTTCCTTGGTTGGAAGGTCCTGGGTGGAGGTCGATTCACTTGTGGTCCTTGTACAGGGTAAGCATCCTTTTCCAAACTTGAAGCAAGACGGACAATCCCTTCAAACGACTGGCCCAGATGGCCTATCATCATGTGTCGGAGGTGTGGGTTGAGTCCTTGGTGGAATCGCTTGACCTTTTTGACGGAGGTGTCTATCATGTGCGGAGCGAAACGGGAAAGTCGCTCGAATTGTGTAGTATACTCCCTGACTGTCCAGTTTCCTTGGGTTAGACTCAGGAAATTCCTCTCTTGTTGGTCTCTTTCATCCTCAGGGAAGTACTTCTCGAGAAATCGAGTCTTGAATGCTTCCCAAGGCATTCTCCTTGCAGCGTCAATCCCAATCGTGGCTCTCTCGGCCTCCCACCAGTCCGCGGCGGAGTAAGTTAGTTGAAATGCGGCTAGACGTCTCTTGTCAAGCTCACTGCACTCCAGGGCTTCAAAGATTAGCTCCAACTCTCGTATCCATTGCTCTGCTTTCCAGGACTCTGCCATGCCGTCGAACTTCTCGGGTCGCAGGCCACGAAATCGTTCCAATAGCTTATCGCCTGTCTGCCTTGGAGGGACAAAGTGGTTGTTGCCATTGTCGTTGGTGGCATGATTGTAGGTATCGCCGATGTGCTCCATCCATTGCATGAAAGCTTCGAAGACTCCAGTTGGGTCCATACCCTCAGGAATGGGTGCTCCCAGTCGTGCTTGGTTCCTTGTGGGTCCCACCATAGTGATCTGTGTGAGGTGTACCTATGAAGGATCTAACGATTAGTTGACAATCTCCTCGGGGAAATGATCATACTAAAATAACAGGAAGCATAACATGAATCAACATCACAACCATAACATAATAATGAGATGATAACAGAAATAATCAAGAGAAACGATCTGCCATATATATATATATACCCAAAAGATGTACAGCGGAGTACACAACAGATCATCTGCGTACCGCGTAGTACATGATCCTATACAAGATCTAAACAAAAGAAAGATATATACAAAACCACTACTGGTGGCTACCTATAAAAAAAACTACGGTCAATAGCTGTCTATGTAAGCGTCAAAAGTAAGTGGACAACATGTCCTAAAGTCAAACGCAAAAAGTCTAAGTCCTAAAGGTACTGGACTCAAAAGTTGTCCACATCGGATCCATAGATGGAAGCCTCGTCCTCTGGGGCAACCTCAGACAAAACATCATCCTCATCCATGTCATCGTCATCCATCATGTCCTCATCCTCTATCACAACATCCTCGATCAGCTCGGGTCCATCATGCTCCACAACAGCTCCCAAATCTCCTACATCAGCGGCCATGTCAGCCTGGGCTGCATCAAATGCGGCTGCAAGTGCCTCAGCCTGTACCATAGCCTGTGCCAACTCCGGTGCTCCGATCTCAAATCCATGGGGATGTGCAGCCATCTCTGCGGCCCACTCAGCTGCTAGCTGTGCTATAACTCCTCCTGGTAAGACTGGTACTACTGCATCATCGTCTGCGGCTACCTCCTCTTCCTCTATCGGATAACCCTCTGCAACCACAATATCTACGCCAACTGGCACGTCCATACCGGCTGGGTCCACGGGGTCCTCCTCCTCTGGATCATACTCCGGCTCCTCGTCATCAGTGTCCTCGTCCTCCTCATCCTCCATCTCCTCGTCGTCATCCTTTGGCTCATCGTCGTCATCGGTCTCATCATCATCCTCCGGATCCTCATCTGCTGGGGGTGCATCAGCCATGTCTTCCTCCGGTGGGGGTGGAGGTGCTGCTCTAACCTGTGCAAGTAGAACCTGGTACGAAGAACGGTCTCGTAACATCAGTAGAGAATCCTCCTCGATGCGTTTGAAGGTCTCCTTGCGGTAGATCATCTCCTGACGTATCACTTCTGGGTCCTGGGTCCCAAATCTCTGCTGCTCGATCCACATGTCTCGCTCTGTCTCTGTAATAGCTCTCTGTCTAACCTTCCAGGCATAGTACTCTGGATCGGCTGGCGCAATACTACTCTCATACACATAGTGTCCTCCGAACTCATCTAGAACGAACAGCGGCGGTGCCATGCTACCTGAAAAGGGACTACCTTAAGTCAGAACTAATCTTAATACTCATCTATAGAATCTCAAGGTTCTAGGACCAGATGGTGTGAGACAATCTGTGAGCGAAAAGGTATACAACCTAGGCTCTGATACCAAAAATCCTGTCAAGCCCCGGAACGGCATAAATAGAGAAAAATAAATTTCCTTTATGGGTCCATAGGGAATGACGGGTGAAGTCACATGATTGTCCACACCACGCAGTACTAAGCAACAAAAGTAATAGTGTAACAAGAATGAAGTCTAGGTTCTGATCGTAACATAACATAAAGTCAACGGAAGTTACTAACTATTACATATCAGAGTCTCGAATCAAATATAAAGCAGCGGAAGTACAAATGCCAAGGCAACATATGCCTGACTACAAAAAGGTTCTAAAACGGTAAAGATAATCAGTTACAATTCTAGTCTAGTCTTCAGTTGGCATAAGGGTAGTCCTCGGCGTAGTAGTCTTCTTCAGTCTGACCTCCGTCGGGGAAATTCTCCACAGGAACTCCGTCACCGGCATAGTAGTCTTCTTCTGCAGGCCCTTCACCTGTATGGTCATAACCAGGATGCGCTGGAACGTAGAAATGTCCAGCGGCATAAACGCCGTCAGCTTAATGAAAGCCGAGTGAGTTAGATACTAACAGGGTATCGACTATTGATATTATTACAAGTTATAAACCGTAACCAAATTAGAATTCAGTAAGGGTAACTCCTTTAATCAAACCAATGATCCGATTACTGTCGTTTTACTCATTTTAAGACCGATAGCACGTCTAGATAGGGGAACAGACTCGACAGTAGTTCAACTCTATAACGCACCATTGCTCATCCACCGCTTTTAAGAACATATGCACAGTTCACCGCATGTCATGGATACCACGTTAGTCCATCCCCCGCTTTTAAGAACATATGCACAGTCCACCGCATGTCAGGGATATAACGCTTTAAACAACAGTACATCATTCTATGCCACGACTTAGCGACGTCTACCAGTGATCACGGTCCACCGCATGTCATAGACACCTTCGTCTATCTACCACTTTTAAGAACATATGATTAGATCATCTGGCTATCTTAGGGCAAATGGTCCGGTTCACCGCAAGTCATAGACACCTTCGTCTGTCTACCGCTTTTAAGAACATATGATCGACCAAAGCCCGCCCACGCAAGGTTCCCGAATCTTAGCAAACCTACTTAAGTTCAACTCTATTACCGATACATGACAATCCCAATGTGGCCCGACTACTCTGAATGAAATGAACGTTAACTCCAAAGGATTCACAATTATTCCGTTATCTAACGTTATAAACGTTATTCGCTAGTCTTGTTATTACTACGATCCTATGCTGCATTAACTCGTTATCATGTCTGTATTACAATAGTAAAGCATGCTGGGAAGTACTGAACAGTAAATAAACAACCAAACAGTTATTACATTAACTAAACAAGTAAAACAGTAAACTGTAACTTCCAATCGATTGATATATATGTCAATCGATTGGTATAAAAGTAGTGTCAATCGATTGGAAGAAAGTTCAATCGATTGGACCACAATCCATGTCAATCGATTGCATAAAATGTCAATCGATTGAGACATGAAAGATGTCAATCGATTGATATAGTGTCAATCGATTGACACTTCGTCTTCTTCGCAGAGAAGACTGCCCAGCAACATATAAACGGGAAACATGGTTTCTTCTCCATTTCTTCATTCAAAACATGTCCTAACATCAATATCAAGTTACCAAGTGAGTTTAGAACTCACCTTAGGCGTTAAGGCGTGTTTGGGAATGTGTTTTGAAGCTTGAGCTTCAATGGTGGTCTTCCTCTTCTCTCTTTCCTCTGCTCTCTGCCTTCTCTCTTTTCTTTCCCCTTCTTTCTGGTCTTCTTCTTCTTCTTCTTCTTCTTATCTCAGTCCATTTCTGTGTGTGTGTGTGAGTGTATGTATGTATATATGTGAGTATATATATATATGAGTGTATATATATATAACACACACACAAAATCCTCCCCTTCACTCTCTCTGATTTCTGTAAACAGAAATACGCCCAAAATGGGCTGGTATATATAGAGAGGGAGTGTTCACGTGGCCTCTCCCCAGCCAGAGCAAAAGAATCTGCCCAGCTGCCTCCAATCGATTGACATAAGTGTCAATCGATTGATACAATCAATCGATTGGTATAAAGTTCAATCGATTGGAACAATCAATCGATTGAGATAAAGTTCAATCGATTGGTATATAAAATATACCAAGGGTAAGGCCAAGCTCATACAAGTATTAAAAGAAACATACAATGTCTTAGTTATATAATACATTACAAGAATACAGGGTATTACACGCTCGGGACGGGCAGAATGCTTATACGCCAAAATTCAAATCATTTCATTTCATTCCTCATTAGCCATTTCCTTTTTCACTCGGATTTTTTTGGAGAAATTTTCCTTTCCTCTTGCAGCGATCTACTAGGACCATCAGGTTAGTTTTTCCCGATTAAGACCTTGTTATTCTTCTTATTTTTCATCGTTTTCTAAAATCTGTTTCAAGATTTTGACATACGAATCCATTTTTCTCTTTGATAGATTATGGCTTGCGGCTCAGGTAGTAGGAAGAAGGCCAAGTATAGGGCCACCCCTCATTTCGACCCCACATTCCTGCTCCAGGATCCGGATAGGCACCTGTCCTTCTGCGCGTTCAAGCGCGAGGTAAACACGTCTCCTTTAAACCATCTCTTTTCAATTCTTTTCTATGAATCTTATGAATGCAATGACAACAGGCATTACATGCTTTCTCATGACTATGATGTGTGACAAAGCTTTATATTCTCCTTCACGAATATGAATGCTAAGCTTGCAAAATCTTTCGAGCTTTTCAATTGATCCATGCTTATTCATTCATGTTTAATTCCAACGCTCTTGATTCTAAAAAAAATTCTTATAAACCTTATGACCGCAAAACTTTATATGCTTTCTCCTGAATACGAATATCATGCTTGTAAAATTTTCTGAGCGCTTCAACCGCTCTTTTCACTCACTTATGTTCAACATATATATCCTCTTTTTCTTTTTCTTCTCTCTTTTTATGAACCTTGTGAATGCAAGCGCATCAATCAAGACTTTATGCGTTATTTTTATGAATGCAAGTACTATGCCCACAAAATTTTCTGAGCGCCCCACATACTCCCTTTCATTTATTCATTATCATTATTATTTTTATTTGCTTTTGTTTCTTTTCTTCATCCGTTCATCTACTAACATTAAATTTTGTATCCTTTGCAGCTTTAGCCCGACATGCTGAAAGGGCATGGCAGCTTGGCCCATGGCTGAGCGTGGTACGATTCTTTGAGGGAGACCATACAGGGGTACATCAACGCAGCGGGCTTTGGAAACTTAGTCAAGCTCTTGACGAAAAGTTCCAATGATCTTAGACAGATTCATGCTCTCTCCGAGCGGTGGTGGGATACCACCAACCTATTTTGAGTTCGGGGAGATAAGATGACCCCGTTGGACTTCAGCATGATTACTGGGATCTCTTTCGGGGGGAGTGCCTACGGTACCTGGATACCATTACGGAGTGGGACCAACTGTTATCGCTGTTGGGAGTTATTCCAGAGGAGCCCTTGGTTACGACCAAGTGGTTCCTGGATACCTTTAGAGACCAGGAGGGCTTCACGGACAAGCAGATGGCTCGAGGCTTTATCATGTATATGCTCGGATGCGCCCTACTGAGCAACAGGGGTGACAGGATATCCGTGGCCTTAGTGGGGTCCTTAGAGCGCATAGACCAGATCTACCAATATGATTGGGCTGGTGTAGGATTAGCCATCATGTACAAGCATATGGGGGACATCTCAGGGGATCGGCCATCCTCTATAGGAGGCTTCTGGAGGGCATGGGAGGTACAACTCTCTTTTATTATTAATTCTCACTTCTGAACTTTAAATCTTTATTTTAACTCCTTTATTCATGAATCTTGAAACTCACGCTCTTTTTTTTTCTTTTCCTTTTCTTGTAGATTTGGTCCCACGAGTATCTACAGATGATATCGCCCGAGACGCGACGAGCGGATGCCCTTATCATACCCCAGGGGCTAAAGTGGCAGAAAGAGAGGGTGGGGCGGAAGACTGGGGCTCACGACTTTGTTTTGTTCAGGAACATCCTGAAGAATCTGAGAGAGCCGCACGTCAAGTGGTAGCCCTGGGTAGACGTGCTTCCTGTTGCCTCCCCGGGGATTCAGCAGTCGGGTGGGTATAACCCACAGAGGATTTTATTGGAGGGCCCAGAGGGTTGGGAGTGGTATTTGGGGGAAAGAGTGACCCGGCAATCGTTGATGGCCCCTGCATATTTCGTGTCGCATCCTCCTCCTGAGTCAATAACAGCTACCGAGACCCTCCAGGGTCCTGCGCTCACGGTTGCCCTAGACGGGCTCTCTGTTCAGGACTTCGTGGAGCCTCCTGAGGGATACGCAGCTTTCTGTGCTGCTAAGCTGATGAGGAACTTTCCCTTGATGGAAGTGACCCAGGTGAGTTTTCTTTTATCTTTTCAGTCTTTCTTTTAGTTCTTATCATACTCAAATGCTTTCTCACTGATTTCACTTATTTTTTTCTTTTGCAGCCCATTCCTGCTATGACTCAGGCCCCAACCCTGTGAGCAGGTCACGACTACGGTCCCCCGATATCATGCGGGTGCTCCCCGCTATTCCACTCTAGTATGACCATGTCCCGCGGGACTATGTAAAGGAGGGCTTGTTCTACACCCATAGCGTGAGAGAGTGGATCTACGGTCGAGAGTGGAGGGTAATCTTCCAAAACTTTGACTTTTACATTTCTAACTTTGATGTTCTAACTCTTCTTTCATTTATTGATTCAAGGCGATGGGGCACGGACAGCTACTGAGGCTCAAGAGAGAGCAATGGTAAAACTCTTACTGACCTTTTATTTGTAATTGTTTTAACATTTTCAAATAAATGAAATTTGATTATTGCAATCTTTTTCTTCGCTTAGGAGGAAGAGAACAGGGCTCTGGTCCTGCAGGTGAGAGAGCTCCAATAGCAGCTTCAACAGTTCGGGATAGTGCCTGGCAGAGCTCATGGAGGTGCTGGACGTGGTGCAGGCAGAGGAGGTAGCAGTGGTGGCAGAGGTGGAGGCAGAAGAGGAGTTGGGGGTGGCGCGAGTGGCACGGAGTCATAGGAGGAGCCTCTTAGATGTGTCACCCGTCAGACTCAAGGTCGGGGCCGGGGCTGATCTATCTTTTCTCTTTCATCTCCCTCTTTTATCTTTTGAGTGTTTTGGAGAGGACACATACTTATTTGGATGGCTGTATATATGCAAGCATATTTAATTTGGATGACGACTCCTGGATAGCCGTGGTAGGATAGGTATCTACAAACTTTACTATGATTGCTTTTATCCTTTATGCTTGTTTTTACTGAATACCGTATGTGTGACCATGTCTTGGTCGTTCCTTTTTATTTTACTGTGATTGGTGAATGCCTTTGCCTCTATTACTTTCTTTTATATGCATGAATGAATGAATGGCTTGATCTTGTTATACGTGATGCATGATGCACACGTTTTATTGTTTTTATTCAGTCTTTTCTTTGCAGGTGGGTAGAAAATATTACAGATAGGCCCTGGCCAGGAATAAACTCCACGTGGCACTCGGTTAATACTCCATGGCACTCACTGAGTGCCGCTGCAGTAGTTCGTAATGCCACACGGCAATTGCCGACTGCCGGACGGCAATCTGTTGAGTGTTGTGGCCGTTTCTCGTGTGCCGCGTATAGGTTTGGGCAGATTCACTTCTATTTATACCCTCTTTTCCTCAAAACTCCGCAAAACACTCTCTTTTTGCATTCATTTCCTTCTCAAATAGCCCCAATTAGTTCCCAAATCCTCTTTCCATGGATGGATACTCTCTCTGGCATTGATAAGCTTAACTTTGAGTGTTTTAGATTGAATGTTCTCTTTGCTTTCTGACAAATTCTTCTGAATGAGGACTTGCTTCGAGTCGCTATTCGGTGTTGGGACCCCTCTCTCCAAGTATTTTGCTTTAGCTTCCAGGAGGCTTGCCATTCATTTGAGGAGTTTAGCACCATTCTGCACACTGATCCCTCTGCGGATCCGATAGTTGCTGTAGTGCAGGTCGGGTATGTCCGAGACCTCATTGCTCTTCTTCGTACCTCTCAAAATGCAGCAAGCTCCTTTGTTCATGATAGGCAAATTGATTTTGAGCGCCTTTCCTTTGTCTATGGTCCGATGGGGGATCCCTATGACGGCGGGTACCAAGTCATTCGGCGTAGTGCTTTTATCGATAGCCATGCTCTCTTACTTCCTCTTCTAGTCATCTTCTGACATTCTCATACCCATTGTCTGTAGTTTGTAGGAGATGAAAAGTGTCATCATGTTGATCCTTGGCGAGACCTTAATTGGCTTGGATCGTGCTCATGTCGCCTGGGCAATGTTATCTACGGGGGCACCCTTCGTCTTACAGACTTGGCTCATGGAATGCCTTGATCTCTTCATAAACCTCACACCTTCGCGGGTCACTTCCTTATGACCGTATAGAAATTTACCATTTATTCCATTCTGCTGGTGCCTGGCTCAATTGGCTTCAGAGCCTTTCTCTTGGTAACATATGTTGGATCTACCCGTAGTGGTCTTACCATTCTGTTGCTGTGCGGCTTCCCAGGTGGCCTGTTATCTGGTTGCCTGACTTATATGCTACTACTTTCTATGTGCCTGTCGAGTGGTTCGTCAATATGAACTTCTCCAAGATGTTACTGAGGACATTGATGGAGACTTTATGAGGAATTCAGTCATACGCCCTTCCACCATGAGAGCTTTTGCTGGGGCTTGGCATTACCGGGTCGTCGCTCCCTTTCAGAGGACTCCGGCTTCAATTGTCCCTACTACTGAGTATCTTTTGCAGATTCAGATCCTGGTTGGCAAACAGACTCCATAAACATACATAGATGAAAGCAAAAATAGGATAGAGCTTTATTTTACAAAATATCTTACAAGTCCTGCCTATTTCCCTGTGCTTTCGAATGTGATTTTCTGATTTTCCAAAGAATGTTTATGTTTGGAAAGTGTTATGCTATGTTCAATCAATGTATTCACTCTTTCAATCTACCCTTAGGTTATGACGATCCTCCATTTAAAATCTTTTCTTAGCCTTTCATTACTTTGCTTTGAATATTGCTTAGAATTTTAATCATTCTATACCATGAATTCTCGTTTGTTTTCTTTATAGTACTTATTTTGACAGCCAGGGGATCCAGGGATGGGTTTAAGGTATTAATTGGGTCCCTTTGTTTAGCAAATGAAGTTTGCCCCTAGTCTTGGGGCTTTGAGGTGGTTCCGGGCAAACGCAAGTTTGCCCCTAGCTTGGCATAAGGATTATCTTTGGGTTTTTCTTGGACCGAAGGCTTTCGAGAGGCCGCCTACTTATCCCTGAGTAGGTATCAGGTCTGCAGTAATTCAATTTAAGGCTTGACGGATGGCGCTGCTTGGGCGATTATTAATGACCGAACCAAGCGCGCAGGTTGCCTACGTATCCCCAAGTGGGTATCAGGTCAAGCGTAGTTTATCAAGGTGGGTGGTTTTGAAAGGAATGTCTTCAAGCAAAATATTTCTTGAGGCGGTCGAGGTTAATCGGTTGCTTAAATTCAACCCCGTCCAAGTCCATAAGATAGGCAGCCCCTCCAAACAGGAGAGTCTCAATGATGTATGGCCCAACCCAATTAGGTTTGAATTTTCCTCTGGGGTCATAAACAGGCACTTTAAGTTCTTTGAGGACCAGGTCACCCTCAGCAAGCTACCTTGGGCAAACCTTTTTGTTGAAAGCACAAGCTATCCTTTTCTGATGTCCCTGAGTATGGTTTATCGCAGCTAACCTTCTCTCATCGAGCAGCATCAACTCCTCATACCTCCCCTGAATCCACTCCAGCTCGGTTACTTCACATTCTGCCAAAACCCGTAAAGACGATATTTCTACCTCAACTGGAAGGACAGCCTCCATCCCATAAACCAAAGAATACGGTATAGCTCTTGTAGAGATTCTCACAAAGGTCCAGTATTCCCACAGTGCAAATGGTAATTTCTCGTGCCAATCCTTACACGTGTCTGTTATTTTTCCCAAGATTGCTTTAACATTCTTATTTGCCGCTTCCACTGCCCCATTCGTCTATGGTTTGTAGGGGGATGACTGATGACATGTTATCTTGTATTTCTCCATGAGTGGGATGACTTCCCCTTGGAAATGACTATCGTGATCTGAAATGAACTCATTTTGGACCCCATATCTGCAAATTATGTTCTTCTCTATTAAGCTCACCACATCTTTAGCATTTAGAGTTACATATGACGATGTAGACACCCATTTTCTCGGCTATCAAATTTAGGAGACCATAGCTTGGTGGTTCATAATGATCGAAAAAGACTCAAAAAGCACTCCTGGAAGTTAGTTCTATCTCTCAAAATGCTCAGAATGACCAAAATGCCCTGAAAGCCCAAACATTCCCAGATTTGGGACGAAAGTTCTGAAAACATGTTACGTCATAAAAAAGTACTAAAAATAAATTTTGAAATAAAATTAGATGAAATCGTCAGCTCCCAGACACCCCCAGAAGTCCCGGAAGTTCCCAGAAAGTCCCCGTTGACTGGTTTGATCCAAGTATGACCAGGTTTGACCAAAATGGTCCAAATTTGTCGAAAAGTTCCGAGATCATTCTAGATTATGCGAAAATTACTAAAATAAGTTTTAAAAGAAAATCGGGCAAAAACGTCAGCTCTTAGGATCTCCCAAAGGTTCCCAGAACTTCCTGGAAATCCTAGGTTTGACCGATTTGACCTAAAAGTGGACTGTGAAATCGGAGTGCCGTATCATTTTTCAAACATTTTTCATGGAAATTAGAGGTCAATAGCTTTCCAATGGTATATCGCACATAATTTTTGGATTTAAAACGAATTTATTATGAATTTTTGAAGGTGAAAAAGGCGAATAAATTGACTTTTATCGCGAATACCGCAAAACTTTTCAAAGTGACCCATCACTAAACTATATTTTATGGAAATTAGACTCCATTATCTTTCCAACGGTATATCACAAGCTCAATTTGGAGTTCGTACGCATTTTCTGTGAATTTCGAACAAAATAGGGCTTTTTCGCGAATACCGGAACCTCTGGGGGCCTAAACGTAAATTTTTGGGCGTCTGAGGAGCAGTCACTGGGCCACTGCCGCAGCGGCACATGGCCAGTGCTGCGGTGACACTCAACCCCCACAGAGTCCATTTTTGTAATTTATTTGGGGGGTCCAAATTGAATAATTGAAGACCAAAACGATGTAGTTCTATGTTCACAGATGTTTGGGACCAATGGGAGCACTTTCTAAATCCCAAAACTACCCCAAATTGGCCTATATAAACCCCCCTTTGCTCTTCATTTTAGGGGGGCAAAGTGCAAATTTTATAGAAGTTGTAGAGAGAAAGAGAGATAGAGATAGGTTTAGAAGAAGGAAAGGGAGCTTCTCCCGCTGATTTTCTATAAGAAAGTGAGTTTTAATCTTGTTTTCTTCTATTACCCCTCTTATATTTCACATTCAAGTCTTTCCCAACCACCATTTTTGAGCATTCTTGATCTAGGAAACTAATTCCATATCTAAATGTCACTATCTATGAGTGAAACACCAAGCTACAAGTCCAATATCACATTGATTTCATCCATTGATTTATGTTTACTTGTTTGTTTATATATATGTTCATCTCTTCTTTCCCCATTTATTCTTGACTTTTCTTTGATTACTTACTAGTTCATCATCATCTAAGTGATGACATGAAGTTTGAGGTGAGTGAATCCTTATGGATAGTAGCTCTTGACCTCAAAAACATGTTTGATAGAAGATGATTCCAACTTCAATACTTCCAAAGTATTCTTGAAGTTATGCTCAAATGGAAACAATGCTCCCCAACTATCTTGGAGGTTCTTGACATGAGTTCAATGTTGATATTTCAAGTGGTCATAGCTTGTATTTAAATGCTGAAAATATACTCTCAAAACCTCTATTTCAAAACCCTCATAAACCCCTCTTTTTTATTTTAAGAAATAAAACCCTTGTTTTCTTAAGAAATCTTCAAAACATTGAATGATCTGAGTTCAAAGATTTCTCTAGAACTCAATACTCAATGTATGGATGCAAGACCACTTGTAAAGTCTTTCTAACTCATTATAGAGAACCCACGATTTTTGGCTTGTCTTGAAAACACTTGGAAGGATTCCATTTTGGTCCAAACATTCTCTCCAGGTATTCTGTTTTTACTGTCACAGCAGCTTGGTTGACTTTCAACTTGTCTTTCAAAAAACCTTTTCCAAAACGTATGGTCCCAAATTATTTTTCCTTTAAACTTAAGTGTCTTAGGAAACTTTATGTATGAAATGGGCCTCTAAATATTTTGTTTTCATTTTCTAAGATTTTTTGACATTTCAGTCGACAGTACGGACTCTGTTTCTGAGTGACCTATATTGATTATATGATTTCTCTCAATCTGTAATAGTTATTGAGATTTGGTCTTTTGGTATGTGTTCTAGACACAATAAGAATGATATCCTTAAAAAACCATACATTGAAAACATTTCTAACCGTACTTTTCAATTTCTAGAATATCAACTCACTGTTCTATCCACTATTCACAACAAGTATACTTTTACTTCCATCCCTTGATTTGATGCTTATATGTACTTTAAATTAGTTCATATCTTAGGAAGTAGTCCATACTACATTTGTACATATTCTATGATGATTTTCTTCATGCATTCATGCATACTTTAGACTTTTAAGTCACTTTAGAAAGTTCATGTACACAAACACACTACAACCTTTGCACATTCTAGGATTATACATTGCATCCATGCAAGATTTGGGGATTTTGTGACTCCTAATCTAAGAAGATTATAAGGAATGAGTTGGATCATACGTCCATGCTTTCCCTCGATCTAATCATCATTTCCCATCTATCCCGGGGATTGAGAGGTCTTCCTTTCTCAAAAATTAACATGCATAATTCTAGCTTGCTAAGCATGTTTTGATTTCTTTGATTATTTGTTTCAAGAACAATTCATGTCCCCCTTCTAGACTAGGAAAACTTGATTACTTGATATGTGATTAGACGATTTTTCTTAGGTTTACTTGTGTGATCTTTCACTTTGCATTGTGTGATACTTGGCTAAGATCTTATGAATGATATTTTATCTTTTGATCTTCCATTTCAAAATTCTTGTATGATGTAATATACTATCATAGTATTAATTATCGAACCATACATAATATAAGATGATTATTCGGATGGTAGTTGAGGCCCGTCGAGAGACGGGGCGAGTTGGGGGTATTTTAGTCGTGACAAAGGCTCCTTCCTCTCTCGTACCAAAACCCCGAGCCAAGTTCTTTGGTTATGAAGGGCCGGTGCCCTTTATCCATTTGGGTGAGTCAAATTAGGTTTCTTGGTTCCTTAATGACCAAGTCGCGACTCTGTATCTATTTTCAATAGACCTTCTTTTCTTCAAATCAACTTTGTTTCAAAACTAAAGGAAAATCAATTCCGAAATCCCGAAAACAAGAAACCGGGGGTGGGCTCACGGAGGCCGCGTGTCCACAGACGCAGCCTCCACCCACTTGGTGAAATAATCAATTGCAACGATTATGTACTGATTTCCATTAGAGGCTTTCGGAACTATCTCGCCGATAATATCAATACCCTACACAGAAAATGGCCAAGGCGTGGTCATGCTGTAGAGTTAGGAAGGCAGGGTATGCATCAGATTTGCATGAATTTGGCACTTATGACACCTCTTGACGTATTCACAACAATCTTTGTCCAAGGTTGTCCAATAATACCCTTATCGGATTATCTTCTTTGCCAACATATGCCCATTTATGTGGGGTCCGGAAACTCCTTCATGTATTTCCTCCATCATTCTCTTAGCCTCCCTTCCATATAAACACTCCAAATTATACCCGGTATAGGACTTTTTTCACAACTTATCCGTATAGATCACAGATTGGGTTAAGAACCTTCGGATCGCCTTCCTATCCTTATCCGAAGCCCTTTTGGGGTACCCTCCTTCTTTAATAAATTTCCAAACATCTACTAGGGCTGCGACCATTTCGAATGAGGGTTGATTCCTTATTTCTATGGATAACAGGATCATGGTGACTCCCGAGGGTATTTGTATCATCGAGGCTAAGGTCGCTAGGGAATCAGCCAATTGATTCTCTTCTCGGGGAAGGTAATAGAATGATATATTCTTGAACTGCACCTTTAAACCCTCTAGATAGTTATGGTAGGGTCTCAAGTTCTCATGCTTTACCCTCCAGTCACCCCGTACTTGAGATATGATCAAGTTAGAATCTCTGAAAACATCGATCCTTTCAACTTTTAAGGCCAGCGTTGCTTCCATTCCAATTATGCACCCCTCATACTCTACCATATTGTTGGTTGAGTTGAACTTAAGCTTAACGGCTAATGGGTTTGGGGTCCCGTCTGGTGCTACAAGGATGATTCCAACTCCATAGCCCAGTTGGTTGGCTGCTCCATCAAAATACATTTTCCATAAGTTCTATTGCAAGGTCGGCTAGGTATTCGGCGATAGCTCTTCCTTTCACGGATTTGGCAGTGACATACTTGATATCAAATTCAGCCAACATCAAGGTCCACTGGAAAATTCTACTAGTTAAGATAGGTTTTTCAAATAGGTATTTAAGTGGGTCCATTCGAGAGATTAGGGTTACGGGAAAGGCTAACATGTAGTGCCTAAGGCGACGGGTACACCAGACTAGGGCCCAACAGGCTTTCTCTAAGGGTGAATATTTCAGCTCGTATCCGGTCATCCTTTTGCTCAAATAATAAATGGCTCTTTCCACGTGCCCCTCTTCTCCTTCTTGGGCCAAAATACACCCCATCGAATCTTCGAACACAGATAGGTATAACAATAAGGGTCTTCCAGGTAAGGGTGGTGATAAGACAGGTGGATTTTGGAGATAAGTTTTGATTTTGTCGAAGGCTTTCTAGCATAGGGTATCCATTCGAACTTCTCTTATTTTCTAAGCAGTCTAAACAAAGGCATAGGGTATCCATTCGAACTTCTCTTCTTTTCTAAGCAGTCTAAACAAAGGGTCACAGGTTAAAGTGAGTTTCGAGATAAAACGGCTTATGAACTGTATTCTACCCAAAAATCCCCTCAATTCCTTCTCATTGTTTGGTGGCTGCATCTCAACTATGGCCTTTATTTTGGTCGGATCTACCTCTATTCCTCTCTGGGTGATAAGAAATCCTAGCAGCTTTCCGGTGGTGACCCCGAAGGTGCACTTTTATGGGTTTAGCCTCATTCAGAATTCCCTTAACCTTTCGCAGAACTTTCTCAATGCCTCTAAGTGTTCTTTCCTCTCTTTAGATTTCACAATGATATCATCTACATACACTTCTACTTCCTTATGGATCATGTCATGCAGTAACGTAGTAGCAGCTCACTGGTATGTTGCGCCGCGTTTTTGAGCCCAAACAGCATCACCCTATAGTAATATGTACCCCACGGTGTGATGAAAGTGGTTTTCTCTCTATCCTCGGGCGCCATTAGAATCTGGTTATATCCTGAGAACCCATCCATAAAAGACAGGAGCTCGTGCCCCGCAGTATTGTCCACCAACACGTCAATGTGAGGTAAAGGGAAATCGTCCTTAGGGCTGGCTATGTTCAAATCCCGGAAGTCGACACAATAACATAACCATCCTTTTTTGGGATAGACACAATATTGGCGATCCACTCAGGGTGCTCAGTGACCATCAAGAATCCGGCTCTCAATTGCTTTTCAACTTCCTTTTTAACCTTAAGCGCCCATTCAGGCCTCATTTGCCTCAATTTCTATTTTACAGGTTTTGAATTGGAAAAGAGGGGGATATGGTGTTGGACTATTTCTGGATCGATACCTAGCATATCGCTGTAAGACCATGCAAAAACATCTTTGAATGCATTTAATACATTGATTAATTCTTTGCTTTCTTCTCTGCTAAGTGTAGAGCCAATAAAAACATTTTGAGGATTATCTTTAATTCCTAGATTAATTGTTAGAGTGTCCTCAATGATTTTACATGCAGATTCTTTTTCTTTTTTAATTAATTTTTGCAATTCACTTGGTATTTCACATTCATCAAGCGCATTCGAGTAGGCAGAACTAGTCATCTTTTCATTAACTTTGCTTGGAATGATTACAACAGACATTGCGATGGTAAGATAACTCATTTGGGCCATTACAGACTCCGGGGAGGAGGGATAATTATTACTAGACTCAAAGACCCACTCTTTGTTGACTCCTTTCTTGAGTTCCACAGTGTGGCAGCCCGACAGATTCCCTATTCCCATCTCGGCCTCTTCTTCAATCACTTCTTCCCTAGGTTCTTCCAAGTTCCCCCCGTCCCCTTCTTGCACTTCTTTCACCATACCCTCAGCATATTCTTTCTCGGTTTCAGCTTTCATAACCCCTTTTGGACTTTCTTCTTCAACCTCCGCACCCCCTTCGCTCAACAAGTTCTGCATAACCAGGCCATCCAGCGCGTCGATCCAATCTTTGACAGTAGCAGTCTTCATAGGCATTTGCAGATACGGGTCCTCATACTCAGAGAACTCATGAGGGAAAAGAATCTCAAACCCTGGCTTCATGCGATTGTCCTTCTGATCCAACCACAGTTCTGGGAAGCCACAAAAAGGGGAAATCCTCACCCTCTTTCACAAAGTACCCGTTAAGCGTTTTCTGGTATGGGACCAATGGTGCACCAGCTGCTTTCTTTTTCTTCCTCAGTTCTTTCTTTGATGGTTGATAACCTAGACCATGAGTGTGAGTCTGAGTAGGGATTTTGGAAACTCCGGCAGACCTTGAAGATTCTTACCCAATCCCATACCTGGGAAGAAACCCATCTATTTCATAATCCCTGCGACCAACGGGCTCGCAGACTGATCAAATTAGAGTGGCGAGAACTCTCTTGGCTTCACTTCTTCCAACATTTGATAAACTCAAACCCACCCAGACTTGTTTTTACTTCTTACAGTTGTACCTCTAGAACTGGTGCGCTTGATGAAGCTTCAGATAAACGGAACCAGTTATCCCCGAGGATATCACAAACCTTATCTTCCCAGACACACTTGACTTTCTGATGAATGGTAGAAGGTATGGCACCCAGACTGTCCAACCACAGCCTTCCTAGCAGCAGATTGCAGGAGGCGGGAATGTCGATGACCTAGAATTCGGCTTCTTTGTCGATAAACCCGATGGTGAGACCGAGGAGGATTATTCCCATGACTGTTCTCTGGGTGTTGTCATATGCCCTCACTTTCTGTTCAGACGGTATGAAGTTTGACTCATCCAGACCCATTTGCTTAGCTGTTCGAAATGGGCACACGTTTAAAGTGGACCCATTGTCAACAAGGCAAACAGGTATAGTGTTTCCCAGGTATTCTACAATGACATACAGTGGTTTATTATGAACGGGCCCTCGCGGAGGCAAGTCATCTAGTGAAAAGGTAATAGCCAGAATCGAAATTCTGCCGATCATTCCCACGAGGTCTTCTGGTGCTGTGTCGATAGAATCATCAAATTGGTTCAAGGCATCCAGAACCGCCTGCTTGTGATGCTTAGAGGCAATCAACAAACCCCGTATGGTGATACTAGCCTGGGTTTTCTTCATCTGCTTCAGAACCCTGTCTTCCTCTTCTTCCTCATTTACCTTCCATTTCCCTTTGTCCTCTTCTCTCCCCAGGTGATCCTCCTCTAGCTCGTGCAGTTTGAAATACCTCCCTGACCGGGTTAGATGACTGACTTCTTTCCTTGCCCACAAACTATCGACCTCTGAAATGGATTTTGATTTCTCCTTCTCTATTTCCATCTCTTTATCGCTCTCATAATACAGGTCATCTTCCACTTGATCGTCACTGGTACCGTCAATTTCTTGAACCCACCAATCCCCTTGCTTTGACATTCCCTCTCTTAATTGATTCCCTAGAGTGCAGATTATCAAATCTTCCGGCAGCTGGTAAGGCTTCCTTGGTGTCTCGACCTTGGTGATTAGCCTAGATGAATCAAAGGTTGTCTCTCTTATCCCCAAGAAATAAAGGCCTTGTGGTGGTGGTACAGCATGATGATTCGGCAATGGATTCGTAGTAACATTGGGAGTTTTGACAAGCGGCTCAGATATCACCTTGTTATCAATGAGGTCCTGAATTTCATGCCTCAGCCTCATGTACCAATCCATAGAGTGACCCTTTTGTTGGTGAAATTTGCAATAGAGGTCTTCTCGGAAGGTCAGTGGAAGCGGACTTGGTAAAGGTCGAGATTCCAATGGGCAAAGATGCCCTTTTGCCATTAGCCTATCAAGGGCGGTTCACAGTGATACCCCTAAATCTGAGAATTTCCTCGGTTGTTTATCCACTCCTCTTCTCGGTGTTAGGTCAAACTTTCTCTCGGGTCCACTTAACACGTTGACATCGGTGGGGCCAGAGTGACCCCCCGAATGTCCCCTACTTGCCCCATAGTTTGGCCTTCTATACCGATTCGGCTCTCTATTCTTGTTCCCACATCAAAACCCCAGCGAAGGTGTTGATTGACTGAAACCTCATCTTTTCTTAGTAGACATGTTGAAGGTTCTTCATTAACATTCGAATTTGATCTTTCTCAGACGGCCTTTGCACCATCTTGGCTGCCTTTCCTCTCCATCTGCTCAAATACTCAGCAAATGATTCCTTGTTCCCTTGTCTGGTGGTTTCCAAATCTCGGACTGTGACATTCAAGTCTTGGTTGTATTCATACTGTGCTACGAATGCTTTGATCACCTCTTCCCAGACCCTAGTTTTGCTTGGTTTGAGTGTGAGATACTAAGACAGAGCAGCTCGGATTAAAGTCTGCTGAAATAAGACAGCCATCATGGTGGTGCTCAATCCGCTAGGCTGGAAGGCCCCGATAGACATCCTCACATGATTGCGAGGATTCCCTGTCCTATCAAACTTATCGAAAACTGGCATTTTAAACCCCTGTCGTACAGACCTTCTAACTCCATTAGATAAGTGTCGACCCCTTGAGCCTTACGCATCATCCTTTCTAGTTTCTCTATCTTCTCGGTCATTATCCTCTCTTTGTCAGTCTTTTCCCTTTCCACCCTTTCCCTTTCTACTCTGGGAACCTCGGCCCTATGCATCTTTGGGTCATTGTACCAACCTTCTTCCCTAACTGGCGGATCATTGTTTGGTGGATTCACAACTGGTGGCAGGCGTGCTATCGCTTCTATCATGACCATCATTCGGTTCATATTCTCAGCCTGTCGCCTCATCTGTTCTGCTTGTTGTTCTACCAGTGTCCTTAATTCTGCTACTTCCCCATCGTTCCTTTCATCTGCCATTTCACTGTCTCCTTCCTTTCTTACTAACCTTGCTGTGAGACCTCTAAACCAGACCGTGCCCAAACTTGATGCTATTTTTTCCTTATAAAAGAATTTTAATAATTTTCAAAACTTTTAGTTATTTTTCTTTTTCTTTTTCTTTTTGAAAGGAATCTTAGTGAAAAGTTTTACGAATGGTTCATATGTACACGGGTGTAATGCATGTGTGCGTGTGTGCCTAATCTACATGCAAAAGAAAAGAAAATTTCTATCCCTAACAAATAGACACATAAGCATATAAAATCATCACTCATGTCAAATGCACCAATTTCACCCCTCAATGCAATCCTTACCACCTTATCAAAGGTTTGGGCATTTAAAATTTTTTGAAT
The DNA here is from genome assembly GCA_033977485.1 of Hydrangea macrophylla. Taxonomy (NCBI): domain Eukaryota; kingdom Viridiplantae; phylum Streptophyta; class Magnoliopsida; order Cornales; family Hydrangeaceae; genus Hydrangea; species Hydrangea macrophylla. The sequence goes on along the minus strand of CM066999.1, from coordinate 22,929,513 downwards.
TTTATGAGAACAATTCTCAAGAATTTTATTTGAAAAACGAGGATGTGAATAATTTTCTCAACAAAGATGATCTTTTGAAATTCATTTGAAAAAAGCATTTCTCCCAAAAAGACAATTCCCAAAACTTTTCCTCTGAATATATTTTGTCAAAATTTTATTTTAGGGCTCTAATCAAAAGTAATCTTCAAAGGTGACAAGAATTGCTTGCTTGCAAAGATGGGTTTAAAATTTCTTGGGTAGAAGGATCACATGATTTGATTATCACCGTATCTTTCATGAATTCGGATACATACAAGGTCAATGATGCTTAGCTAAACATGATGATGTAATTTTCTAATCAAAGTCAAGCGGATTCCTAAATGTCATGGGACATAAAGAGGAATAGCTCAAAAGTGATTAAGAGGTTACACATCTTTTATCAAGCAAGTATCGTCATCATCTCAAGTAATCCCTTCTGGGCATACGAATCTCCCTAGAACATAATCCTAATCAAGAATTGATTCCCTAAGATTTGAAAGGTTCTATAGAAACTAACATGCCAAGGCTGGGTTTTGGTCAGATAAGGGACCCTCGACACACACCTGATAGGATGCTTCATATACCAACACATGGTACTAGATCAAGGGTGATCATACAGTCCCATGATAACTTGACCGACTGGGTTGCCCCGAGCCTCCAAGGTCAAAGTTCCGTGCAATCGACTGGCGAGACCTGCAAGTGTAATGCAACAGGCACACGAAGATTAGTTAATTTGATTAAAATGATGCTTTCAAGTCTAATCCTCAAGTGAACCCAAAATCAAAAATTCTGGTCTGTGAAACCAGCGATTCTGGGTTTGATCCCCAGCAGAGTCGTCAGATTGTGGATATCGCATTTTATCCTACCTACAGCTTTTTCATTTAAAATCTTTTCCAAATCCAAATTCAAATTCAAAAATGAGTCGCCACTTAATTTTTAAAAGGAAAAAAATTAAGAAACCATTTTAAAGCAAACTGATCTTTTTGGAAACCAGAGATTAACTAGGTCCAGGGATTATGGAATGAGAGAGGAAGGAGCCCGATAGACTAAAACACCCTCTCTCATCCTATCTCGCGATAGGCCTCTACTCAATATCCTTTTAATCGAATTATTAATCTAAGCATGCCCTCAACTAATACATATATATATATAAGTATACATAACACAAGCATGTCGAAAGGGTGCAAGATTGCTAACGACAAAATATCATTCAAAACCAAATAAGTGATTAGCAAGCAATATGATATGCAATAGGAAACAACTTACCTGGGATCCAGTTGCAATTTTGAAATGTGCAATGCATACAAAAAGTAGAAATCCTAATAAAAGGTCTCTAATCACATATATACACATAAGGTAAATCTTAATTCTAAGGTGTCGCGCATGAAGTCAAAAATCAATAAAATTAAGAAATAATTAATCTAAAGAAGAGTCAAGAGATCATACCTCATCGGCGCTACAAAACAAGGATTAGTCCACGTGCTTTAGAAAGGATATATAATATCAAATAACTATCCCTGAATGTCTAGCTTAATTCTATCAAGTAGAAGAAATGACACAATTATGAATTCTAATACCAATCTATATGGATGAATCTATATGATTACATAGATATGAACAAGAATAAGCTATTGGATTATTACTTGATTTGGATCATTTAGCCTCTGTATTTAAGCTTATCTTATTATTGTTAAAGCATTGTCTAAGCCCTAGGTCATGGAAAGATCATTTGAGCCATTATTTGCAAAGTATACCAAATCTGTTAAAAAAATTTGGAAATTACAGAGAACAAGTCAAGGCTTTAAAAATTGGAAAAGCATAGTTCCCATGGTTTGATGTCAATGAATTATGGACATGAGATGCCCTTATGAGTCTAGCTTCCAACCCAAAAATAAAAGTCGAGATCAACGGTTTAATCTCTAGGAATTGGATAAACACTGGACATCACTCAAAACTTCAGAACTCTCTGTCCAGAGTTCTTGTATGATTTTCTAAAAATAGTAAAAAAAATCATAAACACTTTAATCTTTTTAGGGTATCTTCCTAACACATTAAACTATTTAGAAAAAAATTATTTGAGACCAAGAATACTTGATTAAAGCTCTAATTTACTTCTTTCAAAAAGGCATGACCGTTCTGAAATTCTGGACAGATTGTTGTTGTTCAACAAAACTCATGACCAAACCACTTTAAACAATAAATATCATTAAAAAATCACAGTGGTAGAACTTTGAGTTATTGACACATTCCAGTTAGTTTTATTCGATTCCAACGGCTCATTATTTAACTAAAAATCTTTGATGAAAAGCGGTTGGTGAATTCACTGCACATTTGTCAAATATACCTTTTACTTGCTAACTCCAACTACCAAGCCATTTAGTTTGGCTTAACTTAAACTACTTCTCCTACCATTTGATGGTCATTGGAGGTTAATGACACCAATACTTGATAGATATTTTTCAATGAAGCATAGAGAAGCTTCATGAAATCTTCGGATAACAAGTTCAAACCATGGAGATAGATTTGGACTTATCAACCAAACATGCTAAGTATCAACTCTAATCTTCTTATAAACCATGAACTTACAAGAAGGCTAGAAGATTTGAAGTCAAGAGATTCAAGTAATACATTAAAAGTCTTATGAATCCCAAGAGATGAATATAATCAAAAGTAGAGACCCAAAGTTCAAATATTATCCAAATTAACATGTATTTAAAGAATAATTAGTCTAGAGTCTACCTCTAAATATACTCAACTTAGTGATTTTGAAGGATTTCCACAAGTTAATCAAGCTCTTCAACTCTAACTCACACACAACTTCTTCTTTTAAGCTACAAAAGTGACTCTTAAGTATATTTAGAAAATTCTTTAGAGGTTTAAGAGACGGAAATCAAGATAAGGTTGGAAGATTCAAGAAAATCATCCCCCTTGTAATGGGATATTTACCCTCTTTATATAAGCAATTTTTAAGAGGGTATTTCAGTCATTTCACAGTAAAAAAAAATTTAATCATGTATGTCCTTTTGTAGGTACAAAACGCGTTGTATTACAACCGTCTGCTAAAAAATGCAGCACTCACTGGAGATGGAAGCAGCACTTGGTGAGTGTCGGAACGACACTTGATGAATGTCGTCGCGGCATTCTTTGATTGCCGCACCGGCATTCAGTGAATGTCGCGGACAACTCCAGGGATTGTCGTTTCTTAAATCTTGCGGCATTTGAAGGAAATTAGCGGTAGTCACTGACTTCCGTTACGGCACTTACTAATAGCCGATCCGGCAATCAGTGAGTGCCGCACCGGCATCCCGTGACTGTCGCAGATCCTGTCATATGTCGCATTCGTCTACTTCCATTTTTCTTCCTTCTCTTTTCTTCCTTTTTCTTTTGTTTCGAGTTGAGGAGTCTTTCGAAGAGCTTGAATCACCTTTGGAAGCCCTAGACTAGTCGGACTTTGTCATCATCGGATTTAGAGGCAGCACTCCCCTTAATTTGACATTTGGTCAAAATCGGGGTGTCTACATGATGTTTCTTTGTAGGGTAGTAATTGTTGGAACCAATAAGAATGTTGATAGCTGAGTTCACGGAGAACAAGGCATCTAGAATTAGTTGTGGTTGTGGAGATCATAAATATAGAACCGTTGGATTGTAGACACCAACGAATTCCTGAGTGATATCGGAACAGTCAGTATGATCTAGAAATAGAAGGAGGGTGAGGACAAGATTATCCTGTTACATTGAGCCACATGTTAGTTGAGTAGTCTCACATCTTAGTTGAGAGTACTCGTAGTCTGGAACCTGATAATAGAAATAGAATGTTTAGATATGACGTTACGCTTAGAACCTGTCATTTCGTAACCTTTGTTTTGAGCGTAGATACCTTTAAGAATACCTGGTAGGTAGACTGACCTTTGTGGTTAATGTTATTATTTATGTGGGATATCCGTATTGATGATGTGATCGTATTATATAGTGGTACTATATATTTGTTCCCACATTTATTATTTTTGCCTAAGCTGTAAGATAGAATGCGTCTGACCGAATAGTTTTTTATTTGTCGGTAGCGAAACTAAACACTACCAGTACTCGTTATGGTTAGATTGACTCGAGGAAACCCAGGCTAGTTGAATGGAGTACCTGAAGTAGTACCACGAGGGTAGACTCGTTGAACAAGTATTTGATCTCAACTTAGAGAAGGATGATAGATAAAAAGTACAACCCTCAGCACCTATATTTTGTATTACATATGATCTCGATATTGCAGGAAGTTGGCATTCTTTTGATTTGACAGTAGGAGGATTAGACTAATTAGCTCACCCTATAATGTTGAGCCTACTTCATAAATTGTAGATACCTGAAAAATTCATTTGACACTGATCAACAGTAGCTATCCAAGTATAGATATAACATCATTTGTACCCCATATGACTTCTTTTGCATCCCCATAAGACATCAATTGCATCCTTATATGACATCATTTGCCTCCCTACACAGAAGACTATGCCAACCATTGGTATGTTGGACAGAGATGAGGAATCTCAATTTTCTTGAGACGCGGACTTGACAAGAAAGGACAAACTAGAAGATTACGAGTATGCAAGAGAGGATACTAATGACACAGAGACAACGCCATAATTTTAAAGAGGACCACAGAAGATCGCTTTTTGACACCGATTGCTTGTTGCTTTCATCCAGATAAGATGATTATATCTGTAGTATGTGGGAATTTGGAGATACGTGAAGAAGTTTAAACCACCAGTTACGATGTTAGTCATAATGCTTTCAAGTCAACATGTTGAATGACGACAACAACACAGGAATTAGCGAGAATGTTGTAGGACATTGTGTACAACAAGAAACAGGCTGCAGACATTGACGATCGTAAGCAGAAGTCCAGAGATAAGAGATAGTCAACTGATGATGCAGTGGAGACTTCGTCATCATAGTTCAAAGCATCATTAAAGACGAGAGTAGTCGGCAACACTTTGCTACGACTTAGACAAGATTAGAACACTTGATCGGTAGAACCCTCCCACCATAGAGTTTGACCTAAGACGAGAACCTTGTGTGTTTTGGAGAATAGCCATTTCAGATTTTGTAAGATGATTAGATTGTGTTACCTAGCATCTTTTCCTGAAATTCGACATATGAATTTCATATAGCTAAACCCTAAGATTGGTAGCAGTCATCCTAGTACTCATACATCGTTGATATCTTTATATCGCGTGTTAAGAACTTAACTAGTTCACCATTGATGTAATCATTTATGTAAAACGAGAACTTGAGTATTTTTAGAGTATGTCTTCTGAGATGGAAATTCTTTTTGTTTAGGACTACTGCTTCAGATTTCGAGGATGAAATATATTGATAAGTGGTGGATAATGTAATACTTGTATTTTCAGATACATGGTGTGCCCGCCCCGAAGATGGGGGGCGGGCCCTTCGAGGGTCGCGACCATGGTTATATAAATATGATGAGAATTGGGAACTGTGCCTCAATGTGGAATATGATATATGTGTACTTTGGACCCATAGGATCAACGGCTGACGAGCCAGGTAGACGTGGGATGGTTAGGGTTCCTAGTACGCCTCTCACTGTTGAAGACGTCCAGTGATGCGTATGCACTGCTGAAGACGTCTAGTGTACTGTTGAAGACGTCCGGCTAGTGCTCTAATGTATTCTCAGTTGTGTAGACAACTAGTGAGGATATACACATTGTTGAAGACGTCCGATGTGCTGTTCCCATTATTTACAGATAGGAAATACCGTATAGACAACCGGAAACCTATCAAGGGATCGCGTGAAGTAGGACACCACCAGGTAAACGACCGGTGTGGCCTGCTGGATATATTATATGGTATCGATGTATGAATACAGAATTCGTGTGGCATAGGACACCATCAGGTAAGCGACCGATGTGGCCTGCTGGCTATATTATATGGTATCGATGCATGAATACAGAATTCGTGTGGCATAGGACACCTTCGGGTAAGCGATCGGTGTGGCCTGCTGGCACAGTTATGTGGTATCGACGTGTGATATCAGATTCATATTATTGTATCGACATATGGATACAGAATTTTATTGTATTGTTGCTTGGATACTGATTTGTATTGTTGTTTCGAAATGGATACGGAAATGAATATGAGTATGAGAATGGATAGTAAGCTGATTGTTTAATCGGAGGATTCAGCGTCCCGGTATAAAGAAAGATGCATGGGATGGTTGCATGGGTTGCATGCATGGATTTGATGAATAGCATGACGAGATATTATACCATGATCTTTATTATTGTCTTCATTACTATGCTTTCTGTTATTCCTGTTATCTTTGATTTCATTTATAGTTTCTTGAGACCTCTGCTATGTCTGTGAGAGATATCCTTGATAAGAGATTAACCGCATTTTAAGATGTTGAACAGTAACGGGTGAGGAGTGTGTTTGATGTACTCACTCGACTTTGTATTCAAAGATGATGGCTCTTATGCTCTGGAAATTCCAATGTCTAGAGCTTCGCAGGACTTGAGGACGTAAGACTGATTTTCCGCCAGACTTGGAGCTGAAGGCTTAAAGACGTAGACGTACCGCTTTGTAATAATTAGTTTGTATATCTGTTGTACTTCTGTTATTATTGTTATAGGCTTCAGACTATAAGTCAGCTCTTGTAATAGATTTAGTAGACTTTTATAATTGGTACTTGGGCATATGTTGCTTCTAAACCTTTTATATTACCGCTGTAGCCTCTGATTATGTTAATTAGATATGTTTCTATGAATAGCATTCTCCCTATCGTAGTGGTTGTTAGTTTCAGTCGATGATAATGCTGCTATTCACCAGTCACGGATCTACGAGACCAAAAAAGAGCTTGTTTTCTTTATTTTTACTTCTCCGGACGTGACATAATTAACCATTCCTAAATATTTACATATGACCATACAAAATTAAATATAATGAATTTCCTATTTGTCTAAATTAACTATTTGATTATGTTATAATTTTTTTTTCCCCCCTTCCAATAGTGTGTAAATTATGAATGATGCTAATTCAAGTGAAAACCAAAGACCTTATTATATAAGGTTTTCAACTATTATATAAGGTTTTAAACTCTCAAAAATTCTCTAGAGAGGGCGCCCTCTCTTTAATAAAGAGAGGGCCTTTGTTTTGACCATCGGATCGTGTTGAAAAACTGAATCTGACGGCCAAACAGAGACCCTTTCTTTAATAAAGATAGGGAGCCCTCTTTAGAGCCTGACTGTTTAAACTCTATCTTTTTTTCTAAGTTTAGTTGTCATGTGGTATTCAGAGAATCCACCACATGGCAAAGAAGAACTTCTTATTTAACTTATTAACTATAATAATAATTAACTAATTCCCCATGGTTTAAGTGTCTTTTCATATTTTTGGCTTTTTAACTATAATTAAGTCTTAATTATTTGGTTAAGGTTAATTATTTCATATTTTATACTGCTTCACTATTTATGGGCTAAAATATCTTTATTTACCCTGTACTTTGCCCAAAATTTAATTTTTGGGCCCTCTAATTTTATTTTTTATTTTTTTTGGCTTCAATTAGGGCCACCTATTTTTATCCATTTCGATTAAGGACAAATCCTAACGGAATTGCTGAAATAATGGACAGAAAGGACCACGTGATATCACATGGCCTGATTAAGTTTCATTTTGGGATCTCTAATTTTTTTTTTTTTTTGGCTTTAATTGAGGCCCTAAGTTTTTTAAAATTCAAAATTTGTATTTGTAATTCTTAAATTTCAACTTTTATTATGATTGCCCCCTTAAAAATAATGTGAATTTTATATGGTCCCCCAAAAAATATTGGTTGAGCCAAAATGAAAATTTTATGTATAATATGTTAGCACAATTGTAATTCAGCCCATCCAAAAATTGGCCTTACCAGATTAGTCCAACCCGAATTGTTTTATTATATTTTTTTTTCACTTATCATTTCTTCTCACTTACAAGCACTAAATTACTCTTGAATCCACCAAGGTTTGGTCCAGGAATTATTTTTTTAATTTTTTTTTTTGATGAAAATAGGAATTAAAAATTTAGTGCTTAATCCCTTTGTACTTCAGCCCATCTCATTCCGATTATCACTTCTTCTTTTTTTTCTTTTTTTTTTATAGTAAGGGTTGGCCATTCATTGTAATTTGAAATGCTCGGAATGATAATAAAATAATTTGGGTTAGGCTAAACTGGTTATAAATGTGAAGAAATGCGTTGAGAATGTGCTGGATTAGAATAAGGGTCCATATAATGTACATAAACAAATTTTTTTTTTTTTGGGCCAAATTTTGTATAGGGTGAATTACAATTGAGGCAACATATTAATTACATACAAAAGTTTCATTTTAGCAAGCCAATATTTTTTGGGGACCTTATATAATTCACACAATCTTTAGGGGACCAATTTTAATAAAACTTGAAAATTTTAAGAATTACAAATACAAATTGTGAGTTTTCAAAAATTAGGGCCTTAATGGAAGCAAAAAAAATTAGATGACCCAAAATGAAACTTAAACAAGCCATGTGACGCGTCACGTGGCCATTTCTGTCCACTATTCAATCAACTCCATCCAAATTTGTCCTTAATTGAAACTCGAATTGAACTAGAGGACCTTAATCATAAAATGTAAAGGGCTCAAAATAAATTTTCAGACAAACTACTAGATAGTGAAAGGCATTTTACCCTTATTTATTTATATATATATATATATATATGATAAGCACTTTTTTTCTATTTTGGTTTAAGATTATTTTATATTTTTACAAAATTTTCGCCCATTGCATAAGTTTAGCTATATAGGACCAGTAGCGTGTGTGTATATATATATATATATATATATATGGTGGTTTCCAAAGGGAAAAGGAAATTTGGTCCCAATAAAAAAAAAAAAAAAAAAGGCACCGTAGATTTGACGACTGTTGAAAAAGAGCATGTTAATTTACACATAATGATTGAAAATGCCCCAAGGTCCTCCATCATTATTTGATTCGGCCTTCAATTATGAATTATGTATTACATTGAGTTAATTCTTTTAGGAAAAATACTAGTATATTCATTTTTACCGTGGCCCCTGCGTTTCCATTTGTGACACCCATTCTTAATAAAAGGGTCATAGTTAGAATTTTCACTAAATTTACCGGAATAATACTTTTCCATAGTTATTTTAATTTTGAGTTAATTACAAATATATGTCTTATGGTTATCACAGTTTTTAGATACACCTATACATGTTATGTTTTGTTAAATTTATCATATTTATTAACAGTTATACATTAATCCAAAGTACAGTGAATATTAGTGACACATTTGAAACTACAAACAATCATGATAAAATGACCATCAGCACAGGCGTAAGTGTAATTTCTCCTACTTGTAATTATAGTACTCCGGTGAAATGTTTCCTATCCATTGACTATCTTCCTATGCTATTACTCATTTGACATAATAAAAGTGTAATGCGTTCTAATAATAACTGTCACCTCTGGTTAATCATTCTGGTATTAATAGTTTTGTTCCATACTAAAATCAATTAGTTGTATCAATCAAGTAGTAGATTTTTTTTAGATAACTTTATCATACAAAAGGCTCGTTGTAGTTCTTTGACCAATATATATATATATATATATATATGGGGAGTATTAACTTACAATGTAGTGTCCTTTTAGTGACGATAAAAACTCTTTTAGCGACAAAATTTTTCATCTTTAGCGACAACTTTTTTTTTCCACCTTTAACGACAAAATTTTTAAAAAAAAATTTTCGCTAAAAGTTTTTTTGGTCGTTAAAAATATTTTTATTGGTCGCTAAAAGCTATTATACACAGAGACGGATCTAGATAATCAATTCAGGGGGGAGGGGGTTGATATATGGGTGCCCCGGAAAAAAAAAATTTGGACCTATTTATACATATTTTAGACTTTTTTATGAATATTTTAGACATATTAGTACAAAAACTTAAGAGAAAGGGGACTTAATATGATAATTTTATAATGGCAGGAGGGTTTAGTAAGTAATTTTCATAATTAGGGGTCTTGAATGGAATTTCAAAGGGGGCTTGACTGTAAAATATTTTTGCTCATAAGATAACATTTGTAATTTTTGAAAATCTAGGGGGACTTGAGCCTAGGGATGGCAACGGGGCGGGTATGGGACGGGGCCCCCCTCCCCCGCCCCCGCCCCGATTAATGTGATTGTCTCCCCGACCCCGCCCCGCCCCTTCCCTTGTCCCGACCCCGACCCCGCCCGACTAGCTGTACCCCGACCCCGCTCCGACCACGACCCGATTTAACATTTCAAAAAAAAAATTCCCCAATCAGTGGCTACTTTCTAGCATTTTTTCCCCATATGTATGTATATCAACAATTAAATTCATACACAGATATATACATACACATATATACATATATATATATATATATATATGTATATGTGTATAAAAGAGGCTCAGATCGGTATATACATACATATATATATAAACAGAAATCTCTCTCAAAATTACAGAGAAAAAGAATCATCAAACACACAAACTAGCACAATCGAATAGAATCAATATTATAACTCTTTCCCTTCGACTTAAATCCAAAAGATCATACACACACATATATATATATATATGTAGATGTGTGAATAAAAGAGGCTCTGTACATACATACATATATACGGAACACACATACTAACTATTACACACGAACACACAATCACACACATGAACACACACGAACAGATTTGGGAAAGTTACCTGATTTAGAAAGCTAGGGTTTGAATTTTGAGAAAGAAATGGTCCTCTTTTATGAGATTTGAGAGTGACAGTCTAAAGATCCTAGGCTTCAACGGCAATGGCGATAACTCGAGAACAGCGATGGCAGAGACAGAGAAGATGCGGCGATGGCAGAGACGAGAACTTGAGAGACAGAGAAGCTGCAGCTTTTGCTTGGTCTTCTTTAATTGGAAAAGTTAAAACCTAGTATATATATAGTGCTAGTATTTTAGGTATTAATACAAAGTATAAGGGAAAATTTGTAAATTCAAGTATAATCGGGGCGGGTTCGGGTTTTTCGACCCTACCCCGGACCCCGACCCGAACCCGACTTGGGTTATGAAAACTTCCCCCATACCCGCCCCTAACCCTATTAAGCCCCCCCCCCCCCCATACCCTACCTATTAGGGGCGGGGCGGAGCGGGGAACCCGGAAAACCCGCCCCATTGCCATCCCTACTTGAACCCCCCTTCTCCTTTAATCCGTCCGCCCCTGGTTATACAATGCTATCCTATAACCTTCATGTTGTAGAATAGCACCCCTATATATATATATACCTTCTACTAATAGAAATAGGATCAGAGATTAAAAATCTGGTTTTTTTTATCTACTACTACTATTATTAATTCGGGGAATCGTAATCTAAAACTTCATTAATTACATGAAAGAGATCTCTTACCGATCTCACTCTGGCAACCTTTCTCCAATGGCTTTTCCACTCTGTGGGTGTCTTTGGTCCTCTTCGTTGTTTGTATCTCTTTTTAGTGGGATTTTGCCCCTCCTTTGTGAGGGTCCCCTCTTTATGGGGTTTTTTTTTTCAAAAATGTTAGGCGCACAATACACTACACAACACATTTCACAACAGGACTTTAAATGCATGTACCATGTGATGTGTAAGTAGTGCATAGAAAAGAGTGAAAAATTCAAACAACACAGGATACAACACATTTAAAGCCCTGTTGTGGAATGTATTGTGTGCCTAGCATTTTTATTTTGTTTTGTTTTGTTTGGTACTGCTCCCACTCTTGATTTCATCTCTCTGCTTGTTCTACAGTCAGATTTGGCCTCTCTTCTTCCCATATCCAACGTTGGCTTTTCAAATCTAGTGCTTATTTTATGAAGATGCGACATTGTTTCCTTCAGATCCGACTTTCTTTTGCCAGATTTGGCGATTATGTTAGATCTTATTATAGTTTTAGTGAAGTTTTGGCAATCTCTGGTGCGGGTCTTGTTGGTAGTTAATTTTTCCCTCAACAGGCTCAGTCAATTAAACTACGCCACAGACAATTTTATTTGGGTTTGGGGAGTTTATAGTACGGGTGAAGAAGTTTGAATTCTTTAATTTCCATGTTATTTTTTACTTCTATATGCGTGTACTGATTTCTATTGAAATATGCTTTTATATACTGCAGTGTTTCTTAGGGGTGGGCATTCGGTCGGTTCGGTTCGGTTTGGAGAAATTCGGTTCGGTTTGGTTTGGAGAAATGGGAACTGAACTGAATTATATTTCGGTTCGATTCGGTTCGGTTTTGGTCAATTCTGTTCGGTTTGGTTCGGTTTGGAAATTCGGTTAACCAAATTTTGAAAAAACTATACTTTCTTTTCTTTTTCTTTTTTTTTTTTTCATTTTCACAACTTTTTTATATGTTTCTTGTCCCATTTTCTTTCATATTACAAAAAAAACATATGTTTATATTTACTTATACATATTATACTTATATTTTTGTAATATATATAGTTGTGTATAAAAATATATTAATAATATATAAACTAAAAAAAATTCGGTTTTTCAGTTCGGTTCGGTTCGGTTTGGGAGAGTGGAACTGAAAACCGAACTGAAAAAAAATATATAGTTCGGTTTGAAACTGAACTGAAATTTTTAACTGAATTAACTGAACTGAAATGAAAATTTTAGTTCGGTTCGGTTCGAATTTCGGTTAACTGAACTATTTGCCCACCCCTAGTGTTTCTCTTGCTATTAAAAACAAAACAAAACACAAAAAAGAGACATTAATTTATTTTTATTAAAACATGATAGCACTCCTAAACATTCGCTTAGTAATTTGAAGAATGAAGCATTGTTATATATTGTCAAAATTAATAAAATAATGTTGATTAATCAATAGTTCCTTCTTATTTAACTAGAATAACGAGGGAATGAGCAATGGCTTTAACCCAATGGAAAATGGCAATATACATGACACGTTCTCTTTTCTCGAGCCCTGACACTTAAGTCTTCAGATGAAACCACTACTCCAAATCATAAATAAATACATAAAACACAAGGAGGGGAGATCCTATTTTTTTTCCTTACAGTCTTATAGACACATACTCCCCTTCCTATCCTCCATTCCTATTTGAAAATACTTAGCATAGAACTTAATTCAATCTAACCCTAACTTTTTATCTAATTTTTGTGAGAAAGGTCATGTAATTTGACAAAGCTCTAGTTGTAAGAGATGTATTAGTGTATTACGTTTAGCACAAGCTCGTGTGCAAAAATAATCAGTTATCATAAACTTAAATTTATATAAGTGGTTTGTTAGGAAATTATATTTCCTAATACGAGTAGACAACATATTAATATCAATTATATTATAAGGTTATTAATTAAATGGGCTTTATATTATGTGGTCTAATTGTAGGAAGCCCATGGACTTCAACTGGGTATGGGTTTAATGAGTGGATACCAAATACTGACCCTGTTAGGAATAATGAGAACCCTAACATATCAGTATATAAAGACATATAGGTTATGGTCCCCAAATATGTCAAATCATTATACTACTTCCTCCTCTATCCCATTAAGAGAAGGAACCCATTACAGATCTAAGGAGATTTGACTGAGGAAGACATAACTGATAATCATCGTTCTCCTAAGGTTTGCTAATTGCTACAATGGATACATGTATGTATTCTACTATATTATATCTTTGATAATCTAACATGATACGATCCTAGGACTGTGGTTTTACTACTCTATGGTTCTACCGTTTTATAGATTACAAATCTAACAAGTGGTATCAGAGCAGGTTATCATGTTGATTATTAGGGATTTTATGCATGTTTTTTTTATTCGGCTGAATCATATTTGGGTTATTAGTGTTGCTGATTCATGATATAATTTTTTTGGATGGCACTTGATTTTTTTTTATTCGGCCGATTCAAGAACTCAATACCATCCGCCGTGGACACACCTTCATATTAAAACAATATGATACCACATGTCATCGTGTTCCCTTTAATCGGACACTTAATCTGTTTTTAATACTAGATGGACATTGTCAGTACCTGATGCAGTATCACTAAGAATTAATGATGATAATCATAACTATCATGACTCGTATGTAATATGGTTCATGAATTTGAGCATTATAATGGCTTTACATATTTTATTCATTTACCCATCATCACCACGTATTGGCAGATTGTAGATTTGATGTGGTCATTGATTTAATTAAGTTATTTTGTTTTATTAGCCATGGACACTGTTTTAACCGAATCACATGAATGAATGAACATCATATTTTCAGCTGTGTATATTGGGTTAATATCATATTAATTTTAATTCAAAATATGATATTAGGTTTTCTATAGCACTTTAAAATTTTGGATTCATACGTGATATGAATGATTTTTCATAGTAGTATGAAATATTGGTTGTTCATAACATAAATTAAGGTATTTTTATCGTGCTTTAGAATATTGGGTAATTTATCACATGAATTACGTTCTATGGTAGCTTAAGATTTTGGGGTCTATTTTAGACTCCAATACATATGTCTGATATTTTAAATAAATAAATTAAAATAATATGTTGCCAAAGTAACCTCTGTTGTGTAAATTTATTTATTTTAAAATATTAAGATGATATATCTGTTATTCATGCGATTAACAATCAGCCCGAAGGAAGATTCTTAATTGGCCGAATGATAGGTGTACATGTGGTGGTGAATATGTGACAATTATCAAGTTACTTATCCATATGGGTAGTAAGTCGGCCAAAAGGAAGGCTACTGTTTGACAGGACTTATTGTCAGTATTTGATCACTACACGGGGAGTACCACTTACAGTTGATATTTCTGTCCAAAAACTAAATGTCAATGTTATTCTAGGTATCCTGTGATGGGCCCACCATTATGTAAATTATTTAATTATGACATGTTATTAATTATGAGCATGTTATTTTATTTTATTTTGTTCTCTATTCAGTTTCTGCTACAGCTACAAATGTTTCTGCTCAAATTAGTACTATCCCAATGCTGAATGGGGGAAACTATAAGGTTTGGAAAGAGAACGTGGAAATCGTTCTTGGATGTATGGATTTGGACCTTGCGCTAAGGACCAAATGACCCACTTCGACTACGGAAAACCCGAATGAGGGTAAAATTGAGAAGTGAGATCGCTCGAATCGCATGAGTCTGATGATTATGAAACGTTCCATTCCGGAAGCGTTTCGGGGCTCGATCACTGAGAGCACAAATGCTAAGAAATTCCTCTCTGAATTACAACAATATTTTGCTCAAAATGAAAAGTCGGAAACGAGTACCGTTTTGGTTACTCTAATTTCCATGAGGTATAAAGGAAATGGGAACATAAGGGAGTACATTATGGAAATGTCTCATCTAAGTGGGATACTCAAGGCATTAAAGTTAGAGCTGTCTGAGGACTTACTCGTGCACTTGGCTCTCATATCTCTTCATGCACAATTCAGTCAATTTAAAGTGAGTTATAACACTCAAAAGGACAAATGGACTCTTAATGAGCTCATATCTCACTATGTGCAAGAAGATGAAAGAATTCAGCGAGACAAGACTGAAAGTGTTCACTTAGCATCAACCTCTCAGAATAATAAAAGGAAGAGAGTTAAGGATGCTGCAGATGTGACACCTCAGCAGAAGAATCTAAAGAAGCAAAATGAGGAATTCCTTTGCTACTTCTGCAAGAAGGGAGGCCACATGAAGAGAGACTGTCCCAAATACGCCGCTTGGCGTGCAAAGAAGGGTAAGCTTCTCGTTTTGGTTTGTTCTGAAGTTAATTTAGCTTCTGTACCTAAAGATACTTGGTGGGTAGATTTTGGTGCTACTACTCACATAAGTATGTCTATGCAGGGTTGCCTGTGGAGCCGGCCGCCAACTAATGCTGAAAGATTCATCTTTGTGGGCGATGGCAAGAAATTTCTAGTGGAAGCTTCAGGAAATTTTAGATTATTATTAAAGAATGTTGTTTATTTGGATTTGATTAAGACTTTTGTTGCACCGTCTTTTAGACAGAATTTAGTTTCTATTTCTAATTTGGACAAATCTGGTTGTGCTTGTTCTTTTAGAAATAATAAAGTTAGTCTATTTCAAGATTCAAAACTTATTGGTACCGGTTCTTTGATTGATAATCTTTATATGCTAAACACTGTTATTTCCTATAATAAAATTCTGCATACTTATTCATGAGGTACAAAGCAAAAATTAAGTAAGAATTCTGCCACCTTATGGCACAAGCGATTAGGCCATATCTCTAAACAGAGAATTGAGAAACTTGTCCATAAAGGAATCTTGGCCCCTTAGATTTGGTAGACTTTCAAGTATGCATTAAGTGCATTAAGGGGAAACAGACAAACATAAGGAAATTAGGTGCCAACAGGTGTACAGACGTCTTAAAACTCATTCACACTGATATATGTGGTCCATTCCCTACAGCCTCTTGGAATGGACAACAATATTTTATTACGTTCATAGACGACTACTAAAGATATGGGTACCTATATTTGATACATGAGAAGTCACAGTCCCTGGATGTTTTCAAGTCATTTAAAGCCGAAGTTGAACTTCAGCTTGGCATGAAAATTAAGGCTATCAAATCTGACCGTGGTGGTGAATACTACGGTAGATATGACGGATCAGGTGAACAACGTCCAGGATCCTTTGCTAAATTCCTAGAGGAAAGCGGTATCATCCCTCAATACACAATGCCAGGCAAACCTAGCATGAATAGTGTAGCTGAGAGACGAAACAGAACACTTAAGGACATGGTAAGAAGTATGATTAGTCATTCTTCTTTTCCAGAATCACTCTGGGGAGAAGCTCTATAGACTGCAGCATATATCCTCAACAGGGTTCTATGTAAAGTAGTAACCAAAACCCCTTGTGAATTATGGACTAGAAAGAAGTCTAGCATTAGGCATTTACGCATTTGGGGTTGTCCAGTTGAGGCACGACCTTATAGGCCACATGAAAAGAAATTGGACTCAAGAACAATTAGTTGCTACTTTGTTGGATACGTTGAACGCTCTCGGGACTTTAAGTTTTATGATCCCACTGCTAGGACATTTTTTGAGACGGGAAATGCCAGATTTCTTGAGGAAGTTGAGTTTGTGGGGGAGATAATGTAAGAGACATTGTCTTTGAAGAGGAGTTTGTTCCTAGTTATATTGCTATTGACAATGTTCAGATTCATATTCCTGACATTGTTCAAGATGCAAATTTAGGTATTCAAGACAATATACAAGAACTCCCCGTGCAAAATGAAGAAATTATGCCTGAAGTGCAAACTCAACAACCTCAAGAGGAGATGCCATTAAGAAGATCCACTAGGGAAAGGAGAAATGCAATTTCGGATGATTATATTATATTCTTCCAAGAACATGAGTTTGACATACGGATAGTGGAAGATAATCCAATCAACTTTCACCAAGTCAAACAAAGTTCCATCAATGGCCTCAAGCAGGCTTCCCGTCAATGGTATCACAAGTTCCATCAAGTAATCACCTCGTATGGTTTTGAGGTGAATGTGGTTGATGACTGTGTATATCACAAGCTCAATAGGAGTATTGTGCAGATATTTGGGTAACCCACGAATGGATCATTGGAAAGCGGTCAAACGGGTTATGCGGTATTTATAGAGAACACAGGACTACATGCTCACATATCGGAGATCAGATCTTTTGGAGATCGTCGGGTACTCTGATTCCGATTTTGTTGGATGCCAAGACAGTAAGCGATCCACGTCAGGTTATGTTTATATGCTGGATGGAGGAGCTATATCTTGGAAGAGTGCTAAGCAGACACTCATAGATTCTTCAACCATGGCTGCGAAGTTCATAGCCTGTTATGAGGCATCCAATCATGGGATATGGTTGCGAAACTTTGTCACTGGGCTGCGTGTGGTAGATGGCATTTAAAGGCCATTAAAGATATACTGGGACGATAAAAGTTTCTGGTTATTAAGGAAAGAGTTCAGAGTTGTCAAATTTCGATAGAACATATAGAAACAAACTCCATGATTGCGGATCCGTTGACCAAGGGATTACCTCCCAAGGTCTTTCACGAGTACACTGCTCATATGGGTGTTAGGTTGTCTAACGATACTTTGGTTTAGTGGGAGTTAACTTTGGATGTTCTATTTTTGACATTTATGGTTTTATTTTCTGCAGAATAAAGTTGATGATTTAAAGTTTATCTCTGAATCTAACTATTTTCTATATGCGGTTTTGCATTGTTTCGGATTGATCTCAAGAAAGACTAAATAAGGACCAGTTTGAAATAGGCATGTTTGAGATCACATTGCATGTAATTTCCATGCTACTCATCCATACTTGATCTATGTCATTGAATATGTTGGTATGGTGACCATTGAAGGTCTAGTTACGATTTTGTGTGATGAAAGCCGCCTTGATCCCATATTAATATAAGAAATGGACCAGATTGAAACTAAAGTAAAGTCCAAAGATAAATAGCACAGGTGCACATCTAAGGAACATGTAGTATAATTGTTTCAGGAATCATATGTAGCTCAAGTGGGAGATTATTAGGAAATTATATTTCCTAATAAGAGTGGGCAATATATTAATATCAATTATATTATAAGGATATTAATTAAATGGGCTTATATTATGTGGTCTAATTGTAGGAAGCCCATGGACTACTACTGGGTATGGGTTTAATGAGTGGATACCAAATACTGACCATGTTAGGAATAATGGGAACCCTAACATATTTGTATATAAAGACATATAGGTTATGGTCCCCAATATATCAAATCATTATACTACTTCCTCCTCCATCTCATCAAGAGAAGGAACCCATTACAGATCTAAGGAGATTTGACTGAGGAAGACATAACTGATCATCATTGGTCTCTTAAGGTTTGTTAATTGCTACAATGGATACATGTATGTATTCTACTATATTATATCTTTGATAATCTAACATGATACGATCCTAGGGCTGTGGTTTTACTACTCTAGGGTTTTAAAGTTTTATATATTACAAATCTAACATGGTTCACTTATAAATTACAAAATTTGATTATTCAAATGGATTCTATGAAAACTAACTTTTAAAAAGCTCTGAATCGTAATTTTTTTTTTAAATCTCTTATTTCAAAAAGTGATTATTCTAAAGTTGACACAAACAGGCCTGAAGCCCTGTTTGATATATCTGCGAATTACGTATTGAATTTTTAGTGCAAAAATTTTTAAGTTATTAGATTTACACTACTTTTGAGATGAAGTGGTGCACTCTTATTAAAATAAAATAATAAAGCACACTTGAAAAAAATAATAATAACTGCAGAATTATCATTTTTTTTCTGCACTAAATTGATGGGTTATATCTCTCCCTTAATTAATCTTGAGTCTTGACCATGAAAATATTAATTCCGGATCCGACAGGCTGAATCCCATCAGATTTAGCTGTACATGTATTTCCGGAACAATTACATTATCTAATCATGCATTGACCATTAACCGATAGGAAAAAATTTTGACAGAAACATTCACATATATACTTGACATTGTGGTTTTCAATTTTTTTAGTTTTCTAAATTTAGAAAATGAAAACTAGTTTTAAGAGGGAAAGAAAAAAAAAAAAAATCAACAAAAACTAAAACTGCCAACTTCAACACTGAAAATTATTGTTTTTTTTTTGTTTTTTAGTCCAATTTTGTAGATTTTTCTTTCAAAAAAAAAAAAAAAAAGAGAAACAAAAAACAATTACAAAAAGCTTTTGGCAAAAATAACATTACAACAATGCTAGGGTCCTTACACACCAAAAAATCATCTACACTTTGAGGTGGACCAATTCTCTCTTCTCATTGATCCACCTCAGTATATGAATGTCTTTTTGGATGTGTGAGAGTGTGCTCCAAATATTACTCATAACCTTATTCTATGAAACAAGCATCTGTATAGAAGGTTAGTGTGAGAGAGGGAACATGGATGGGGACCACAACCATTGATTAAAAATTTTAAGGGTAAATTCCACTTTTCACCCTTGAACTTTGGGTGGTTTGGCACTTTAGATCTTAAAGTTTCAAATATGACATCTCGGTCCTTAAAGTTTCATAAATGCAGCAAATAAGTCTAATTACCCTTTTAGTGACGAATAATTTTGCCATTAAAAAAAAAAATTCTGTTGCAAAAAGTTTTCGAGGACCAAATTGCGACTTATCCGAAACCTTAAGGACCAAAATGCCACATTTAACACTTTAAGATTTAAAGTGCCAAACTACCCAAACTTTAGGGGTGAAAAATACAATTTACCCAAATTTAAAAGAAGTAAAACTTACCATCAGAAACAATAACAATGCAACCCAACTTATTGGGAATTTCCAAGACGAGGATGGCTGACCCACTACTGATATTAAACTTCTCCATGTGTCTGGTTTTTTAGAGAATGGGGTCCACAAAATTAATTCAGATCTTTTCAAACCATTTCTCATCATTTACTCAAACATAAAGTAACATTAAGGGGTAACTAAAACTAACCTTCCTTAAAGTAAGGTCAAATACAATGGAAATTTTTTGCGGTATAAAATGGTATTTACTTCTTCTATTATAGATGAAACTCTAATAACTTAAATTGTAGGAGCGGTTGGCCAAACGTCCTTATGTTGGATCATAATGGGGGATAAATTCTCATATATATATATATATATATATTTGCCAAAGCTCCTTGTGATTTTCAGTGAGCGAAAATACACATTTTTTTTATGTTCAACAATTACACTACATACATTTCACCTCAGCTCATAATTTAAGGAAGTTAGTTATTTTTTATTTTCCAAACTTTAAATTGTCGTGGCTTCTAAACTACAAATTATTTTTTCATAAAAATAATATATTCGGAATCTACAAAACAAAATTTATCAAACAAGATCCATGATGATTGTAAAATAAAATGAAGAAAAAAACAGACAGTGACATTTGCCCTATATGCTGTTTTCAAACAGTGACATATATTACTGTTTTTAAGTGCTGTCCAGGTAAAGACAGTAACATGATACTATCGACAATAACATTTCTTCAAATCGACCAAATAATTACAAATTTATGGTCATTTTATCAGATGATACTGTCTTTATAATACTTTTCAAGTAATAACAGTAACATATTATCAAAAATTAAACGTTTTTACTAAAATAGTAACATCATTGTTGCAAAAAATTGTGAAATTAGGGTCATTTAATAGATATTATTGTCTTTAAAACTATCCTTATGCAAAAAATAGTAACATATCATTAAAGATTAGTAATATGGTATTGAACAAAGAAACAGTAACATGTCGTCGACAATAACATTTCTTCAAATTGACCTAATAATAGCGCAAAATTATCGCCAATATATTTTAAGATGTTACTGTCCAATTAAAGACAATAACATATCATCAAAAGCAAAAAACTAAAAATAAAATTAATTCAGAGGTAGTATCATGTCACTGTCGCAAAGAGACACAGAGTGGTCCGATAGTAACATGAATTTTTTTTTTCTTCATTTTTTTCATAGTCACTATAGAACTTGTTTGATAGATCTTTCCTTCTATATTACAAATATATAAATTTTATTCAAAATAGAGTTGTGGTTTTAAAGTTACAGCATTTTAAAGTTTGAAAAAAAACGTTAATTCGTTGAAGAACGTGCTAAGATGGCAAAACAGAAACAACAATGCGAGGGGGGCAAATTTGCCAATAGCTTTATTTTCAGTTTAAAATTGATTTAAGGTCATAAAATTCAAAAGCAATTGTCCTTATCTCCTTTAAAAAAAAAAAAAAGGTGCTGGACTAATAACCATAAACAGTTCATTCTAGGATCTGTTATTTAATTTCCCCTAAATTGTACTTGTAAATTTATTAATTTACGCCTAAAATAAAATTTATTTTTCAATTTAAAAAATCAACACGTTTTAAAATGAGTTTTCTATTAGAAATGTACATAGCAATATTTTATATTTTTGGCTTTGATAAGGATAACTGGTCAATTAAATGTTAATACTCCTATTTGTTGACAGCTCACCAGTTAATAACTGGCATGGACTCCACCAGGAGCAGAGTCAGAAATTTTGGTCAGGGGGGCCTAGGCTATACGGGGGTTCGGGGGCACCGTCCCCGAGACAAATTTTTTGAGGTCTATTTATACATAATTGGTATTTTATTGTGATCTATTTATAATATGAGTCTATTTGGTGATACATAAATATTGTATGGTGTCTTTCAAAATTCTAGGGGGCCTATTTCTAAAATTGTTACACTAAAAATGCAATTTTAAAAATTCTAGGGGCCTTTACTTTTGAGTTGTATATACATGTATATCAATATATATGTAGCTGATGACACTAAATTGGGCCAAAAGAGGCCTAAACATGAGTTTGGGGCAATTGGTGATAATTCTATTTTAGGGTAATGTTTTAGTATTACACCCATCAAGCAAAAAGTTTAGTTACAAGTCTTCTCTCCCTTCAATTGACTACACTACCCTCACCATTTGCTAAAATTGCTACACAATAGGCGCGACACTACAATGAACTCCGACGACCTCACCGGACCTCCGGCGACCACCACCAAGACCTTCACTGACCTTCGGCGACCTCGTCGGAGCTCCAGCGACCACAAACACTACTTTGTTTGATCTCTCCAATGACCACAACCACAACCTCTCCTGACCTCCTGCAATCACCACCACAAACGCATCTAGCCTCCAACGACCTCTACCACGACCTCACTTGATTAATTTTTTCACAACCAAGCTACAAACATCCAGATTGGGGGCAACACCACTGCAACTCCATCACCTCTATTACAAAAGTTTGATAAATTTCTCAGAAAAATATTGAGACATTTCTCAAACTTTTTTTGAAAAATTTATCAAATTTTTTTGTACTAAATTTCTCAAGTCTGACCTTGAAAAAAAACTAAAAGACATGGAGAGAGAGAGAGAGAGAGAGAGAGAGAGAGAGAGAGAGAGAGAGAGAGAGGAGTGCAAAAAAAGAAGAACCATGACCTCACTTGATTAATCTCTTCACAACCAAACAACAAACATCCAGATTGGGGGTAACACCACAACATCTCCGTTACCTCTGTCAAAAAAAGTTGATAAATTTCTCAAACTATTTTAGAGAAATTTATCAGACTTTTTTGTGTTAAAATTTCTCAAGGCTGGTCTTGAAAAAAAAACTAAGAGAGAGAAGTGCAGAAGAAGAAGAAGAAGAAGAAGGCATCGCGGAGGCATCGAACCTAGATCTAGCTAGATCTCAGATCTCGCGGTGGTGGTCATGATGGTGAATGCGATGACGATCATCGACGATGGTGGTGGTGGAGATGTCAATGATGATGGTAGTGGTGGCGATCCACGATGATGGTTGTGCTAGAGACGTCGATGGCGATGATAGTAGTGGCGATCCACGGTTGTGGTGGAGACGCGATGGCAATAGTGTTGGTGGTAGTGGCGACGACGACGGCGATGATGATGGTAATCGACGACAATGGTGGTGCTGGCCGGTGATCGTCGTCGATGGTGATGGTGATGGCGATCTCTGCCTCTCTCTCTTTCTCTCTCTCTAACTGAAAATGGAAATGAATGAAAAGGGTATATTGGTCAGAACTAAAAGTAATTGAGTTTATCCCTAAGAATTTCCACCAAACATAGCCTTGTCTCCAAATATTTTTCCTTTGTGTCTTATAACCAAATAATTCTCCTAATTTGGTATTTAATACCAAATTTCTATTTTTTGGGGAAATTGGTTGTCTTTTATGGTTAAAAAAAAAAAAGAAAAGAAAAGAAAAAAGAAAAAAAAAAAAAGAGTAGTCGTTGCTGCGCACTTGTAATGTCTTTTATATTCAGCCTCCTTAGACCACTTTCTTCTGTCTCTCAATGAGAGAGAGAGAGAGAGAGAGAGAGAGAGAGAGAGAGGTTTGAAGAAGGAGGAGCTTGGTTTATACTGCAACTAGAGGAGGCATCCAAAGGGATCGCATTGATCCCAATTACTATTTTCATATCATGGCTTCTTTAATTTTCTTCTCTCTCTAAAGATTATATTGAATTTGGATCATGCTATCCCTTTAGATTCCTCCTTTGGATAGCTTCTAACATCATGATCTATATACACACTCATATCTCTCAATAAAGTCCATCATAAGAACTCATGATACAAGAGAGAGACTCAACATTCACCTCACTTCCAAGGTATTACAAATATGCAAGCATCTTCAAACAAGTAAGTTTTTTCTTCTTTTTTTTTTTTAGCACATTAATTTCTTTATAATCTCCTAATTGTGAACCATACACTTTGGTGATGAAAATTGAATTCTTAAAATATAGGTATATATATCTATGAATTAAGTATGTGTGCGTGAGCGCGAGTCTTTTAAACATTCTTGATTTATCATATATCAAAATTTTGTTTTGGTGGGTGTTTTGATTTTCTTGAGAAGTTCTAATGGAAACTCAAAATCCCATGTCAACACATTATAAATTGGATCTCAATCCAAAGATCATAAAGCTTGACCCTAGAAAATTATGTTAATTCAGCTCCAAGAAAATTTTCAAGAAATCATTCATCAAATATAATCTTGTTACTTATGGTTGCCATGGAGACAGATATTATAATTGTTACATTGTTGTATAAAGCCTAATTGTATTCATGTTCAAATTACAAGAGCAACTCTGACAGGCTGGCTAAAATTTGTTCTTACCCAAAATGATAACCATATTCTTAAAAACCACAGCTAAAATCCCCAATTGGCTTGCCTCAGTTTAGCTCTTTAAATTCTCTCTCTAAATCTCAATCGTCATATTTTTGTCAAATGCCAATTTGACAAAAAATCACAGCGGACATACTACCTAAAATGGAGATCAGTGTTGAAATAAAGAAGTGGAGTTTTTATTTAAATTTGAACCAAAAAAAAAAACGTCTGAGACTCCCCCTAAGAGAGAGAGAGAGAACTTTAATTGTATCATGTTGAAGAATGCCTATTCTTTTTTCTTTTTCTTTTTTTGGGTCAGATTGAAGAGATTAATTTATCCCTCTTTATAGTCACTTCTGTTTATTTTTAAATTAAGTCTGCACAACATAGACCACCCTGCAGACATGGTATATAGCATATGTATATGTATATATGCATATATATATATATATATATGTATGTAAAGGCGTACGTTAGTAAAAAAAGCATCACGCTTGTGATTCATGATCAATAGTTAGTATGACTGGGAGCTAGATATTTGCAATTGCGAATGAAACAGTGGCAAAAAGACTTTAAAAAAATAATAATTTTTACATGTGGTAGGTGACTAATTAATTTCTCAACTTAATTAGAACCTCTGATCATTATGTTCTTTCACAAAACTTGAATTACTAAGAGTGAGAAAAAAAATGACTTTTTGACTATTTATCCATGTAAGAAAGTTTCAATCATTTGACAGATGGTAAGAGGAAGAAGAAAACAGAAGTTTACTGTCTTAGGTGACAAATTACCCTCCTTTTCCAAACTTTTGATCATTACATGCTTCCAACAACTTAATTTCACCTTTCTAAAAAGTAAAGGGTTTTTTTTTTTAATAATAATAACAAAGATTTAAGAGGCTTTTTCAAAATTTCAAATAGAATTTTAGCAACAAGTTGTCCTTCAATGGCCATGTTTGTTGCAGCTCAATCAGAGATATTTTAGCAAGTTGTCCTTCAATGGCCATGTCTGTTGCAGCTTAATCAGAGATATTATAGCTATTAATTAACTTTTTGGATTATGAGTTTAAACTACAAGGCATTTTTTTTTTTTTTTAAATCTCTTCTTAACAAGTCGATCTCTCATATGGTACTTTAGTGGTGTAAGGCCATTTTAACCCGTTGATCGGCCTTTTTGGTTGTTTTTTTTATTTTATTCTTCTTTCTTTTTTATAACAAATTTACCGGCCCCATTTGAATTAATGCATTCATTAACCTAATATAAACAATATCTATATATGCATATAATTGTATACAAGGCCAGAGGACACCATCGCCACCACCGGCCTAGGGTTTCATTCTATTGTATGAAAGCAATCGATTAATATGCTTAGATGTGAAGCTATAATGCTGCTTGTATACCCAAGATCGTGATCTCACGAACTTCTCTCCCACGGTCCCTTTCCCATTCCCTAGACTCTTCAAAATGCCTCGTATCCTCTTCCCATTCCTCCCAGATTCACCAGCGGTGCCTCATACCTCGATGATCTCCTCTTAATATATGTCCCGGCCATATGGAATAAAGATGGGGTTGTCTACGACTAGATATATATGCTGGGTCTGTTCAACTAATAACTTAACCTTTTAGATTGGATCTAAAGTTTCTTTATTGAAATGTTGTTCATCATCATCACTCGATTCGTGATCTACTTGGCAAAGCTCTTCCTTGATCAACACTGTTACTTCCTCCAGAGACATAAATTTAATCTTATAATCTATGAGATAAACCATCTGAGGTCGTCTTGTGATGTTCTAAGGAGGAATAAGCACTGACTGATGCATTCAATGAATAAGAGAGCTTAATGCTTCTTCGACACTCTGCCAACAAACTTGAACTCGATCTCTTGGTTAGGACCCTGTTTGACTGCGGAATTTGTGCTGCCTGTTTTTTTGTGAAATTTATGTATTAATTTCACAAAACCATATCTTTTGTGAAGTTTTACGAAATTTGTAAATTTTACACATAACCATCTTTGTAAAGTTCTGTGATATTTGGGAATTTTACATAAATTCATTTCTAGTATTTCATATCAATAACGGTACTGGTGTATCTCGTTAAGTAGATTCAATAAATAAGTTATCTAAAAATGATAATTTGTATATTGACAGTTATGGATTTTTAAAGTTTGAAAATATTTTATAAAGGTAGTTAGAAGAAGTACTGGCTGCCAATTCTGGCAATTTGGTGCACTGGATGGTTAGTTTGGATAAAAGTTTTGCAAGCGACTTTTTTCATTAAAAGTATTTTAGTTCATATGCACTAAACACAACATATATAATTACCTCAATAGAGACTTTTGACTAATTAACCCATTTTAAAGACGAGGTAATTAGTGTAGTTCTACCACTCGTAAAGCTTTGTTAATATTCAAATACCAACATTATTTGGAGATATACTATCTTGACAAACTCTATATCTTGGACCACGCAATGATGATAGCCTCGGTCATTTTTTTTTTTTTTTTCTTTCATTTTGGTTCTCTATGGTTCATGAATTTAGCGAGTAAGCAAAACACTTTTTCTTATTCGGTTAATACAAAAATAATGAAAAAATTGAACAGAACAAAAATTTGTTTGAGATATACATTATTATTATTATTATTATTTTTCATTTTGTGAGCCATTTCTTCCCTTTTTCATTAAAATTTGATTAAAATTTGATTTTTTTTTTAATCTTTAGAGCCATTTAATCATCGAATAAAGTGCACTGGAAAACTCCAATATGCCAGAACTAGTTTATTTTCCTTCTTGTTTTTCTTTCTTTTTCTTTTCCTTCTGTAAAACCACAAACCAAATAAATCCTTAAGCTCCAAAATATGTGATTATAAGACGAAAACGAAAAGAAAAAGGAAAATAAGAAGTAAAACTATTTTTCAATTGTTTCGTCTTCATGCTTAAATAACCTCAAAAATCAATTGCGTTCAAGTTATAGTAGAACTCAATAAAAACAGAAGGGAGGTGACACAAAATATTGTTTTAATTGATTTCCAACATTACTTCTTTATGTTTTTAATAGCCAAACAAAAAATATATATTTTATTGTTATTTCTCTCGGTAAATCTATGAACCAAACATAACCTTAATATCTTAATAAACTACTCTCATGTATTTAGCAAAAGATTTAGAATTTTTTTTGGACAGATTGATGTAATTAAGCTTCATGAACTAATTATCTTCTAGTTCACCCAGCAAAACCTAGAGCTGAACAGAAGAAAGGTCCTAGAACAAACTAGGATGGCCATACCATACATGTGGCCTTGAGTCAAGAGCCACGAATGATCACATGCTTTGAGGACTTTATTTAGAATCCAAGGCAGTGAAACAGGATATTTAAGGGCTTCTTTTTTCCCACTTTAGAGGCTCACATTGAGTGTCCCAAAGGCAAAGGAATCACAAACATGTGCTAAGACATTTAAAAAAAAAAAAAGTCCTTCAAACATTGCTCTAATCTTTGAAATAAAGGACCTCTTTATGGAGAAATTTGTAGGTACCCACATGGTACCTCGTTGAATGTCACTTGATATACCGTATTCAATAAATGTTGGGGTTTCCCACATCGGATATAGAAGGGGCTGGTGGTCGGTTTATAAGTGTGAGGGAAACCCTCACCTCATAAGTTAGCTTTTGGGGTTGAAAAGGCCAAGATCACCCAACACTGATATCAAAGCCCATGTTACAACATCTCGGCCCAATAGCCACAAGGGAGAGAGACTGGTCGAGGGTTTGACGATCAAAGGCTGGATGTGTGAGGGGGAGATTGTTAGGGTTTCCCACATCGGATGTGGAAGGGGCTGGTGGTCGCTTTATAAGTGTGAGGGAATTAAAGCCTCACATCATAAGCTAGTTTTTTGGGTTGAGAAGACCCAAGACCACTTAACACTAAAAGCGCGCCATATGAACAATAGAACTCATCACAAAAAATTTAAACAGGCCCAACAATCCTATATGACGCTACCTCATTAGGTGTGGAACACCACATAAACGCTACCTTGAAGGTACATGACCCTCCCCAGCACATGACATCAACTTTCAACAACTTCTCCCAATATGAACCCTCTCATCACATGGCCCCCAACCTAGTTTCTTCCTGTTTTTATTTGTTACCCCCAAGCACTACACACATACACACACATATATATATATATGTATATATGTATATTACATATATAATGCATGTATTAGTGGATATACAGCTAGAGGATAGAATCTATTGGTCAAAACTCAAAACCTTCAATTTTAATAGGAATAAGAGTTGTTATACAATGAGACACTAATGAAATCAATGTGAAATATAGTAGTCTAAGTTAAAGCTATGGTTTGGAATGTGATTCCCCTACTCGCAAGATCTGAAACACTGTATCCTAGAGTTTAATTAATTGGGGGTTCCAATTATACACATGAGGAAGAGGGAAAAAATAAAAAGAAAATAATACTTGGCAAAAATCTAAGTTCAAGTGCATCATTTTTTATTACGTTACAGAAAAGTATACCAAGTACACCGATATAATTATCTAAATTTGTTATAAAGATAGTTGATAATGTAATTAACAAACATTGAAGTTATATGTACAATTATGCCCTTTAATTGGGTAACAAAAGAAGAGTTCTATTTTTTTCACGTCATCTAGTAACTTTTTTTTTGGTGTTTCTAACCACTCAGAAAGAAAACATTACTCTTGTTTTTTAGTAACATCAATTTCTATTATATTACAGAAAAATATGCCAATTAATTACACCGATATGTCAGTGATTACTTTGAAATTAACCATATAAATTATGCGCTTTTATTTGCTTATTTTCATGTCATATACTAACTTTTCGGTGTTTCAGGTCGTAGCCAGAAATAAAATAAAATAAAATAATAATAAAATCGCTTATAATTTCAAAGAAGATATTATGGTTTCAAGTGGTACAAGGAAATGGTGTCCTTGAACAATATTTGGACACTGTAGTGTACAAATGTTCTTCAAATGGGAAAAAAATGTTTTCCAAAATGTTCCCCTCTTTGAGTACAAAAAGCTATATGAAGGACTCGGAAGGACACAAATTGCCAAAAGGATAATACCCTAGAAATGATTTTTCAAGACCAGGATTTGAATGCTCCTTGGCAGGGGACCCAAACCTCTTGACA
The DNA here is from genome assembly GCA_033977485.1 of Hydrangea macrophylla. Lineage (NCBI taxonomy): Eukaryota > Viridiplantae > Streptophyta > Magnoliopsida > Cornales > Hydrangeaceae > Hydrangea > Hydrangea macrophylla. The sequence goes on along the minus strand of CM066999.1, from coordinate 22,899,597 downwards.
TGCCTTCAAATTCAAACTTCTCACCCCACTACTTCATAAAATAATTCCACTTTTTGTGAAACTTAAGATTTCAGCCACTGATTTGAAGATCAGGAAGGATTCGATTGAGATCATTAAAAGTTGGTGAGAAAAAATGTTATTCTATGTCAATTTGTAATTTGTTTAGGGTTTTAAAGGGCGGCTCATGAGTGCACGTGGCTCTCGTTAATATTGCGAAGTTTGGAAATGGTGAGATGTACGCAGCTTTATTCCTGTAAGTACAGAGACTGTTTCCAAATTTAAATCTGTGACCTCCAAATCATAATAGAACAACCTTACCTTTATTTAAGATTTTAAAATGGAAATCAATCATAGAAAAATCTTTTTCTATGATGGAAGTATGTGCAAGTCATTTTTGTGCATATATATATATATATATATATAGATGTATAGATTTTTTTAGGGGCCCACATTCCTTTACTACTACACCACCAAGTTGGTGGGATAGTATCAATTTTGAAGAAACGAGACAAGTCTACATTAGTTTATTGAACGAGGATATTAAAATAATTTTGTAATGGTAAGAGAAAATTTTTCTTTAGTTTTTTTTTTTTTTAGAAAATTAGTCATAAATTCCTTTTTATCAAAGATATTTGAATTAGGCCCAAGTTAAAAAAGATATTGGCAATAGGTCTAAAAATAGCAAAACCCCAAATTGAGGTAAATAATTTTACTTTTTTACCCACAAGTGTTATATACAGAATTATATATAGATATATTCGTACATGCTTTTGAGTTATATTTATATATATCAATATATATATAAATATAACTCAAAAGCAAAGGTCCTAGTATTTTAAAAATTACACTTTTAGTGTAAAAAAATTTGAGTTTTAGAAATAGGCCCCTCTAGAATTTTGATAGATATCATACAATGTTTAAGTTCCACAAATAAACTCATATTATAAGTAGACCCCAAAAAAATCGCCAATTATGTATAAGTAAACCCTAAAAAAAATTGTCAATTATATATAAGGAGATCCCAAAAAATCGTCAAAGACCTCCTTTTTAGTAGTTCGTCCCGAGCCTCCAAATACTCGAGACCGACCTCGCTTCCGAGGGACGGTCACGCTGAATAATTTCTACCTCAAACGGTAGGTTGTAAGTGGATGTCGTAAACCATGACTTGGGGGATTGATCATCCGTCTCAATTTTGCACTCTTTTAATAGGGTAAAGATTGGGAGACACCCAAAGACACAATTTTTTAGGCACAATTCAAGAGATGTGTCTATACTATACCCAACATATGTGTCTATCTCTTTCCTGTGTCACTGTACGGTGTGCCTCAAGGATTACCCATTTTAATATAGAAAAATTTAGTGGAAAATCTCATTCTACCAATGTTTGTTGTAATAGACCCACCAATTGGTACTTTCCAATGATAGACCCTATAATTGTAAATGTTTTTAGAGATTAGTCCACAATCCCCAATTATAGATAGTTTCAGTGACTTTTTTACCCCCATACATATGCACATGCATATATATATATATATGGAAATAAATTTGCTTTAAAGATTCCATTGATTTGCATATCAAATATATGGAAATAAAATCCCATAACTTTAGCATTGTACATTATGACTCTTTTGAATATTTCTAACGCCATTTTTATGTGGGTATCCCACTTTTGTATGTTCTATCAATAATCATTGATCACATAACATATGAAGTTGTTACTATGCACCATACTTTTATGCGAGTATTACACTGCAACCAGTTCATTTTTACACTGCAACAGTTCATTAGTATGAAATTTTACACTGCAATTGGTTTATTAGTGTGAATTTTTACATTGTAACTGGTTCATTTTTTCTTTGCAACTGGTCCACAATCCCACATCATGTGAACGAAAACCATGAGTGTTAAATTTTATACTATAACCTTTTGAACCACAACCTTTGAAATACAACATAGTATACAATTTCATATCACAACCTTTAAAGCAAGAATATGAGTGTTAAATTTTACACTACAACCTTTTGAACCACAATATTGTATATAATTTCACTCCACAACCTTTGAAACATGAACATTAGTGTTAAATTTAACACTGCTATACTAGGAATACATTTTAACACTGTTTTATCACTAAAAACAAGTCTACAAATGAATTCATCTGACAGTAGCTTTTCATTTCATGCCTCCGCCTCCGCTACCACCAACGATCACCGCCACCAACAGCCACCACCCTTCCTACGGAGGACAACACCTCCACAAGAAACCCACAACATCACTTCTCGATTTCATCAACAATATGGTCGAAAATCTGCCAAAGACAAAAAGTTATGTCAACGAGATTAGAGTATATAAGAAAAAATCAAACAAAACTAAATCATCAACAAGCCATTCCATGGATTTGAGTATATAAGAACAAATCAAAGGATTTAGATAACAAATCAATAAACCTGCGATTAAGCCCTAATTTGTCAAGTTTTTAAGATTTGATTCTGCGATCTTCGAATCGTCTTCACATCGTTCTAAGAGCCATACTTCGTCGGAAGTGGCGGTTGCGTTGGTTTGAGAAGATTGTGAGAGGGGTGGTGAGAAGATGACGTTAGAAGTGGTGGTGGCCAAGAGAGAGTCACGATCGGTGTATATGTGTGTGTGTGTGTGAGAGAGAGAGAGAGAGAGAGAGAGAGAGAGAGAGAGAGAGAGAGAGAGAGTAAATGGATATAGAATGTGATTCATTCTTATTTGGGTATTTGAGTTTTGAATTTTGAAAACCCCAAAATCTTGGGGTTATTTATTGCAGTGTTGAATGAGAAATGGTAAGGGTAGTTTGGTCTAAATTTGTAGAATGGACTTCATAGTAAAATGTTTCATGGGTTGAACCTATTAAAAGAAACTTAGAGTAAAATGGACATTATACTAATTAACTCTTTAATATATGGGTACTTCTAGAAATGGAGTAGGTTACAGTAACACAGGAAAGAGATAGACACATCTCTTGGGTACAGTATGGACACATTTCATGGGTTGTGCCCCAAAAATTATGTCTTTGAGTGTGTCCCAAGTATTACCCCTTTTAATATATGGGTACTTCTAGAAATGGAGTAGGTTACCATTTTCTCTATATATATTTATGCATATATACATAAAAATATACAGAGAGAGAGAGAGAGCGCATTTTTGATACGGGAAAATGAATGAGATTTGAACTCTGTGAGACTATTTTGATTACAATATTAAACTACTATATATACTCCCGGAACATAATTATCAGATAGTTGAATTCAACCCACTTAAAATCAGCTCTGAGATTTGAGAACAGTATAATATATATCATATTATAAATGACTGAGAGTGATAGGGAAATTTAATTTATAGTGTTAAAAGTATAATAAGACGATGAAAATCAAGATTCCTGGATAAGAATAACAAACGATAAGCAAGATTAAAACAAACACAATGAACTATTAAGGGATTAGAAAAACTGGTGGACCCATTGTGACATTACTCTTTTCTTTTTTTTTCTTTTTTTGAACGGTGAATATCATTGATATGATCAATAAAAGGCGATAAAATATCGCAATTTACATATGCAACGTCTGGATGGAAACCCAACAAACTTCCGATTTGAAACAAATTCTATTCAACTTAATAGAAAAAAATAAAATAAAATAAAAAACGAGATATATTCAGAGAGTACGTAAGAAATCCCCAATTACACGTACCTCCCGTGAGTCGTTAAGGTGAATTTCCTGGTGATATACAAAATTACATAAGCCTCTTTTGTCAAAGATGGAACTCTAATATTTTTAATATTTGCATTACCAATAAACTGCTTAAACACAATATAATTTGTTTTTATATAAAATAAAAATATTATGAAAGGACAAATAGAAATTAAATGTGTATACATATTAGAAAAAAGTTTTACATAGAATTTTCATTCACCTTGGTAAGAGAAAATTGGTCATTAAAACACATATTTAATTAATATGAATAAAAACAATCAGATGACAATTAGCTAACTGAAAAGAAAAACTATTACTCAACTACAAAACTAAAAGGAGGTTTGTAAAATTTTTTGCATCCAAAAATGCTATCGATATATATATATATATATATATAAATATTTTAACCTTACCTCGAAGGAGTTTGCTTTAATTTTCCCTAAAATCAATAAACAGGTCAATCAGCTAATTTATTTTGTGCTCCAGGTTCAACACAACATGCATAAAGTCCCAGCACCATTATGGTTCATTTGACTGTCTATTGAATATCAGATATTTGGAGGCAACCCCACATATATATTCAGAAGCTACAGAGCCCAAACTGAAATGATTTTGTCTCCAAGATCAAAGAATTGTGGTTTCCAAGTCAAGGAAGTGAACATGGTCATGGTAGTGGAGTAATGTTTGGCTCAGAAAAGGTAAAATAAGCTTAGATTTCATGGTATATGACTATATATGATGGTGGTGAGAGTGGAAGGTAATGTTGGTGTGGTATTACTTAGACATTTGATGTGTTTGATAAGTTAATTAAGTGTTGAAAATGAAAAGTTTAAGTATTATTCTTTATAGTGTCTTAGAAAAAGCTGTCAAAACTTACTGAAAACGTTTGAGCAAAAAAATCTACTAAAAAATCACAAATGTAGTCTATTTAAATATTTGAAACATTATTTTCAATACTGCAAAAATTTAGTAGCTTAAAATCGTTAATACTTAATTTTCAATTATATCACACAAGACCTTATTAATTGTTGGTTAGATGATGCAGAATGAGTGTAAAAGGCATTTTGAACAACATGTATATGATCGAGCTTCGGAGATAGTCCAAAAATTGCACAATATTGATTGGTGAAAGTGTTGTACTTGTACAACACTTTTAAGCCATATTTACCTAATTATTCCCTTCCCGTGTATTTACGTACCATCTAAGAAGCACCGACACTTTTAAGAAGATAACATGTCGCGTGTTGTATCGTGTTCGACACACGGACACAACACTTCATGGACATGTTTCTTGCAGTGTTGACGTGTAATTTTTTAGGATTTTGTCGTGTCGACATGCCATTGTCGTGTCGTATCCGTGTTGGAGTATTCGTGTCCGTGCTTCATAGCGTACCATTTAGTTAAAGTTTAAATCGTTGATAACCGTGTTGAAAATTTTATGTTTAATTTTCTTTTGTGAATTCTTTGAGCAAATATCTGGTTTCCATAATAGATGTGCATACTTTCGACATCTTTCTTTTATTGAAAATTTAGTGAAAAAGTCTCTCATTTTAGATTAATTAATTTTAAAAGATAACTCATTTATTTATTTTGGTCAAAACTCCATGACCAGTACTAACACTTAGTCGGATTAAATCCCTATATTTTAAAAAGTTATGTGAAATTTATATAACTTTTATAACGTATAGACTTTTCACTAAAAATAAAAATAAAAATAAAAAACGGGTTAGACCTACTACTAAAAATAAAATTTATTTGCATAGGTCGGCATAGCTCAAGTGGCAAAGAGCTTAACATATATAAGTCCCCTCCAATGCATAGGTTCAGTGTTCGAACCTCATCCCCTCCCCATGTCAAAAAAAAAAATTTATTTTAGAGGGCTATGACTAAATTCCTTCTTTTATTTAGGATAATAAGATTTATTTGTTACACTTGTTATATATATCTACTATACTATAAAAACGAAGAAACAAGCACGTCAAAAAATATGAACTTCCTCTTTTGTCCTTCACTACACCTTAATTACTCATATAACTATCTATACATCGTAATGATATATTGATTTGTTTGAGGGTAAATATGTCATTTTGGACAAATAATTACATTTAAGTCAGCTCTTGAAATTTTATTTAATATAATAATGAGGTTTTAATCAACAATCTTGTGTCTAATTACATTTGGATCAACAATTTTTGGGATATTTATTATTGACTTCAAAAAAAGTCAACAAAAGTGGCTATTTTGGTGGCTATTTAGGAATTGGTCACTAATATTTACAATTTGGTCAACTTCTTATCTCAAATGAGGTTTCAATCAACAATTTGTGTCTAATTACATTTGGGTCAATAATTTTTGGGAGATTTATTATTCACTTCATAAAAAGTAAAAAAAGTGGCTATTTTAGTAGTTATTTAGGAATTGGTCACTAATATTTACAATTTCCTCAACTTCTTCTCTCAAATTTAGGATTCATATATTGTAATATGGTAATTGCATTTAGGTCAGCAAGTTTTGGGATATTTATTATTCACTTTAAACAAGTTTTAAAAAGTTTTAAAAGTGGCTTTTTAGGCATTGGTCACTAATTTCACATTTTGGTCAACTTCTTCTCTCAAATTTAAGCTCTGGTATATTTAAATTGTCAATTTAAGTGGCTATTTTAGTAGCTATTATTAATTGGTCACTAATATTTACATTTTGGTCAACTTCTTCCCTCAAATTCAGGATTTATAGATTGTATTTGAATATCAATTAAGGCCTACAAAGACATTCATGTCATTTTTTAGAGGAAATACCCTACTTGTGCCATATATTTTTAGTGGCGCTTTATTAGGTACCTTTACTACTCATTTATAAGATAGTCAGAATTTTCGACTTCTTCCGTAAGAAGAGTTTTAGATTAAATAGTTACATTTACAATTTCCTATTTAATTGTTTTAACATCTTATGTCATCTTATGTTGATAGGAATACAACTATCCGACGGGCACGTGCCTTGCACGTGCACGCTCACTAGTATATATATATAAATACACACACCATTTTTAATGGGCTCATTAGAATTAGATTTTATCAATTAATAGTACAAATTAACCAGAGACTCAGAAGCTTAACGAAGAAGAAGAATCAAGAATTTCATTTCTCAAAAGTTACCATTCAGTACAGAGATATAGATATTTATACAAGTCTTAACCAACCACATAGGGCTGTTACAACAGATTTCTAACAAACAAACTAAAAGATGACAACTAGAAATAGGTTACAACAGACACGTGACAAATAAACGCAACCCAGTAACTCAAATCAAGTTCAATTAAGTTTAGATAAACTCCAAGTCACTCGGAGCTTTGCTAACACCCTCTGGCAAACTGATGTGGGGCGGGTTGAGCACACAGAAGTTTGTCTCGGAAACGCAAAAGTTAACCTTTGAGAAGTTAAACCTTTAGTTAGAAAGTCAGCAAGCTGGTCCTCTGTGCTGACATATTGAATAGCCAATTAAATTAATCCTTCTTGATTACCTTTTTCTCATATGCTTAGTACGGGGATGGAACACGGGGTTGCAGGCCAAGGCAAGAGCCGAAATATTATCACTAAACAAACATGTAGCCTGAGATGAGTGAATTTCAAGTCACACAAAAGCATCCTGCATGACCCACGAGAGTTCAGCAGCAGCAGTAGCAAGAGCGCCTGTACTCTGTTTTTGTGTAAGACCTGGCCACAGTAGGTTATTTCTTAGTGGACCAGCTAATAGGTCCATTGTCCAAGAACACTAAATAACCAATGTTTGGAACGACGATCTACAGGATCGCCAGGCCAGTCAACATCGGCAAAGGCTAAAAGATGGAGAGAATTGACAGTGTAATTGAGCCCAATATTGGGAGTGCCTTTAAGATATTTGAGAATTTGTTTGATAGCTGCATAGTGCGAATAAGTGGGCGAGTGCATATGTTGACTGACTTGATTGACTGCAAAGGTAATGTCAGGTCTTATGCTCTGACAATGCTCCGATAATGAGATGGATCAGACAAAGGAATGCCATCTCTTTTGGATAACCTAACATTATTAATTAGGACTTGGAGTTTTGCAAGGCTTGCAATCTTGCATCTTTGCTTTGGCGAGGAGGTCAGTAAGGTACTTGGTTTGAGTAATATAAAGACCAGTTGAAAGAGATGATATTTCAAGACCAAGAAAGTAATGTAAAGGACCCAACTCTTTCATTTCAAAAGTAGTACTGAGATTTTGAACAAAAGTTTGAAGAAAATCAGGATCATTTCGTATAAGAATGATGTCATCAACATAAAGCAAGAGATAAGTGATGGAGGAACCAATGTGACGAATAAACAAGGAAGTATATGTCTGAGAGGGAACAAATTGGTATTAAAAGAGCTGAGAAGTAAATGTTTCAAACCATGCCCTGGGTGCTTGTTTATGCCCATAGATAGCTTTATTTAATTTGCAAACCATGTTTGGATGATTGGGGTCAGGAAATCCTGAGGGTTGGAGCATGCATACTTCTTCATTGAGTGCTCCATGAAGGAAGGCATTTTTAACATCCAATTGTCGAAGAGACCACCCAAAATTTGCAGTTATCTTAAGAACAGCCCTCACAGTAGTATGTTTTACTACAGGGCTGAAGGTTTTAGCATCATCAAATCCTTCTTCTTGGTGAAAACCTTTGGCCACCATTCTGGCCTTATAGTGTGAAATGGACCCATCAGCATGATGTTTGAGCTTGTATACCCACTTACAACTGACACATTTTTGTTAGGAGGCAAAGGAACAAGAGACCAGGTGGCTTGTTGATGAAGAGAAAAGAAAAGAATTCTTTAGCCATGGCATCCCTCCACTGAGGAATTTTGGAAGCCATGGTATACCTAATAGGTTCACAAGGAGCTGGAGTGGTGAGATAGGCCTTTTTCTTCACAATACCATATTTAGATCTGGTGTTCATAGGATGAATATTAGAAGGAACTGGGGGATGTGGAATAGGAGCAAAACAATAGACAAAGGAGGAGATAATAAGGAAGGAGAGGGGGATTGAATATTAGAGGAGGATTCTGATGAGGAAACAGAGGCGGAACTTGGAATAGATTCAGTAGCTAATGGCCATTGAGAAACAAGGGAAGTTGGGGAAGTATTAGAAGGGATAGAAACAGAAACTGAGATAGTAGGAGATAAAAAGGGTAAATGTTTATTCAAAGAATGCGGTGGGGTAGAATATGTAGGAGATGTGGAATTGGATGAAGAAAACCACTGAGAAGGAAAGTAGGAGTTGGGAGACAGTTTGTGAAACAGAGTAGTGGCTGGGAAAAAATCTTCATTAAAAATAACATGCCTAGAAACATAAAACCTATTGTTCTTAACATCAAAGCAAAGAAAGCCCTTGTAGTCAAAAGGATATCCTAAGAAAATGCATTGAGTAGACCTAGGCTGCAACTTGTGCTTATTGTATGGCCTAAGGAGAGGATAACAAGCACAGCCAAAAACTTTGAAAGAGGCATAATCAATAATGGTATTGAAAAGATGTTGGAAATGAGTCTTATGATCAATCACAGAACTAGGCATTCTATTAATGAGAAATGTTGCTGCAGAAAAGGCATGATACCAAAAATTGAGAGGCAATGAGGCATGAAACAGATCGAAGTGTAAGGTCTGTTTCAACTATATGTATGTGCTTCCTCTTAGCAATACCATTTTGCTGAGAGGTATGGGGACACGATTTCTGATGGTGAATGCCACTTAAGCTGAGTATAGCTTGAAGAGAGGCTTTCTTATATTCACCACTTTTATTAGTCCTAAGAACTTTGATGGTAGTATTAAAGCTATTTTCAACAAGTGCTTTGAACTTGTAGAAGATGGAGAATACTTCAAACTTAGTTTTTAATTAAGGGGAAAATCCAAGTAAACTTTGTATAATCATCTATGAATAAAACATAATAAAAGAAACCATTGTAAGCAGCAAGGGGGGCTGGACCCCAAAGATCACAATGAATAAGAACTAAAGGAACAGTAGAATTGCTATTAGAGAGTGTAAAAGGTAGTTTACTCATTTGCCCAAAATACAAGATTCAAAAAACACAGAATTATGGGTTTGTACAAGGGATGGGGAAACATTATTCAAAGTTTGGTTCATGACCTTATTGCTAGGATGACCTAATCTTTTATGACAAAGAGCATTGGTGATCTTCTAGCCTGAGAAAGTTGAAGGAGAGTTGAAGCAAGCTTTCTGCAAACTTGGAAGCGTCTGATCAGTAGCTGCAAAGTTGGATGGATTAGATGTATGAATGGGATAAAGGCCATTATGGTTGTGACCTTGGTAAAGGATCCTCCCTGAGTGGATATCCTGATTTGAAGCTGTATGGCAATTTATATATATGCAGGCGTGCCAGACAAATGTCCTCTTTGAAATGAACGATTTGACGAATCAGACGAGTTTAGAGAAACAGAGGAACGAGATCTCTCTTAAATAGGTTCAAACTGCCTTAACCAAAGATTAAGGACTTAGGATGTAAAAGAAACTGAAATTAGCTTGAAGGAAAAACAGAGTGTGTATTCCTTTAAACCATTTAAAGTATAATCAGAAGTGAATATTTCGTCTTCTAATTGCCATCTAACTACAAAGCTACTCCTAGATAAACTGGGGATCAAAGATAAAGGAAATATATGACAAAAGTAAAGAAAATGCTAAGTGTTCTTGATCTCTGGGATCTCTTCCTCTTGTTGCTTCATTCCTTTAAATAGGTAATAGCAATGGTAACCGCTGCCACTTACACTGATAAAACTGCCCACCATCTTCACGATCTCAGAATAGTGGGTTTCATCCATACTCATGCCTGCTACCACCTGGTATTACACGTGTCATTCGTCCTACTCAATGTAATCACCAATAACTGCCCTGCCAATGACGTGGCTTGAGTCTTTGGTATTGGTGTTATTCCGTTGCATCAGCCTGCTTTCCCATCAGCCTACCTTTCACGCTTTGTTCTTTCTCAGATTTGGTGGGCTCCACTTTGAATATTATTTTGTGGTACAAACAATGCCCCCCAACATCCCTTTCAAGTAAAGGCGCAAGCAAACCAACTTGATGGGATGCTGTTGATTTAAACATTAGCCCACCAAATCATGGCTTCCTTTAAAAGAACTATAACATATGTGTAACTCTTTTAACCGCCAATTTTTCAGGGAATGATAAGTTGACGCCTAAAAGATAGGGATAGTCTTTTCGTGAAAGGACGCTGATTTGACCTTCATTTACTTTTTTTTTGTACCGTTATGCAGTCTCCATCTTGATCCTTAGAGAGATTCCAATCTTGAAATCTGCGCAAATATTAGGAAAGTCTCAATTTTAAACTGCTTCTTGTTCCAAACCCTTCTGTATCCTTCTATACTTCAACTACTTAAACCCTTTTCTCGAGCCCTTTCAGCCTCCATCTTCTTCTCAAATCTTCTAGTCCCCATAGCTGAAAACTCTCCAGAGTCCACTTCGTCCCCAAGTACAGAGGAAATGGCTACTGATCCTCAATCACGTGCCAAGGAATTTCTCAAACAATTTCGTGCTTCTACTTTTGAGGGCTTCAATCTGCAGGTAATGGCATATTCTCCTGACTTCCTTTCTCCAATTCTTGGCGCAAGTATAGCGCAAGAATTTGTTCTTCCTCGGGTTTCCAATCTCTTCCCTCGTAGTGGTCTATTCTTATTTGAACATCCCAACCCTCCATTGAAAAGATAGAACAATAGTAATGACATTCGTTTTTGGCCCTCGAAACCCTTACTAGAGTGGCTAGATTGGGTGGCCAAAGTTACTCCTTTTAAGTCAGATGAATGGCGTAGGCAACACATCTATGACCTAATGCTTTTAACCACCGTGCCATTACCGATGAATACCCCTCTTCTTTCTTCTGCTCTGGCTTTTTGGTCCGTCTCTACTAACTCTTTTCATTTTCCTTGTGGGATGATGTCCCTTACTCTCCTTGACTTAGCTGCTTTGATCGGAGTCAGGCCAGATGGTGATCCAATCAATGCTCTGTTGTCTCAGTAGGCTTACTCCATTCCCCCTATTACTTCTGGTTTTGAAAAGAACACAAGCTATCAATCCTTTATCTTGGAACACAAAAAGGATGATGGCCCTTTGACTGATATGGAGTATCTCGCCTTCCTTACATTCTGGGTTAGCAGATATCTGACTTGTCCCCCCTCTTTTAAAGTAGTAAAATCAGATCTTTCCCTAGCCCTAGCTTTGGTTTCTAGCCAAGTATTGGCATTGGGCCCTTTTCTCTTGGCTCAGATTTACAGAGGTTGTTTCAGGTTGATAAGTATTAACCTGGACACTTGGGGAGGTCCTTTATAGATCCTACAGCTGTGGCTCCATTTGTATTTTCCTGAGATCAGTCCTTTTTGCGCAACTGTATCAGACTCATCAGTCTATGGCCAAAACTTGGTCACATACTCTTCTAGCCCTTTTGGTTTTTCGAATTGCCTGAGTTTCTTCTTCTCTCTTAGGACCCCTTCTCCCAACAGATTTTTGCCCTATCACCCTTCTTTATACGGGCCGAACTGGTTTAAAGCTTCCCTTCTTGAACCAAGCAGTCATCCTGAATTATGGGCATGCTTTTTAGTTTCTCGGGACTGCCATCATAGAGTGATAAAAGAGAATTCTGGGAATAACCAGTGTGGCGTGGAATCCTATTTTTCGAATTATCATGTACGCCAGTTTGGTCTAACTCAAACAATCCCTTACCCCAATTTTTTGTCAGCCAACTCGAACCTTTTAACTTGCACCATATTTAAGACATACGAATCATTCCAACAGGTGGATGAACTCAATAGGCTTCTCCTTGATCAATTCGAATTCCAGTCATTCTCTCCTCATCCTGCGTCTACTCCTTCATTTGACACTTTCTGGATGGAACACTTTGATCGATGCTTTGGTGATTTTGAATTATTGATCAATACACTGTCTCTGATGTCATCACCACCTACTAATCCTTCATTTGTTCAGACTACAGGCAAAAGAAAGAAAGGCCCATGTATGGATCCTGACACCAAAGCTGATTATGATTCCATCGTCAAATTTGAAGAATTTTATAAGTTAAAATGGAATCCTCTGAAGCCTTCTGAGTCAATTTCTGAGGCGAGTCGCATCAGAATCCGACTAAAAAAAGAGCGGGTGCAAAAGAAGGCTCATGAATACCGAAAAAAACACGACAAAACTCCCAATTGGCAACAACTTTATGCATCTGCCGATTGGATAAAAAGGACCTGCCCTTTTCCACCCTTAGCCGAATTTGGCATTGCAGAACTTGTGGCTCAGACTGATGTGCCTATAGGAGTTACTGTAGCAGGTTATCACTCTGAACACTTCATTCCCACTACCTTTGGTGGCGTCCTTACAACCAGTCATCAGGCTGCTTGGTCATTTCCCGGATTTTCCAGTCAGCCTGTCCCCTTATTTTCTAAAATTTCTTTAAAAGCTTGATATCAAGAGATGTGATTTTTATTTTGTCATTTCTCCTTATTGCTTCTTTTCTTTTGATCAGGTTCTCCAGGCCCTACTGTCGATGTGCCTGCTAAGAAGAAAATTGTCCCTCCGAAGGTTCCCACTTCCATTCCAATTCGTCGTAGTTCCAGGGACATCAAGCGCTCAGATTATACAGAGACAGTGAAGAAGAACTCCTTGGAGGACACCACTTCTGATCACCCTATCCATCTGGACAAGGAGGAGACTGAGCCCATTCTGCAGTAAGATACTCCAAAGACGGCCAAAAAGGCACGACTTAAAGCCCGGGCCCAAAAGAAATTACAAGATAAGCCAACACTAAGCAGCTCACAACCCTCCCCTGACTCTATTCATAAATCAGAGATTGCAAAAACAACAGAACTTTTCCCGGCTTCTTTAAAGGATCCTTCCCTTGCCAAGGTTTCCCCCTTTACTGGCCAAAGCGAAACTGGAGTTTCAAAATACATGGTTGATGACCCAAGTATTTTTCTCAAAATCTCTCTGTGCTCGAAGACTCTTTTTCCTCAACCCTCTTCCTTGAAAATAGGGCTCGGCTCCTCTGCTTCAATGAGCCATGCTTATTCGGATTCTCAGTTATCAACTCACATCCAGGATCTTCGTCTTCGAGCTCAGAACCTCAGGCAAGCCCTTGCTCAAAGGCTTGGTTCCGCCTCCTTGCCTTCGCAGCCAAGCTTGACAAAATCCACTCCAGTTCGCACAAAATCTGAACTTCAGGCAAAGAACCTTTTGGCCTCTTTACGTTCCACAACTTTCAAAAATGCCATGGGACAACAGGAGGCCATTGAGAATGCTGTCTCTCTGCTATCCAAAGATTTTGCTGGCTCTTCCTCTTCATCTTCCTCGCCGTCAGCCTCTTTCTTACAACAGTTTAAGAACACCATGGCTGAGGCAACCCAAAAACTGGCTGATGTGAAAGAGTTCCTTGAGAGAAGAGAAGAAGTGACCAACCAATGCGTTCAATTGGCTAGCACTGCAGAGACCAAGATGGAAAGTTCTGCCTTACTTCTGGAAGAGATCAAGAAGATGAGGGTCGCCCTTGCCAAGATGGAAACTGATTATGCTACCCAACAAGCAGACTTAGAAAAAATTCCAGAGCAACTTGATCAACTGACTGATGAGATCTCAGCTTTGGATGCCCAAGAGGAATCATGGTTGGCCATTCAAAAATCTGCGGACGCCTTCTCTCAAATTGATGAACAGTGGACTCAAGCTTTGGTCCTTCTGGCTCCATTCTTTCCATAATCTCTTTTCTTTTCCTCCTAAGACTTTATGGTTTTTTTTAAGCTTTATTTTTGTACTGAATGGCCACGGGGCCAAGACTATCTGGTTTTTGTCTATGTAACCATGTTTGGCTTTCTTATGGCATGCTCATATTCATACACCAGTTTATGCATCTGCACGCCTTGTTCTACCTTACCTTTCAATCTCTATTCAACTTCATCAGTCTGAGTTTGAATACCCCTGTCATCCAAATTTTTAGACTGATTGGGAATAACCCTAACATCCTGGGTATTCTCAGCTTCTTGCTCCAACTGACATAAATATGACTCCCACATATAGGGCTTATATTTCTTTAAGTATTTTCCATTTGTAAGCCTATTATGTACTTGCCCATCCAAATTTCTCAAATGATAGTCCCCCCTTTTAGCGCTTCTTGAATTTCAAAGGGCCCTTCCCAATTAGGAGACCATTTCCCCAATCTATGGTCTTCTACATTTTTTTAACCTAAGAATGGTCTAGAGCCAAAAGCCTTACCTCGTCGAGATCTTTTAGTTCCGTCAGCATAGCTTGATTGTATTCATCCATATCCAAATCATTCTGCTTAGAAACTCTTAAAGACTTAACTATCAACTCCATAGGTAGCACGACATCATGACCATAAGTAAGTGCAAATGGTGTAGTTCCGGTGCTTGATCTTTTTGAAGTTCTGTAGGCCCATAAAACTTCAGAAAGTAACTCATGCCAAATTCTAGGATTATTGTCAACCATTTTTTGAATGTTTAGTTTGAGGATTTTGTTGGTTGAATCTGCTTGTCCATTGGCTTGAGCATAATATGGGGTTGAATTGAGAATAGTAAAACCATACTCAAAGGCAAATTCCAGCATATCATCTCCAGTAAAAGGAGTACATTGGTCAGCCGTGTTGGTTTGTGGTAATCTAAACCTATGAATGATATTTTCCTTAATGCACTTAATCACTTCATTCTGACTGACTGATTTAAGCAGAATAGCTTCTACCCATTTGGTAAAATAATCAGTAGCCACTAGAATATATGCATGGTTTTTTGATGAAGGTGGACTAATCTTTCCAATTACGTCCATAGCCCATCTTCGAAATGGCCATGGTTTAATAATGGACTGGAGGTTGACGGCGGGCACATGTTGAATTAGCCCATGTCTCTGACAAGCCTGACAACCCTTGGCAAAGTTGATACAATCCTTTAAAATGGTAGGCCAATAATAATTATATCTCCTTATTAACCATCTCATTTTTGTCCCAGCCTGATGAGCCCCACACATTCCACTATGTACTTGCTTCATTAGTCTCAATGCTTTTATTTTACTGGGACATTGCAACACTAATTCATTCGCCAATTTTTTAAATAACTCACCATCAGCCAGGAAGTAGTGCATCGCTTTCCTTCTGATCTTGACATCAGTATGCATATTAGGATTCTCTAAAAACTTAATGATTGGTTCCCTTCAATCATCCTCATCAGCCTGAAGGGGCATAGCATACTCAATGTCCTCCTCCTCTATAATTGACGACTTAGATCTTTTTTCAACCGTAATCATCCTTTGGAAAACGTTTGTTAGGATCTTAAGTCCTAAAGCAATCTGAGCCAATTCATTGGCTTCTTCATTTTCTTCTCTTGGCACATATTGCACTGCTGACTCGAAAAAACCATCTATCAGCCTTATTGCAATTGTATGATACCTTTCTAAAATGGTATTATGCACTTTATATTTTTTCTCTAGCTGATTGATTACTAATTGAGAGTCTCCAACCAATTTCACAACCGTGGCCTTCATTTCGTACAAAAAATTTAAGGCCAATGATCACAGCCTCGTATTCAGCCTGATTGTTGGAACATTTAAAATCGAATTTGAATGAAAACTATGTCTTTTTCCTACATGGGGATGTAAGGATGATTCCTGCCCCCTGCTAACTCTTCAGTACTGGATCCATCAAACCATAATACCCATGGGGTAATATATATGTATCCAATTTCAACCCCTTTTAGGATTTCAGGACTTACATCCAGGCAAGGATGATCAGCCAAGAAATCAGCCAGGACTTGTCCCTTAATAGCTTTCTGGGGGACATATTGCAAGTGAAATTCCAATAATGTTAAGGACCATTTTGCCACTTTTCCAGTGATAATTGGTCTTGACAACATGTATTTAATAACGTCAGTCTTACATATGACTTCCACTGTTATATGCAGCATATAATATCTTAACTTAATGCAAGAAAAGAACAAAGCCAAACACAACTTTTCAATTGATGTATATATTTGTTCTACATCAGTCAGAACACGGCTCAAATAATAAACTGCATGTTCTATGCCTCTATTATTAATTTGAACCAGCAAACTTCCAATTGAATCATTAGAAGCTGAAATGTACAATCTCAATCGTTTCGATTAGGGGAAACTAAGACCGGCGGCTTGGCAAGATATCCCTTGATTTGCTCAAAAGCCAGCTGATGCTCTTGTTTCCATATGAATTCTTCCTCGGCCTTCAGTTTCAATAGTGGACAAAAAACCTTAGTCTTGCCTGCATAATTAGAGATGAAGCGGCGAAAAAAGTTAATTTGGCCAAGCAATCTCTGTAATTGCTTCTTGTTGGTTGGCGGTTTAGCCTCTATGATGAATTTGGCTTTATTTTTATCAACTTCGATTCCCCTTTGGTGAACTAAAAAGCCCAAAAAGTTTCCTGTTGAGACGCCAAATGCACATTTTAAAGGGTTCATTTTGAATTGGTGGCATCTCATTCTTTCAAAACTTCTTGTCAAAATCTTTATGTGGTCATCAAAAGTTGATTTTACTACCACGTCATCTATATAGACTTCCATCCATTTTCCAATCATGTCATGGAATATGTCATTCATTGCTCATTGGTAAGTTGCCCCAGCATTTTTCAATCCAAATGGCATCATCACCCATTTAAATGTTCCAATTGCCCCTGGACATCGAAACGTTGTTTTTCCAACGTCGTCTCTGGCTATAAAAATTTGATTATAGCCAGAGTGTCCATCCATAAAGTTGAGGATCTCATGCTCGAATGCAGCATCAACCAACATGTATACAATGGGCATAGGATACTCATCTTTTAGAGTGGCTTTATTAAGATCTCTAAAGTTTGTGCATATCGTAATTTTCCATTCTTTTTCATAACGGGAACAATATTTGAAAGCCACTCAACATACCTAGTTGTACGGATGAATCCTGCCTTCAATAATCGTTCCACTTCTTCCTTAACTTTCAGGATGATCTCGCTTGCCATTCTTCTTGGGGTTTGCTTGTAAGGCTTATATCCTGACTTTATTGGGAGTTGATGTTCTACCAGACTTCTATCCAACCCAGGCATTTCATGATAATCCCAGGTGAAACAATCTTGATATTGGATCAACAAATCAAGCAATTTTTCCTTAAAATCCGTTAGAAGGAGTTGACTTATAAATGTTATTCTCTGACCATCTACCCCCTCCCCCCCCCCCCCCCCCCCCCAAGTTAACTTCTTCTAACGGATCTTGGACCTCAGCCTTACCATCGTCCAATTAACTTGGATGGGGCCTGTGGTATTTCGGATTCCTGAATGTGGCCTAGTACATCTTGATCAGTTTCTTCCTTCACACACTCTGCTAGACACACTGATTTTTGGATTTGTGACTGCACATCATCCTGAATTCGGCGCATAATGTCAAGATAAACTGCAATGTGATGTTCTTCCATTAAACAATATTGACAGTTTCAGCATAGTCATGACAACCTCCACTTATTATGGGAACGATCCCCTTAGGACGGCCATTCTTGTCAATTCCCCAAAACCGCAATGGTGCTATTTCCATGTCATAGAATTTAGCTTTAACCAAATGAGCCTCTACTAGAAATGGTTTCTTATCTGCTTCGACGATTTCTGGCTCATCTTCTTCTTCATTCCAAAAGATCAGACATTGGTGCAAAGTAGATGGCACACACCAAGTGGTGTGAATCCAATCATGACCAAGCAACGCATTATAATGAGAGGTAGTATTTATCACAAAAAAATGTCGTTAAGGCAGTCCTGCTTCCAATGAACACTGTGACCGAGAGTACACCCTTTGGCTGGACCGATGCCCCAGAAAACCCCACTATGGCCACATTGGCATCTATTAAATCTTCACTAGTTTTATGTAATTTTTTAAGCATATGTGATGGCAACAAGTTAACGAAGGCTCCATTGTCTACAAGTACTTTGGACACTGGTACGCCATTGAAATTGGCCTTGACATATAATGGTTTCAAGTGTTTGGCCATTCCAGCATTTGGTTATCAAACACGATAGCTATTTTCTATTTTGGTTTTGAAATCGGCACATTATGAACAGAAGGTTTTAGTGTTTGAACTTCCTCCGTGATGCACACCATAGGCTCTGAATCATCATTAACGTCCCCTTCTAAACCATCAGGCTGCCAAGCATGAGACACGAAATACTGTGGCATTGTATACACCATGTTGTTATAGAAGGATAACAATGACCGTCCTATCCGGTAGGTCACATCATGTTTCACATTTTCGTTTTCTGACTGGCCTGAATCTGGGAAATCGACTGTTTGCTGAGCCTTAGTCTAAATTTGATCGCTCATAAGAGTTTCATCATCCTGAGACAAGTTCCCTAACTCATATTGGGCAAGGTTGTCTTCATCTTCTGAGTGGTCAGAGGTTGAAAGGGTTACCGGTTTCTCGGCTTCAGTCTTGGTCTGTCCTCTTGAGGGATTCTCATCATCTTGATCCAAATTTCCAGACCCAGACTAATCAGGGCTATCATCGTTAGTGGGCTGGCAATCCATCTATTTTACTGTCACCAGGTTATTAAACTCTGACAAATCATCCTCCATTTCTTTAATGGCACCAGTTGTCTTGCCTTCATCCTGATTCCTCAAGTCTTCATCAATTTTACGAACCCATTGGTTAGACCTACCTTCAAATATTCAAATAAATGGTTGCTTTTTCATCTGAGCAGCCTTTTTTCATAACATGTGCCATTTTTGGGTTTGAGTTAAAAATGATGAGTCGTGGTGCTGAGGGAACTTAGGATGTTGGACATACATCCAACGCCCATCTTGTGGTACAGGTGGCAACACCATTCTTGGCTTGGTATTAGGATATGTGGCTGGCTCCGAAGCAACAGTTTGTTTTTTTTGGGGGGGGAGGAGCAGCTCTTTGACCTTGACTGCTTGAACCTGTGACTTGAGTCTGTGGACGATGATTCCTTTTTCTTTTTGGCTTGCTTTGCCTACTTGTTTGGGGCATCATCACCTCTTTACCCTTGTCTGGCCTATTCTTATTCAGTGTAACCTAAAAACCTCCTAGTTGTTGGACTACCCTACCCTGATTACTTTGTTTTCTAAGGGCTCCTCCAATATCATCATCCTGTTTCCGGAGCGGTACTGCCAACCTCTCTGCGCAACTGATACAGAGAACTGGCTGTTCGCTGGCCTCTGCTAATTCATGTAAAGACTTTCTTGTCATAATGTATGATTCATAAGGATTAGAAGCATGGTAATACACTCCAGTCCTGGTCTCGAATGGTGGTGCTTCTTGATTAAGGTTT
This sequence comes from Hydrangea macrophylla, assembly GCA_033977485.1. Taxonomy (NCBI): domain Eukaryota; kingdom Viridiplantae; phylum Streptophyta; class Magnoliopsida; order Cornales; family Hydrangeaceae; genus Hydrangea; species Hydrangea macrophylla. Next base: position 22,879,543 of record CM066999.1, on the reverse strand, counting down.
CTAGACTGACCTTTTAGCCTTAAAATCTCACTTTTCACCCTCTTTGTTGTAGAAGCATTTTTAATCCGCCATTGTTGTTTAAGTGGCTTTGTCATGTTGATAAAATTAGCTAACACCATATTGACATACGCTTCAGCCACGAACGGGTTTTTGTTAACCTGATGCATAGATCTATCATTAGGGAATTTTATTGTTCCATTTTTTATCCACTTTTGTATGGACTCACGAAATGTTGTACAATTATTAGTACTATAAGTCCATTTATTATGCCATTTACAAAAAAAATTTCCTTTTACTTCATTGTTTGATGGCAAATCATGTGTCAGTTTTATTTTCTTTTCTTTTACCAACCAATCGAAGATCATATCAGCCCTGGTAATATCAAAATCATATTTTTTATTAGGCTTATCAACCTGACTGGTGGTATTTTTTTCTTGAGCTTGGGTCGGCTTACGCAGGACGTCACACACGAATGGATTTTGGGTGGCTATTTCAGCGGCATCGCACTCGTATGTGCTCTCATTTTCCTCATCAGCCTGACTTTCATCCTTGATTTCCACTAAGTGTGCAGGCTGATGATGTCCCTTGTAATACACACCCCTTGCATGATTTTTCTTTTGATTTTCCTCATCCACCACTTTCTCATATCGCGCCACAGCATCAACAACGTGGCACAAGTCAGTGAACTGCTGACCCATAAATTGCATTCTAAGTGTAAATTTTAAATTATCAACGGCTAATTGCACATATTCTTCCTCTGGTAACCTAGCCCTACACTTATTTCGTGCAGATTTAAACCTTGTGATAAATGTTTTTACATTCTCTCCTGCATTTTGTTTTAGTCTTGCCAAATCAGCAATAGTTACATCCGGATCAGTCTAATAAAACTGACTATGGAAAATCCGTTCCATATCCTGTCAATTTTGGACAGAACCTGTGGGGAGGTTCACATACCACGTGAAGGCTGGCCCAGTAAGGGAATTGGCAAATAACCTTAATTTTAACATATCGTTATACGAAACCTCAGCACATTGTGCCGTGAAACAAGCAATGTGCTCTAAAGTAGTTTGCCTATCCCTACCAGAAAACAAGGTGAATTCAGGTATCCTAAAATATCGTGGGAATTCAAACAACCTATCAATAAAATCTGGATATGGTTTCTGGTACTGCGGGCATATAGGTGCCCTAAACATTCCTCCAAACTATGTTCTTAACTGGTCATTAACCTGCTCCCTAACTTGCCCATGTACTTGTTCTCTGATTACATCTATCATTTTGTCCCTATTTACCCCTAACGGAATATAGCCCTGAATATCAGGATGATAGGGATTACGTACCTCGTTTCCAGCGGGCTGATGGATTAGAAAACTAGGTATTCCATTGTACATTATAGGCGGTGGGTATTGAACTCTGATTGGTGCTATCGGTTGCTGGTATCCTCCATTGTGTCCAATGATGGCCTAGGCTGCCCCCCAGTCTGCATTACAGAGTGTTGCTGCCCCCCAGTCTGCCCTGTTGGCTGATAACACCCCCTAGTCTGATAAGTTTGCACTTGGGACGAACTTGCTAAGTGTGTCCCTGGTTGGACAATTACACTTGTGTTTGGCATCGATGGCTGGGTTGAGAACCCTCCCATTGAAGAAACAGCAGTATGCGGGTGAGAACCCTTATAAGAACCAGGCTGATGGACTGGAACCATCATTTGTCCAACTGGGAATTCGGGGCTAATATTTGTATTAGGGCCATTCAGTGGCCGTTGAACACCACAGATTCTGTCCCACCTGACTTTGTTGGTTACTAGAACTTGACGTATGTTCAAACATGCCTGATCCAGGATGAGTTGAAAATCCAGGCACTATAGGCCGGGCTAGAACCTTCACATTCCAATAATTCAGTTATGGAGCCTAATTTATAGGAATCTGCACAGGCTCTTTTTGGGTGCTGCCTTTCAAAGAAGACACTGGAGCAAATTTTTCCGTCATGTATGACATCTACTGGTCAATACTCTTGGTAATCTGATCTCCCATCTTTTGCATCATGTCCGTAAAAGGTTTCACAACTGTGGATGTTTGCTGTGAATTGGCTTGAAGCCAATCATGCAGCGCACTGTCCAAATTGAAACGCATTGCTAATGCGTATTCTTTCAGAGCCTGTTGGTCTGGTCCACTTGTAGTGGCCTCGACACTTCCAGGTGGTTGTTGGGGTGATTCATGACTGTTGTGAGACTGATCACTCCCTTCCGCCCATTCTTCTACTATTGGCGCATCCATTTGTGGTAGCACTACAACCTCCTTATCTTTTGACAAGTTTTTTCTTGGTGACATGATGAATTGCTCAATTTCTCACTCCGTCCCACCGGGCGTGCCAAAAATTGTATGGCAATTTATTTATATACGGGCATGCCAGACAAATGTCTTCTTTGAAATGAATGATTTGATGAATCAGACGAGTTTAGAGAAACAGAGGAACGAGATATCTATGAAATAGGTTCAAACTGCTTAACCAAAGATTAAGGACTTGGGATGCAAAAGAAACTGAGATTAGATTGAAGGAAAAACAGAATGTGTATTCCTTTCAACCATTTAAGTACAATCAGAAGTGAAGATTTCGTCTTCTAATTGCCATCTAACTACAAAGCTACTCCTAGATAAACTGGTGATCAAAGATAAAGGAAATGCATGACAAAAGTAAAGAAAATGCTAAGTGTTCTTGATCTCTGGGATCTCTTCCTCTTGTTGCTTCGTTCCTTTAAATAGGTAATAGCAATGGTAACCGCTGCCACTTACGCTGATAAAACTGCCCACCATCTTCACGATCTCATAATAGTGGGTTTCATCCATACTCATGCCTGCTACTACCTGGTATTACACATGTCATTCGTCCCACTCAACGTAACCACCAATAACTGCCCTGCCAATGACGTGGCTTGAGTCTTTGGTATTGGTGTTATTCCGTCGCATCAGCCTGCTTTCCCATCAGCCTACCTTTCACGCTTTGTTCTTTCTTAGATTTGGTGGGCTCCACTTTGAATATTATTTTGTGGTACAAACAGAAGCATGTTAGCATACAAAAATGCAACGACATTGATTATCTAAGCAAAGATTATGGACATTTAATAAATTTGTGGAAACAGAAGGAGCACATAAGAGTTGATGAAGCTTAAAAGTATGAGAGTTGATGGATAGTGAACATGTGCCAGCGAGTGATTTGTAACCCATCACCATTAGCAATATTGATGCTATCTGGACCTTGATATTCATTGGATAGAGACATATTTGAAAAATCATTAGTAAGGTGAGTGGAAGCTCCAGGTCGGTATACCACAAAGTAGAGTTAGAATGATCAGCTCCATAAGTGGCAGTCATGGCATTGAAGGACGGTGGTGGTGGTTTCCCCTGATATGCATAGTTCATGCGATGCCAACAATCAATGGTAGTATGATTGGGTCGATTACAAATCTGGCAAGCCTGTTGAGTTCTCGGTGTTGAATTCGAAGGTCTGAAAGTATTTGGATTGTGAAAATTAGGCTGAAAATTAGATCTGCCATAACTAGAGTACCTTCCTCCACCACAATTATTGTATCATCCTCTCATTCTTCCTCGAAATTAAGATGTTGTAGTATGAGGATTTTGAAACTAAGATTTAGTCTGTGTTGAAGCCATATCAGTTGAAATATGTGCATTTTGATTCTGTTTCTCAACGTTTAGAATGCATAATTGCATAATTCTTCAGCTTTCAACAAAACATGTAGTTCTTCAAGATTCAAAGACTGAGATCTGGTTCTAATCGAGGTGCGAAAAGCACTATATTCTTACGGAAGACCATTAAGTGTATAGATCAAGATGTTCTCATCATCAACAAACACAAAAACACGTGCAAGATTATCTCTCACTTCCTTAATATTTTGTATGTACAAATCAATCGAATCTGAACCTTTACCCACAGTTTATAATTTGGTCTTCAATTGTAAGATATTAGATCTTGAAAAAGAAGAATATCTTCTATTTAGTACAAGCCACACATCCATAGAGTTGTTGTATCCAACAATATATGATAAAGCAGTTGGATATAGAGTAGCATTGATTAAAGTCACCAAGGCTTGATACTGAGTAATCCATGAATTATAATATGGATTTAGGCGATTTGTGACTGAACCATCTGCATTTCGAACTATTTTCTCTAGACATTTATGAGAACCATCAACAAAGCCATATAAAGAATGAACCTTCAAAATAGCAGTGACCTGAAACATCAAGGAACAAAATTTTTTGAATCGAGTCGGATTTTGATTAAATTGCAGATATTTGAGAGAAGATATATTGGTGAATGAATCATTGTTGTTGTTGAACTGGAATTTGTTGAATCAGTAACCATTGTTAGAGATGGTGGTCTCACAATGGTGCTCTGATACCAAGATAGAAACCAGAGACTCAGAAGCTTAACGAAGAAGAAGAATCTGGAATTTCATTTCTCAAAAGTTACCATTCAGTACAGAGATACACATATTTATACAAGTCTCAACCTTAGGCAGTTACAACAGATTTCTGACAAACAAACTAAAAGATGACAGCTAGAAATAGGTTTCAACAAGACACGTGTCAAATAAACACAACCCAGTAACTCAATCAAGTTCAATTGAGTTTAGATAACGGTTGGGATAAAGAGAAGATATGACTAGTAACATTATTATCTATCATCCATAACTCGTAATTACTTTACCCTGTCAATATTGTGTAAGTTTCAATTCACTTAGCTTTCATTAAGCTGACGACGTTTATGCCTGGGCATTCTCTGTCCAGACTATCCTGTTCCTAACCCTGCAAGTGACGACCTCTATCCGGACGGCTACTATGTGGATGAGAGTTATGCTGAGGATGGACCTGTAGAAAAAGGCGATGCTGGCCAAGACTACTACGCTGACGATTACGTCTATGCGAGCTAAAGATCTAGTTTCTATTTCTGTACATACTTTATTATTATATTTGGTACCCGGGCATATGTTGCCTCTAAACCTTTTATACTCCTGTTACAGACTCTGATATTGTAACAGCTAAGACGTTTGTAATATATTCAGTTGTTATATTACTGTTCTTGTTTATTTAGTTGACTAAACTGTGTGGTGTGGATAATTCTGTAACTTTACCAGTCATTCCCTATGGACCCAAAAAGGGAATTTATTTTTCTCTATTTTTGCTGTTCCAGGGCGTGACATAGTAGTGCCTTATTAACCTGAACGACGCGTGACTATAGTCTAGGACCGTAGAATAATTTATCCCTATCTTTTTCTCATCAAAATGAGAAATTATTAGTGTGACCGTCACACCATGTCAGCACGTGTTGACATCGTGTGACGCATCAATCATAGTTTATGCATGTATTACAACTTCCTGATAACTACCCTTTAAAGTAGGGGTAGACATGGGAAAATGGTCCGCCCGACTAGGTTTGGCATGATTGGTGGGGGGTGGGCCGTGGCTTGGGCTGGCCGTTGACTGGCATGGGGGCATTGGCTGGGTCGGGCTTGGGAATTGAAGACCCTAAGCCCACCCAAAGGCCCTAGAGGTATGGACTTAGGGTCGAGCTTCAGGTTGGGCTCTGGCTTCGAATTTAGTTTTAATAATAATAAAAAGACAATCAAATAAAAATAAAAGTAAATTTTATAGTAATAAAAATAGAAACTACTTATTTGTTAGTTGTAGTTATCAAATGAAATAAAAACACTTGTATTGAATAAATATTCTATCAGGTTAATTGATTGATTTTTTTTTGAAATTTACAATTGTGATGTACATTTATTCAATTAAATTAAATCATTTAAAGATTAATTGTTAATTGAATTTAGTGATTCGTAAATCGTAATATAACATAAATTGAATTGAGTCATTTAGAAAATAACATAAATTTAAAGTAGGCAAATCGGGCCTTGGCGGACTTGTTTAGTCGGCCAACATGCCCAAGGGTATTTTCCGGGCTCGATCAATGGGGTCAACCGAGGCTTTGAATGGCGGAGCCCGTAGCTCGCCCAAGGATCTACTAGCTTAGGCGGGCCAAGCCCAAAGTATGGGTCGTGCCGTCCGTAGTCCCGGGCCATATTTCCATGCCTAAATAGGAGTATATTATACATATATGTTAATAAATTTAGAATAAATAACACAACACATAAAACTTACATGAACGGATATATGTGTGATTGGTGCGTCAATGCGAGGACGTGATGTCTGTATAACTCCTCCATCGAAATAGCAACATTTAAGCGGATTCCTATATTGGGAGAGATTATTCAGTGAGCCGGTCACACCACGTCATCATATTAAAGGTAGTGTGACGCCTCAGTGACCATAAAGTTAAGTGGTGTGCCAATTAGTTGCTAATTTTAAACAAGTCATGCTTCCCCACCCCATTTTTCTCTATTTTCAAGAGTTTCATCCCTCCCCATTAATCACATTTTTTTTAATTTTAGGGGTAGAGTAATGCTATACTTTCTAATTTTTTTTCTTCCCAAAATTACTTTCCAAATAATGTGGTAATACAGCCAGGTAAAAAGTTCCAATCAAAATTCAACTAGTCTCACTGTATTAGACCTAACCCAATTACCATATTATTTGGGAAGTACTTTTGGGATAGAAATTTGAAAATCTACATTCCAAAATGATATGACATTGAGTCCACTAAATTTTTAATTGAATGATGTTGAAGTGACCCCACCCCACTAGTTCCACTGCCACATGCCCATATCACTGTCACATAGCATTACTCCAATTTTAGTGGTCGTATGATTGTATCGTCACACCCGTTTTATATCATTGACATATGTAACTGCACCGGATACGACCCGAATACCCGAAACCACTGTCTTTTTCGTATCACTAACACTCCGTTTGGTATGATTGTAGAATAGAAAAGAAAAGAATAGAAAACAAATGAATAGAATAGAATTGGAATTCTAGTTTTGTGTTTGGTGTGAAATAGAATTGAATTCAATTCTTTTCAATTCTATTCAATTCTGTTGTTTGGTATGAAACTGGAATTGAATAGAATCAATGTAATTTCCCAAATTGACCCTGGTATGTTATAAGAGCAAACATGCAATCACAATGCAAATATATAAGACTTTCAATACACAAGATATCAAACATCAATCACAAAACATATTCTTACTCAAAAAACAATAATCCATAAGATAAAAAAGTTCCAAAAATGTTCATCCTGACATCCACCCAAAATAACAGTGTTCATCCAACAAAAAAATACAACCATTGTCCCATCTAAGTACTAAATGGAGTTCACCAATTGATCGGGAAGATCAAAACTGAGTCAACTCACCGTCGATCATGGCGACATTGCCCATCTCCAGCTACTCTCCATCCTTATACCTTGTGATTTTCTCTCTACTAACCCTAACATGGAAACCCATTTTCTCACTCTCTCTCCAAACAGTCCCTAACATCAACCCCACCAACTTCGATTCCAATATCGCACTCTTCGGCGACGCCGATTTCATCGACAGTGGGTCGTCCGTACAGCTCACTCGGCCAATGCCGTCGAGCTCCGGTCTTCTCATACACACAAAACCCTTTAAATTCGTCGAATCAAACCCTACCAAACCGACGTCGTTTTCTGTTGACTTCACCTTCTCAATCTCGCCGCGAAACGGCGAAGGACTCGCTCTCATTGTCGTACCCACTGATTTTCCTTCGAAATTTTCCCGGAAAACCGCGTTTGGGCTTTCCCGAGAAAATCGGTTTCTGGGTATTGAATTTGACACTGCGAATCATGTTGGAATTGATGTGGGTAGTCTTGGGTCCTCTAGGGTTTGCAATGTTTCGTCGTTAGATTTGGTTCTGAACAGTGGGTTGAAATTACAATCGTGGATCGATTACGAAGCAAGTTCGAAACGATTAGAGATTAGGTTAAGCAAATTTGGTGATACAAGGCCCTATAATCCATTGCTAACATACCCAATTGATTTGTCAGAAATGTGGAAAGAAGAGGAGGTTTATATAGGGTTAAGTTCATCAAGTGGAAATTCATCCCAAATTAGTACTGTTTATTCATTGAAATTTGGGGTTAGGACTGTTCCGAATTCGATGCATTCACAGCCATTGGATCCACAGAAATACTCTGATCAACATGGCGATCAGAAAACAATTGTTCGTTCTCCATTGGATATTATTCTCTCTAATGTACTTTTTGCAGCGTTTGGGGGTTTGGTGACGTTTCTTGCGGTGTCTGTTTGGAGGATTTTATATGGTAGCAAGCTTATCCAGACAGCATGTTCTTCGGGACCAACTGATTTCAGGTATGAAAAGGTTGATGTAGTTGTTGAGAATAACTTAGAAGATGTCAAGAATTAGAACATTTAGCTTTGTTTGTATTGTGATGTTATGTTAAAGTGTAATGTTGTTTATGAGTTTGAAGCAATGTAGTGATGTTCTGTGTAGACCCTGTTGCACATTCTAATTTATGGCAGCCACTTATGGTATATATCTTCTATTACTGTTGAATATGCATATTAGATCTAAACTGTTCACTTAATAGAGTGACTTGTACTGATGTTTTCATGTGAGAACATCTCCGGCGATGCTCCCTAAATTTTGACTTTTAGTTAGTTACTTTTGAAGTGATTCTCTATCCATACTCTTCTAAACCTATTTTAGTAACTTTTAAACTGGAGTAGAAGATACTTCATTTTTAGTTATTGGATAGGTGAAAAGGCAGAATTACAAATTTTAGATTATACCGAAGAACAAAGAAAAGAAACGGAGAAAAAAGAGGACAAAAAATAAGAGAACAATAGAAAAAAGAAAGCGCGGATAGAAATAGCAGAAGCCTGGGATACCATCCCATTTGTGAGAGTCACTCTGTCTCTTGGGTGTTCTCTCTCGCTCATCATATTTGAGGAGCCAAAAGGGGTTATCCATTATAGGGAGCCATCTGGGGAGCCCCTTGAGCTCCAATTGCAAATCCTAAAATGGCCAAGAATTTATACAAAGCTCAGCCTGCGTCATATTCAGCCTTATTATAACTTACTCACGGCTTCTTTTTGACCAATAAATTCATACAAAGCTCAAGTTTGGAGCTAAAATTTCCAATGGCGTTGGTGTTGTTCTATGACTATAGCTCTATCAAAACCACCTTTTGAATAAAAACAATATTTTGTCAAGGTCAAAACTATACCAGTTTGCTAGACAGATTACCATCTTTGCACTTTGTCTCTACCTATATCCAAGGAAGCAAGGATTCTTCAAAAAGGTCGAAAAATCCGCACCGGATGCGCACCCCGCACTAGCGTGGATTCTTCTCTGTTGCGGTAGGGTATTTTTTCTAATTATTATTCTGAAAAACGGGGACTCATAACATAATTTTAATAAATTTGGAGTCAATTTAAGAATGTTGGAAGTTGGATTACACATCAAAATGCTATAGTATTCCTTATTTATGCTTTGCTATATCCTATGTCTTAAATCTTAATTAGATAACCAAACCAAACCAAACCAAACTAAACCAAGCCTTGTGTCCCAATTAATTGGGGTCGGCTGTATGAGTCCTTTTTTTTTTTTTCCTACTCTACACAATCAAGGGCTATATGCTCAAAACCAAACCAAACCAAACCAAACCAAACCAAACCAAACCAAACCAAACCAAACTAAGCCTTGTGTCCCAATGTATTGGGGTTGACTGTATAAATCATTTTTCTCCATTCTGCACGATCATGAGCTATATGCTCATTTAAATTATATATATTCATATTTTGTTGCACTACATACTCCCAGGTCAGTCTAGGTCTGCCTCTCCCTTTAACCATTCTAGGCACTACGATCTTATCACTCTTTCGCACAGGTGCATCTATAGGTCTTCGTTGCATGTGGTCGAACCATCTAAGTCTATTCTTCCTCAACTTATCCTCAATCTGTGCCACTCCTACAGTTTCTCGAATGTACTCATTTCCAATTCTATCTTTCCTAGTCTTACCACACATCCATCTTAACATCCTCATCTCAGCTACGCTCACTTTGCTTATGTGTTGTTTCTTAGTTGCCCAACACTGTCCCGTAGAGCATAACTGCCTAATAGCTGTCCTATAAAATTTCCCTTTCAATTTTGCAGGTATTCTTCGGTAACATAATACTCCGGAAGTGCTCCCCACTTAAGCCAGCCTACTTTAATTCTATCGGTGACGTCATCACCAATTTCTCATCTCTACTGGTCATTGAACCTAGATAGCGAAAATATTCCCTCTTTGGGATCTCCTGATCTTTGATCTTCACTGCTTCGTTGTCTCTACTTCTACTATTACTAAAACTACATTCCATTTATTTTGTTTTCGTCTTACTTATCTTTAGCCTCTTAGTCTCCAGTGCTTCTCTCCTAGCTTCCAGTTTAGTCTTGAGTCCCCCTTTAGTCCATGGTTCAAGGTCGCGGTATCGGTCGTGGTCACTGAGGTCGCAGAGACGACTCGGTCGCGGCGCCGCGGACTGGTATCGGGTGATACGCAAAGATACGCTAGATTTAAGGTTAAAAAAAATCGGGAAAAATAATGAAATTTTTTAAAATCATTTGAATAACAAATTTGGCCTAATAGATTGTCACAATACACAATATACCAATTACAATGTCACATAATATCCAATACACACGCTGCAGATTGAGTATTTCATAACACTACATACATAATTAGGATCAGCTTCATCAATTGCTACCAAATCAATGCCACATGGAGTGTCGCGGGGGCTGAAAATCATCATAGTCGTTATTCCCCTGATTATTGAATGCATTCGGTGGATATGGAAATTGAAGGCCCCCAAACATTATAGAAGCATAGTCTGAAGGTGCATGTTGAGATGACTGGCTTGATGATCCATAATATGGGTTCTGTGGTTGAGAAGAATTGACAGGTTGATGAAAGTATCCAGCTCCTCGATACTCAACGCTGCTGCTCGATGATCCATCATGATGGCGGCCCAAATCATAGCCACTATAGCCTCCTCCACCGCCATTCCAGTGCTAGATGATGTCTCTCGGTACCTCCTACGAGCACGATCATAATACCCACCACTACTTGTACTAGTAGATCTTTCAAGCTGTCGTACGGGTGGTAGGTGACCCATACCATCTGTGGTACTACTTGAACATCCAAGATCACCCTGATAACCATATCTTTATCCTGTAATGGCATGATGGGGTTGCCCGTATCCTCCATAATCCTTAAATCCTATCCCCATATTATGTAACTGATCATCAATACCTATACTAGCATTGTGTCCACTAGAATAATCGTCACTACTAGAAAACTCACACACTCTAGCCAAATGTTGACGTTGTGCATCTATTCCTGGCCTATATCCATGGTCAGTGTCTTGTGTGGCATTATAGTAATCATCTCCTTGTACCCATGACATGCCAGCAGGAAAGTTAGAATGACCACCCCCACCACCATCTCCACCGCCGCCGCCATAATCGCCACCACCTCCCCTTTCAGTGTCATCATCACCATCATCATTATCATCACTACTAGAACTGAAACTAGGAAAAATTGATTTACTACTTTGTGCAACACCCTTCCCTTTTTTGTTGATTAATGAGTGCTTCGACCTTGAAGGAATAGGAGTATCGTCTTCCTCTTGTTCTTCATCTCTTACTCTTTGACTTTCGTCATTGTTTTGAAGAGCTGCGTTCAACCACGTATCATCATCTCCAAGATCATATGGTTCAGTCTCCCTAATCCAATCAGATAATATGTCATCATCTTCAAAAATATGATTAAGATCAATTGGATTATAATAATCCTCATCATTTGACAAGTACATCATATTTTTGACTCGCAATCGCAAATTGTAGTGCACAAAAACTAGTTTATGCAACTTCTGCATTGCCAAGCGATTGCGTAGTTTGGTGTGAATTATTGACCACGTGCTCCAATTTCTCTCACAACCCGAAGAAGAGCACGTTTGGCTAAGGACTTTAATTGCAATACGCCTAAGATGTGGAGCTTTCTCGCCATAGTTATACCACCATTCAGCTGCAAGAAAGCATAATCATAAACTTATATACTTTTTTAATATACATTACATAAGGTAATGCTTCCTGAAATAAACAAGAACCTGGGAGATCTGTTGTCCTTGCTTTCTTTGTTAGAGGTTGTCCAAACTCTCCTCTTGCATCCACATAAATTTTTATCTACAATTGAAAAAATGATTTATTTTTTTTTTATGAGTTGTTTTTATATTATCAATAGTCTCATTCCAAAAATTACATACCTCACTCGTAGCTTTTGCTTGGTTTGTTATGTCTGGCTCTAACCTCTTAATTACTTCCTTCAAGCCATATCGCACCTCCGGATGATCAGAAAAATTTTGGGAATACCGAAATGCAGGGTTTAAAAAATAAGCTGTTTGTAGGTCAGAAAGACAATAATTTATTAGTTTTTTTAAGTATTAATTCACACAGCTATTAAAACATCATTTGAATCACACAACGTACCTGCTGCATGAAGGTGCCTATGTAATTGACTCTCCCATCGGTAGTCAATGACATCCCAATACGTCTGAAAATCCTTGATTGACGCCTTTATTGCTAGCTTAGCCCTATCTACTGCCTCGTAGATAATAGACATTGTAGGCTGCTTGTCTTGATCAACTATTTTTAGAACCCTAACAAGCGGTTCCACTATTGATTTAACAACTGTTGCCTTCTTCCAAAACCGATCCGTCAAAATTAGATCAGACACTTGAGATGCAATATTTCTTCTCCTTTTTTCACGATTGAAGTCACCCCATTCACTAGATGTGCACATCTTCTTCAAATCAGCTTGATAACGTAGAAAGCTTTCTATTGCAATGAATTCAGTTGCAAATCTAGTGATCCCCGGCCTCAATAAGTCTCTACCGTTGGTATATGTCCTCATAAGATTCACCACTTTTAGACTGTTATAAATAAAACTTGTTATTTTCTTTGCTTGGTCAAGTGTATGCTTCACATACAACATCTTACCAATATCTTCTAGCATTAAATCAATACAATACGCGACACATGGAGTCTAAAACAAATGCTTCCTCTTCTCCATCAACAATTGTCCAGCAGCTTTAAAACTTGGCTCATTATCTGTAACAACTTGCACAACGTTGGACTCACCAACCTCTTCCACAACTTTGTCCATAAGTGAAAAAATGTAGGATGCAGTCTTTGACTTGTTTGTAGTATCAATCGATGTATGGTACAACATATTTCTATCACAATAAACCATAACGTTGATGATAGGATTGTTAGTTTTTGAACTCCACCCATCACACATGATCGTGCATCCATAGTCAGGCCATTTTTGTTTCAAGGACATAATGTATGTTTCTAGCTCTTTTACCTCTTCCTCCAAGTATACGTTGGCAATTTGATAACCGGAAGGTCCCTTAATACCAGGTCCAGAATCAGCAATGATATCAATCATCGACTGGTAGTATGGCCCACTATCAGCTGCTTTGAATGAAATCCCATTGTAATAGAAAAACTTGGAAATAACTTTCCCTACTTTCTTCACATTTTCGGTATTAAACATGTCCTTCACCCTTTTTTGAAATCCAGACTTTGGCCTAAACATATAAGGATCAGTACTTGATTTGGGCATCTCAACGTTTTCTCTCACTCTGAAATTCCTTCGAGGTGGTGGTGCACGTTTTGATCCAGAAGCTATCTGAGATCCAGTGGCAAACTGGGAGATTTTAATCTGATGTACTCCTTCGGAAACAGAGTGCCTACGCTTATCCTCGTCCATGTACACCATATTCCTGCTCTCTTTTACTGCTTGTTGAAATGCCGTCTTTCAAGTCGGGACATTCCTCCAATGTCCTTCTTGTCCTCGTTATCATAATCATCACCTTCATCAATATTCTCCTCTTCGTCGTACAAGGTATCCTCTCGGAGATTGGCAATAAGTTTTTCCTTTCTTCTCTTCTGAAGTTACCTTGCACTAGCAGTTTCAGCAAGATGTTGTTTTAAGTGTTTTGATACTTTCTCTGGGGCTTTAGGACACGGATTCACCTCTCTCGATACTCAGCCCACGTGTTGCTTCAATCTCGTGATACCGCCATGCACAATCTTTCCACAATAATTACACATGGTTATCCGTTTACTCCCCTCCAACCGGTTTTCCATGATCCCAACTGATATCTTGTTTTGGAGGCATTCTAACAAATGTTAATAAACACAAACTTAGTTTTGAATAAACAATAAACTAATTTTCAAATGTGAAAAATAAACCGAATGTGTATTTGTAATTTAAAATATAATTTAGCAAGAAATAATAAGTGATTGATTTATTAATAATTAAGTTTTTTGTTTATTAATAATTATTTTTTAATAATAAGTTTCTAATTTCAAATTTAATTTATTTTTTAAAATAATAAGTTATAATTATTAATTTAATACTTATACTGTGGTTGTATATAATTATAATTAATAATTTAATAATTATATAATGTGGTAGTATATAATTATAAATTGGTGTATTATAGTGTTGTGTAATATAATGTGATAGTATTTAATAAGTCATTTAAGTGTTGAGCATAATATATTATAATTATAATATAATATACAACCAAAACAAGTGTTAACTGTTAAGCATTACTTAACTCAAAACATAGCCACAAATACAAGTCAACTGTAGGCACACACTCACATAACCAAATGAAAAAAAAAACCAAACACAAAACAAGCCCTAACCTTTCTCCTCTTCTTCAAGCTGCGACCAAAAAAAATGGCTAGAAAGAGACGACGAGACTTCCAGCAGATCGCGAGCAGAGAGAGGGAGAAAGGAGATCAAACCAAGAGATCCCAGATCGAGATCGAACAGAGAGAGAGGGAGACGAACCAGAGAAATCAGATCTACTTATTTAAATTTTTTTTTTTATCTATGCGAGCAAGATGGAGAGAGAATCAAACATGTTTGTATGGACTGTCCTCACTCCTCAGGTACGATTTGCCCTTTTTTTTCCCTCAAATCTGTACCTCTGATCTTCATCTCGTCGTCTCGTCCGAGATCTCGTGCGAGACGGCACCATCTCGTCCGATACATGGCGGTACGGCCGAGATGGTAACCGATCCGACGTCGTTTTGATTATTTTTTGACTCGTCTCTAGATCTCGTCTCGTTGCCCAGCGAAATCGAGTTGACTCGGCCGAGATGACTCGGTGTCGGCCGAGACTACGAACCATGCCTTAGTCTCATCAACTAAGACAATATCATCTGCGAACATCATACACCATGGGACCTCATCTTGTATGTGTCCAGTCAATTCATCCATAATTAGGGTGAATAAATAAGGGCTCAAGGCCGACCCTTGGTGCAAGCCTACAGAAATTGGGAATTCACTTGTTTCTCCGGCCAATGATCTAATTGTAGTAACCGCTTTATCATACATATCCTTCACCATGTCAATATAACCCTTGGTCACTCCCTTATTCTCTAGCACCCACCAAATTAAATCTCTAGGCATCCTATCATAAGCTTTCTCTAAATCAATAAAAACCATATGTAAATCTTTTTTCTTCTCTCTATACTTTTCCATTAGTCTCCTAAGTAAATAAATTGCTTTCATAGTTGACCTCCTAAGCATAAATCTAAACTGATATTTTGAGATGTTGCGCCTCTTAAGCGATGCTCCATCACTCTCTCCCACAGCTTCATAGTATGGCTCATCAACTTAATACCTCTATAGTTGTTGCATTGTTGTACATCTCCTTTATTCTTATATATAGGCACTAGAATGCTCTTCCTCCACTCATTAGGCATTTTTCTAGTCATTAAAATCCTATTAAAAACTTTTGTAAGCCAAGATGCCCCCACATCTCCCAAGCATTTCCAAACCTCAACGGGAATCCCATCTGGACCTAAGGCCTTGTTGGGTTTCATCTTCTTCAAAGCAAATTCCACCTCAAACTTTCTTATTCTCTGATAGAATCTGTATTCTCTAGTGTCATCGTAACTTCCAGTTTCTTCTTCAATTGAGTTATCCATATGTTTTTCATTCAGCAACTTCTCAAAATAGCTCTTCCACCTTTCCTTATTCTCTTCGTCGTTCACTAAAACCCTGGAGTCCTTGGTTTTTATACACTTAACCTCATTAATGTCTCTTGTTTTCCTTTCTCTCGACTTAGCAAGCTTATAAATACATTTTTCTCTGTCTCTAGTGTCTAGCTTGGTTTAGAAGTCGTCATAGGCTTTCATTTTATCAACTCTAACTGTGCTTTTAACCTCCTTATTTGCATATTTATAGCTCTTGAAGTTTTCACCAATTTCTATCATTTTGCCCCTTCTTAAAGCAATTCTTTTTGGTTTTTATTGCAGCTTGTAACTCTTCATTCCATCACCAAGTATCTTTAGATGCTAACCCTCTTCCCTTCGACTCTCCAAGGACTTCCTTTGATATTCTCGTGATACACCTTGCCATTCTATCCCACATAGTATTGCTACCATCTTCCAAATTCCAAGGTGCTTCTGTATACATTCTATCTTGAAATATTGCTAGTTTCTTGCCTTTAAGGTTCCACCACCTAGTTCGTGGGTTTATAGGGTCTTTTCTAGTACGGAATAGTCCTTTTATATGGATATCTAAAATAGTAAGTCTATGTTGAGATGTTAAACTCTCCCCTGGGATTACCTTGCAGTCTTTACATGCTAAGCGCTCTGCCTTTCTCCACAAGGAACATATCGATCTGGCTTCTATAAAATCCACTCATAAAAGTTATCAAGTGTTCTTCTCTCTTTTTGAAAAAGGTGTTTGCTACTACAAGATCATATGCTACGGCGAAATCTAGAATATTCACACCTGCCTCATCTGATCTCCAAAACCATACTCCCCATGCACCCTTTCATATACTATTCTATCTTTGCCTACGTGGTCATTAAAATCTCCACCTACAATTTTCTTCTCTCCTCCTGATATTTCTTGCATTAAAGCGTCGAACTGATCCCAGAATTGTCTTTTAGTGTGATCATCCAATCCTACTTGGGGCGCGTATGCACTAATCACATTAATTATATCCACTCCAACTACCAGTTTGATAAGCAATATTCTGTCTCCTTTCCTCGTGATTGTCACAACTTTATCCTTGAGGTTCTTGTCAACCACGATTCCAACACCATTTCTATGCCGATCTTTCCCTGTATAGGATATCTTATACCTGGTCCTTTCTATCTCCTTAGCTTTCTCTCCAACCCACTTTGTTTCTTGTAAACATGCTACATTGACCTCCTTCTAATCATAGTGTCTACTAGTTCCATGGCTTTACCGGTTAAGATTCGTATATTCCAAGTTGCTAATCTAAGCAGACTGAGCCTATAGTTCTGGACTAGCTTCTTTACCCGCGGTGGCCCAGATGAGCGTTGGAACCCTTGCTTATTTAACATGGCACCTGGGCGTCGATATGGCGCCCCTTGCACATTTTTCGAAACACTTGATGGCAAGCCCAAACGCATCGCTTAAAGGGGACACCCTAGCATTTACACGAGTATTCATATTTGGATTCATATCATAAGGATCCGACGGTTTTTTTTTACGTGCTGGCTGTTAAGCTACCTAACGCACTAACTCTCCTCTTTTATCCGGGCTAGGGACCGACAGTGTTGAAACAACACAGGCAGAGTTAGCTATATGCTCATTTAAATTATATATATATATATATATTTATACCCTGTTGCACTACATACTCGCAGGTCAGTCTAGGTCTGTCCCTCCCTCTAACCATTCCAGACACTACGATCCTATCACTCTTTTGCACAGGTGCGTTTACAGGTCTTCGTTGCACATGGCCAAACCATTTTAGTCTATTCTCCATCAACTTATCCTCAATCTGTGACATTCCTATAGTCTCTCGAATATACTCATTTATAATTCTAACTTTCCTAGTCTTACCACACATGCATCTTAGCATCCTCATCTCAACTACGCTCATTTTGCTAATGTGTTGTTTCTTAGTTGCACAACATTTTGTCCCGTAGAGCATAGTTGGCCTAATAGCTGTCCTATAAACTTCCCTTTCAATTTTGCTGGTATACTCTGGTCGCATAATACACCAAAAGCAATCCTCCACTTAAGCCAACCTACTTTAATTCTATGGGTCACGTCATCTTCAATCTCTCCATCTTTACTAAATCTTCGAGCTTAGATAATGAAAGTGTTCCCTCTTTGGGATCTCCTGCTTTTCGATCTTCCCTGCTTCATTGTCTCTACTTCCACTGTTGCTAAAACTACATTCCATGTATTCTTTTTTCGTCCTACTTATCTTTAGCCCTTTTGTTTCCAGTGCTTCTCTCCAAGTTTCAGGTTTAGTGTTGAGTCCCCCTTTAGTCTCATCAACCAAGATAATATTATCTGCAAACAACATACACCATGGGACCTCATCTTGTATGCGTCTAGTCAATTCATCCATAATTAGGACGAATAAATAAGGGCTTAAGGCCTACCCTTGGTGTAGGTAGGCCTACGACAATTGGGAATTCGCTTGTTTCTCCAGTCGATGATCTAATTGTAGTAACGACTTCATCATACATACCCTTCACCACATCAATATAACCCTCGGTCACTCCTTTCTTCTCTAGTACCCACCAAATTAAATCTCTGGGCACCCTATCATAAGCTTTTTCTAAATCAATGAAAATCATATGTAGATTTTTTTTCTTCTCTCTATACTTTTCCATTAGTCTCTTAAGTAAATAAATCGCTTCCATAGTTGACCTCCCAGGCATAAATCCAAATTGATTTTCTGTAAGCGATGCTCCATTACTAATGCTCCATTACTCTCTCCCACAGATTCATAATATGGCTCATCAACTTAATACTTCTATAGTTGTTGCATTGTTGTACATCTCCTTTAATCTTATATATAGGCACTAGAATGCTCTTCCTCCACTCATCAGGCATTTTTCTAGTAAGTAAAATCCTATTAAAAACTATTGTAAGCCGAGATGCCCCCACATCGCCCAAGCATTTCCAAACCTTAATGGAGATCCCATCTGGTCCTAAAGCCTTGTTGGGTTTCATCCTTAGAAGTAGGAATCGTGCATATGGTCTATGAATCAAGGATATTTAAGGCGCAAGGCGCACTGAGGGGCAAAGGTCCCTTGGAGCCTAGGCGTGAGGCGCAATCCGAGGCGCACGCCCGAGCGAAGCGAGGCGCACTTTTACATGATTTTTTTTACATGATTTTACATGTAAATAGACAGTATCAATTATTGTAATAGTATAGACAATATCAATTATATATAGTATAGTACCAATGTACCATAGTCCATAGACATTAACAATTATATAAAGTATAGTAGCATACCAAAAAAAATAAAATAAAATTACAATTGAGGGGAGAAGACTAAAGTCTGTTTTAATGGTGAAAGACGGGGAAAAAAAAAAACAGAGTCATAAAGAAGAAAAGAAGAAAAGAAGAAGAAAAAACACAGTCATAAAGAAGAAAGGGGGAAAAAAAAGTCATAAAGAAGAGAGAAGAAAGAAAGGGGGGAAAAAAAGTCATAAAGAAGAAGAAAAAACAATTATAAAGAAGAAAGGAAAAAAAAAAATACAGAGTCATCAGTCATAAAGAAGAAAGAAGAAAGAAAGTGAAAAAAAAAAACAGCCTATAAAGAAGAAAGACGAAAGAAAGGGAAAAAAAAAAGTCATAAAGAAGAAGAAGAAGACAGATGGCAGAAGAAAGGAGAGAGAGAGAGAGAGAGAGAGAGAGAGAGAGAGAGAGAGAGAGAGAGAGAGAGAGAGAGAGAGAGAGAGTCGCAGGTTCGCAACTTGAAGACGAAGAAGACGAAGAAGACAAAGAAGAAGGGAGGAAGACAGATCGCAGAAGAGAGAGAAAAAAAAAGAAAAAAAAAACAGTCGCGAGTCTCGCGACCCTAGAAGAAGAAGAAGATGATCAAGGAAGAAGAACATACCTGGTTTCAGGCTTTCAGCAGCTCCGAAAGGCTCACTAGTTTGAGGGTTTCTGTTTCTTCTTTCTTCGCTTTCTTCTTTCTTCCCTTTCTTCTTTCTTTTTTTTTCCCCCCCAAAACTGAGAATCTGAGATGCAATTGGGATTTTGGGGGGTAAATATGCGTGCTTGGTTGTTGCTTGCAATAGGCGCGAGTCTCATGCCCCTTGCGCCTGCTGAAAAGGCGCAAAAAGGCGCGCCTTTTGGGTGCCAGTTACAAGTCGCCTCGCCTAGCCTAAGGCGAGGCACAAGCCTTGCGCCCGCCTGCGCCTCGCTCCTAGAGGCGCGCCTTTCACAACAGAGCTATGAATCTCATCAAAAACTGCGACTCCGCAGTTCTTAGTGAGATTCGCAATAGACTTGCTATTCTCATACAATGGACTCGCGATTCTCGCACAACAGATTCGCGGAAGATGAAAAATCGGTGCAGATAGTGTGGCTGAAGGTGCATCTTCCTCTTCTCTCTCTCTCTCTCTCCCTCTCTCTCTCTCTCTCTCTACTTCTCTCTGTCGCTGCTGTTGTTACCCTTTTTTTTTGTTCGACTGCTGCTGAGTAAGAGAAATGAAACCCTAATATGTAGCTGTGCGTATATATATTATTTATACATAGATTGATATATATATATATATATATATTAAACCACTTAAATCTTATCCTTAAGTTTTTGCAAATAGTAAAACCCTCCATTACAAAACCCTAATTACATTCTTATATTACTTCTTTGCAAATAGCACCACATAACTAATACATATTTATTGTTGTAATCCCAATCTAAGATTAATTCTGAAAGAGCCACAGAGAAGTCATAAATATAAATTTAAAATTATGACATTATTTTGAAGGTCTTAATATTTTATAAATGAAGGATTTATTGTTTCTTGTATAATTTTCAAGGTTAATAAATTTATAATATTTAATTAACATAGACGCTTCCTAGACGCCCCGAACTTCAGACTCTTCTATGTATCTCCGCTTCCCCGTCCCCACCCCGCTTCGTGCTTCTAAGGTTTCATCTTCTTCAAAGCAAATTCCACCTAAAACTTCTTTATTCTCTGATAGAATCTGTATTCTCTAATTTCATCGCAACAACCCGTTTCTTATTCAATTGCGTTATCCATATGTTTTTCATTCAACAGCTTCTAAAAATGGCTTTTCCACCTTTCTTTAATCTCTTCATCCTTCACTAAAATCCTAGAGTCATCGCTTTTTATACACTTAATCTGATTAATGTTTCTTGTTTCCTTTCTCTCGACTTAGCAAGCTCATAAATACATTTTTTTCACTCTCTAGTGTCTAGCTTGGTGTAGAAGTCGCCATAGGCTTTCATTTTAGCAACTCTAACTGCTCTTTAACATCCTTATTTGCACCTTTATAGCTCGTTAAGTTTTCCCCACTTCTATCATTTTGCCACTTCTTGAAGCAAACAATTTTTTGTTTTTACTGCAGCTTGTACCTCTTCATTCCACCACCAAGTATCTTTAGATACCAGCCCTCTTCCCTTTCACTCTCCAAGGACTTCCTTTGATATTCGCATGATGAACTCTGCCATTCTATCCGACATAGTATTGCTTCCATCTTCCAAATTCCAAAGTGCTTCTATAGACCATTTATCTCAAATATTGCTAGTTTCTTGCCTTTAAGGTTCCACCACCTTGTTTGTGGGTTTATAGGGTCTTTTCTAGTATGATGTTGTCCTTTAAAATGGATACCTAAAATAGTAAGTCTATGCTGTGATGTTAAACTCTTTCCTGGGATGACCTTACAGCTATGAGGCACGGACACGGACACGCCGACACCGGCATGACACAACACTGGTACGTCGACATGACAAATCCTAAAAAATGATGACACGACACGGAGGGGATATGCAATTTTTTTAAAAATAAATAAAGTTTAATTTGAAGTTCATCTCTTATGTTTGTTAGAAATGTTATTCAAAATATTATCTACATGATGTTCACTTCACATTTTTCGAACGTTATTGTTTAATATTAACAAATGAAGAAAGGGAGACTGTCAAAGAAGAGGGAGAGAGAGAGAGATCGGACAAAGAGGGTCTTGAGAGACTAATGTCTTGAGAATGTGAGGAGATAAGTGATGTAATGCTGGACAAAATCAACTCCGTTTAGGTTTTGAGCATGTTAAAAAAACATAAAAAAAATGCAGCTTTTTGGTCAAGAAAGAGTTTTCCACCATGTCCCTTGAAGTGTCCCGCCATGTGTCGGTGATGTGTTCGCCTCTAAAAATTGTATAACAAAAAAAGACACGTATTTTCCGCGTCCGATACGTGTCGGAGGTGTGTCGGGCGAGTGTCGGTGTCCGGTATGTGTCGGACGCGGGTACGGAGCCCTTTCCGAAGTGTCAGTGCTTCCTTGTCTTACAGTCTTTACATGCTAAGTGGTCTGCCTTTCTCACAAGGAACAAGTCAGTTTGGCTCCTATTAGATCCATTCTTAAAGGTTATCAAGTGTTCTTCCCTCGTTTTGAAGAAGGTGCTTGCTACTACAGGGCCATATGCTACGGTAAAATTTAGAATACTCACCCCTGCCTCATTGTGATCTCCAAAACCATGTCCCCCATGCACCCTCTCATATCCAGTTCGATCTTTGCCAACGTGGTCATTAAAATCTCCACCTACAATTATCTTCTCTCCTCCCGGTATTTCTTGCATTAAAATGTCTAATTCATCCCAGAATTGTCTTTTAGTGTGATCATCCAGTCCTACTTGGGGTGCGTATGCACTAATCGCATTCAGGGGCAGATTTAAGAGGGCTCTTACGGGGCAGTTGTCCCCCCCTGACATTGTTGAAAAGTCTACTATAGATAGCTACCTGTAACGACCCACCTCCCCGTCTAGCAACAATATTGTCCACTTTAGGCCTAAATACAAAAAACTTCCCAGGAGGTCACCCATTCCTGGTACTGGTCTGACAGCGGCATGCTTAACTGTGAAGTTCTTTCGTGTTTAGCTCCCTCACGGTTTTAAAAGGCCTTGTTGCATATAGAGGGACGATTAATCCTTATAAACTAGTACAGGAACTTCACCTCAGGCGATGTGGGACAAGCCCCCACACCCAACCTCACCTCAGCCATCTTGGCCATCCTGCCTCAGGAGTATTGGCTCTTGGTCGTCACAACCTTAAGGGCAACACGTCCTCGTGTGGGACCCGCCCCACACTTCTGACTGGGTTCCGCTCTGACACCATTTGTAACGACCCACCTTCTTGTCTAGCAACAATATTGTTCGCTTTGGGCCTAAACACAAAGAACTTTCCAGGGGTCACCCATCCCTGGTACTGCTCTAACAGCACCACGTTTAACTGTGAAGTTTTTTCGTGTTCAACTCCCTCACGGTTTTAAAAGGCCTTGTTGCATATAGAGGGGCGATTAATCCTTATAAACTAGTTCAGGAACTTCACCCCATGCAATATGGAACAAGCCCCCACACCCGACCTCACCTCATCCATCTTGGCCATCCTGCCTCAGGAGTATTGGCTCTTGGTCGTCACACTACCTCATGTGCCAAACTCTTATGTAAAGACAATTTTGACCCCCCTGAAATATGCAAAAATATTTTGACCCCCCTGAAATATTTTGACCCCACTTAACCTAAATGGTCAACATCCCCTCATTCTCACGATCGATCTCTCAAAAAAAAATCTCCTCATGGGAAATCAGGCTTTGAAGCCCCTCATTCTCTCGATCTCCAACATTCAACAGCCCCTTATGGCCTCATTCCGACTGCTCAGTGCCTCACAAGCTTGAAGCTCTCCGATCTCGTAATTCCATCTCCTTAAAGCTCTCTGATCTCGCCTCTCTCTTCTCTACATTCGCAAATCGCAACTCGCAAGTTCAAGGTACTTTTCCAATTCTCCAAACATTTTATGAATTTGTATTAGTTTGTTTCCTTAGTTTTGTTGAGTTTATTATTCTTTCCATTTTTTTTTTATGTTTAGGTCTCTTAGATTTATTCTTTTTATTTAGGTAATTTAGTTTAAGTCTTTGTTAGTTTCCTAAGTCTAGATTGTTGAATGAATAATACTAATTGTTAATAATAATTTGTGAAACAGCCATGAAGAAGTATTTTTAAAGAAAATTACAGCATGAATCCGCCCCTGATGACTCTCGTCCACAAATAGATGGTGAAACTTCAAGCCAAATTCGCACAGAATTTAATATGTCCGATCTTCCTTCATATCCAGGTCTACGACCTCGTATTATGGATTATTGACCTAATATTCGAGATAAAGTTTGTAGAAAATATTTATTGGATGGTCCTACTCAACCTCATAATCATGATTTTCTGCAAACACAGTTTGGACATGTAGTACGATGTTTCAACCCCTCTTGGTTCAATGAATTTAGCACCTGGTTGGAGTATAGCAAACATAAAGATGCAGCATTTTGCCTATGTCATCTTTTTAAGGCAGAGATTGGTGAGCCAGCCGGTGGTGATACATTTGTTGGTGAGGGTTTTTCAAATTGGAAGAAAAAATTTAGACTTAGAGATTATGTTGGAGGTGTAGGTAGTTCTCATAACAAAGCCTGGGCTAAAGGTCAAGATTTATTGAATCAAAGGCAGCATATTGAGACAAATACAATTGTCTCCAAGCAATCAGATGAAACTAGAAGTGGTTATAGAATTCGCTTGGATGCCTCTGTCCAAAGCATTACTTATCTTCTAAAGCAAGGGCTTGCATTTCGAGGTCACGATGAAAGTGAGGACTCACCAAATCAAGGAAACTTTTTAGAGTTTTTGAAGGTTCTAGCTAGGGGTGTATACGAGCCGAGCCGAGCCTGCTCGTGAGCTTTCTCGCGAGCTTGCTCACGAGCTCAAACGAGCCGAGCTTTCTAGTGTTCGTGAGCTTTCTCGCGAGCTTTTTAACAAGCTTTTTCGCGCACCTTTTTAAATGTTGTAGTTTAATAATAAAACAATCATTTATCAAGCCTATTTACGAGATATGTCATACTCTCTAAAATTACATAGTTTTATAATAAATCTATATATAAAAGTCATTATACAAGCACTTTATCAAACTTATTAACAAGCTTTTTCACGAGCCTGCTCACGAGCCTTAATCGATCGTGTTCACGAGCTTAGCGTTTAACGAGCCGAGCTTCGAGCCCTTGTTGAGCGGCTCAACTCATATACACTCCTAGTTCTAGTTGACAACAATGAACATATAAATGCTGTTGTATTGAAAAATGCTCCGGCTAATCTAAAGTTGAAAGCCCCTTCAATTCAAAAAGACATTGTAAATGCCACAACATTTTTAACCACTAGTGCCATCATAAGAGATCTAGGTCATAGGCCCTTTTGCGTTCTTCTAGATGAATCTCGTGATATATCAATGAAGGAGCAAATGGCAGTTGTTTTGAGATACGTAGACAAAAAGGGTTGTGTAGTTGAGTGATCTTGGGTCTTAAGCATGTCACTAGTACTAGTGCCCGTTCACTTAAGACGGCCCTTAAAGAGATCTTTTCTAAACACGGGCTAAGCATATCGTACCTACGCGGGCGAGGATATGACGGGGCTTAGTAACATGAAAGGTGAGTTTAATGGTTTAAGACAATTATTTTGCATGAGAAGGAATGTGCATATTATGTCCATTGTTTTGCTCATCAACTTCAGTTAGCTCTTGTGGGAGTTGCGAAGAACCATGTCGAAATTAACTCTCTCTTCTACAAGGTTTCTAATGTGGTGAATGTTGGTGCCTCATGTAAACGTAGAGATAAACTTCGAGAGAATCAAGCTGCTACAATTATTCAAGCTCTTGGGAAGGATGAGATTTCTTGTGGGGAAGGCCTTAATCAAGAAAGTTCACTTGCATGCAGTGGTGATACACGTTGGGGGTCACATTCTCATTCTTTGATCAGCTTGATTAGTATGTATTCACCAGTTATTGAGGTGGATGAGATGATTGAAGAGGATGGTGATAATTCAGACCAAAGAAGAGAAGCAAGTTACTTGTTAGATGAGATGAGATCTTTTGAATTAGTATTTAATCTACTTTTGATGAGATTTGTGTTGGGAATCATTGATATCCTGTCACAAGCATTACAAAGGAAGGATCAAGATATTGTGAATGCCAAGGGATTAGTTAAAGCATCCAAAAAGTGCCTAGACATGAGGAAGGATGGATGGAGTTCTATTTTTTTTTATGAAGTTTGCTCAATTTGTGGTAAACATCACAGTGGTATTCCTATTATGGACAATGTGTATATACCTCGAGGACGATCAAGGCGTAGGTCTGAAGAAAAGACAAACTTGCATCACTACCAAGTTGAGTTATTTTATACTGTCATAGATAGGCAATTCCTAGAGTTAAGTAATCGTTTCAACGAAGTGAACACAAGATTGCTACTTTGTGTTGCATGTTTAAATCCTCATGACTCTTTCTCTGCATTTGACAAGCAAAAACTAGTTCGTTTTGCCCAATTCTATCCTAGAGACTTTTCAGAAGTAGAGCTTTTGGCACTTAATGATCAACTTGTGGTTTATATAACTGATATGCGCTTTAGTAGTGAGTTTTGCCAATTAAAGGGAATTTCTAAACTTGCACAGAAGATGGTTGAATGTCAAAGAGATAAGGTGTATCCATTTGTTTACAAGCTTATTACTTTGGCATTGATTTTACTTGTCGCGATTGCTACAGTGGAGAGGGCATTTTCAGCAATGAAAATTGTGAAGAATAGAATGTGCAATCGAATGGGAGATGAGTGGATGAATGATAGTTTAGTTGTTTATGTTGAAAAAGATGTTTTTAGTACCATTGATAAGGAGTATATCTTGCGACAGTTTCAATGCATGAAAACACGTCGTGGTCAATTGTAAACGTATAACCTTAATTGATATCAATGATAACTAATGCTTTGTTATTTTTGAATGGTCTAAAGTACTGATTTCTTATTGTAAAAACGCTGTAGTTAAAGGTTTGCCCCCCTGGACCAAAATCCTGGATCCGCCCCTGATCACATTGATTATATCTACTTCAACTACCAGTTTGATAAGCAATATTCTATCCCCTTTCCTCGTGACTGTCACAACCTTATCCTTGAGATTCTTCTCAACAACGATTCCAACACCATTTCTATGTCTATCTTTCCCCGTATAGAATATCTTATACCCAGTCTTTTCCACCTCCTTAGCTTTCTCTCCAACCCACTTCGTTTTTCGTAAACATACTACATTGACATTCCTTCTAATCACAGTGTCTACTAGTTCCATAGCTTTGCTGTTAAGGTAAGTTCCAAGTTGCTAAACTAAGCCTATAGTTCTGGACTAGCTTCTTTACCCGCGATGGCCACGTATGTAGTTTGTGCGCATTCTCCTCGGTTCACCCTTTGCTTTTAGAAAATTAATGAATCCCCTGCATTCACATCCTCGCACCCGCACTGGTGCTTCCAAGCCTCTATCAAACCTAAATGTTTAAGTGGCATGTGGCTACTATTTTACTTTTATACTTTTACTTATGAAAGTGACAGACTAAGAGCTTTAAACAGTTTCTGAACTGATAACCTATTAAGCTTGCTGCATGTGAACCTTGTCTTCTTCTATTAAGCTTAATATGCTATTATCATAAGGACCATTAAGAGTTCTGAGGCTTAGAACAGTCTGCTCTAGTTTATGGTTCATTAAGATTGACTCCTCTTTGGTGTGAGACAGGCTCTTTGAAGCGCATCTGAGTGTCAGTTCATAATTGTAGGCTTCTAGCATTGATCTTCTGTAATCTGGTCATCAATGTCGTACTATCTTAGCTCCTGATTCGTAATACCCTTTATGGTCAATTCTTCATTGACCAGCTTTAGGGGCCAATCATTGAATAGCTTTCTTATTGAACAGGGCTTTTGTAGTTCCCATGGCTCTAATGAAATAAGGTCATGGGCGCAATTAAAGTATTAATTTTTTCCTTGGAAACACAGACATAATATAAGAAATTGAGAAGGAAAATAAACTTTAAAGATTTGGATGCCTCCAGAAAAAAAAAGAAAGAAAGAAAAAAAAAAACTAAATTAATTTATATTTGTTACTTGTTGCTTAGGAAGAGTGCCTTTTAATACTTTGTAACTTTACGACTGTTTTTGGGGTTGCATCTTCTTTGATTATAGAGCTTCAGAATTTGCTATGGCAATGAAGTAGCTAATGGACGAGTCTTTCCGTTTCCCATATTTGTTTGTTTTGGTGTTATGTCCTTCGGCTTTAAGAGTTTGTCGCAAAACTTTTTTGTAGGCTGATTTTCAATAGAAACCAATCCTTGTGTCTATAGACTGGCTGCTGGCACAGTGGTTTCGCTCATTATATTGATATCTTTCAAGATTGTCTAGTAAAAATAACATTCAGTATAGCATCTTGAAATGCCTACTGCTTCATTTCTGCATGATTTAGTGCTTTATACATTTTTTGGAGTAGGACTCAAGAACCTATTAATATGGACAAGGAAATAAAACAAGAAGGGTGAGGATTACTCTACTACGTCTAGGGCAAGCTTAATATCTTTTACCTTCATTTTCTTTTTTGGGGGGCTTGCACTCTCTCTGAACTAACGGTGCTTCATAGAAAATATTCGACGCAAATTGTGATACCATGTCACCATACTAATACATGCGGTCCATGTGGATATGTTGCTTAGCTGTAACATTCTCCAGTTATATCAGGATGGACAAGAGTTTTGAGGAGTTGGAATTCTTAGATTTTATTGGCCCGTGACATTATATCATCACTCATCAGTATCACCGTAGCATTGAAAATGCATTAAATTCACTTTTTTCCAAACGTTTTTACAAACACACCTCCCTAGGCATGTAATTTCAACCTCCTCACTGGTGGTGCATTAATTTCTATTGCCCTATGGGCAAAGAAGGTGATCACCCAAGATTGGAAGGGCGGCTTGCTAGGTTACTCAAGATTGGTGGGCTAGTTCTCTCCTACGAAGAACGGACACTTCTAAGATGATAATGTGTCGTGTCCTTGTTCGTGTGTGTCATAGAGTTGTATCACCGTGTCGGTGTCGTGTCCATGTCTGTGTGTGTGCTTCATATGTTTTCTCCCCACGAGTGCGTTGAGGGGCTTGCTGAGTGATTCATAGGTTTTTTTTTGGGACACATTCTCCTGCACCACCCGTTGCAGGAGAATATGCACTAGAAACTTGTAATGGAGGTTCTCTTCTTCGCGAGATAATTAGGTGCATCATATAGTGAGATCTGTATTTATTGAATATTTTTTTTTTCTTTTTTGCCTTTTGTTCTTTTTCACCTTGATTCCGAATGCAGACTTTGTCGGCGTGAGTGGTCTCAAGTAGATGTTGAATAGTCCTCCATGTTTGTTGCCTATGTAGCGTTGGGAATCACACATGTTCCTTCCTGTCTTCATTGTGACATATCTCATTTTTTGCTGCCAATTGCCTCTGTAGACTAAATATTTAGCTGTTGTCATGTTCATTAACATAGAGAAATGTTCTTTCTTTACCATAATCTAAGGGCTCGTTAATGTTGCGGTTTTCAGAATCACAATGTTGCCAAACGGACCCTATTATTGACAAATAGCAAGGGATGTAGGACTACTCCTTCAACCAATATTTATCCAGTGGAAAGAATTAGTGCTAAACAAAGACATTTTAAGAAGCACTTATTCTTCTTGTGCATTATAATTTTTGGAAAATCGTATTGGAAGATAAAGCATTACTACTTACAGGTAATTTATAATGGGAATTGTTATTCGCACGCCATGGAATGCATTGACTGCATGGTACTGTATGGTGTGTCAGTAGTATCATGGAGTGCATTAATTCAATTTTAAAGTCGAAATATCAACACCATTAATATATATATATATATACATACATATATTTGGAGAGAGGTTGTAACAGTGCAGTCCGTTGATGGATCACTTTTAATGACGAAAATGTGACTTTTAGCGACGAATTTTTTGTTGCCTAAAAAAGTGCATTTTTTAGCGACAAAAATTTCGTCGCTAAAAGTCATATTTTTGTCAGCTAGAAATCGGTCCGTCGATGGACTAGTCCATTTTAGAGTCTTAGTTGTATAGATGTTTATCGGATTAGTGTTATTCCTTTGCAATCTATCTAATAAAGGAGGAATGCCTTTATGGAGAGACATTTTCAGTCATTGAATCTTAATTTAAGGATTGACAATCAAGGCTTTTCTATCTCTCTCTCTAAGACCCAAACAAATCTAGCCGAAACAAACTCAGTCCAACCCAAACAACTCTAGCCCAAGTCTTTGATCTAATGATCCTAATTGGTTTAATTATTGGACTTATATACATATCCTCTTTGAAAAATTAATTTTTGGTCTTTTAAAAAAAAAAAAAAAAATCATAATTTTTGGCTCAAGTGTTATTTGGATATTATAACCGTAGGTATGCGAAGTTAGTGTCGAGGGTACTAAAAATTTTCAAGTGCCGAAAGCACGCGGAGTCACATCTTTTTTTTTTTTTGGCACTATGCCCAAGACAGGCAATTAGTGTTAGAGCATGTGATTCTGTTGTGATTGATGACCAGTCTTTTTGAATGTTAGCATACTACTAAGTCTTAGAGTATGTGATTCAGTTGTGAGATGCTCTAAGAATTAAGAATTAGTAGGATGCTAATATTCTGAGTTGTGAGATGCTCTAAGAATTAGTAGAGTAGTATGCTAATATTCAAAGAGACTCTTCACAGCCTTACAAAATGGTCATCAATCACAACTGAATCACATGCTTTTAGAATTAGTAGTTTGCTAATATTCAAAGAGACTCTTCACAGCCGTACAAAATGCTCATCAATCACAACTGAATCACATGCTTTAAGAATTAGTAGTGTACTAATATTCAGAGACTCTTCCCAGCCGTTCAAAATGCTCATCAATCACAACTGAATCACATGCTCTAAGAATTAGTAGTATGCTAATATTCAAAGACTCTTCACAGCCTTACAAAATGACACGTTGTGATTCCGACTTCCAACTCACACTATTCTTTTTATCTGCTGATTTTTTTTTTTTGCTTTATTCTCTTTCCAAATGTGCACTGTGCATCATGTTCCTTGTTGGAAAATTAGTATCCTGAAAGAAAAAACAGAGACTAAAGGTCGGCTTTGAGGTGCGGTTGATCGCTGATTTTTTTTTTTTTTTTTTTTTTTTCTTTCAGTATACTAATTTTCCAACAATTTTAAGGAGATATTTTCCCCCACTCCAAGAGTTTGTTAATAGGTTCAAAGCAAATCCCTTTTAAAATACAACAAAGGTATTAAAATTCTACAAATAACAATTCTAGAGAATTTTTTCTGCATTTCTCTTGAACGTAAATTGACCGACTGCGTAAGAATGGAAGTGATCAAGGTTCTCTCTGTTTTATAAAGATAGAACAGAGATATATCCTCTGGGAACATAACAATTATTATATTTTTCAGTGTGTGGATTTGCTGTATTTATAAATAATGCAAGTGACAACCTTTTGTACTGTTGCAATTTTGAAAATATTCTCCACTCCTATCACTTCGAAGCACTTTAATTTTCTTTTCCTTTTGATTTTCTACTTCGGATTTAAATCACTTGAACATATCAAAAGCCTCATCTTTAGTCGTAAGCACGTACACATACCGCCTCTGATTAATAGTCCATTTAATTCACAAATATCAGAATGTATAAGTTCTAACATTTCAGAATTTCTTTGAGCACAAGGAAATGGTTTTCTAGTCATCTTTGCTTGTATACATATTTCACACTTAACAACATTATCGTCATGTTTATAAGAGATCAAACCATGTTTAGACATATTTTTAAGATAACCAATATTTAAATGATCACCAAGACGTTCATGCCATAAATTAGAAGAAGACTCAACAATATAAATAGAATGTGATATTTCATTAAACATCCCATTACTAGAATAACCCTTCCAATGATGGCTCCACACTTAGACAAGATCTGGGTTCAGAACATAAGCAATTTTTAGTGCAGTAAGCAAGAACATCTTCTTATCTTGCCAACGAGTAAAATTTGAACCATTGAATCGGTCCAATTTCACATAGTCTTGATTGATCATTTTCAAAGCCGCAGAATATGATCCTCCTTCCATTATAATATCTCCTTGAAATTCTTGGATTCATCCTCCATAAAATAAAATAACCTTACTAGTCATGTAAGATAACAATAGCACACAAAGCTGTAAAATTTTAATTTACTAAAATTAAACCAAAGTATTATATATTCAATTGTACCTTGATAGCAAAAACTCTTTTGAAATTCACATGCCTTCCAAGAAACATATAGAAATACAAATGCATGAATGATATCATAAATTAACTTTGTGATTTTACAAAAAAGCCATACCTATTAAGTCACGCATATACGTATATATGTATCAGTTAGGCTCTAGAGAGGGCGCCCTCTCTTTATTAAAGAGAGGGCTTTTGTTTTGACCGTCGGATCGTGTTTAAAAACTAAAAACTGTAAAATGACAATACTGCCCTTAATGAAAACACGATCCGACGACCAAAACAAAGGCCCTCTCTTTAATAAAGAGAGGGTATATTTTTTCATTTAAAATATCACAAAGTGCCAATAGTGTGAGAGTGCCTTTGCATGAACTAATCGTGTAAAAGACACCCGTAGTACCATCCACCAAAGCAGAATAGGTGCCTAGGCTTCCTCGAGAAAAGGCCCTGCAAAAAGTTAAAGAGATAATTAAAAATCAGTCAACAGTTTGTTGACAAATACAAAGTCAGTCACCTACCTTTTCAAAATAAAAAGAAAATCATTGCAAAACTAAAAATTCAAAAATCAGTCAACTTTTAATCTTTTTTTAAAATGAAAAATAAAAAAATTGCATTTACCCCCTATCTTCTTCCTTACCACCACTAGCCACCAGCCGCCGCCACCACCTCTACCACACCACGACCACCATCACCACCATGGCCGGCCACCACACCACACCACACATTGACCATCACTACTACCAGCCATCACTATACGATCTCCCCCACCACACCACGACCACCACCACCAGCCACCACTACCATGACCACAACCATGGCCGGCCACCACACCATGACCAAACTCCAACCTCCTTATCTCTTCTCTCTCTTTGATCTCCTCTCTCTCTCTATCTAGAAAATAATCACCATGAAGAACTCTCCCTCTCTCCCTCAAGAAGAGAAAAAAAAAAAAGAAGAGTTGCAGGTTGGAGCAAGAGTCCAAACCTAAGGAGCAACTCACCAAACTTAATCGGGAGCAACTCACTAAATGTATGGAGCAACTCACCAAACGAAAAGGAAAAAAAAATGTTCCAGATTTGGAGCAATAGTCTAAACCTGAGGAGCAACTCACCAAACCTGATCAGGAGCAACTCGCCAAACGTATGGAGCAACTCGTCAAACGAAAAAAAAAAAAAAAAAACTTCCAAGTTTGGAGCAACAGTCCAAACCTGAGGAGCAACTCACCAAATCTGATCGGGAGCAACTCACCAAACGAAAAGAGCCGCGTTGCCCCATATGTTTGGTGAGTTACTCCCGATCAGATTTGGTGAGTTGCTCATCAGGTTTGGACTGTTGCTCCAAACTTTTTTTTTTTTTTCGTTTGGTGAGTTTTTCCGTTCGTTTGTTGCGTTGCTCCCGATCAGCTTTGGTGAGTATATTGGCCAGTGGGATGCTTGGGTGAGCATTGGTGTACCATTTTTTGGGTGAGCAAAAATGCTCTCTCTCTCTCTCTCTCTATATATATATATATATATGGGTGTATATATGTAGTAGTTTGTAACATTAAATAATGGATAAATTGCAAATTATACCCCTATAGTTTGAGTGTTGTAACAGTTCCGTTCGTGTGATTTCAATCATGGCAATATACACCTTGCAGTTTGAAAATTGTGCAAAATTTATCTAATTACAAAATAAGCAAGGGCACAATGAGAATATCATATTATTTCCAGCCCAAAATGACCCATGTGTAGGGGCGGACCCAGGAGTGTAGTTCAGTGGAAGCAGAAGCTTATACAGGGGTTCTACGGCAGTGTTCCAGCTTTATTTATTTATTTATTTTTTTATGGATAGAAATAGTATAATTCTATGTGATTTTTTTGTACAAACTAATCTATTACATAAATAACTTAGGCCATGTTTAACAGGTCGGATAAGGGGGTCGGATAGGATATAAGTTATCTTATCCTATGTTTGGTGTGCCATCGGATATGAGAAAAACATAGGATATAAGTTATCTTATCCTATGTTTGTACAAACTAATCTATTACATATGTTATTACTGTAGTTAACAAAATACAAAATAATATAATTTTGCAAACAATCTAAAGGACAAAGAGTAATTGAGATTTGGAAAGCTTATTCTTGTAGAGAGAAAAAGAGCCAGTTAACTTTTGTCTCTAATGTGACCGAACTTATCCCATACACTTTGATCATGTTTCATTAAATAGAGATTCAGATTGCACCGAATCACTGACATCGAATCAATAGATTAGATCAATTAAAAAATGTCTCCATGAATAAAAAAGGTGCGCCCTTCTCAATTCCAAATGATGCCTCACAAGGCATCTGATGAAATCAAATCCGGTACCTTTATATATACGAACGACAATTGGGTAAAGTGTTTATAGGTACCTTTTTCATGAATTTTCCAAATGGGTGTTTCAGCACCGTGAATGGTTGTTTGGATATGTACATGTAAAGTATATGAGATTAAATTTTAGATTTCCTTTAATTGTGGGTCATTATTTATATTCTCATACCCTATTTTCAACAGTCATTCCTTTAGGTTCTTTACCTTCGCAGACTGACTATTCTCTCCTATCAAGAAATAATGTAAAAATTCAGCAGAAACCCTCTAGTTTATGTTGGGGTCTAAAACTAATTTTCATCACAAATATACATACATACATACATGTATAAATGCATATGTCCATGTGTATTCATAAAAAGAAAAATTACTGAAATTCATTCCACCAAAACTTCCATAATTTGGGAATGAAGAACAAAGGCATGAGAAAGTGTTGGTAAAATTGTTTTGCCTAAAAATTAAATATGTGACCGGGCGTGCCAGGGGCTTTGTACGAAGACCCAAACGTGTGCCAAAACGATCCCTAAATGAATTTGAAATGGATCAGGCGATGTTGGGAAGTAGGGATGACCCTTCTCTTAAGGTCCAACCACTCTGATGCGAGTGACTTGATTGAGTGACGAAACGATTACCAATAGATTTGAACAAAGTGATACTGTGTAACTGAAACACATTGAACACGTAGCAATTTTGATGGGATTAATTACACAAACTTGAATTACAAGCAAAGGAAAGTACAGCAAAGATGTAATACTTTGAACAAGGCAGTGACTTGAATGGACTCAACAATTACATGGATTGCAATTAAAAAAGTAAAATAACAGAGCAGTGGACTGCTGAGCCGCAGGGGGCTGTGGGGCGTGTGTAGCCTCCCTCAATGTTGATTGTCTTGGTGTATTTATAGAGGTGCATGCTGAAAATAACTCCCACCATGTTGGCCACTTCTCCACTTCAAGTAACTACCCACATCCACTAACCACTACCACTAGTAAAACTTCCCACTAGTGTGTGATTAATTTTCCACTTGCACAAATAAAAACCGGTCAAAATTTAAAAATATATTTTTATATTTTAGGGTGTAAACATTGCCCCCCTGGTTCTTTGAAAATGAAATGTACATGTAATTTTTGAAGAACCATGT
Source organism: Hydrangea macrophylla (assembly GCA_033977485.1). Lineage (NCBI taxonomy): Eukaryota > Viridiplantae > Streptophyta > Magnoliopsida > Cornales > Hydrangeaceae > Hydrangea > Hydrangea macrophylla. The sequence continues at coordinate 22,843,880 of CM066999.1, read as the reverse complement.
ATACAACTCGACCGATTTTTGTGGTCATTATCAGCCACACAGACCGATTTTGACTGAAAAGTTGGCTATCAGCAATACTTCAGAAAGTCAAACCGATAATATCGGCCTTGTGAAGACCGATGAACCCACTTGTAATATCATGGATTTTAAATTTTCGGTCTTACTGTATCGACCTCCAATCATAGGCAGCATTTTTTTTTTTTTTCAAACAATAAAGAAGACCGACTTTTTTTTCTTTTTGTATGACCGATTGAATTTTCCAATATCGGTCTCATGGACTATTAATAAAATACAGTGCAAACTGCAAAGTGAGTCCAAAATAATCAGCCCAAAGATTTTATACCGAATAGTTCAGACCCACCTCGGTCTTATCTTTTTTCTTTTTTATCGGTCTCAAATCAAAGCTCGATATCGCATATCAGTCTTATATTAGTCCGATATCGGTCTTAAAGCACTAGCCATTTTCTGACTTCTCTGTAGATACAACATAAACACCTCTATCACCTTCAAGTGTGGGTCCAACACTTGCACCCATTTGATATGTAGCCAGATGGCCTCGATCCTATGGTAGTGACTGAATGTTGGGTCACCAGTCACCAACATAGCACATGTGGTGGATCTTGGGCCCACCATGATAATCGAGATGTGCACTTGGGCAAATACAGCACTATACATGCATTACAGAAAAAAGACCGATATCGGTTATCATTAGCCCGATGGATTACACTTTACCTGACTTGAGCCCCACTTCTCTGACCTTTTCTTTAACAATTGTTGCCGCCGCTGCAGATGAATGGACTGATTTAAATTGATGAAACATGCATTCCTTCATCGGTCACATTTGTCCGATTAGAAAATGATATCATATAATGTGGCTACTCCAATCAAGGCAATTGAACCCAAAATTCTCACAAAGGTGCAGTACTCATATCGGTCCATACAGGTCCGATGTATTGTGGTGACCGATATTAAATTGCAAAGTCGGTCAATAATAAATTTTTTTTTTTTTTTTTATAATAATATTGTTGGAGAAAAATCCAAAAAATTGAACTCCATTGTTGAGCACCACAAAGCCAATGAGGCTTTAAATCTACAAAAGCCAAATGATTAATTGGCTCCTTGTGTGAGTAATTTTTGGCAATAATGCCAAAAAAATTGAACTCCTCGGCCATTATTTTTCTCCACGGGGGTTGTTCATTTTTAATAAATTTGGAGGCCGAATTGAAATTATTCGGCCTATGTGGAACTTGCACCCCAACCGCCTTCTCGTCGTCACCAACGCTAGCGTGAGGAGCATTAGCCGAAAAAGAAATTATCGGCCTATCACTAACAACTATTTTTTCGCCGCCTTGCCCCCCAACCGATTTAAAATGCTTTAAATCGAGATAGTCATCTTGATTTGCAGAGGCCTCATCGGCCACTTTTGGCCGTTTAAATTTTTTCGCGGCCTCTTCAAAAGTTGTTTTTATGGCCGCGATCATGGTTGTCCGTGTCTCTTCGAGATAGAGAGCATACTCTTTCTGAATTCGAATTGTTTCATTGAGCACGTTTTCAAGGCGCTCACATGAATCAATAATCACCGCTTGGTTGCCTTTATCGAGCGGTGAATTCGATTGACTACTCGGCTCCTCTATCCACTTGTTGCTTAAAAAGTCGTTCATAGACATGAAACTGTCTTGCCCCCCGGGAGGTGGATCGTCAACTCCACTTGACGCTTTAACAAGTAAAATTTCGCTATTGAAATATCGATTATCGGCCTCAAGACAGTCAATCTCACCTTCAAGATAACCGATTTTATCATTAAATCGGCGATTCTCAGAATCAAAACGCCGATTAAGTTCCTCTTTATTCCAAGGCTGCAAACGCATACATTGCAATAAGTCGTTGCAAATGTCGCATTTCTCATAGTCAAAACGATAAATATCGTCTAGAAGTTGGTCAATTGCCTCCTCTCGCAGACGAATTTGATCGTCGTAGAAGTGTAACCATGCTTCACGAAACATCACTCGGCGGTCCCACCGGGCGTGCCAAATTGTTTTGGCTAAAAATTAAATATGTGACCGGGCGTGCCAGGGGCTTTGTACGAAGACCCAAACGTGTGCCAAAACGATCCCTAAATGAATTTGAAATGGATCAGGCGATGTTGGGAAGTAGGGATGACCCTTCCCTTAAGGTCCAACCACTCTGATGCGAGTGACTTGATTGAGTGACGAAACGATTACCAATAGATTTGAACAAAGTGATGCTGTGTAACTGAAACACATTGAACACGTAGCAATTTTGATGGGATTAATTACACAAACTTGAATTACAAGCAAAGGAAAGTACAGCAAAGATGTAATACTTTGAACAAGGCAGTGACTTGAATGGACTCAACAATTACATGGATTGCAATTAAAAAAGTAAAATAACAGAGCAGTGGACTGCTGAGCCGCAGGGGGCTGTGGGGCGTGTGTAGCCTCCCTCAATGTTGATTGTCTTGGTGTATTTATAGAGGTGCATGCTGAAAATAACTCCCACCATGTTGGCCACTTCTCCACTTCAAGTAACTACCCACATCCACTAACCACTACCACTAGTAAAACTTCCCACTAGTGTGTGATTAATTTTCCACTTGCACAAATAAAAACCGGTCAAAATTTAAAAATATATTTTTATATTTTAGGGTGTAAACAAAAATACAACGGAGCACTGAGCAATGAAGATGAGCAAAACTTTGATTATTCCAAAAAGGGTAATAGGGTAATACAAAAAGAAAGATTGAAAGGCGGTGGTGGGTCTTGTAAAGCATATCGGAGAAAGGGTTGGATGAAGAAAAAGTTTCTCTTAACGGTTGTAATCTTGTAAATCTAAAAACTGCTAAGGTGTCAAAAGCTAATAGGATGTTGTAAAACATTAGTAGTACGGATCATTCGCCTATAATTTAATCTCAAAGTATATGTAGTATAATCATATAAGAGAAATTATCTAGTGTTTCTCATATGCACTAAATTCCCCAACAATCTCGATCGTACGACTACAAAACAAAATTTTAATTTCATTTCCTCTTTTGTCTTTTATTTTAAAAAAATTCTGCAACAAAAAAAAAATGCTGATTTTTTTTCTTCTTTTTTTTTTTTCTCTCTCTTTCTTAGATCAGATTTGTTCCTCCTTTTTTTTTTTTGGTGGCCAAAAAAATATCAGATTTGTTCACTAGACCTAAAGAAATAAAGAAGTTATAAAATTTAAATATGAGTTTCATAAATATGTGATAAAATAAATAAGAAATTGGTTCTCAAAAAATCGATCTATCGAATAGTTTTATCTAGACATTACCAAACACATGATAAAGATATAAACAATTAACTGACAGTTTTATCCAGCACGCTCCAAATACAAGATAGCATAACAGTTTATCCGACATGATTACTAATTTAGTCTGATACTGCCTTATCCTATCCAATCCGACGGTTGTCTGGCCTGCCAAACGAGGCCTTAATATTTTAAATTAGTTTGTACAAAAAAAAAAAAACAGAATTATACTATTTCTACAAAATAATAATAAATAAATAAATGAATAAAATCGGGTCGGAGTGCTACCCCTGAACCCCCGTATAAGCTCCTGCTCCCACTGAACTACATTCTTGAGTGCCCCTGCACATGAGATCATTTTTGGCTAGAAATAATGTGATATTTCCATTGTGCCATTGCTTCTTCTTCTTTTTTTTTTTTTTTTTTTTGTAATTAGGTGAATTTTGCACAATTTTCAAACTATAGGATGTAAATTGCCAAAATTAAAATTATAAGAACCAAATTGTCACAACCCTCAAACTCTAAGAGTGTAATTTGCAATTTACCATTAAATGATTCAATAGAAGAAAGTGTACTAGGATAATAACTTATGTGTGCCTAGAAGTACTAATTAACTTCTTCCATGTACATCACTTATTAGGGGTGAATTGAATAAGAAACATGGTTGCACATAATACATAGTGCAAGTGAGAAACATAGGATAAAATCTTACGTGTGGAAGTTAAATAAAGTTTGTTCACGTGATGGTGTATTCTTTACGTTGAACGTTGCTGCTTTATTGAAAAGTTAGTATTTGTCAATCATTATTGAATTGCTGCAACTTTTCACAACAATTTGAGCAACCACTCATTAAAGTTGGAATTATTCGTTAGTTTACTATGGCAAGTAACTTTTCTTTCATGGTAATGGTAGGGTACTAACAAAATCCACTAACACTTACTAACACATTCTATCTTTCTTCTAGTAGTACTGCGGGGTCCGCAGTAGACCCCACAGTGCCACTATGAGAGAGATAGAGTGTGTTAGTAAGTATTAGTGGATTTTATTAGTGCCCCAAATATTACTCTTTCAATAAAGCTGTAATGTTTAACGTGAAGAGTACACCATCACGTGATCAAACTTTATTTAACTTCCCAAACACAAGATTTATCCTAGAATAATGCTTGGGGCACCAAAGAATACAAAAAAACATTCACAAAATGAGTAAAAAGTCTATGTGGTATATTGGGATCCGCCAGTAATTAACCATTTTTTCTATTAATAGCTGGCGGATCCCAGTATGCCACATAGACTTTCCACTTATTTTGTAGAAGTTCTTTGTGTCCTTTAGTGCCCCAAGCATTATTGTTTATCCTATGTTTCTCACTTGCTCTATGTATTATGTGCAACCATGTTTCTTATTCACACCTAACTACGATAGATCCTTTCTGAACCCCCCTATAAGTGATGTACATAGAAGAAGTTAATTAGTACTTCTTGGCACACATAAATTATTGTTCTACTACACTTTCCTCTATTGAATTATTTAGTGTTACAAACTACTATATATATACTCATATATACATATAATTTTTGTATGTATATATCTAACAATCCCCACTAGTTTGTAATATTATTGATAGCCAATTTATAAACAAAAACTCATGGATACATTGTATCTCTCGGTTTTAACCTTCAAATAGTGTTTTCAGGTTCTAACACATAAGAGCACTGGTTTAAGCCAAGGTCACTAGGAACTTTGTTAGAACTTGAGGTCGATCACCATGGAAGAAGAATCATAAAAGAGAGATAAAATTTGTAAAGCTTTGAGGTGTATAGATTACCGTCTTTATGGAGTTATTTGTCTCCCCTCACAAAGAGTTTGCTACAGGGTTTCTAGCAAATCCCCTCTAGGATACAATAAAGCCTAAAAATCTACCAGATAGCGATTCTGAAGCTTTTAAAGAAAGCCTCTAAGAAATTGGTTTTTAACTGACACATGAAATGATATGAGAGAATGTGTACTTAGTAGTTTCACATATTTCAAATAATAATACCACTTGTCACATATAGACCACTTGGTGTCTCTTTCAAAAGATGGCACCCATTGGTTACTAGGCACATGTTTCCAATGAGTATCTTAATTAGATACCTCTTAAAGGGTAGTGACCTTTAACCTAAAAGGGACACCTTGAATGGTGTCTTTCATATTTATCTATTAATCTCTTCATATACATTTTAATATTACAAACTATATTAATGTATATTAAAATATACAATAATCCCCCACTAGGTTGCAATATTAAAACCACTAGTCAGTTAAAATATAAAGACATGCATACAAGAAGGTATCTATCGATTTAAAACTTCAATTAGTGTAAACATTTCAAAGTTTTAACGAAGTGCATGGTGTCTAATCTATTAAACCACACACACACACACATATATATATATATATATATATTTTTATGTTAAAACCAGAAATATCACACACATGTATTTATTCAGCTTCTTTTGAGACCTTTCTATCTTTTAGCACTATTATGGTCATGTGCTAAATCCTGGTTTCATGAACATTTACAAGAAGAAACTCAAATTCTTGCTATAAGGGGCACCACTTTTATGTTCACATATGTGAAGTTCTATCAGTGTGTCCCTGATACTGTAGACACTTTAGATAATTTGTACTTCATTAAGAGCATATAACTCATCCTTTTAAAACGTAGCAGTCAGCAGTGATCATCCTGGAATGGACTATAAATAGTTTTCCAGTGCCCAAACTGTCACATAACAATAACTTGTTATTGTAGGCTCGGGCCGGGCTTGCACTCTATACTAAGGGTAAGTACCTTTGTCCATGTCCGGCCCGGCCCGTGGCGGGCCTACAATTGGTTGCCCAAGCCCAGCACAACACCAACCACTAAAATCCCAAGCCCGGCCCGTGGGTCGGCCTATTGCTATTTTTTATTTTATATTTTTAAAAACTTGAACTAAAAAAAAAATTACCATAAATAATGTTTTGAATGATTATTAAGACATATTATTCACAAAAATTCAATAAAAACTCTTGTGATAATACATATACATTGAATATCTTATGTAAAATTATATTAATTTATATATTATATAATAGAAAATACAAAAAATAAATATATTTTACTAATAGTCGGGCCGGGCCGGGCCAAAGCGGGCCTCATTTGCTTTGTCCAAGTCCAGCCCTAAAATTGATCGGGCCTAAAATTGTTACCCAAGCCCGCTTGAATGGGCCAATATCTTTGCCCAAACCCTGAAAAATTAGGGCCGGACTGGGCGGGCCTAGCGGGCCACGGGCCGTTTGGCCACCCCTAGTTATTACCCATTAAACCTTGAAATTGTTGGGGTCGAGTCACCATGGACGAAGAATCATAGTAAAAGAAACAGAGAATCTGTAAAGCTTTGAGGTGTGTAGATTGCTGTCTTTAAGGAGTTATTTGCCCTCACTCACAAAGAGTTTGCTACAAGATTCCTAGCAAATCTTCTCTAGGATGCAACACAGCCTGAAAATCTACCATATAGCAATTCTGAAGATTTTCAGGAAAGCCTCTAGGAAATTGGTTTTTAACTGACACATAAAATGATATGAGAGAATGTGTACTTAGTATTTTTACATATTTCAAATGAATAATACCACTTGTCTTATATAGACCACTTGATGCCTCTTACAAAGGAAGACACCCTTTGGTTATTAGGCACCTATTTCCAATAAGTATCTTAATTAGACACCTCTTAGAGGGTAGTGACCTTTGACCTAAAAGGCACCCCTTGAATAGTGTCTTTCATATTTATCTATTATTCTCTTCATACACATTTTAATATTACAAACTATATTAATGTATATTAAAATATATAACATTCCTATCATAGGAGGAACAGTGAACTTTAAGGAACTGTGTTGACGTATATCCCATTGCGGAAAGGAAACGACTTAAGCACAGTTCTTAGGAAACTATTGGTACTGTATTTCTGATCACAGCGCAGTTCTTAAAGAATTGTTGCTATTGTGCCTCTGATCACAGCAGAGTTTTCAGAAACTTGTTTTTTCTAAAACTATAAAAAGAGTTTTTACAGATTATGCTATGAAAGGGCAATAGAGAATAGTTCCTAAGGAACTCTACTGAAGTCTGGTACACATAGAAACCCCTCACCCCCCTCAAAAAAGAAAAAAGAAAAAAGAAAAAGCATTTAAATTTAAATCGCAAATTTGGTTCACAAATTGTTCACTATAAAATTCTGTGGTGTTGTGTTTGGGCGTGCCAGAGTCCATTTGGACTCAGTTGTGTAAACCTAATCTAACTTCTAACTCAAACAGGTATTATTAAAAGCAATTAATAACAATGATGGGTCTTACTCTACTCTGATACAAGTAGGCAATTACAAACGGACAAATGAAAAGAAACAAACGAACACAACTTAAAATACCTCCATGAACATCATCTTCATTGATCGAATTGAATGTCAGTTACAATCACTCAAGAAACAATGAGAACTCGTAATCACTCAAGAAAAAAAGCAGTTTTGCTTGAGCAAATATAAATAAATCTGCCTGGGCAAAGATGGCATATGTATTAGCCATTTTAAATGTTATACAACCTTCCCTATTTATAGACAAAGTAGATAACCACCCATGATAGTGGGGTTGTGGCTCCTAACTTCTTGGCATGAACAAGTGACTGCCCCACTCATTATCCCATGATCCATCCTATGATCTTTACTTCTGCCATGTTGCAATTTTAGTGGAGACGTAACCACCTTTCTTCCAGCTCAACAAAATCTACATGCACGTTTTTTGCCACGCTCAACTGCCAGTAGCTCCTGCAAATATCAACCTCATTGATTGATTTTTTCTTGCTCTGAGCTGCTTGGCGCTCGTTGGCTGGCATATCTCGGTCTTACTCTTTATGGATATTCCATAAGTGTCCATCAATCTTTGTGACCGATGTCTTTACTATCCTTGCACGTGTTTCCTGATTAATAAGACAAGCCTGAGGTCAGCATTGATGAGAACCAACACTGTGTTGTCTTCTTTAGTCCCTCGGTTATATGGGCTGAGCCTGAGGTCTTGTTGGGTTGACCAGTGTCACGGTGTCTTCTATCCTGAAACCGATAAGTGCATTGCATGATGTTGTCTCTTTGTACGCACTGGAATCGGTCTACACTCTGTTTTAGGCTTTATCCTTGGTCATTTTAGCCAGTTGTACTCCTGGTGATATCATCAAACCACGTGACCTTTACGTGGTTCTAAGAACCCCAAATTAGGGTACAAAAAATGCCCCCCAAACGTCTTATCAAACGCCGTTCAGCAGTTTGATGAGACGTTTGAATTTCAAATTTACTATTACCGTTGCAAATGATGGCGTACCACTCCACGTGTCATGACCCTGATGGTTCACCCCGTTTTATTTCAAGGATCGATGCATGCCTCTTGGGAACCCATTCCAAAGTAATGATGACCCCCTTCTTTGCCTATATAAGGCACCATAACTTGTCATTCTTCATTTTCCTTCTGCCTTCAACTTTCCTGGACAATCCTCTTTGTCTTCCACCAGTAAGTTTCCATGGCTTCTTCCTTTGCAACCTGTGCTTCACAAGCTACCGATACCACTTCTTCTTCAGCTGCCACTACCTGTCACGCCCCAAAACCCAATTGGTGGATTTAAGGCGCGTGACCGGCCACCAAGGCCTTATAACTTATACAGAGACTAGCGGAAGCAACATAATTAAATTTTATTACAAATACAGGCCATGAAGACCATAATATTACAAATTAATCCAAATTTATTACATGATATTCTTATGGCTAAATCGAGCATTTTGAATATAGACTTTGAGAATTTTAAGCTTCTTATTCTTTTATAGGATCCTTCTCAACCGAGTCATCTCCCACCATATTTTATACTTCATCTCCCTTATTACCTGAAAGGGGTTAGAAAGATTTAGAGAGTGTGAGTAGAAGACTCAGTGAATAATCGTAATCCTGGATGATGAACTTAAAGAGAAATCTGTATATCAACAGTAAATGAGATAAACATAACAATCGATATATCGAGAGAGTAGAATATCATCAGGACAGGTATAACGAATACATATTTAGAAGGCTAGATTACCAACCCCCCATTCACGTACACATACATATACATATACTTCAATAGCTAGCTGATCAGAAGCACTCGTAGATCCAATATGAATCGTCCCATATAGGGGCTCATAGATTCTTAATAGAATCAATATATAATCACGTAGAATGGTAGTAATTGAAATTTGAATCAATGAAATGTAGAACTTATAATAACTTCAAATAAGATAACCTCTTTTAGTGGAACGAATCGAAGTGTTTTATAACAAATATAAGAACAATGATTCAACAAAATTAAAACTTGCTTAAGTAATAGGATAAGATTCTCTCGTGAGGAGTTGAATTAGTAAAAAAGAAATACGGTCACTCACCTTGGTAGTTTAGGCGATTAAAATACTTCTTTTGTTAATAAATTAACCTTGAAGTCCTAATACATGTGATAAAAAAGAAGTAATTTAGTTTACGTTTAGGGCATAAGGGCAAAATGGTAATTATAGCTTCTTAGGGGTATTTTCATAATTTTACCCCAATATGAATTTTCCCTTTCTAAAATGATCCTTATATTATTATAGAACTAACACCGTTGACTAGAGTCGATTCAGAGTTTGTTATCATATTCTATAAAAAAAATGTAGCTTTTACTATAGAAATTTAGCTTCAAAATAAGAGAGAAAATTATCTGTCTCTATAACTTACAAAATTAATGTCTAAATATTCTAAATATTATTCTAGTCACAACAGTACTGACCATTTATTTTTCGGTGTTTTACAAAATTTTAAAAGTAATTGTAAAGTTAAAAATTCATATTTTATAGTCGTTTAATAAATTCAAAATTAAAATAAATACCAAATGATGTCCGACATTTACCAAATTTTACGAAATAGTTGGAAATAATTTATAATAATTTTACATATTTTTTAAATACCAAAAAATGACCTTTTTATGTATCCCAAAAATTTAGTTAACTTTGAAACTTAAATTTTCCATTAATGGTGATTCAGGGCCTGTTTAATCTAACTCAAGCTTTAAGCCTTGAGAAGGGCTTAAGGTTTTAATATAGATTATAAAAATAGACATATAAAAAGGTACATAAAAAATGCATAAAAATAGAAAAGAAATATACCCACTAATGACGATAGAGTTTGAAATTTTGTACCCACTGATCGAAGATAAAGTTTGAAACTTGTAGTTTGGGTTCAACTTCATTCACCACTGGAATCACCACCACTATTCTAGTATTTTTTTCCCAAACAAATCACTTAAAGAAAATTCTCACAACTTTTTCTAACTCTCTACTTCCCTCTTTCTTTCTCCCAAAATTCTCTCTCTCACTCAAAAACTTCTTTTTTTTTTTTCCTTTGAGTGGAGTGATTTTAGAACATGGGTTTGATGGCCTTTTATAGGCTCCTTAGGATTTTTCAAAGTAAATTATGGGAGTTTCAAGCATTAACAGAACTAAGTTTAATAAATGTTAAGAGTTTAACATTTACCGAAGTTAAACTCTCTTTCTTTAATATGACGGTTGTAAGAATTTTATCTTTTCACATATATCTCTCTCTCTCTCTTTCTCTCTCTCTCTCTCTCTCTCTCTCTCTCTCTCTCTCCGTGTATTCGTGTGTACGTAACATTTGTGTTAGGTGGACAAGGTTATTTGCTAGGGTCACATGTATGATAGTTAGTTAGGTGAAAGACTAATAGAGCTTTAACACATGTCTAGAGTTGATTGGTTTAACTAAAAATATGATGATATTTTAAGAATTTTTAATAATGAAAGTTTGGGTCTTGACACTACCACTATACCGCCACGAAAATACCAATGCCACGACCATTAAACAAGTCCTTGAAGCCACTCCTGGGTTAGGTATTGATTCCTACGCACTCTGGTTCTTCAACAGGACTCGGTTTTGCTTTTGAATCTTTTCCCCCTCGTTCTTTAGATCCTTATTTTTTCTTTAATCAAAGAGGAAAATGAATTACTTTACCAATTACCCTCCTGTGAATAGGGTCAACAGTATGCCCCTGCAAATCCTTTAAGGAATTGGCCCATTCCTTTTGCCGATTGGATTTCTTGGGTAGACCAAGTGGCTGAGGTAAAAAAGGACCTGTGGAGGGCCCTTGATATCTATGATGCCATTATGCTTAGCCGAGAGAATTATTTCCGGACAAGCCCCTTGTCTTTTCTTCTCTCTTTTTCTCGTCGACTTCGGCCAATGCTTTCTTCTTTCGCTGCGGCCCCATGAGCCCGACCATTCAAGATGTCCGCTTTCTCACTGGTCTTCCTGCCCATGGTAAAGAAATCACTCCTAATCACTATTCCTCTCTTGAATTCAAGCACCCTAAGACTGATAAAGATAAGGGGTCTAGATATATCACCGCCTTAAGCCAATTTATCCTAACTTGCATGGGACAAGGCAAGGTCATGGACCAGGAACATTTGGCTTTTTTGATCTATTGGCTTAACCGCTTTATTTTTTGCTCAGCCTCCTATGGTATTACTAAGGAGTACCACCATATCGCCCTTGCCTTGGCCTCGGGCCAAAAACTTGCTCTTGCTCCCCTTGTTCTCTCCCATCTCTACCGTGGCACCCTTGAACTCATGTTTTTTTAATTTCAAAACTTCAAGAAGATTCCTCTAGCTTCTCCAATGCTGGCTCCAATCATACTTCCCTGAGAAGAGCCTGGTTGATAATTTTGATTCCAGCACTCTCCGAGAGCATTCTTCTGCTTTTGCCTTTCATTTTGCCCGAAGGGTATTTCTTTTGATCACTTATTTTCTTTCTTCTACGAACACATGAGTACTCGACTACCCCAACAATTTCTCCCTTTTCACCCTCGGTTTCGATGTCCGAAATGGCTTCTTCATGATCCTAGCCAGGCTCATAAGGCCGAGAGAGATGAACATGAAGTCATCTTGGCCAACTTCTTAGTTAGCTGAAATCTCTTGTACAACCCCAATCGTTCCCCAACACAACAATAAATGCGGGGTGGAATATTACAATACTCCAGCCTTATCCCTATAATTCGGGCTTTGGCAATTAATCCCCATTCCTCCTTTCAGAACCTTTAACCGAGTCATGGCCGGACGATCTCTCTTTTTCGATCTGGCCAAGATTGGGAAATGTGAGTCTAATAACAGGGCTGCTCGGTCAGGCCTGGAGTTTTCTCCATTTCAAGAGCTTCCTTCAACATCCACCGAGTTTGATACTTGGTGGTCTAAAATCATTTCGAGCTTTTGAACTAAGCCCGTCTTTTCTATACTTAACCATGTTTCTCCTCCCATCCCTGAAAAATCTTCTCGTTCCACTAACCCTTCTATGGCTCAGGCTGTAGGTCAGAAGAGAAAGGCCCCAACGCCCAAAGGTAATTCTGCTTACCATGAAGTCATTGCAATTGAGAAGTTTTTTAAATTCAAATTCGACCCCAGAGTGCCCGATGTCATGCAGTCCGATATGAGATGGCATATAAAATGCTTGAGCAAGAACATAAGGAGAAGGTAGTGAGGGCATACAACAAGTACTTGCGAACGTCAGGCTCTTCCATTTCTTGAGGCTGATTTTTCCATTGCCATCTCGATGGTAAACAAGCAAGTGTCCTCAACGGCGGAGCCTTGGGTGAGAGTCACTTATAATGGGCTACATGACTTGGGAATGGTCGACCACTCATCGGCAACCTGGGTTGTAGAAACTGGAGCCCTATTTTAGGTATTTTCCTTTTACGTTTCCTTGTGCTTTCCAGTTCCCTGTCTGATTTTTACCTTTTATTCTTGTTCAGAGGTTCTTCTAAGGGAAGGAGGAAAGGGCCCTCTTAGCGTGATTGATGTTGAATCGGATGAAGACGTCCCTCTATCCACTCGCCAACTTCGAAACCTAACCAAGGCCACCCTCAAGTCGGGTAAGGTACAGATCTTCACCTACGCTTCTATTTTATTTTATCGATGAGTGAGACTGACCTATGTTTTACTTGATCACAGGAGACCAGTGGCCTTGCCTCCAAGGAAGACAGGGCAAGTTCCAATGAAGCCCCCAGCCTCTTGGGCTAAGACGCTACTCCCAACCAAATTACCTCTTCGGCCTCCTGCCCAAGCCACCTTGCAATCGAGGCCACTCCGCCAATGACCTATGATCAACTGATGGCCGAGCTACAAAGGTTGAGGGGACTTGAGAGGCTTGACAAGCTGTGTTAAAGGGTACATCTAATGTTGTGACGTCCAACACCGATAGCATAGCTACCAGTGATACCTCAGAGACTACTTGGAATGAAAGGTCACTAGAGTCTAACCACAATGACCCCCTTGACCTTAACGATCCTAGGACTCCCCATGACGCGAAAATTCTGGCCAAGAAGGAAGTTACCAATCAACTTCCTTCTATCGGTTGTTCTCATACGAAGACGTCGACCTCTCCTTTGACACAAATGCAGGAACATCATGTTCTACCACAACCGCTGACAGTCTCTTCCACCGGTTCCCCCACTGTTTAGGTAATTCGACCTCTTCCGTTGTTGACCTCTGGATACTTTTACCATAGTTTTTATGTAGACTAACTTTCACTTGTAGGTTTCCATCTTTCTTTTAATACCTAACTTTAGTTCCGTATCATCTATCGAGGCCTTCTTCGCCCTTCTGAACCCTGAAGAGTTTCTTCAGGCTGAACCTATGGTGGTACAGGCCAGTGCAACTCCTTTTCAAGCTGAATATCAATGAGCTAAGGAGTGGTTCAAGATCACGGTCTAATGCAAGCTCTCTCAACTTATATACTTTGAGGAGTTCCATTCGGCTATGGGTCTCTTGCTTTCTTGCCTGGACATATCTAAAGAAATGAAGGATCACCTTAGGGAACTTCAAGTGAGGTTGCCAGACTATCTAAACTGACACTGGGCTGCCACCAAACTTGTATCTACAATCAAATATAAATCAAGGGTGCAAAAAGTCCAAGTTGATAGTCTAGGGACTTGCAAGAAGCAGTTTGAATCTTCCAAAGTTATGAAGGAGCGCCTTCTTCAAGAGAAGTAAAGGCTTGAGGTCGAATTGTCCAAGATCTAAGTCAAACTGTAGAATATCGATGCTGGCCTTACGCTTTCAGAAAAGGCCATCCTCAAAGTTGGTCGTGAAGCTAAGGAACACCCGGAGGCCTTGACCGAGAATGCGGTTGCTGCGAGCAAGTGGGAGGCTGACAAACTGAATGCTGAAAGGGAGCTTGAGCATTTGGACTAGGCATGGGAGGAGATGAGGCTGAAATTTTGCTAAGAAGTAGATCAACAATTTGATGCATTTTTGTTTGTAAGTCGGCCGACTCTCAAAGTACGACGTCGTTGTACATTTCATCAGTCAATGAACATTATTTTGTACAACACTTTCTTCCATTCTCACAATTTCCCACAGAGAGGGCACATATATTTTTAAATATTTCCCATTTATTGATCTTGCATATATTTTCCCATCCAAGTCCATTAACCGATAGGCTTCCCCCGTAATGACTGAAATTACTTGGAATGGTCCTTCCCATTTAGCTGACCATTTCCCATATAGACTATCTTTCTCACCTAGAGGAAGCACCACTTTTCAAACTAGGTCCCTGACGACATCCTATTGACGCGTTTTCTTATCACACTCAAGTGTAGGTGATCGTACAAGTAATAAAGTTCTGGAAGTCCAGGTCAAACCCACAGGGAACGGGAAACAAAGATAGGCAATAACTATTTTGTCACTAAAAAGAAAATAAGAGATGATGGATTTTTGCGGGTTTTACTAAACTACTAGTTTTTATATTAATTTTTTTTTACAATAAAACTAATTAAAAGCTATTTTCTTAATAACAGTTTATGGTAAAGATTTTAACAGTGTAAAATAAATTAACTAAGATACTAGTAAGAAAAGGAAGAAAAAAAGAAATAAAAGCTAAATTTACATTAAATGACTTTGTGGATATTATTATAGCGAAAGATGGAAATAATACAAATATTTAAGCAAAGCTATTAAAAACAAGAAATATTAATTAATTTGAGAGAAATGATTTAAAGAAATTGGGAATATGCAAACCAACACTAGATTCCATAACTTTTGTGCATTTGAAAAGGATTTAGCATTTAAGACCGCAAAGTCATTCTTTATTTGAAAATAAACTTTCACTAGTAAGGGTCATATCAAGTGTGTCAGGTTTGATATGAAACGACATCGTTTGGTTTAAAGAAAAATAAAAAGGCAATTGGGCAGTAGCCAGGTTCGAATCGTGACCCACCGCGAACGTGGGTTATTCGGTGCCCAGTCCCCACCACTCTGCCACTACACAATTGCCTGTCCATTAGCGGATAGAAATATATATAAACACATATTTGAAATGTAAACTTTATCATATGAATTGTTTGAGTATGCTAGGTATTTTTTTTTATGGCAAAAGGCATAGTTTGACATTCCACATAATTAAATTCTTATTTCAAATATGTAATCTTTTGAGTCCAATATAGCCATAGTATATAAACATGTTAAATGGTCATAAACTATAGATACATAGATATTTTTGGCCATAAATGGAAAAATAACTCATCTAGATAAATTTGCCCATTTAAGATTAGTGCACAGAAGCTGTGGTTTCTAAGTTTTTATTGCATATCCCCAATTGAAGTTTTAGCCTACCATTTTTGAATTGAAACTGTCTTCCAAATAATCTTTTAAAGAAAGATTAAATAGATGTAAACAGTGACTGCCTAATTAAAACTAAAGTTATAAAACTAAGGTAAGGGTGAAATATAAAATTGATGTTGTCAATATCAAGATATAAAAAGTGTACTTTACTTTTCTAAGGATTTGTAGTAGTGAAAGCAAAGGTCGAACCCACAGAGATTGAATTACTACGACTCTTAATTTTAAAACCTAAATCTAATTAATTATAAAAACGAGATTTTGATTTTGAATGTAATTAAACTAAGAACAATAAAATAGATCTAAATTATGAAAGCGATTTAAAAGTGTTTTTGTAAATATGTTTAAAGGAACCTAGGATTGCAAGTCCACCACTAGCTTCATAATAGGAATATTTATGCATTCAATTAGATTATTAAGTTTGATGATAATGGGGAATTGTAGCTACAAGCCCAATTCCTCCATCAAGAAAATAACTATGGTTCAAGTACCAACATAATCCATCTTCGGTTAGCACGAATTATCCCACACTAAACTAGAGTTGTGACATAATCCGTCTAACCTAGGTATGGACTATTCGGATGCTTGATAGCACAATTCAATAAAGCACCATTACATGTAAATAACCTATATAAGCACAGCAAACATAGATCATTGAGCACATCACAGTCAAAATAGATCTAAGACAAGAATAAACTTTAAAAGTGATGATTTAATCAATTAGAAGCACGATTTATTTATAAAAATCCTCGGAACATGTAATCATCATCCATACATAATAAAATTAAAATAAAAACATAAATAAAACCCTATTACTTATCTAGGGTTTCATTGAAACCCTAGATCTAGGTTTAGTTGGCCATGGAATTGATGAACAGCAAGAGGTTGATGGAGGAGGCCATGGGAATCCTTGGTCTTCTTCTCCTTCTCCTTGCTTTCCTCTCTTCAATGGCTGAAATTTTTGTGTATATTATGGCTGTATATTGATGTGTATAATAGTGTGTAGTGATTTGTAATCACAAAATTGATTTAGAATAGGATTGGCTGCTCATATTGCCAGAGCAATTTTCTTTAATGCCAGAGCAACCCACAATTTTTCTAACGGATTTTTAGCATTACTAACGGATTTTTCCGTTACAAATAAAAAAGTGTTAGAATTTGCTCTGGCATTAAAGAAAACTGCTCTGGTATTATGATTTCCCATAGGATTTATGTAGAGTTTGGAAGGATTTAGGAAGCTTTCCTAAGCCAAATCGTACTAAAACTGCTATATTTATGTTTCTGGACGTCATATGCACAAACCACCTTCGCTGGGCACTTTAATTTAATAAAATACGCGTTTTTGGTTTTTTCATAGGTCGCTCGCGCGGTCCGCTCGTTCGAGGTCCCTTTTGCTGCACTGCGCGACTTTCGTAGAATTGCGATAACTTTTCGTTTGGAACTCGGATTGACTATCCGTTTGAAGCCACGCGTCCATAACTCGAAGATCTACATTTTATATCTCTGGAGAAATTTCTCAAATCCAAAGTATTCTTTGTCAAAAATACAATTTTACAAGATTGCTACTGCATTCAGCTTTCACCAGAATCACCGTTTGAGCCCAGAATGACTTCCAAAGCCACTAATCATTGGATTTTTGTGCATTTTCAAGTTAAAGCTCCAAATCCTACAAAATTTAGAATACTTATTAAAAAATAACTAATAATTACATGAAATGGGCTAACAAAGCGTATTTTTAGAACTATAAACGGCAACTATTCGTCCTCGATCACACCCCCAAACCTACTCTTTGCTAGTCCTCGAGCAAAAAGAAAAGAAAAATAAAACTACTACTATAAATACTACTCCATTTTCGCATGGATCACAATTGCATTTAGCATATGCAACAAGCCTTTTAAACCCCTAGGTGTCCCTAGTCGGACGAGTGAAGTCTCGTGAGGGTTCTCATCAACAAGTCACCCACAACCATCTTTATTAACTTGTAAATTTTAAAACAACTTTTATTAAGAACAAAAAACTAATAGTCAATACTCCTTATTATAAAACAATGATTTGAAATAGAATAACGAACAAAAGAAACATAATGAAACATACACCTAAGTCATGAAAAACAATCCCAAGCACATGTATCGTATAAATCAATAGAGTTTCTCATAAAATCGCACGTGTGTGATGTGGTAGTCAAATGAACACGAGTATGTCATGAACATGGAATATACTTCGGATAACCATTTAACTATGTCTCGACTACGAATCTCACAATGTCAATTACACTCTAAAATGAAACACTCAGAAACAGGTATAATTTTTCTAAAATATGTGAGTAAAGGAAATATGTTTTCAAAACGAGAAATGCTCACATATGACTTGAAAAGGACGCATGACACGAAAGAACAGTAGTCTCATGGATAGGATGCCAATAATCAAGAAAAATTAATCATTACCATGTTTTAATCCCCCTCCCATCGTTTACATATCCAAACCATGTTTTCTAGGATCAGATAGGACTTTTCAAAGGTTGTAATGTGGCTCAGACAATGGACAAAGGATAGAAAGGATTTGTTAGGTAGTTTTAGAATGGCATTGTAAGGCATGTTCGATTTTTTTCATTCATCTCTTCTACCAACTTCATCTTTTCATTCTCTTCTTTTCATATATATATATATATATATTTTTTATCAACCTTATATTTTTTTCCTTCTCTTTCTTTTGTTTTTTTTCAATATGTTCAATCTTTTTCCTTTTTTTTTTCTTTTTTTTTCTTGCTTGTCGGATGATTATTCATTGATTTCTAAGCAACCACCCCAATAGCATCTTGTCTTCTTCTTCTTAATCACACATTACCTTAACACCACTAAAAGTTGACAAATCTCTCAGTGGTGAACTCCAAGTTTGTCAAGTTGGAGCAAAAATAAGGATAATGGTAATTAAAGAAAGAAATAGCATTTTAACGGCTCAAAGGGCGAACTAGGGAAATTTATCATTTATCTGTCGGTAATAAACAAAGAAGGGCCTAAGATCATTTCCTAGGGTGATATAGTTCTTCAACGTTTACAATGGAAAATTATTTAGCATGGTAACAAATTTTTTAACTTGACTATCAACCAAAGCAAAAATAATGAGACTAAACAACAAGTGAATGCGCTATTTCAATGGAATTCGACAAACACAAAATGTATTTATAACCCTCTAAAAAGAAAAGATAGGCTCAAAAGCTTACCGAGTTTAGTCTCCATCATGTGCTATCTAGAAATCCGAAACATATTATAGTTCACATCAAACATGTATTCAAGCGACTACGTGCAGTGCATAGGTTTGTGTGCAAATCTATGATATAAAACTACGATTCGAACGATACATGACCTAAAACGTCATATCATGACTTCAACAAATATTTAATCACATCTTCTCTTGTTTACCATTCTATAACAATCCAAGTTACATAACAAGATGTATCAAATCAAGATTGCAAAAACGTCGGTAACATCGTTTATTTAAGTACAAATATTGATTTTTTTTTGAAAAATCGGTGCATATAATGTGCATGTGAGTGCATACCCCCAAACCTAAACCTTTCATTGTCCCGAATGAAACAATAAAATGAAAGAAAGGAGAGTACGTAAAGAAGGAACGATAATACCTCGATCTCGGCACTCACAAACAGGTGAACACAAAGGAATATGTCAATAAAATTCAATGTTACCTGTTACTTCTTGATAAAAGACAAACAAAGAAAATAATAAAAGCAGCTAAAAGAACTATAACTAAACTAAAAGAAATTAAATAAACTATGAAGACAACACAAAAATAAACTATAAAAGGAAAGAAAAGATAAGCAGAACTTATGCAAATAACAAACGACTCGATCTAAAAGGACCTAAAAAAACAAAAACAGAAAAGGTCAGAACTATGTAACAGGTGTGGGGGAAGAACACAAAAATCAAAAGAAACTTTCAGAAAAAAGGGGAAATCGCACGAGCGGTCCGCGCAAGCGGCCGTCGCGCGCCCGAATTCCAATTTTTTTTTTATATAGAATATCTCGCGCGAGCGAGGTAGCCTCGCGCCCGCGAATCGAGGTGCGACATGAACCTTAGAGCTCATAAAAAAAAATAACCCAAAAATTTCACTAAGGCACATTCTCGCACGAGCGAGCCGCGCGCGCGAGAATGATATTTTCTCTTGTTTTACCTATTTTATGTATATAAATTAAAAATTACTTTACTCCAACCCCCAAACCTGTCCAGAAACTCAAAAACAGACCAAAACGACCCAAAAATAGTCAAAAATCATTAAAACAAATGAATTAAAGCTTGGGTTGCCTCCCAAGAAGCGCTATCTTTTACGTCTTTAGCTAGACCATTCTAGCTTAAGACTCAAGGAGGCCGTAAATCGGACTGTGTACCCCTAAGGATATCAGGAAGAGCTCGGTGGTAAGCAGAAATAATGTTGCTTTGGATTAATTCATTTGACAGATCATCCTTATTATGTTCAAATCTATTTCTTACTTTCCGAATGAATTCATCATTAGGGTCCAGATTATTTAAATTCATCCGCTCATTACGAATTATATTATTTTCCTCACCTATATTCAATTCTCTGTTAGGCTCAATATTCCATCTTACCTCACTCTCCGCCTCACATAGGTAATCGTCGTCTTTAGGAGGTTGATCCATAGCATTAAAAATGTTCAATTTCAAGTTCATGTTCCCAAATGACACTTTCATTACCCCCGTCCTACAGTTAACACGAGCATTAGCGGTGGCTAAGAATGGACGGCCTAAGATTACAGGAGTGTGTTTCCTAGCATCTAAGACAGGTTCAGTGTCAAGGACCATGAAGTCGACAGGATAATAGCATTTATCAACTTTAAGCAAGACGTCCCCGACGATTCCTTTAGGTATTTTAATAGAACGATCCGCTAATTGTATGGTAGCGGCCGTAGGCTTAAGTTCACCTAGTCCTAGTTGTTTGTAGACGTGATAAGCTAAGAAGTTAACACTCGCACCTAAGTCAAGGAGAGCCCTATGGATGACAGTGTCACCTATGACACATGAAATAGTTGGCGTATCAGGATCCTTATACTTTGGAGGTGAGTGTTGAAAAATAGAACTTATTTTTTCCGTGAGAACGACCTTTTTCGGAGTATGACTACGCAATTTACGTTTTTGAGTGCAAAGGTCTTTTAGGCATTTCGCGTAAGCAGGAATTTGTTTAATAGCATTGAGGAATGGAATATTGATTTTAACTTGTTTAAATACCTCGAGTATATCCTCAACCTTTGACCCTTTCTTTGAAAAATTTGATGGTTCATCAACATTTGGTGGAAAGGGCAATTTCGGTATATGATTAGTCAGGGCCGTTTCTTTTTCTTTCTTATTTTGACTCACGTCCTTACCCTTCTTTGTATTAGAGTTGATGTTCATATCTATCACATTCTCATTCGGAATTTCTATTACCTCTTCCTCTCGTGTAGTCAACCTAGTTGAGACGGCATTTACTTGCTCATTCAATCCCTTAACCTCATATTGTCCCTTAGGGTTTTGAATTGTTTGACTAGGCAACGTCCCCTCGTTTTTACGACTCACCACAGTAGCTAGTTGTCCCATTTGGGACTCAAGATTCGCAATGGATTGTGTGTGTGAGTGCACTATTTGTGCTTGTGCCTGTACTTGTGTTTTGATTTTATTAAGGGAAGCCAACACCTTTTCCTCAAAAACGTTACCCCTTGAAGAGTTCGGATTAGGAGGAGGTTGTTGGTATTGATTAGGTTGAAACTGAGGTCGATATGCGTTAGGAAAATTAGTCGCCTCATTAGGATTATTATTATTATTTATCCACGAGAAGTTAGGATGGTTTCTCCATGGCGCGTCCTGATTATTAGTAGTCGAATTATAATTATTTCGTGGGTATTGTTGAATAGAATTAATGTGTTGCTCCACGAATTCCAAAAATTGACTTGCCGATGGACATGCAAGGATAGAATGTGACGGATTGGAACATATTGCACATACTTCGTAAGAGGGTGTGTTCGACATTTGGTTCATTGTCATAAGACGGTCAAGTTTCCTATTCAATTCTTGTATGTCAATTGACTGACACGACTCGAAACGCTCCTCACGCTTAAGTTTAGGTGGAAGACACCCCTCAGGCCGTATCGACATAGTTTGGTGCATCGAATTCTCACTTAACGTTTCAAATATCTTCCATGCGTCATCAGCGGTTTTGTGTAGGAAGGTACCCGCACAAACGGTATCGACGGTGTTACATATTGAGGGAATAAGTCCCTCGTAGAAGACCTGAACTAATTGCCACTTGGGAACCTGATGATGTGGACATGAGCGTAACAATTCTTTAAACTGTTCCCAAGTGTCATAAAGTGTTTCCCCATCTTGCATCACAAAATTCGTTATTGATTTTCTTATCTGATTAGTCTTGTGATTGGGAAAAACTTTTGTAAAAATGCGGTGTGTAAGGCTTCCCATGTTTTAATGGTATTTGGCTCAAGAGATTGAAGCCAATATTTAGCTTTGTCCTTTAAAGAGAATGGAAAGAGCCGTAATTTTAACTCATCATCAGTTAGGTTTTGTATTTTCAAAGTAGAGTATCTTGGAAATCACCTAAGTGCTGATAAGGGTCTTCTTTAATACGGCCACGGAAAGATGGTAATAGTGCGATGGTAGATGACTTTATCTCAAAGTGAGATGCCGTCACCTCCGGTAACTCTATGGTTTCCTGGGGTGTATATGCCGTAGGAATGAAATAGTCTTTAAGCGGAGGAGGTGGAGGCATATTAAGGTTATTTCCATTGTTTGCGTTGTTTCCAATGTCGGCCATTGGAATAGGTTCTATGTTCAAAGTTCGAGTTTTTCTTAAACTTTTAAGGGTACTTTGAATTTTAGCCTGAAACAACGACGATGGTTTTGGAGTCGAATTGTCGTCTATTTTTAACTGAGCTCTCGGAGCTTGGGTTGAAGACCTATTAATTCTAAGGGTACGTTCAAGTTCAGGATCAAAAGTTTGTAATTCAGGTTTACTAGAACGTGTACCAAACATAAACTAAAAAGAAAATAAACTAAAAACAAACACTAACTCAAATAAATAAAAAAAACAAATAGCAATCACGCAACTAAGATAACAAGCACTCAACTACTGTGATGCATGAATATTATTCTGTAATGCAATGACCGCGTCAAGCCCAACGCCCCCGGTTTCCTAGTTAATGCAGTGCAATTAACCCTAAACTAATACAAATAGTGCGTCACAGCGCCCTGACTTACTGTGGTTTAAAGCGAGTTTCACAATAAGCAATTTACTTGAATTTTGGTTTTTTTTTTTTATTTTATTGATTTGCGTAAGCTCCTTTGATGTGAATAGCTAATCCACTCGAAAAAGTTAAAATTTTGATGACTCGAGAAACTACAAAATAAAAAGAAAAGTTAGTGACTCAAAATAAAATGAAAAATACGAAAAAGTAAACCTAATCTAATATTTACGAATTAACTAAACTAAGATTCTAAAACTAAAGGTAGTAATTTGCAATCCCCGGCAACGGCGCCAAAAATTGATGTTGTCAATATCAAGATATAAAAAGTGTACTTTACTTTTCTAAGGATTTATAGTAGTGAAGGCAAAGGTCGAACCCACAGAGATTGAATTACTACGACTCTTAATTTTAAAACCTAAATCTAATTAATTATAAAAATGAGATTTTGATTTTGAATTTAATTAAACTAAGAACAATAAAATAGATCTAAATTATGAAAGCGATTTAAAAGTGTTTTTGTAAATATGTTTAAAGGAACCTAGGATTGCAAGTCCACCACTAGCTTCATAATAGGAATATTTATGCATTCAATTAGATTATTAAGTTGGATGATAATGGGGAATTGTAGCTACAAGCCCAATTCCTCCATCAAGAAAATAACTATGGTTAAAGTACCAACATAATCCATCTTCGGTTAGCACGAATTATCCCACACTAAACTAGAGTTGTGACATAATCCGTCTAACCTAGGCATGGACTATTCGGATACTTGATAGCACAATTCAATAAAGCACCATTACATGTAAATTAGGGGTGGGCATTCGGTCGGGTCGGGTCGGGTCGGGTCGGGTCGGTTTGGAGAAATTCGGTTCAGTTTTGTTCGGTTTGGTTTAGAGAAATGGGAACTGAAAACTGAACTGAATTATATTTCGGTTCGGTTCGGTTTTGTTCAATTCGGTTCGGTTTGGTTCGGTTAACCGAATTTTGAAAATACTATACTTTTTTTTTTCATTTTCACAACTTTCTTATATGTTTCTTTTCCCATTTTTCTTTCATATTACAAAGAAAACATATGTTTATATTTACTTATATATATATTATATTTATATTTTTGTAATATATATAGTTGTGTATAAAAATATATTAATAATATATAAACTAAAAAAAATTCGGTTTTTCGGTTCGGTTCGGGAGAGTGGAACTGAAAACCGAACTGAAAAAAAAAAAATAGTTCGGTTTGAAACTGAACTGAAATTTTTAACTGAATTAACTGAACTGAAATTAAAATTTTAGTTCGGTTCGGTTCGAATTTCGGTTAACTGAACTATTTGCCCACCCCTAAGCACAGCAAACATAGATCATTGAGCACATCACAGTCAAAATAGATCTAAGACAAGAATAAACTTTAAAAGTGATGATTTAATCAATTAGAAGCACGATTTATTTATAAAAATCCTCGGAACATGTAATCATCATCCATACATAATAAAACTAAAATAAAAACATAAATAAAACCCTATTACTTGGCTAGGGTTTCATTGAAACCCTAGATCTAGGTTTAGTTGGCCATGGAATTGATGAACAGCAAGAGGTTGATGGAGGAGGCCATGGGAATCTTTGGTCTTCTTTTTCTTCTCCTTGCTTTCCTCTCTTCAATGACTGAAATTTTTGTGTATATTATGGCTGTATATTGATGTGTATAATAGTGTGTAATGATTTGTAATCACAAAATTGATTTAGAATAGGATTTATATAGAGTTTGGAAGGATTTAGGAAGCTTTCCTAAGCCAAATCGTACTAAAACTGCTATATTTATGTTTCTGGACGTCATATGCACAAACCACCTTCGCTGGGCACTTTAATTTAATAAAATAGAAATTTAAGATTTGGTCCCTATTTTGGGTCATTAATAGGAATTGACCATATCCAGATTGCATGTATAATAATTAGTCCCAGATTTTGGAAGGTAATCAGAATTTAGTCCTTTTTCCCAATTTGATAGAGATTTTGCGGACAAATATACCCTTCATTACATATATTTCTATATATATATATATATTTGTTACAAAGGCTTGAATTTAGGGGTTTTAAATTCAAACCCCAAACAACTATCTATCTATATATAGATAGAGAGAGAGAAGTCTGAAACTCCATAGTTCTTATCTCTCTCTCTCTCTCTCCAATTCTTCTCTCTCTCTCTAAAATACAACCATACAAAGGATTATATTCATCATCATCATCATCATCATCATCATCGTTGAGATGAAGTTTGGGAAGGAATTTTTGATGCATATTAAAGAAGTCGTACGCGATTGGAGGAGAAATTCTCTGTTACAAACCATTGACGAAGCTACTCATGCACTTTCCAACGGTCATTGCCGATCAACCTTACCTTCCGATTGATGCCGATGCCGTCGCCGAAGTTGATGAATCAGAGAGTAGCGAGCCGTCTTTGGAGGTTCTATAGGGCTGGTAACAATTTGTGTTGTGGATGAGAACAAGAAGCTTGAAGGCCGGAGTTCTCGACACAGATTGATGCAAGAAAGAGAATCACAGATCGAAAATTCGAGAGAAGCACAGTCTGGAGTTCTGGTATAGAGAGAAAAGTCAGAATTTTTCACAGAAAAGTGAGAATTTCTCACCTAAAAGTGAGAAATTTGTATTGAAAAGGTGAGAAATTTATTTTCATTTTGTGAGAAATTACTCGTCATATCCGTTTAAAAGGTGTGATATGTATATATATTTTTTTAATTCTTCTCAAAAATTGTGAATTGTTGATAATTTTCTCATCAAATCCTCTCTGTTTATGCTTATTTTTGTTTTTAAAAGTGGGTTATTCTACCCTTCTAGTATAAGTAAGAAATTTTCAATCGTTATACACATTAAAATATGAAATTCTCACTATTTTCATACTTAGTTAATATAGTGAGAAATTTCACACTATTTAGCGAAATCCCAGTGATAATTTTTTCACTTTTTAAGTATGAAGTTCTGAATACGTAGTGCGAAATTATCAAGAGTTTGTGAGCAAATTTTTTTTTTCTCTCTCTCTCTTTCTCTCTCTCTCTCTCCATATATATAGTTATGGGAAGTAAATATTATGTGTGTGTATATATATATATATATATATATAATAGAACAACTATGTGTATTTTAGGGATTGAAAATCGATAGTTATAGGTAAGGTAGTCGAAAATTTAGGAGATTTTGGATGTGGGGAGTTTTATTCCTAAAATAAAGGTGGTTGTGTTGAAAAGAGTAGGATTCTTGGTTTACGAACATTTAATCTTTAAATTCAAAATTCGTATGATATTTTGTTCAGATATGAAGGAGAGGATTAACAGCTATTGTGGTGGAAATTCAAGATTCGTAGAAAATGTGTGAGAATTTTGATGAACAATTATTGCAGAATTTCTCACTTTTTATAAAGGAACATGGTATTAAAAAGTGAGAAATTATACAAAAAGTAAGATGAACTTTTTTTTTGGAGAAATTCATAACTATTCTAAATATGAAGTTGTTAAATGTAGTTGATAATCTGAAATTCTGGTAATAAACTTGTTGGAAGAAGTGACTTAGCATAATTCGTCATTGTGGTAATCTTTTTTTTTTTTACTTACCGTTATGTATGTGATTTGTTTTGTTTCTCTATGTATATATAGTTATATATGTTTTTAAATTCAAAACCCTCATTCTGAGGAGTAAATTTGGTGATTTGTTTTGTTTCTCTAAGTATATATATAGTTATATCTATTTTTAATTTCAAAACCCTCATTATGAGGAGTAAATAGTGTGTGTATATATTTCTAAAAATAACTAAATGGGGGTATTTTGGTCCTCAAAATAAGTAAGGGACCTATTTCTAGTTTCATTTTAAAAAGGGACATATTTCTAGTTGTGTGTCTATATTAGGACTAAATTCTAAGTTACCCTTAATAAAATATGCGGTTTTTGGTTTTTTCACAGGGCGCTCGTGCGAGGTCCTTTTCGCTGCACTGCGCGACTTTTGTAGAATTGCGATAACTTTTCGCTCGGAATTCGGATTGACTCTCCGTTTGAATTCACGCGTCCGTAACTCGAAGATCTACATTTTATATCTCTGGAGAAATATCTCAAATCCAAAGTATTCTTTGTCAAAAATGCAATTTTCCGAGATTGCTACTGCATTCAGCTTTCACCGGAATCACCGTTTGAGCCCAGAATGACTTCCAAAGCCACTAATCATTGGATTTTTGTGCGTTTTCAAGTTAAAGCTCCAAATCCTACAAAATTTAGAATACTTATTAAAAAATAACTAATAATTACATGAAATGGGCTAACAAAGCGTATTTTTAGAACTATAAACGGCAACTATTCGTCGTCGATCAAATATTAATATATATTTTTCCTCACTTAACATGAGTTGGGGTTGAATTTGTGGAATCTGCAAAATAACAAAGTTTAGTACAACTAGGCTAATAAAATATAAATAATTGGAAATACTGAACCAAAAATAAAATACTAAACCTTTGACTTTGGATTCTTGTGGGGTCACAATGGTTTAACTCCAAGAACACAAATAAGGTCAAACCAAATCCTAATCTAATTTGGGAGTGAGATATGAGTATGGTGTGCTTTGGACTTTAGTAGGTGATTATAACAATTACGTGGCTAAGAAATCTGGCATTTACTTGCAAAATCTGTCTTCTAGTGAATGGAAGTATTGCTATAAAAACTGGAAATTTGGGATTTCAAACTATTTTAGGGGACAATTATGAGTACTACTAGACTAAAAATGTTAAATCTAAATTTTACTCGGAATATTTTACTACTACAAAGTGACAAAGGTTGTACAAGAAAACAAATATTTTATTTTAAGAAATACAGTACACAAAGTTTTGCTACATTTTTTTGAACATGATATCATCAATTACATAAAAGTAAATTTTTACAACTACTAGAACTATAAAAAGCAAAGAAAAACTAAAGTTTCCTATTTCAAGGGACAATATGAAGTGCTCACATGATAACTTCCCTAAACTATTCTCTCCCTAATAGTGTGTGTTGTTGTGATTGTTGGCTGTAGGCTTTTTATGCTTCTCCTGCTCGTCTCTTTTTATAGGTAAAATTATGTGATGAATTCATCACTTCATTCGCCAGCTTTGGCATGAGATGACAATTTTCTTCGCTTGTCTCAATTGTCTTCCTCCCTCTCTGACAGTTCCTTTGACTTTATCTGTAAAATATGAGAGAGAGAGAGAGAGAGAGAGAGAGAGAGAGAGAGAGAGAGCCAACGAAAGATATATATGTATATCTATCAGAGCATTGAATGTTCTTTTATTTTTTTTATTATTTATTTATTTGTTTTCTTTTTTGCCTTTCCTTTATAAGACTTAGTTAGGTAGGAAAATTGACGTTTGTCAATTTTTTAATAAGCATATGGGAGATACTACAGTGTGGTTGCTACTTCTTTCCTTCCCTTTATTTCACTTCATTTTTACCTAAATATATAAAATATGTAAAAACACATATTTACACGCATTTGAGTAACTTCACCATTAAATTATATTAATTCAAATATGCATGTAAAACTAGGGATTTAGGGGTTTAAATGAGCACTATGTCTATTATATTGGCACATGAATGTGCAATATTTAGTGTTTGTCAGTCCCCTTTACTAAAACATTTGTGCTTGACCATTTTGTTGTATGCCCGAGCGACTTTGTTCTTTTGGGCTTTAATACAATCTAGAGTTTTGAGACGGACATCCTCCAATTCTTCTATCTTGACCAACATTGTCTTGGTATACTCTGCACACTCAAGACCGAGTTGGAATGCTCGTCTTGTCGACTGGACCGTAACTTCCATGGGTAGAATGGCATCGTGCCCATAGGTTAACATGAATGAGGTTATATTAGTGGCTGATCTCTTGGAAGTCTGATATGCCCATAATGCTTCAAAAAACATATCGTGCCATAACCTAGGATTGTCTTCTACCATATTTTTTACAATTCCTTCAATTGTCTTATTCGAAGAATTGGCCTATCCATTTCCTTGAGCGAAATATGGGGTAGAATTAAGGATTTTGATACCTTGACTTTCAGCAAATGCCTTGACCTCATCTCCCGTAAAGACTGATCCTTGATTTGCAGTGATTGTTTTTGGAAGCCCAAATCAGTGAATTATATGCTCGTTGATGAACTTGATCACGTAGGCTTGATTCACCGATTTTGCGGGCACAGATTCCACCCATTTTGTGAAATAATCGGTGGCCACCACGATGAAATAGTGTTAGCCTGATGATGGTGGGAATATTTTTCCTATCAAATCCATGGCCCAACCCCAGAACAGCTATGGTCTCACAATCAACTACAAATCGATGGCCGGTACTCATTATACGGGCCCATGTTTTTGACAAGCCTGACACCCTTTAGCGTAGTCGATGCAGTCTTTTAACATGCATGACCAATAGTAATTGTACCTTCTGAGAAGCCATTTCATTTTAGTACCTGCCTAGTGTGACCCACATATGCCTTTATGTACTTTGGCCATGACCTTCATAGCCTTGAGTTTATCAATACACCTAAGAAAAACTTCATCTTTTAAACTCTTCTTGAATAATTCTCCATCCAACATTACATAATTTACCGACAACAGTTTTGTCTTTTTCTCAGCTTGTCTGTTTGGGCTGAGGAGGCATCTAATTATTGGCGTCCTCCAATCTTGGTCATCAAAGATCACCGAGAAAGCTTACGTTACAATCTCTCACTGATTCACCGATGGCAGTGCTCTTCTCTGGACCTTTATTAACTTCTCGTTGTCTGTAATTTCTAATTTGGTACTGGATGCGAATTGTGCTATATTATCGGCCTCAGAGTTATATGCCCGAGGGACGTGCTAGACTCGAACATCGTTAAATTCCCGTAGTAATTCCAAAGCTATTGAATTGAATGGTAGCAATTCCCAGCTTTTGCACCAAAATTTGCCACTGAGCTACCCTATAACTAGATTTGAATCACTGATTATGGAAAGACGAAACATTCATTTCAACCATAACTTCAAAGCTGATAATCAAGGCTTTATACTCTGCCTGATTATTAGAGCATTCGAATTCTAGCTTAAAAGAAAGTATAGTCTTCTTCTTTATTGGGGATACAATAACTATCCCCGCTCTTGCCCCATCGGCATTTCTCGACCTGTTGAAAATTAATGTCCAAGGGGTCAGAGATATAGACAACACCAGGGTAGCATCAATTGTATCCGATATTTCAGAATCGATATCTAGACATGGATGAGCGGCTAAGAAATCAGCTAGGGCTTGACCTTTTACCGACCTCTATGGGACAAACTGAAATGTGAACCCCATCATTGATAGAGTCCACTTGCCAATACGTCCATGCATTATCGACCTTGACAACATGTATTTAATCACATTAGGCAAATACCATATTTGCTTTGATGATATGGCATTTCTTTTTAGACCTGCTGGCCGGGTCGGGAAAACTGTACATGCACATCCCGCCGCGGGAACAGCTCATCCGGGCCCACAGGCGTGATCCCGAGCATTACGGGCCGTTTCCTACTCAAGATAGAAGACCAATAGAAAGTGCACACTATTTCCTAATCAAATTAGGAAATCCCCATAATTAATGCCAATCTATATCAATAGAATTATATTTCCTTATATATGAGTAGGTCTCTTACATCTATAAAAGAGACCTCTCACCCCCCATTGAGGGGGCCGCTAACTTCTCAGTCTACACAGCACCTCTATAATTCACCATTATATGCATACACCCGGCCGGTATTACTGGTAGTGTCGCCCCTCTTTGTTGGCTCACCTGGCCCGCCGGTGATCTGCTAGTGAACGTGCTCAGACACATACGTGGACGTAGGTGCCTTCATTAACAGGGCCGAACCACATACAAAAAATAGTCTCTCACTCTCTCTCTCCTTAAACTGCTCTATTTACTCTTACCAAATTTTGACATCATCAGTTTTGCGCCGTCTGTGGGAATCGAAAAGTCTTCTCATCAACAAATCTCTTGACTGATCGTCATGCCACCGAAGAAGGGTAAGAAGGCTGATCAGCAGACTAACTGGGATGTTCCTCCGGCCCCGGCACCGGCTGCGGCAGTCATGACGTCTGAGCAGATCACTGCAACCCTCACACAACTCCCGGAGGGCCAGCGTCAAATCCAGCAACAGATCGAAGCCCTGCTAACCCAGCAAAGCAGTCCTCCGGGGGCCGGGAAACGACCCGGGAACGTTGCGTACGATCGGGAACTGATCTTGACCAGACAACGTGCCCGAGCCATCCCGTCCCGTGTTGAGAATGCCAAAGACGTCAATAGTGGGCCTGCTGCCCGAGAGGAAAGGCAGGAGCATATAACCCGGGAATCAGTCCTGAGCTGAGTCGTCCCTAGGCGAACGGTTACCCGGGGTCATAGCCGAGCCCGATCTCAGAGGACAGCACCCCGCCATGAAGAAGAAGCCTCTTCCACCAACCCGACCAGTTCCTCAGATACCGGTTGGGAAGGAGTGGAAGCCCAAATCAAGGGTTTACAGAAGCAGATCGACGGAGTGGCCAAAAAGCTTGGTCAAAACCATGTTCCGAATCAAGCCAATACCGAGACAGAGTCACCGTTCTCCAGCCAGATCACGAGGTTCTCCATCCCGCGCAAGTTCAAGCAGCCTCGCCTAGATCCCTACAACGGCTCGGGAAGCCTGGTCGACCACGTCCGGACCTATAAGGCTCAGATGGCCCTAGCCACCAACTCCGACAAGCTACACTGCCTAGCCTTCCCCAGCACTTTGAAGGGCCCGGCCATGCAGTGATTCTACTCCTTGGAGCTCCGATCGGTCTGTAGTTTCAAACAACTCAGCAACCAGTTCATCAACCAGTTCGCCGGTATGCATGAGCGGCCAAAGCCAGACATGCAGCTACTGATAGTCAGACAACGGAATAATGAGTCCCTCAAGGAGTTCACCTACCGGTTCAACCAATAGAAGCTTCAAATCCGCAATCTGAACGAGACAATCGCCATCATAGCCTTCTGCTCGGGAGTTCAACACACCAAGTGCGCCGCGTCGTTCCACAAAAACCGACCGGTAACCTTGGTCGAACTCGCAGAGAGGGTTGGAAAATACGTCGACACTGAAGAATTTCTAAAGATCAAAGACCCCTGACAAGAAAGCAACAAGTCTTCCAGAAGCAAGCGAAAGCGAGATCAGCCCGGGAGATCTGACAGTTCCTCCAGTTCACAGCAGTCCGGATCAGGCAACCCCGACCCGACCTCCAGTTCACAGTGGTCTGATTCTGGCAGCCTTGACTTGACCTTTAGTTCACATCGGTCAAGATAAAGCAGTTCAACCTTTTCCCAACGATCCTGATCCGACCTCCTGTCTCCATCATCCTAGATGAGCGCGACAACAGTGGTACCTGCCCGATCTCCACATGAGGCTACACCGAGTGTTAGAGAGCTCTCCCAAAGACCTCGGGCCTAACCCCGAAGCATACAAAGACCTCGGGCCTAACCCCGAGGCATAAAAAGGCCTCGAGCTCCAAACTCAGGCACTAAAAAGACCTCGAGCTCCAAACATAGGCACTAAAAAGACCTCGAGCTCCGAACTCAGGCACTAAAAAAACCTCATGCTCCGAACCCAGGCACCGAAGACCTCGGGGTTACGTCCAAGGCACCGGCTTCGCTTAGGTCTAACCGACGATGGGGGCAAACCCCCTAGGTGGCTGATGATGGCAAGCTTCAAAAGACCCTGCAACCACCATTTTCCAGGTCTGTTACCTACATATCATAGCCTCTGTAAGACCTTCATCTTAGCGAAAGCTTGGGGGCAAGATGGCGTAGTGAACTAAACAGGTAATCACACCGGGTATTTACAGGCCTCGTAGATAATCAAGTCAAAATCTTGGACAACCCGAGCACCTACAGTACTCAGAGGCATTAACTCCACTTAGGTCCAAACCGACGATAGAGGTGACTAAAATCTCTTAGGTTGGCCAACAATAGAGGAGCAAAAAGACCCTAAAGCAACGTGATTTAGGTCGGCTCCACCAACATGGTCAACCTCTTCTCCCAACAGTCTTGACGAAGGCTGGCCGGGCGGAAGACAACCATCCTGGGGAGTTAACATAAAAAAGGACCCTAGAGCAATACGCTTTAGGTCGGCTTTTCCAACATGGTAAAATCCTTCTACCCGTAGCCTTGACGAAGGTTTACTGGCAATAGGTAACCATCCTAGGAGCTAACTCAAGCAAAAAAGACTCCGAATTAGGCCGGGTCTCAACTCCCAGTCAGTTCTCGAGCACTTAAAAGTCCCGAGCTAGGCTGGGTCTCAACTCTCAGCCAGTTCCTGAGGACTCAGCAGGCTCAGAAGCCCCGAGGCAGCTTCCACAAGCACTCAGACAGCGGCAAGTAACATCAAACTGATTTTCAAACTTGCCCCGATATAGCATCTGGCCAACCTTGAAAATGGGGGACAGTTGATCACCCAAAATTGGCTCTATCTTATGACCGAGCGGTTCAAATCAGCAGCTAGTCCATGCCCCGGGCAAATCATGCACAACTCCTCAGAAGCATCAGCCCGAGCGGTTCATTCACGACCCGGCCAGCAGGTCGGGAAAATCGCACATGCACATCCCGCCGCGGGAACAACTCATCCGGGCCCACAGGCGTGATCCCGAGCATTACGGGCCATTTCCTACTCAAGATAGAAGACTAATGGAAAGTGCACACTATTTCCTAATCCAATTAGGAAATCCCCATAATTAATGCCAATCTATATCAATAGGATTATATTTCCTTATCCATGTATGAGTAGGTCTCTTACATCTATAAAAGAGACCTCTCACCCCCCATTGAGGGGGCTGCTAACTTCTCAGTCTACACAGTACCTCTATAATTTACCATTATATGCATACACCCGACCGGTATTACTGGTAGTGCCGCCCCTCTTTGTTGGCTCACCAGGCCCGCCAGTGATCTGCTAGTGAACGTGCTCAGACACACACGTGGACGTAGGTGCCTTCATTAACAGGGCCGAACCACATAATAAATAGTCTCTCACACTCTCTCTCCTTAAATTGCTCTATTTACTCTTACCAAATTTTGACATCATCAGGGTCTATATTAATTAGTGTGACAATTGGGCATATCAAAAGCATGAAAATGCTGTCATTAGTTTCCTTTAAAAGATTACTCTTGTCAATGATAGCACTAAATATTACTATGTGTATTTGCTAAAAAGTAAGGATGAAGCTTTGGATAAATTCATTTTGTACAAGACAGAGGTTGAAAATCAACTAAGCAAAAAGTTTAAGGTGTTAAGAAGTGAATGGGGTGGTGAATATGTAGCACCGTATGGTGAGTGTTGTGCACAACACAGAATTATTCACCAAATCACTGCACCTTATTCGCCTCCATCAAATGGAGTTGCTGAAAGGAAAAAATAGTACCTAAAATGAAATGATGAATGCTATGTGAATAAGTTCTAGATTGCCATAGAACTTGTAGGGGGAGGTAATTCTCTCTACAAATTACATTTAAATAAGGTACCTCGAAAGAAAGTTGATCGAACCCCGTATGAATTGTGGAATGGTCAAAAACCTTCCTATAAGTTCTTACGAATGTGGGGGTGTCTTGCAAAAGTACTTGTACCTACTCCTAAGTAAGAAAGGATAGGTCCAAAAATTGTTGATTGTTTATACATTGGTTATGCATAGGGGTGTGTTTCGGCTGGATCGGAAATAGGGGTTTCGGAAAAAATTCCGAAATTTTCGGAAATTATTTCGGCGTTCCGATTCCTATTCCGAAAATTCGGAATTTTCATTTTCCGTTCCGATTCGGAAATTTCGGAATCGGATCATTTTCGAAAAATTTCGAAATTTTTTCGGAATTTTTCGGAATCGGATATTTTCGAAAAAATTTCAGAAATTTTCGGAATTTTCGGATACAAGCTTAGTGCTTGGACTAATGTGGATCAAGTTGGGACTAATTTATAGACTCACATTCCTTATCCTTTTTCATGGCTAACCGATGTGGGACAAGTAGTATAAGGTAATTTCGGAATTTTTTCGGAATATTTCGGAAAATTTTCGAAAAATTTTTGGAATATATTTTTCGGAATATTTTCGGCATATTTTCGGAATTTTCGAAATTCTGAAAAAAATTCCGATTCCGATCCAAATTTTTTCGGAATTTTCAGAATTCGGAATGTATTTTTACTTGCCAAAATCGGAAATTTTCGGATCGGAATCGGTTGGAATCGGAATTTCTGTTCCAAAACACACCCCTAGTTATGCATATAATAGTAGTGCGTATCGATTCCTTATGCACAAATATGAGAATCTAGATATGCACAAGAACACGATCATGGAGTCTAGAAATGTGTCATTCTTTGAGAATGCATTTCCTTGAAAAGAAGAATATAGTTCTAAATATCGCACATTTGAGGCTGTTTAGAAAAGTTGTAGAACTCAATAAGAAATGTTGATGTTATGCCTAGACATGGAAAAAGGGTTAGGATGTCAAAGTCTTTTGGTCCATACTATCTAACCTATTTGTTAGAAAGCGAGCCTCAAAGCTATGATGAAGCTATAAGATCACCAGAGGGACCTTTATGGAAGAAGCAATCAAGAGTGAAGTTGATTCCATATGTCAAAACCATACTTAGAAACTGGTTGATCTACCTCCTGGATGTAAACCTTTGGGGGTACAAATGGATTTCAAGAGGAAAATGAAAACGGATGGCACTATTGATAAGTATAAGGCAAGGCTTATGCTTAAAGGGTATAGACAAAATGAGCGGCTAGACTACTTTGATACGTATTCTCTTGTTACGAGGATAACATCCATTTGAATGAATATTGCAATCGCAGCTCTGCGAGATCTCGAAATACATCAAATAGATGTTAAGACTGCCTTTCTTAATGGAGATTTGAATGAAAAAATCTACATGGAACAACCCGAAGGATTTTCTACTCCAGAGCAAGAAAAGAAAGTATGCAAACTTGCCAAAGCATTGTATAGCTTGAAGCAAGCTCCAAAACAATTGCATGAGAAGTTTTACAAAGCTATGATTTCTAGGGGACTTAAAATCAACAAGTGTGACAAATGCGTTTATGTCAAAGATA
This sequence comes from Hydrangea macrophylla, assembly GCA_033977485.1. Lineage (NCBI taxonomy): Eukaryota > Viridiplantae > Streptophyta > Magnoliopsida > Cornales > Hydrangeaceae > Hydrangea > Hydrangea macrophylla. Next base: position 22,807,467 of record CM066999.1, on the reverse strand, counting down.
TGATAGCTATGGCATCTTGTGTATGTATGTTGATGACATGTTCATTGTTGGAAGTAATGATAAGATTATTAACTCTACCAAGAAAATGTTGAATTCCAAATTTGACATGAAAGATATGGGACTTGCTGATGTTATATTGGGCATCGAGATCTTTAGAAATCCACATGGACTTGTTTTGTCACAATCACATTATGTTGACAAGATTCTAGAGAAATTCAACAAGTTTGATACTAGTGTGGCCAGGACACTTGTGGACTTAAGTCTACACCTATCTAAAAATACCGTTGAAAGTGTTTCTCAACTATAATATTCTTGAGTGATAGGAAGCTTGATGTACTTAATGAGTTGTACAAGGCCTGACATTGCTTATTTAGTTAGTAAACTGAGTAGATACACTAGTAATCTAGGATCTGAACACTAGATAGTAAGGGTACTACGGTACTTATGATACACTGATGATCATGGGTTGCACTATATGCGATATCTAGCTGTATTTGAAGGATATAGTGATGCAAACTGGATATCAGATATGAAGGATTCAAAGTCTACAAGTGGATATGTTTTCACACTTGGAAGAGTAGCTATTTCTTGAAAAGGATCAAAATAAACTTGAATTGCTAGATCGACAATGGAATCAGAATTCATTACGCTAGACAAGATAGCGGAAGAGGCTGAATGGCTTCGTCATTTTGTAGAAGATATTTCGAGATAGTCAAAACTTGTGCCAACGATTTGCATACATTGTGATATCCAATCTGCTATTGGAATGGCATAAAGTAATGTGTATAATGGTAAGTCTAGACATATTCGTCGAAGACACAATACCATTAAACAACTACTCTCAAATGGAATTGTCATAATTGACTATGTAAAGTCAAAGGACAATATTACGGATCCGCTAACCAAAGGGTTGAATCGATTAGTTAATAAATCATCAAAAGGAATGGGACTAAATCCTATGACATTATAAGTTACCGAAATGGAAACCCAATCTAGTTGACTGGAGATCCCAAGATCTGGGTTCAAAGGGACAACCTAATTTCATATAACTTAAGAGAATCACTGAGGAGAAATACTCTCCTGTCCATTTCTATGATACAACAGTGATACCGGCATGGGTTGACGATTAGCTTTGCTTTTATTGACTATGTGTGTTGGTATAGCCAAGCGGAGTATAGCAGGATACTCTAAATAAGTCATCTATGTGAGTGTGAAGTGGGGCCGCTTCTAAAAGCATTTGAGAAAGGAAAAATTCTTTGATAAACATTCACTGAACCATGCGAGTGTTCAAGTCCAAAATGAACACAAGTGTAAGAACTAAACTATGTTAGGGAAAGCTCCTATGTGAGGTTTGTTGGTTGTTTACACTAACGTCAATCAATTCAAGACTTCATATTCACTAATCCGCCAGTAAATCTGATAGCTTTCACATGGGAATGTTCAAAGCCAAAAGCTACCTATCTCTTTGCAAGAGTGATCCATTGTGCTCTCTCTTTCTGAGTCTCCGGTGGCTCAGATTATTTTTGATTAATTTCATTCATGTTGGGCATTGTTGGATAAAATTAGTTTTAGCCATGTTTGAGGTCAAATAAAAGTGGGACTTATTTAGAGTTTGAATAAGGTCTTTATGGGTTTGTGTTCTCCTCCATGAGGAGATGAATGTACATGTCCAAAATCTTTATTGAGTGAATGAGAAATTAATCCTACAATGAATACATATGTATAATATACATCCAATGAGTTGTACATCCATTGAATACATATGGACAATGTACATACATAAATGAATCTATAGATTCATAATGTACATACATGGACAATGTACATACATGAATGAATCTATAGATGAATTATGTTCACATATGAATGAATCTATAGATGCATAATGTACATTCATGGATAATGTACATACATGAATGAATCATGTACATACATGGATGAATCTATAGATGAATCTTGTCCATACATGAATGAATCTATAGATGCATAATGTACATATATGGATGAATCCATAGATACATAATGTACATCAAATGAATCCTCTCTCCCTTTAGTCCTATATATCCTGAGCTTTCTCCTCAAAAATTCATAACCAGAAAAACAATAGTTCTTTTTCTTCCTTCCAGTTTTCATCCATGAGAGAGTTTTAAGCATAGTTGGTTCGTTGGAACGGTTGTACACTGTGCTTGTCAACTGTTGTGTTGCCGCTATATCCTGGGAGACGGACGCCGAAGAATTCCTCAAGCACATCTGGTGAGGCGGCGAATCTATTTTAAGGAAACTGTGTATATCATAGGCCTCGGTTTGCATTCTATTTTTTCCAATCAATCTCTTTGTAATTCAGTTTTGATTTTCTACTTCTGTTTTCATCAAGTATAACTTAAGGATCTGTTTGTCTACTTCGAATATCTATAAACTTTTTTCTAACATTTTCCACAAAAGTTCGGTATTAAAAGCAGCATTAAAAAAAAAATCCTTTTTGATTTTTCTATCATTTTGTTTTCCTTTGGAGTATGTTGTTGGAAAATAATCAAATATATTGAATGTAACTATGTATGAAATAGAAACTTATCAGATTGCTGTGGCGTGTACTAGACACTGTCCTTAAGAATAGTTTCCGCCCCTCTGCGATGGTATCTCGGTGCAGAAGGTTCAAGTGGCCTACCCTCCAGGATTCAACAACTAACGTGCACTCGTACAATGAAGAGATCAATCAACAGCCTTGCTTAATAGTGGTGCAAAAGAATAGCAGTGATTGGAAAATAGGAATAGAGGAAAAAACATATATTTTGTAAAGTTTGTTCATACGTTAGGAAGATGAATCCTAAATATATAGTCAGCTCTTTGAAATTAATGTACTCCCTCCATCCCATTCTATGTGTCCCCATTTCCTTTTTGGGTTGTCTCAAAATTGTTGTCCACTTTCCTAAATTAGCATGCAAATTTTAGTTAGTTTTCCAAACTACCCTTCCTTACAATCAACACCAAAACAAAACAAAAAAGAAAGTGCAATGATTATGGGAAATTCTGGAAAGTAGGTGTAGATTCTTTTTGTCCCCTTAAATAGTTGGATTCCCCAAAAGGGACACATAAAATGGGACGAACGGAGTAATTAATTGTGGGAGTATTCGTAGGAGATAAATATGTGATGTGTTGGGATAAGATTCCTAATATTGCATAGTTCCACAAAATTGAAAGAATTAGATTTTAATAGGTCAAACAAGTGGATCCACAAATCAAAATTGGCTTTGAAATATACTATTTCTTTTTATACATATATATAACACATACACGTACGTACATATGTATCTATATATATTTTGTATATCCAACAATTCCCCACATATTTCAAAGGCAATTAAAATAATAATAATAATTAAATTAACCACTTTAGTGTAATGCATCAGCATTGGTATCTTTTGGACTATGAACAAACACTTAGGGAAAATAAGACCTGACTCACAGAAACTTGGTAAAATTTAAAATTTCTATGAACCTCATTTCTTAAGATGAGACAATGTAGTTATCACCCACATCACACTCATTAAGCAAGGTTGTTCACGCGGGTTGGCACGAATAGGCCATGTGTCATGCATGGTTTTCATGAGTGTTCTAGAGAACTTGCCTAAGTTCTCATAGAAAGCGGGCCCCACTTCCATGCTCATATAGGTGAATCCATCAAATGTGCATTGCACTCTACGCACACCACCCATTTAGGACTATGAATTCATTAAGAGTTAAGACTCAACCTAACTCATTGCAGTCTACACTATCTACACCATAGGGATGGACTCAAAACAAAATAGAATTGATAGTGTCTCATCAAATCAACTAGTAACTTGTTATTACTCATATGAACCTAATTCCTGGGATCTCCATTCACATAGGTTGGGTAACTATTACTGTTGATTTTTGCTATAGGCATAAGCTCCATCCCCCTTGCTGTACTTCTCACTAGTTTTCTACCTAGTGGTTTGGTCAGAGGATCGGCCAAGTTCATCTCTGACCTTACAAAGTCTGGGGATATAACCACATCATTTAACATATGTCTCACAATATTATGTCTTAGGCGAATGTTCTTGCTTTTGCCATTATAGGTCTTATTTCTAGCTCGGGCTATTACAGCCTTACAATCACAATGTAGCGACACAGACGGAACTGGTCTCATCCATAAAGGGATATCTGCTAAGAGGTTTCTAAGCCACTCAGCCTCAGAACCTTCCTTTTCTAAGGTAATGAACTCGGATTCTATAGTGGATCAAGCTATGTAAGTTTGTTTAGAAGATTTCCAAGAAACTGCACCTCTTCCAAGGGTATATACCCACTCGTGGATTTTGTCTCATCTGAATCAGAGATCCAGTTAGCATCACTATACCCATCAAGTACAGCGGGAAATCCACGATATTTTAAACTAATGTCAATAGTACCCTTAAGGTACTTAAGTACCCTACATATGGCAGTCCAATGTTCTTTATTAGGATTATAAGTATATATACTAAGCTTGTTAACAACATAAGCTATGTCAGGTCTGGTACAGTTCATAAGATAAGTAAGACTACCAATTATTTGTGCATATTCAAATTATGATACACTATTGCCTGTATTTTACTTTTATTGTATAGTTGAATCATATGGGGTACTCACTGGTGTAGAGTCAAAGTGACCAAATTTTCGTAGAATCTTTTCCACAAAATGTTGTTGTGACATCAGAAAACCCTCATCGGTTTTAGTCAACTTTATTCCAAGAATTACATCAGCCTCACCAAGGTTTTTCATATCAAAAATAGATGATAACAATTGTTTGGTCTCACTAATTACAAGCATATCAGTGCCTAGGATCAACATATCATCAACATGAAGACAAATTATTACACCAATATTGTTTTCAAATTTGTGATATACACATCTATCCACCTCATTAACAATATATCCATTAGAGACCATTATAGCATCGAATTTTTTATACCATTGTTTTGGTGCTTGTTTTAAGCCATATAAAGATTTCACTAATTTACACACTTTATTTTTACTTCTAGGAACTACAAAGCCTTCAGGCTGTGTGGGTACTCGAACCAAGCTTGGGGCCTATAAGGATTAATCCCGCTTGATTGATCCCATTTTAAATCTCAAGCCAACAGCCACGAGTGAGGTTCACCATCCTTTATTAGCCTTTATCCGATCTGACTGAGTTGGATTACTCGCATTTTGGATTCTATAGGCTTTTATCCCACCCAAGGCAACAATCGATGCCCATGATCCATATCCGAGGCTACACGAGTAAGTAATCCATGTTTATATCCCACAAGGCTAAATCCAGAGAGATCCTCACTAATAGAGTTGCCACTTGGTTTGATAAAGGAAATCAAGAAAACTAAATCTATCATGTCCAATGGATAGAAAGCACCGTCCCGTCATCACCAAAGAACTTGGTTTGGGGGTTAAGGTGCGAGAGAGGAAGGAGCTAGATCGTGCTAAAACATCCCCTCTCGCCCCATTGTGAGATGGGACTCTACTTAGCTTTCAAGGTGATTGATTAGAGATTAATTGAATCATTTTATTTATTTCTAATGCAATCCTAATTCAAGTTATAAACAACCAATAAAAGAAAATCGTGCAAGAAACTAAGCAATTACATGCAATGCATAGGCTAAAACAGTAATTCAAGGACTAAACGTATTACTACACTCCCCTGTGCATGTGAAAGGAAATAAAATTAAATTAAACGTAAAAGTCATACTCAAAACCCTAAAAAAACATGAAATCTAAGCACATGTAATCATGTAGGGAATTAAAATTTGTATTTTATCCACCTAAGAATGCTCCTATGTGATCCTAAGAAAGCAGTAAATAAGAGGGAATGTAGGAAACATACCTAGGATAGCATAACACTCCCAATTATCCTAACTAACCATGGTTAAGACAATAACAGCATAATGTATAGGATAATCTAAGAATATCCTACTATTCTAGGCATGGATAGTGGGTATGCATGTCCAAACATGACTACTATGTGTATTAGTGTGCATGTGTATGCCTAATTAAGTGTTATCCATAATATGGATTACCTACTATCCCAAGTGAGGATAGTGTGCACGTGTATGCATGTGCATGGATATGAATTAATTCATGAATTAAACAAACTATGAATTAAACTAAGTGAATTAAACTAATCAAATTAAATTGGTTATGCATGGATTAACTAATTCATGTATTAAACTACTATGCATGGATAAAACATGAACCAGAAAACGTGGATAGCCTAATATCCCAATTAATATGAATTAAAGCATTATTCCTACATGAATGCCCTAAATCTAGACTCATAGATCCAAATTAATGTTTCATTATCCTCGGGGATTGGATATCCATGGATTGGATACCAACCCCATATGCTCTGGCTACCCCAACATAGAGGGATAGCTTCACTGAGGATACCTCTACTTTAATGAGGATACCACAAACAAGGAAATGAAACTATCCTAAGACTTTAAAGATCAAACAAAAAATAAAAGCAGAAAAATAAAAAGGAAGAAGAACTTACCCCAAGAAATCCCCTCAGAATACTCTTTCGGCAGAGCTTCACTGGCACCGCCGACTCCAAGACTCAATCCTAACTCTAAAAAAACTTGTACTTTTCCTAAGGACTTTCAAGGAGTGCTTGAGGAATCCTCCAATGGGGTTTCCTTAGGCTCTCTAGTCCTTAGGATTTTTAGGTGTCATGGATGGTAAGGGAAGGACCCCCTTTATTGTTGAAGTTTTGGGTGAAAAAGTTCAAAGCTAAGCGATGTGTGTAGCAACCTGTATTTTCGCACCCATAATAATAAATAAGAAATGTCAAATTTTATTTTGTTACTATATTTTGTTTGTAGTTGTGGTATTATTTAAAACAATATTAATGCTCGTGTCGTTAATTGTTTCTGCAATGCCATTTTAGTTTACTATTGTGTATAATTTTTAATTGTAGTATTATTTTCATAATGATAATGCTTATGTTGATTTATTATAATTACATGACATTAATTTTGTGACCCCTTTAACAATTTTAATTAGTATAATTATGCTTAAAACTGCGCTCCTAAGTTACCCTACGATTTGGGACATAAATCATTAATAATATATTAATCACGTCATTTACCTTTTTAGTCCCTAATAATTATTTGGGGTATTTTTCTAGACTTCCTGGACCAACCTAACTGATCGAACCAATCTAACTCAACCAAAAGAACTAGATAATTTATTTGGCGAGATTTATCGCAATCAATCAGTAAATCTTATCTACAGGCTGTGAAATATTCTTATGATCATTGCGTTTAATTATTTACAGCTTGCAAACCCAAACCACTTTGGCTATAAGTGTTCACATTGGCAAAACACAAACACACACACACACACACACACACACACACACACACACACACACACACACACACACTTCATACTTGCAAAACACAACCTCATACACTTTGCAAATACATTTCTATTACAGTGAGCTTTCAAAGCTCTCCCTCCATTGATACATCTCTCTCAAGACCCAAGCTTCATCTCCATTTCACTCCCTCTCACTCTCGGATCATACACACACACACACACACACACACACACACACACACACATACTAAACTTCATTGATCCTTCTCCTTCCAATACACACAGATTTCTATTTTTGGAAATCAAAATATATCACGGCAAGATATATTATCCAAGCGACCCAAAGAGGAAGCCATAACCCTTTATATAAATCTTGAAGTTTATATTTCAAAATTTCATCTTTCTTCGGCAAGTCACGTAGCTCAATCTAAAGACTGGTGAGTCTCTCAAACTCACTTATAATGTAATATTAGTCATTGCGTACAAGCCAGGAGTATCAACTTTAGAGATATACGTATATAAACATATATATAGTTTTGAAGGTACAAAAATGGTGGTCTCACAAAACTCAACCAAAATGATTTCTATAAATTGGGAATGGAAGATTATAACCCCAGTAAACTGTGTTTCAAATATTAGACCTCAATTTGTAATGGTTGCGACGTACGGCGAAACCGTAGTTTGACGACTCTCGGATTTTCATCAATAAGTAGAGCTACATTAGGATAAAAGACTTAAGACACATGTATTTGTAATCTATGTGGAAAAGCGAAAAGAACGATATATTATACTTGCTGTATCGTTCAGATTTGTAAAACTTGTATATAGTTCTGCAACTGTACAGTCCTGAGGAAGAAGATGACCAGGATCGGTCCTGACTGTGACCGGTCCTACATCACTATCAGGACCGGTCGAGACCATGACCGATCCCGCTAAAAGATCAGGACCGCTCCTCCCTCTCTGTGATAGAATGATCTGTTTTTCTAAGCAGTTTTTCCCAGTTTCACTGAATGGTTCTTTCACTACATGTTAATTCCATTCAAAACATTTAAGCAAATCATTTATTTACTTAAGTCATTAATGTTATGAACGAAATACCCCCCATTTGGATTCAATCAAAATACTTTTAAAAATCATTTCCTTATAAATAAAAAGTCAACTTTTCCTTCGAAGGCAAAATTATCGATTTTTGCACAGTGTATGATATTGGGGAATTATTTTTACTAAGTTCTCTCCCTTTTAAAAATTCTTAAAAATTACATTCGATATATGGGGACCTAAATTAACTATTCGTGGGACTTTTAAACTCTTGAATCAAAAATCTTATTTTTGACTATGCTTAGTCGTTTTGGTCTTTCTGGGTCAACAGTTGACTTTTCTAAACTAAGTTGTTTCGTGATAATCATATTTTTAATTAACTCTGATACATTTATATGAGAATAGGAATCTGTCGCTCTAAATACCATTTGTAGCAATCAAAATATAAATAGCTCTGATACCATATTAAGGAAAAGTAAAAACCGCTCTGATACCTTCTATAAAGAAAGTGCCAAAAGAAAGATTGAAGTCATATCGCTCCGATACTTTTATAAGAAAATATGTAAAAAGAGAACAAGTTGTACGCCCGCACTGATACCTTTATATAAACGAGAAAAAGAATAACCTACACAATTGCATAGTCGAGTTGGTATAAGTTAACATGCATGGTGTATGATGGTGAGATTGGAAAAGTCAAGAGAGAATGTCTTGGTTGTGGTAATCTTAATTATCCCAGGCTGCTTGAGATGCGGCAGGTTAATTAGGAAATATTGAGCCTAGACCGCTTTAGATACGGTAGGCCAGTCAGAGTCTTGTGATAGCCTTAATAATTCCAGGCCACTGCAGATACAGTAGCTTAATTATGAGGGCTGAGCCCAGACCGCTTTTGATACGGTGGGTCAGTCTGGTGGTAGCTTTAAATTATTCCAGGCCGCTTTAAGATACGGTAGATTAATTACAGTACTCCACAGGTTATTGTAACCTTGAATGTCTAGGTATGTCCAGGCCAACTTATATATGATTGACATATCGACAGACATTCTAAACTAATGGCATTGTGCAGGATGATTCTAGGTGAACCGAATGAGTCAAGAGATTGTGGTCTAGATAAAAGAGTCAGTGAGATGAGATGGTTTCATTATTCATGTACGGTCTTAAATATTCATTTCCTAACTATTACTAATTGATATTCTGTGATGACTGGAATAATGGACTAACCGTACTCTAAGGTACTAAACATTCATAATAACTATTAATGTGCTTTTATATACATTGCTTGCGTGTTCGTTATACTCACTCAACTTTCATTAGCTGATGACTCTATTTTGTCCTGGACATCCAAAATGTTCAAGAAATGGTTATGTAGGGCAACATGATTATGCCAGCTAGAGGAGCCTGCAGCGTTACTTTATAATTTAATAAAGTTGTAATAAGGATACGGATAATGTTTTTAATTTGAATAAGGCAGTTGTGCCTTAAGGATACTTTATTTAAGGCCAATGTAATATTATTTGAAGTTGTAATTGTATTCATATTATCTTCCCTATTGCTTTATATACTCTATTTTCTAGTACAGGTTAAGCTAAGTACAAGACAAGCAATCCACCACCTATCATGACCTACAGGTCCAAAACAAAAATGAAATTTTTTCCTTATTTTGCTACGCTGGGGCTTGACAGGATTTTTGGTATCAGAGCCTTGGTTGTATAATTAGGCTTAAGCCTAGACACAGGTTATGATAGCAAAAGGATAGGAATAGTCGAGTGTTCTCCGTACTTCGAATTCGACATCCAGATATATTAAGATTAGCCCTGATATAAGATAGTTTGTTTTTGTCAGGTTATCATCATGGACCCATATCACGTACCAGATGATTTTGACAGACATGTGATTGGCCCAGACGGGATAGAGCCACACGATTTAGAGATCTACCATACCATGATATAGTTCTAGGCTACGGTCAACATAGAGAATAGTGTCTAGGGAGCCATTCACACCAAGGGGATGGTTGACCTCCACCGAGTTCAGTTAGAGGCCTTCTATCAGCCCAGATTGATAGATTGATAGTAGAGGAGAGGATTAGGAGGATTCGTAACCATGACCTCTATTTACTTGTAGTGATGGAGATGGTACAGTTGCACCTGTCACTTCAGGCTGCTCCACTACCAGCTGTAGCTCCAGTAGCAACTGCACCCGAGGTCGCTATGGCTGCCCCTATGCAACTAGGAGGAGTCGAGGTAGTCCTAGATGGATTTGAGCTCAAGCTTCAAGATGTCGAGGCACCAGAGCCACCCCCAGAGCTACCTGTAGATCTCATGGACGTGGATGAGGCTCCACCTCCAGTGTCTGATGATGAGAGTAGTAGCGTTGAGATTACTAAACACCCGATGCACCGTTCTGGAGTTTGGCACAGCACGCCCCGTGGTGCTCCCAGTAGGCATGTTTAGCTTTAGGTTTGCTAGCATGTTTTAAATATTGGACTAAGTAGTCCCACTTTTTGTCTTATCGGATATTATAAGTTAGCATTAGAATGCATACAGGGCAATGACTCCCACATTTTGTACATCGGACTGTTAGTCCCAAAATTCTCATATTTTGGCTAGATAAAATCATTTACTTGACATGATATATGTAACTGCTTACAAAAAATATATAGAATATTTTTGAAACCTCGTATTGATACTTGTATTTCTTCTTATAATTGCTAAATTACTAACCTTATTGTACTATCAGGATTTAAGTTGTAACTATGGCAAAAAGGAGACCTAGGAACCGCGACGGATTGAAGGAGCACCACCAGTGACTGATCCAATCGGGGTTTAAGGCATTTGTTCGAAGGCTCGAACATATTGGAGACCTAAATGCCACCAATAATAGGAATGGCAACAACCAGAGGAATGAAGTCCCAGTCTATCAAATGGGGGATAAACGATTGGAGAGGTTTCGTGCCTTGTAACCAAAGCAATTTGTTGGTATTGTCGAACCTTGGAAAGTCGAACAATGGCTGAGGCAGATGGATTTCGAAACAATGGATTGTACTGATCAGGAGAAAAAGAGACTGGCAACATTCCAATTGACCTATGCTGCTACAGATTGGTAGGAGGCAGTGAAAGCCACCATGGGAAAAGATGCTATCAAAGCTATGACATGGATTACTTTTAAGAAGAAATTCTTGGAGAAGTATTACCCGGCAACCAAGCACAAGCGCGAAAGAGAATTCATAAACCTGGTCTAAGAAAACAAGTATGTGCAAGAGTGCACCACTCAGTTTAAGAGGCTATCCCAATTTACTCCACACATGGTTGACTCAGAGGAAAATAAAATCCAAAAATATAATCAAGGGTTAGCACCACCTATTCTTTGCATGACTATTGGGCACTTACACAAGACATTCGAATCTCTTGTGGAACTGGCCACCGAACTGGAAGCAGACATGTGATCAAACAACAAGCAATTTGACTTTCGCCCACCACAGAAGAGTAATTTTGGGAACCCATTAGGGATTTTTAGTGAATTCTGAAGGCCATTTGGGGGCATTTTAGTCAATTTTGACCTTTTTGGAGGCTTATCCTTGATTTCTAAACCTAAACAAAGACAAAAAAAATACAAACGTCTCACTGTGTGAACTGCGCCAAGACTGCTGACAAAGAGATTCAGCATTGTGGGTTGTCCCAAGCATAGCCGTAACTCCCAAGCATAAAAGTATGTATATTTTTTTAGGGTTTTCTTCTACTTTTGTCTTTTTGCCTTTAGTTCTTACTTGCATGAAGCATTTATTAAAGGCATTTATTAATCAACTTTGGTGATTGAAAGTTGGAACTTCAAAGTTATTGAGTTAGTTGGGTAAATTATTCTACTTTAGTTTTTTTTATTCTAGTATAAATATTATTTATGGCTCCAAAGAAAAACCATAGAAAAGTAGTAGTGGCCCAACTTGGGATCATTGTAAGAGAATAGATGAGGGAAAATAGGGTAGGATGCACCTCTCATGTAATTATTGTGGAAAAGAACATCGGGGTGATGTTATTCGAATGAAACATCATTTAGCATGCACTCATCATAATGTAGTGGTTTGTGCCTAAGTACGAAAAAAAGTTAAAAAGAAGCTCCAAGATATATTGAAAGAGTTGGAAGGTGATGATGGTGATAAAATTGAAGAAAGTTTTGAAGAATTTAATGAGAGTAAAAAAAGGGGAACCTTAGATGAATTTGTTTTGAAAGGCAAGTCAAAAGTAAAGAAATATACTCAAAAGACTATAAACAAGATGCTTAAAGATATGGAACCCATTGCTAAAGATATTTGTAGATTTTCATACAGGAATGCTTTAGCTTTTAATATCGTTAAAAGTCTATTATTTCTTAAGATGATTAAATCAGTTGGTGAATACGAAAAAGGGTTGAAACCTCCAAGCTATCATGAAGCTAGAGTTACATTTAAAAAAAAAAAGAAGTTTATAGTGTTAATGCAAGTTTGGAGAAATATAAAAGTGATTGGAAGAGGACCGGGTGTACCTTGATGTCAAATGGGTGGACCGATAGAAAAGACCGATCACTTACAAACTTTATTGTAAATAGTCCAAGTGGTACGGTGTTCATTAAATCAAATCAAACTTCCGATGTCATAAAAGATGCAAAAAATTTGTTTGAATTTCTTGATTCTTTAGTAGAAGAGATTTGGGAGGAAAATGTTGTTCAAGTGGTGGCTGATAGTGCCGCAGCTTATGTAGCCACCGGTAGATCGCTAGAAGACAAAAGAATGAATTTGTTTTGGTCCCCATATGCGGCCCATTGTATTGATTTAATTCTTAGCAACATTGATGATATCCCATCTTTATTTGATACACTAACGAAGGAACGGAGGACAACAGTTTACATCTATCGGCATACTTGGGTGTTGAATTTGTTTCGAAAGTACTCTAAGAATAGGGAATTGACAAGACCGACAGTGACGAGATTTGCCACGTCTTATCTTACTTTAAAGAGTATTATGGAAGCAAAAATTCCTCCATGGGCTATGTTTGCATCAGAAAAGTAGGCTACGAGTTCTTATGCAAGTAAAGATGATGCCGAGATAATCTCACATTTGTTTTGGGGGACCAAAGATTTTGGAAATCAATTAAGTATTTTTTGAAATGTGTGCTTCCACTAGTGAAGGTTCTTAGACTAGTAGATGGTGATGCAAAGCCGGCAATGGGGAATATATATGAGGCTATGGATAGAGCAAAAGAACAAATTAAGAAGAATTTCAAAAATGTGGCGGCAAGATATAATCGCATTTGGGGCATCATTGATGAACGTTGGAATTTACAACTCCGTAGGCCACTTCATGCTGCGACATTCTATCTTAATCCAAAGTAAGTTGGTACTTACTATATTAATCTAAATTATGTACTTATGTTATTTATATACTTGTATAACTTGAACTTTATTTAATTTTTAGGTTCGATTATGATCCAAATTTTCAAGCGGATCAAGAAGTAAAGATGGGTTTGTTTAGAACAATTGAGAAAATGTATCTCGATGTACAAACAAGAGTCATGATTGATTCACAACTTGAAAAGTTCAAGAGAGCTGAGGGTGTGTTTGGAATGGAGATGGTCGTCTTGACAAGAGACAAGAAAAAACCTGGTAATCTCTTTTTGCCAAGGACTAATATTAATATATTTTAAAACCTAACCTCTTGTACTTTCTACTTATAGCTTTATGGTGGGAAAATTATGGAGAAGAGTGCAAAGAGCTTCAAAGGCTAGCTATACGGGTGCTAAGCCTTACTTGTAGTGCCATCGGTTATAAAAGAAATTGGAGCACATTTGACCATGTACACTCTAAGAAAAGGAACCGTTTGGAGCAACAATGGTTGAATGCTTTGGTATTTATAAAGTACAACCTTCAACTTGAGGTGAGACATGCAAAAAGGCAAGAGAATAGGGAGGATTTGTATGATCCAATTTGTTTGTCAGATATGGAATCGGATGATGAATGGATCACTGAAAGGGAAGATACATGTCTAGTTGATGATTTAACATAGATGGATGTTCTTAAATGCTTCTCAGTTGATGAAGGTCCAAGTAGCAACAAGAGAAAGAGAGGTATACCGTATACTAACTAAATGATTTATATTATTTATTAATAACAAGATAAAGACGATAAGCAATTTTTGTTTATCATATCAATTATTTCTTTATAATGATAATAGGACCAAGGAACTTGAATGCGTACAACAAAGGAAAAGGAAAAGGAAAAGGAAAAGGAAAAGGAAAAGGGGTTGTCATTGATGAGATTGAAGATGAAGATGAAGATGAGGATGAGGAAGAGGAAGAAAGGGAATTGGATGAGGAGATGAGTAGGCAATAAAGTGATGGTGAAGATGACCTTGATCTCGGCGTTTTCAAGGATTTTTAGTCAACTATTTAGCTATAATTTTGTTTCTAGATCCAAACTTGGGGGTATATTTTGTGGACACTTGTTACAAACTTGGGGTATACTTTTTTGGTTAGTTGTGAATTGGGATATAAAGCAACATATATGAACTACTGAACTAATGGGATATTTACCAACATTTTTTGTCATTAACACACTGTCTTTCTAAAGCTTAGATGGCATAATCACGTAATTAGATGTGTTTTATATCATTATTTGATTGCTATTTTCTTCTATTTTTCATTCTACATAGTTTTCATGCTTATTATAGTTTTTTCCAATTTGTTACCGAATCTTATGATTCTAGATTCGCGATCTCGATTCGATTCACTTGTGACATTTTGATTCACGATACGAATCTCGATTTAACAACTATGGGTCCTAATAACTCTCATAAAATAAGTTATTTGTTGAACCATCATTACCTTGATTCTAACAACAAATCAAAGTAATTAGATATAGAAGGAGACATACATAAATTTTTGGCTGCATCCTAGGTACTGATAGTGGTGAACCCAGTACTTTAGTTCAGTGGGAGCAAAGTTTTATGGTCCCCCTGAACAAAATTTTTTTTTCTTCGAAATAGTATAATTTTATGTGGTTTTTCCCATAAGTTTCATGTATATATAGGGGTTAGAAATTCTATGTTGTTTTTTCCTATCTCACGGAAAAGTAGCAAGAGGAGCTAAGTTTTTTTTTTCTTTTTTTTTTTGGCCAAACAGAGCAAGAGGAGGTTAATGGTGGATATGGGGTATTTGTGTCTTTTGAGGGCTTTTGCGAAACTTACAAATTCATCTACGTTGGATAGGGGTAAAATTTGATCGGTTCAGTTCGGTTCGGTTTTGGTCAGTTTTGAGCGTTTTAAAAACAGACCGAATGGTTTGATTTTGTAGGTTTTGGTCGGTTCGGTTGGGTTTGGTTTTTAGCTTGGAAGGTTTTCGGGAAAACCTGTAACACCCTGTAATTCCTTTTTGATTTATAAATGAATAAATCATTTTATTTCCCTTTATAATATTCATTTGGGGTCAAATCGTAATTTTCATAAATATAGAAATGCTTTCTATTGTTTTAAAAACAATATCTATATTTTTGTATAAACCAGGAATTTATTTCCTATACTAATATAATTTTCTGTATTTTTATCGCGACCGGTTAATACCAATTTATGTTTTAAAGCTGCGGTTATATCACGTTTTGGGTGTGGGAGCACGTGAGCTCAACCACACTGTGGGTTTTCAGTGGCTTGCTTGGAGGCCACAACAGTGATTTATATTTATATGTATCAGTCTCTAAATTCTCTCATTCACTCACTGTCTCTCTCAAATTCTCTCAACACTCTCTTGCTCTCTCAAGACACCAATACACACACACACACACACACAGAGATTATACATATGATATACACAGATACATATACATATTTATATATTGATATATCTCAAAATCAAGAACGGAGGAGTAAACTTCTTAGACGACGGAATTTACGGCAACATTCTCGGTATCAAAATTGTTGCTTAGTCACCTCAGTGAGTAATCTAAACTCACTCACCATGTGTATATATATGTATAATTCAGTATATATATGTGTGTATATATGTGTATATCTATATACACCATGGAAGCTTGAAAATTAGAGATTTCTCAAAGTTAACCAAAATCAATTCCGTGAATTGGAATTGGAAGATCTTAGTCCCAATAAGCTACGGTTCGGATCCTACGAAGTAAATCATCTGTATCGCGACGTATTGTCGATTTAAAGTTTTGTCATCCTTACTTTAATCATGAATTTAGAAAGATACAATTCGTATTGGTTTAAATTGATCACGTATTCTTAATCTATACGAAAAACCAAAGAAAAACCAAATATTACATGACATGTTTAAAACAGAAAACAGAAATGGGTATACTTTCAGTTTTAAAATCAAAACAGGGGAGAAAATGAAGAAGATGACATTCTGTGACAACTCGCACGCGCGACCTATACAAATTTTGGCAGAATTGAATTTTTAACAGATTTCACGAAAAAAAAAAGCTTAATCGCGCGCACGATTCGCTCGCGCGAACACCCCCGCTCGCGTGGCCCGCTCGTGCGACCTGGGTATTTTGAGCAGTTTGTATATTTTGTATAAGGGACTGTTTGGAAAAGGTTTTGAAAGTTTTCAAAGAACTGTTTGATGGATATACTGCTTAAAGGCCATTGCGTAGGAATTAGATTTATAAGAACGATTAAGACTGAGATTTATGTTGAACGAATATCCAGCTTTGAGATTAATAACTGTTGCTACAATTTATGAACATTGACATACATATTAGGGTCGAGGTTGTGTCGACATGCATGTGTGTGAGAAAGCGTAAAAAGAGTAAAGAGTGGCGGTCTGGTGTGCGACCTCAATATCGATCGGATATTATTCCTGGTATTGGAGGCGACAGTGTTGTGTGTGACTTAGATATCGATCAGATATTATTCCTGGTATCTAAGGTACGCGTTTTGGATATCGATCGGATATTATTCCTGGTATCCGAAGCGATGGTATGGAGTGCAACTTGGATACTGATCGAATATTATTCCTGGTATCTAAAGCGACGATGTGTTGTGCGACCCAGATATCGATAAGATATTATTCCTGGTATCTGAGGCGACTATGTAGTGTGCAACCCGGATGCTGATCGGATATTATTCCTGGTATCTGAGGTATTGGTATGTTTGAATTGAGTCTGTCGAGAGAAAAGAGTCAGAAAGATGAGATAATACATTGTTCATTCACGGTTGCATATTTATTGCTTATTTTTATCTCTCATGATTTATGTTGAAGTTGGGACCTTGAATTTATCGTTCAAATGTTTATGTTGCACTGTTGTTAGATATGCTTATATATACTTTGTGAGCACATATTTATTTTGCTCACCAGCTTTCATAAGCTGACGGCGTCGATGCGTCCTGGACTCTATGTCCAGATTTTCCAGGTCAGGAGCAGCCAGGGTATTTCGACTATGCTAGTTAGAGGCAGGGGACTTTCCAGGAGGCTGCTTTATATTTTTGATGCCTTTTATTTTGGGAGTTGTAGTAGACTTTATGATAATTTTGCATAAGGCAATTTGTGCCTAAGTTTATGACTGTTGTAATAGTTTAGTAACATTTTCGTTAGAAATTTTGTTTAAGTTATTTGTTGCAGGGACAATTGGTCATACACACTTGTCACGACCTACGAGTCCATAAAGGAAATTAAATGCTTTCCTGATTTATGCTACGTCGGGGCATGACAGGCTTTTTGGTATCAGAGCCAGGTTTTGGCTCGACCAATTGTCTAGAACACATAGGACCTCCCCTTAAGATAGAATTAAGATAAGATAGTTCGACTTTGTTCTGCATTTAGTCATTTTCGATTGTTGAAGACTTTCTTCCTTATTTGGAGATTGACCGAATTCTATTAATTGATGAATAGGTACCTTTTTCTCTCGATCATATGGCTGGTAGAAATCTCAAGAATCGTACCGCGATTGAAGCTGCACCCCCGGCAGCAGATCCAACCGGGATGTTTGAGGCTTTTGTAAGATGATTGGATAGGGTCAGTGATCAGAACACAAGGAATAATAATCAGAATGGGAATCATAACGGGAATGAGAGGCGAGCCCACCAGGTTGGGGACAAGATTCTTAAAGAATTTTGCGCTCTACGACCTGAATATTTTACTGGGACTGATGAGCCATTGTAAGCAGAACAATGGCTACGTCAGATGGAGTGTATCTTTGAGACCATAGAGTGCACTGATCTGGAAAAGAAGCGTCTGGCTAGCTTTCAGTTATCATATGTAGCGGCAGATTGGTGGGATGCCAAAAAGGCGACTATTGGGGAAGAAGCTGCAAGGAGAATGCCCTGGGTGGTGTTCAAAGAAAGATTTCTCGAAAAGTATATCCCTGAAGAAGAGAAGGACAAGAGAGAGAGAGAGAAAGAGAGTTCATGGAATTAGCACAAGGGAATCTGACTGTCCGTGAATATACTACTTGATTTGAACGGTTGTCCCGCTTTGCTCCACACATGATGGACACACCCCAGAAGAAAATCAAGAAATATTACCGAGGTCTCAACCTGTCTCTCTGACATTTGACTATGGGACATTTGGGCCAGTCATTTAAAGCTCTGGTGAGATTGGCTACGGGGTTGGAGAATAATGGTTGTCAGAATTTGAAACCATTTGGAAATCAAATCCCGCAGAAAGGCTATCCCGGACAGAAACCTGGCTACCCTTAGGTACAGAAAAGGACCTGGGATGGAGGGAAGAAACCTCAATAGACACAAGCAGTATAGCAGTATCTGCCTCGAGCAACAGGAGGGAACAACAACAATAACTGCTTCAATTATGGTATTCCCGGTCATCGAGCTAAAGATTGCAGAGTAACTAGGCGTGCTGATCGCCCGGGAGTTGTGTGCTATAATTGTGGCATGCCAGGTTACATAAGTTTGGACTGCAAGGCTCCTAGAAGAGGAAATCATGGTCAGCAAGGACAGGCCCGCCTGAATGCTGTTATCCCCGAGGCTGCTGGTTATAAAGAAACAGGGTATGAAGAAGGTGCTTATGAGGAGGAACTGCCTAAGCAATGAGCAGTGGAAGGTACTTTAACCTTGTTTAATTCTCATGTTAAAGCTTTATTTGACACGGGTGCTACACATTCCTTTATATCTGTTATGATTGTTCAGAAATTAGGTTTAGTACCACAACGTTTAGATGAAGCTTTGAGTGTTGTCTCACCCCTAGGGACCACCGTCAAGTTAGCACATGTATGTAAAGATTGCCTTCTATGGTTAGGAGACCATGAACATTTGGTGAGATTGGTGGTTCTGTCGATGAAGGAGTTCGATATAATCCTGGGAATGGATTGGCTCGAGAAGAATCATGCAAAGTTGGATTGTACAAGGAAGGGGATCACATTTGTGGACAATGGGAAGCAACCTTTTGATTTCCAATGTAACCCTTCAGGTGATATGTTCCTCACCAGATGCCTAGCAAACATTAAAGTTATCAATACAGAAGTGACGATGTCATCAATACCGGTGATTAAAGAATTCGAGGAAGTATTCTGAGACATTTCAGGATTACCGCCGGAAAGGGACATAGAATTCTATGTGGAATTGGTGCCAGGTACTCGACCTATAACCAAAGTTCCCTACAGGATGGCCCCTACTGAGCTACTGGATTTGAAGGAACAAGTTCAAGAACTTGAGAAGTTGGGTTTTGTTCGTCCAAGTACATCACCCTGTGGAGCACCAGTATTATTTGTGAAGAAGAAGGATGGGACCATGTGGTTGTGTATTGACTACCGAGAACTAAATAAGGTTACTATCAAGAATAAGTATCCTTTACCTCGGATAGACGATCTGTTCGATCAATTGCAAGGAGCCACAACCTTTTCCAAGATAGATCTACGGTCAGGGTATCATCAGTTAAGGGTACGAAAGGAAGACATACCTAAAACTGCTTTCAGGGCGAGGTACGGACACTCTGAGTTCTTAGTGATGCCATTTGGGATGACGAATGCTCTGGCTATGTTTATGGACTTGATGAATAGAGTATTCAAGCCATGCTTAGATCAGTTCGTTATTTTCTTCATCGACGATATTTTGATCTATTCTAAGTCAGAGGAAGAGCATGAACATCATCTATGGATTGCGATGCAGACTCTTAAGGATCACCACTTGTATGCTAAATTCAACAAGTGTGAGTTCTGGCTTCAAGAAGTTAAGTTTCTTGGGCATGTGATCTCTCAACGAGGAATTGCGGTTGACTCATCAAAGACCGATGCAGTTGCGAATTGGACTCGGCAGACCAATGCTACAGAAGTCAGAAGTTTTCTAGGATTAGTTGGTTACTATCGGAGATTTGTAGAGGGATTCTCAAAGATAGCAGTCCCATTAACTGGTTTGACTAAGAAAGATTTGAAGTTTGAATGGACTGATCAGCACAAACGCGTTTTTCAGGAATTGAAAGAAAGGCTGACAACAGCGCCAATGCTTGCAATACCAAAAGATTGTGAGAAGTTCACTATTTTTAGTGACGCCTCTTACCAAGGGCTGGGATGTGTCCTTATGCAAGATAGAAAGGTTATCGCATATGGTTCACGACAGTTGAAACCGAATGAATTGAATTACCTAACTCATTATTTGGAACTAGCAGCCATCGTATTCGCACTTAAGATCTGGAGACATTACCTCTATGGGGAGAAGTTTGATTTGTTCTCGAACCACAAGAGCCTTAAGTATTTGTTTACTTAGAAAGAGCTAAACATGAGGCAACGCCGATGGATGGAATTGATTAAGGACTATGACTTTACATTAGAGTACCACCCTGGTAAGGCTAATGTAGTCGCTGACGCCCTAAGTCGGAAACCTCGAGGAATGATTGCTTCATTGATGATAAGGGAATGGAAAGCTTTAGAGACAATCACTGAATTTGATATGCAGATTTTTGAGGGAAGTGATGGACATCACCTTGGATGCCTCATGGTTCAACCAACACTTGTGAGTCAAATTATCGAGGCCCAAAAGGGAGATGAGAAATTTCAAGTATGGTTCATCAAGATGTCAGAAAAGGACCCTACGGAATGGAAGGTTGGGACCGATGGAGGATACCGATGTCGAGACAGATTGTGTATGCCAGATTCAGGAGATTTGAGAAAAGATATTCTCGAAGAAGCACATAAATCGAGACTGATAGTACACCCAAGAGGAACAAAGATGTATAAGGATCTGAAGAGAAACTTTTGGTGGGAAGGAATGAAAAGAGAAGTAGCCGAATTAGTGTCTAAATGTTTGACTTGTCAACAAGTGAAGGCCGAACTTCAGAGACCCTCGGGATTGTTGCAACCCTTACCTGTTCCAGGATGAAAGTGGGAACACATAACTATGGATTTCATAGTTGGACTATCCCGGTCACAACAGAACCATGATGCGATTTGGGTAATCGTGGATCGTCTGACGAAGTCTGCACAATTCATCGCGTATAGTATGACTTACCCAGTAGAAAGGATGAGTCGAATGTATATCCAACAAGTGGTACGACTGCACGGTGCACCGGTGTCTATTGTATCAGACTGCAACGCACGCTTTACTTCAGGGTTTTGGGAAAGTCTGCAAAAGGCTATGGGAACTTCGCTCAAGATGAGTACTGTTTTCCACCCTCAGACCGATGGACAGACTGAACGTGTAAATCAGATTATGGAAGATATGCTCAGGGCTTGTGTAATCGTCTTTGAAGAGTCTTGGGAGACGCATTTGCCATTGGTCGAATTTGCGTATAACAATAACTATCACTCGAGTATTGGAATGGCACCATTTGAAGGCTTGTATGGACGGCCATGTCGCTCTCTATTATGTTGGGCTGAAGTGGGAGACACAGAACTATTAGGACCAGATTTAGTGAGAGAAACCAATGAAAAGATTTCACTGGTCAAGGAAAGAATGAAAACTGCACAAAGTAGACACAAAAGTTATGCGGATCGGCGTCGAAAGGATTTGGAGTTCAGTATCGGAGATCACGTACTCCTTAAAGTTTCACCCATTCGGGGAGTAGTACGCTTCGGTCAGAAAAGAGGAAAGTTGGCATCTCATTTCATCGGACCGTTTGAGATACTGGAGCGTGTTGGAAAAGTGACTTATCGACTCGCGTTGCCACCAAAGATGTTTGGTGTTCATAATGTATTCCATGTCAGTATGTTAAGGAAATACATACGGGATCCTTCACACGTAGTAAATTTTGATGATATTGAGACGAGTCAGAATGTTGTCTACAAGGATAGACCCGTAAGGATTCTTGACCAGAGTATCATGAGGTTGAGGAGGAGGGATGTTCCTTTGGTTAAGGTTCAGTGGAAGCACCATGACGAGGGAGAAGCGTCATGGGAGTTAGAGTCAGACATGAGGACTAGATACCCTGAGTTGTTTCAGGATTAGTTAGCTCAGATTTTGGGGCGAAATCTCTATTAAGGTGGGTAGAGTGTAACACCCTGTAATTCTTTTTTCATTTATAAATGAATATATCATTTTATTTCCTTTTATAATATTCATTTGGGGTCAAACCGTAATTTTCATAAATATAGAAATGCTTTCTATTGTTTTAAAAACAAAATCTATATTTTTGTATAAACCAGGAATTTATTTCCTACACTAATATTTTATCGCGACCGATTATTACCAGTTTATGTTTTAAAGATGCGGTTATATCGTGTTTTGGGTGTGGGAGCACGTGAGCTCAACCACACCATGGGTTTTCCGTGGCTTGCTTGGAGGCCACAACAGTGATTTATATTTATATGTATCAGTCTCTCAATTCTCTCATTCACTCACTGTCTCTCTCAAATTATCTCAACACTCTCTTGCTCTCTCAAGACACCAATATACACACACACACACACAAATTATACATATGATATACATATACACATATACATAGTTATATATTGATATATCTCAAAATCAAGAACGGAGGAGTAAACTTCTTAGACGACGGAATTTACGGCAATGTTCTCGGTATCGAAATTGTTGCTTAATCACCTCAGTGAGTAATCTAAACTCACTCACCATGTGCATATATGTATAATTCAGTATATATATGTGTGTGTATATGTGTATATATAGATACACCATGGAAGCTTGAAAATTAGATATTTCTCAAAGTTAACCAAAATCAATTCCGTGAATTGGGATTGGAAGATCTTAGTCCCAATAAGCTACGGTTCAGATCCTACGAAGTAAATCATCCGTATCGCGACGTATTGTCGATTTAAAGTTTTGTCATCGTTACTTTAATTGCGAATTCAGAGAGATACAATTCGTATTGGTTTAAATTGATCACGTATTCTTAATCTACACAAAAACCAAAGAAAAACCAAATATTACATGACATGTTTGAAACAGAAAATAGAAATGGGTATACTTTCAGTTTTAAAATCGAAACAGGGGAGAAAACGAAGAAGATGACATTCTGTGAAAACTCGCGCGCGCGACCCGGTAGCGCGACCTATACAGATTTTGGAAGAATTGAATTTTTAACAGATTTTACGAAAAAAAAAAAGCCTTAAAGGCGCGCGCTACTCGCTCGCGCGAACCCCCCTGCTCGCGCAACCTAGGTATTTTGAGCAGTTTGTATTTTTTTGTATAAGGGACTATTTGGAAAAGGTTTTGAAAGTTTTTAAAGAACTGTTTGACGAATATACTGCTTAAAGGCTATTGCGTAGGAATTAGATTTATAAGAACGATCAAGACTGAGATTTATGTTGAACGAATATCCAGCTTTGAGATTAATATCTGTTGCTACAATTTATGAACATTGACATACATATTAGGGTCGAGGTTGTGTCGACATGCATGTGTGTGAGAAAGCGTGAAAAGAGTAAAGAGTGGCAGTCTGGTGTGCGTCCTCAATATCGATCAGATATTATTCCTGGTATTGGAGGCGATAGTGTTGTATACGACTTAGATATCGATCGGATATTATTCCTAGTATCTAAGGCGCGCGTTTCGGATATCGATCGGATATTATTCCTGGTATCCGAAGCGATGGTATGGTGTGCAACTTGGATACTGATCGGATATTATTCCTGGTATCTAAAGTGACGATGTGTTGTGCGACCCAGATATCGATCGGATATTATTCTTGGTATCTGAGGCGACTGTGTAGTGTGCAACCCGGATGCTAATCAGATATTATTCCTGTTATCTAAGGTAATGGTATGTTTGAATTGAGTTTGTCGAGAGAAAAGAGTCAGAAAGATGAGATGATACATTGTTCATGCACGGTCGCATATTTATTGCTTATTTTTATCTCTCATGATTTATGTTGAAGTTGGGACCTTGAATTTATCATTTAAATGTTTATATTGCATTGTTGTTAGATATGCTTATATATATTTTGTGAGCACATGTTTATTTTGCTCTCCAGTTTTCATAAGCTGACGACATCGATGCATCCTGGAATCTATGTCCAGATTTTCCAGTTCAGGAGCAGCCATGGTATTTCGATTGTGCTAGTTAGAGGCAAGGGACTTTCCAGGAGGCTGCTTTATATTTCCGATGTCTTTTATTTTGGGAGTTGTAGTAGACTTTATGATAATTTTGCATAAGGCGATTTGTGCCTAAGTTTATGACTGCTATAATAGTTTAGTAACATTTTTTTTAGAAATGTTGTTTAAGTTATTTGTTGCAGGGACAATTGGTCATACACACTTGTCACGACCTACGAGTCCATAAAGGAAATTAAATGCTTTCTTGATTTATGCTACATCTGGGCGTGACAAAACCAACCAGACCGTTCGATTCAGTCGGTCGATTCAGTTTTCAATCTTCAACTTTCACCCCTAGCATGGGAACATTATTTTATTTTTATTTTTATTTTTTAGAAAATGCCTTGTGGGATAGTAGGGGACACTCGGTGGTCTTTGTTGTGCTTTTTGGCCTTTTATTATACAACATATACATATATACACACACAATATATATTACTATAAAATTAAGAGTGGGAACAAAGTGTCAATTAAAACCGTTTCAAAGTTCTTCAAAGTTTTAAAATTTACAAAAGAGTAATGTTATGCTTCCCAAATTTCTATCCCAAAAGTGCTTCTCAAATGACCTAGCAGTGGGATTAGGTAAACAATTTTCAATCAAAATTCAACTGGCCCCACTGCCACATGAAGCAGTACTTTTGGGATAGAAATTTGGAAACATATCATTACTCCTTACAAAAAAATCCCCGAATTAGCAGAAAATCATATTTAAAGTCCACATATATTTTTAAAACTATGCATAACCTGTTTTTTTCTCGAAAGTTCAGTGGGGGCGGCTACCCCCCCCCCCCCCCCCCCCACTGTAGGTCCGCCTTGGGTACTGTCAACTCGGCAGCACCAATATGTGCTTAACAGCACACAATTTACTTTTTTCTATTTTTACAAAAAAATTATATATATATATATATGTGTGTGTGGTGTCACGCCCCACCGTAGCAAAATTAGGAAAATATTTCATTTTCGTTTTGGACCCGTAAGTCGAGATAGGTGAGGGATCACTTGTCCTGTACTTAGCTTAACATGTACCAGAAAACAGAGTATATAACGTAGCAAGGAATAAAATATCAATCAACGTTACAAACTTAATTAATATTACATTGTCTCAAATAAAAGTATTTCTTAAGATACAAGCCGCCTTATTTAAATTAAAACATTATTCATGTTAGCCTTAAGGTATATTAAGGCATATTTAATTATGTTTTGATGATGTCAAATATGCTATGATAATTACATGATTCATATTGATTCATTTTTTGTTATTATCATAGTTATTTTCATGCTCATATATAATCTCATGTATCAATATTGTATCAATGTTTTAACATCTTTGTGTGCATGAGATTTAATTGATGTAGATCAAGATTACAAGGAGATCAACAAGGATCAATCTTGAAGACTTAAAGATATTTCATCCTTGGTTGAATTCTAGGACCATCATTGTAAGGCATCTTGATCTCACACTCATAGGGACTCAAACAAACTCTAAAAGTTAAAGTTTTGGAAATAAATTTTAAGTAGGACATCTTTAAAGCAATGCCCCAACCAATTGGAAAATAATTAAATGTTTAATCTTATATGGTTGGAAAGGTATTTGAATCTAGTTTCCAAAACATCAAACGGATCACAAATCCGATTTTTGTAGAGGGAGTTATGGCCATTTTAGTGGAGATGTGTCAGGCTGTCAAACAGGGAGGGGCAGTCGACTGAGGGCCCGATGCAGTCGACTGAAGTGAGCAGAATGCAAATAGAACCCTCTGTAAACACATCTCAGTCGATTGCTTCAAGGCCCAGGCGACTGCTTCAAGGTCCAGTCAACTGAATCGACCTGAAAGGCAATAACGAGTAGTTTTTAAAGGGGCTTTTAATTACCAAACTTGCCACCAACGGCTATAATCTTCCAAGGCCTATAAATACATGTTTTCCCAAGCTATTTGGGGTTGTGATTTTGATTGGAAAACATAGTATTGATCACACATCTCTTTGATCTTTAAACATTAACATTTGAGCCCTAGTTGTGTGAGATCAAGATGCCTTACAATGATGGTCCTAGACTTCAAGCTTGATCCTTGTTGAGCTCCTTGTAATCTTGATCTACATCAATTAAATCTCATGCACACAAAGATGTTAAAACATTGATACAATATTGATACATGAGATTATATATGAGCATGAAAATGACTATAATAACAAAGAATGAATCAATATGAATCATGTAATTATCATAGCATATTTGACATCATCAAAACATAATTAAATATGCCTTAATATACCTTAAGGCTAACAATCTCCCCCTTTTTGATGATGGCAAACAACCAATGAAGGATGTGCCAATATAAGCACATTTGGTCATTTTCATACAAATGCTTCTCCCCAATACTTCTCATATTGTCCAGTCGACTGAATCGACCTGAAAGGCAATAACGAGTAGTTTTTAAAGGGGCTTTTAATTACCAAACTTGCCACCAACGGCTATAATCTTCCAAGGCCTATAAATACATGTTTTTCCAAGCTATTTGGGGTTGTGATTTTGATTGGAAAACATAGTATTGATCACACATATCTTTGATCTTTAAACATTAACATTTGAGCCCTAGTTGTGTGAGTTTATCAATTTTCTCAAATCTTTCATTTGTATTTCTTGAGAGAGCAAAATTGTAGTGAGCTGTAATTGTATTATCCACTCTAGAGAGAGAGTTATCAATTTGTATTCAATTCAATTTGTAAAGGTTGAGGGTTAGTAACCCTTGTGTGCAAAGAAGAGGTGTCCTTCTTTGGGAGAGATTGAAGGCTCTTGTAACGGTTTGGTGCACACTCGTAAGTGCTCCGGGAACGGTTTGGTCTACACCCGTGAAGTAGATCGGATTAAAGGAATCCTCAAGAGGTGTTCTTGAGGGGTGGACGTAGGCCGCGGGGTGCGATTGTCGAACCACTTGAAAAATTGATTTGCAAGTATCTCTTCCCTTATCTCTTTACATAATTGTTTTGTGATTGTGTTTAATTTGCAATTAAGAATTTAAAAGGTTAATTTCCGCTAAAACCTTATTCACCCCCCTCTAAGGTTTCCACATTTGGGCCAACAATTCACATCCTTTATTACTACTTTAATAAATTATAAAAGCAGCTGTGTAGACTTCTCTAGCTGGCATAATTGTATAACCTCGCATAACCATCTCCTGGACATTTTGGGTGTCCAGGACAAAATAAAGTCATCAGCTAATGAAAGCCGAGTGAGCATAATAAACATACAAGCAATGTATGTAAAAGCACATTAACTATCTTTACATTTAGTACTTTATAGCACTGTTAGTTCATTATTCCAGTCATTGCATAGAAACAATTAATGAACAATTAAATTAATTATACAAGACTGTGCATGAACAATGTAACTATCTCATCTTACTGACTCTTCTATCTAGACCACAATCTCTCGACTCATTCGGTTCGCCAGAACCATCCGGCATGAGGCCGTTGTTTTAGATCCATCTACAGTATACGAGTTGGCTTGGACATGACCTGATTGGCCTGTCGTATCAGAGTCAGCCTTGGGCTCAATCCTTTGTAATTATTCTGCCGTATCCGAGTCGGCTTGGAATAACTAAGGTGACTCAAGACTCTGATTGGCCTGCCGTATCTGATTTAGCCTGAGCTCAATCCTACCTAATTAATCTGTTATATTTGAGTCAACCTAGAATAATTAAGGTGGCATAACCCAAGACACCCTCTCTTTACTTATTTTTCACAAGACGTACATGTCAACCCCCTTTCTAACATGCCAAGTCGACCATGCACGTGTATGACTTATTCCATTTACAATATTCTTTAGCCTGACAGTGGTTGTTTTAAACACGTGATTATCATTATATAAACTAATTTATCTTAATTTTGATTTTAGAAAACTGACGGCGCAATTTTCGTAGATAGTGTAATAACCTGCATTTTCATTTAATTAATCTGTACAAAATTAAATATACATTGTTTGCTTCTATTTTAATTTCAATTCTTATGTGAAATTTATTTCTTGATGGATCTCATAATTGAAATTCTTTTGGGGCCAAATTGTAATTTTTACAAAAGTTAGTAATACCAGTGTGGATTTCGAAATCTGTATTTCAAAATGGTGGAAATATTTCCTTTTGACTCAATCAGTATTTTTATGAAACCAGAAAATCACTTCTTACACTAAAATGAAATTCCTGTATTTTTGTGGTGACCACCGCGCCCCGAAAATACCAGTTCACTTCCAAAACTGTCCGTGCTGCGTTAAACTTACACAGTTTGTGATTTAGACGTAAAGTAAGATGTGACTATGCTCTACTTTATATTTAAGGCAACTAATGATTGCCTTGTGCCTTGTTTGGGAACATACAACTTGTATGTGCAAATGTTGTGCCATAAGCTAAATTGCCAAACAACATCAATCTTAATTGACCCCTATTCAAACCTATACTTGCCTCTTGGAATAACAGATGAGTTAATACTCATCTGTGTATATATATCATACGTATGTATATCACACACACACACAAATCTGTGATATTTGTGGCTCTTTAGTTAATTGAAAAACAAAATCAATTGTTGAGTGATCAACAATGATCTTGGCCCCCAAGTTTTGTGTCCTCTACATATATACATCACATTCACACTCACTCATTCTGCATTAACACACAGAGAGAAAAGAGAGAGTGCAGAGAGTTCATACAGAATTCATTTTAGAGAGAGAGAGCCTATATCTCCATAGCCAAAGCTTGAAATTGGTTTCTTATTTGCTTATTCTTTCTCAACAACCTCTTCATTCTGGAACTCAGTGAGTATTATCAACTCACTTTAGGATGTAATATATGCTTATTTACTGTTAGTATAGCTTATTTGCTAATATATCATTGTTGATTGTACGTATGAAAGTTCATAGCTTGAAATCAAGATTTTCAAACCTTAATCTAAATCCGTTTTCAGAGATATATATCAAAGATTATAGTATGTATTGACTATGTTTAACGTATTGAAGCTTAATTCATTCATATGGAAAAGTATATTAGGAATTAAATTTTGTCCTCTTTTAATCTTTCATAAAATTCAAGAGTTATAGATTGAATCATGTGAAATTGACTTTGGATTCTTAATCCTCATTCGAAAACAAAGAGATCCATATATTATATGACATACACAGTTACAGAATTGGAAATGGGTCATTTTAGACCCTGAATTGCTGAAACAGAGCAATCTGACGAAGAAGATGAAGCCTCAGCATCAGCTCGCGCCACGATCGCGCGAGCGAGAATCGCGCGAGCGGCCCGCACGAGCGACCTTTCGCGCGAGCGGCCCACGCGCGCGAATTCTGGCAGTTTCTGTTTTTGTCTGTTTTCTGTTAAGGGACTCTTTGGTTCAACTTTTAAGTACTGATAAGGTTCTGTTTGGGAATTTTATTAATACAGAATGCTATTAATTATGTTTGTAATGATTAAAACACTGTATTATGACTTATCAATTCCCGTACGCGTGTTGTTCCTTTAATTCAGTATTGTTGCTTAGGTTCAAGTGCATATCATTCATGTGGGGTTAGTGGTACATGCATGTGGGTGTCAGTCTGTGTGGAAAAGAGTAATGGTAGTGTGGAAAGAGTATGAGTTTGAGTTGTGGTTGTGGTTGTGGTTGTGGTCGTGGTTGTGGTTGTGGTTGTGGTTGTGGTTGTGGTTGTGGTTGAGATTGTGGAGAGGGTATCTTTGAAATGCGACGGTGGCAAATATGGACACTCCCTGACGCCGAACTTGGACACTCACTGGCACCCATGGTAGTGCTAAAGTGTGGCCTACGGACACTCCCTGATACTCGAGTCTGGATACTACGTGAGGGATTGCCCCGGTATTTGCATGGCGGTTAGGGTATTCAAAGTGTGAGGCATTGGACACTCCCTGGTACCCCGGACCAAAGTGTGAGGCATTGGACACTCCCTGGTACCCCGGACCAAAGTGTGAGGCAAACTGGACACTCCCTGGTGCCCCGTTGCTAAAGTGTGGCTATCTTAGTGTTTCAAAGATACCAGGAGTAAGATAGTGGGTTGTTGTGGCTGTCGAGAGAAAAGAGTCGGCAAGATGAGTGTGGTGCATTGTCTCATTACACGAGTATCTGTTTTTATGAATGAACGACCTTTAATATATTCCTTGTTGTTTTATAAGTGAATTCTTCCTGCGGTTTAACTATTGATTTATGTAAATTGAAAAATGAAAAAAGGTAAATGGGTATGTTTTACATTCAAAGTCATGTTTTTAATACTCACCAGCTTCTTGAAGCTGACGACGTTGATGCGTCCTGGACATTCATGTTCAGGCTTTTCAGGTTATAACCAGGAGGAATCGTACGACTATGCTAATTAAGAATGGCTGCTTTCGGAATGAAGAACTGTTTATTTATTACATGTTTTTAAGTTTTAAACTGGTTTGTAATAAGGATGACTGTAATAGACTTTAAGCTATTATTTTGTTTCAAGGCGGTCTGTGCCTTTAGATGACCCGTGCTGTAATACTTATTAAGTTAGGAACATATTTGTAAGCCTTGATTGCTCTACTCTGATTATTATGTTTTGTTGTTCGACGTTTGGGACGGAATCGATCCTTCAAACTGTCGCGACCTACGGGTCCATAAAGGAAATTAAACGCTTTCCTTATTTATGCTACGTCGGGGCGTGACAGATAGAATTTTTATTACAAATTTTAGAGGATAAAATGACATATGAATTATAAAACTAGAACTTGATGCTTTTAATAAATTAATTAGTGGTTATTTAACTAGTATTTTAATTATTCAAATACCTTTGGTACTTCTAAATTAATGGAAAATAGAGGAATTGTATTTTGATGTCTTGTCTTTATTAAAAGTAATGTCAAAGCAAGTTCTAGTTTTATAATTTAATAAATTATAAAACTATATATACTAATGTTAACAATAATATAGAATTTAGTAGGGTCAATGAATATTTTTAATACTTATTTTATATATAGTAAACTAATATATTTATTATTTATTTACAAATTTATATGTAACTAGCAAGTATTGGACTCCCAACTTGGGACCAAGTAACAAATCAATCAACAAACTGTTTCTAAGGGGACATACTGGGACCTAATTTTTCATTGTCAATTTATGGAATGAGTTTTCATTATCATTTTTGGTAGCGGTTTTTTTGACCTCCATGGCCAAATATACATATCTATAGATACTCACTTATTTTCGAACCCCACGGATTGTGCGTAATGACTTAAAGTATATTAAGAGTGGGTTCAAAAATCTCATTGTTCTTTGTCGTGGCTAGAAGAGGATGCCAAAGAATTTTTGAAAAACCATAATAAAGCTCCGAGCTATATCAATGGCTTCTTTGAGCTTCTATTGTGATAATATTTCTCCCCTTTCCAGTATTTCCATAAATATATGTGTGTGTGCTTTAAGATTGAGTGAGAGAGAGAGAGAGAGAGAGAGCTACTGAGAGTTTGCAAATGTTTGTGTGATTTGCATAGCTCTTGTGTTGTATTTTATAGGCAAAGTAGTAGTTGAGATGCTTGATTTAAACTAAGCACCAGTGCCGGCCCTGGCAGCATGCAGCCAAGCAGCTGCATTGGGCCCAGGCTGTCCAGCCCATTATTGAAGGCCCCCTTTTTTTCTTCTTTTGTATTGGGCCAAAAGCCCATTTTGTATTATAGGGCATTTTTCTCTTCCAGTTTTCTATTCTCCAACCTCCAGGAAGCTACACAAGTAACGCAAGGCCTCTGTTTTTATTATTATTATTATTATGTTTTTATTATTATTATTATTTTTTATTTTCTCTCTCTCTCTCTCTCAACAACAATGTAATTATGTGTTTATTATCTCATTTTAATGAAAATTATTACGTACTCTTAGGGGTGTGTTTCGGCCGGATCGGATCGGAAATAGGGGTTTCGGAAAAAAAAATCCGAAATTTTCGGAAATTATTTCGGCATTCCGATTCCTATTCCGAAAATTCGGAATTTTCATTTTCCGTTCCGATTCCGGAATTTCGGAATTTTCGGAATTTTCGGAATCGGATCATTTTCGGAAAATTTTGAACTTTTTTCGAAATTTTTCGGAATCGGATATTTTCGGAAAAATTTCAGAAATTTTCGGAATTTTACGATACAAGCTTAGTGCTTGGACTAATGTGGATCAAGTTGGGACTAATTTATAGACTCACATTCCTTATCCTTTTTCATGGCTAACCGATGTGGGACAAGTAGTGTAAGGTAATTTCGGAATTTTTCGAAATTTTTTCGGAATTTTTCGGAAATTTTCGGAAAATTTTCGGAATATTTTCGGCATATTTTCGGAATTTTCGGAATTTTCGGAATTCTGAAAAAAATTCCGATTCCGATCCGAAATTTTTCGGAATTTTCGGAATTCGGAATGTATTTTTACTTGCCAAAATCGAAAATTTTCGAATCGGAATCGGAATTTCCGTTCCAAAACACACCCCTACGTACTCTTATAAATATTACGCTTATGAAATTTAATATAGAGGGGCCCACTTTTGAAAGTTTGCATGAGGCCTTAAAAAATTTTAAGAATTTCAGGGCCGGCCCTGCTAAGCACACAGCTCACAATTTTTTTTCACAGCTATGAGATTAACATCATTGCTCTCAATCAATAGACGTGGATAAGTAAGGCTTGTGGTTAAAAAACTGAGGCACGTCTCATGTTTGACAGCCATGTGAAGATAATGATTGAGCACCAATCAGGCATTATACTGACGCGGCTGATTGGTTAAATAAATCAGTTCGCATTGGTAATATAACTTGTAGTTTCGGTCTGGTTTGGTTAGCATTTTTAAAATGTCTCAAATAAAATCACTAGGGATAAAAATGTAAGCGATGTGATCCTATATTCTATTAATGGATTTTATCCCAAATCATAAGGTAACTTAGGGGCACAGTCTTAAGCACTAATATAATGCACTTAAAAATTACTTAGTAAAAATTACTAAGGATTTTATAAATGTTCACACAGATGTTATTATTTATTCAGATAATATTACTACTAACATTAATACACAGTAGTAAAATAAAATGGCACTGAGTCATCAAATTAATAATACTAGTTCCAATTATTTATGGAAAGATTAACACAATAAAAAAATACACATTAATGAAATAAAATTGACATTTTATTTATTATTAGGGATGCGAAAATACAGGTTGATACACCACTCTCTCCTTAGTAGAGATTTCTTCCCAGAATCTAAACTGACTAATTCTGAAACAACTCTGGGTACTTAGTTCTCATTTCTGATTCCAATTCCCAAGATGTTTCATTCTCGTCGTGATTCTTCTACTGAACTTTCACTAGAGGAATGCCTTTGTTTCACAGTTTCTTCGTACTATGATCTAGAATACGCACAGGTCTCTCTCTTTATAGGTGACATTCTCGTGGATCTCTATGTCATTGAAATCAATTGCGTGTGAAGGGTCACCCTTGTACTCTCTCAACATACTGATGTGAAAGACGTTATGTACTCTAGACATATTTGGTGGTAATGCGAATCGATAGGCTACTTTTCCAACGCATTCCAGTATCTCAAACGGTCCAATAAAGCGAGGTGAAAACTTACCTCTCTTCTGTCCAAAACGTACTACTCCTCAAATTTGTGAAACTTTCAAGAGTACATGATCTCCGACAGTGAACTCTTTGTCCTTTCTATGTTTATCTGTGTAGCTTTTTTGTCTACTCTGTGAGGCACACATCATATCTTTCACAACTGTGGTTTTCTAGATTGTCTCTTTAACCAAGTCTAGTCCCAATAGCTCCTTGTCTCCAATCTCTGCCCAATAAAGTGGGGATCGACATGGCCGTCCATACAATGCTTCAAATGGGGCCATCCCTATACTTGAATGGTAACTGTTATTGTAAGCAAATTCAATCTATGGAATATGTGTTTCCATGAAACTATCAAAGTCTATAGCATATGCCCTGAGCATATCTTCCATAACCTGATTGGTGCGTTCAGTTTGTCCATTGGTCTGTGGATGAAAAGCAGTACTTAAACTCAATGAAGTTCCCAAAGCTTTTGAAGACTTTCCCAGAATCCTGAAGTAAACCATGAATCGCAATATGATACAATAGACACTGGTACTCCATGCAGTCGTACAACTTGCTAAATGTACATCCGGTTCATCTTCTCTACCCGGTAGGTCATACTGTAAACGATGAAGTGAGCAGACTTCGTCAAACGATCCATAATTACCCAAATAGCATTATGGTGCTATTGTGTCTTGGGCAATCCAACTATAAAGTCCATCGTGATGTGTTCCCATTTCCAACCTGGAATAGGTAGGGGTTGCAAAAGTCCTAAGGGTCTTTGATGTTCGGCTTTCACTTGTTGACAAGTTAAACACTTATACACGAACTCGGCTACATCCCTTTTCATTCCTTCCCACCAGAAATTTCTCTTCAGTTCCTTATACATTTTGGTTCCTTCTGGATGAATTGTCAATCTTGACTGTGTGCTTCTTCGAGAATATCCTTTCTTAGACCATCTGTGTTGGTCACACATAATCTATTCCTGCACCGGAGCACTCGATCGATCCTAATTTTCCATTCCTCTGGGTCCCTTGTTGACATTTTTTGAAACCACAGTTGAAGATCGGTGTCTTTCTATTGTGCTTCCAAAATACGACTAATAAGTGTCGGTTGTACTACAAGACATCTAAAGTGTTTTCCTTTGCCTTCTATAGACACTTGAACATCAAATTCAGCGATCGTTTCTTTCCATTATCTAACCATTAGTGATGCAACCATTCCTCGAGGTTTTTGACTTAAGGCATCTGCAACTACATTAGCTTTACCAGGGTGGTATTCTAACGTGAAGTCATAGTCCTTAATCAATTCCATCCATCAGAGAAAAATCAAACTTCTCTCCATATAGTTAGTGTCTCTAGATCTTAAGAGCAAACACTACTGCTGCCAATTCCA
The DNA here is from genome assembly GCA_033977485.1 of Hydrangea macrophylla. NCBI lineage: Eukaryota > Viridiplantae > Streptophyta > Magnoliopsida > Cornales > Hydrangeaceae > Hydrangea > Hydrangea macrophylla. The sequence continues at coordinate 22,771,617 of CM066999.1, read as the reverse complement.
AATCATGAGTCGGGTAGTTCAATTCACTTGGCTTTAACTGTCTTAAACCATAAGCAATAACGTTGCCGTCTTACATAAGTACACACCCCAATCCTTGATATGATGCATCACTGAAAATAGAAAACTTATCTCCATCTCTTGGTATTGCTAATACTTGTGTCGTGGTAAGTCTTTCATTCAATTCCTAAAAGCCTGCTCACGCTTATCAATCCATTTGAACTTCACATCTTTCTTAGTCAAACTAGTCAGATGGGCTGCTATTTTTAAAAATCCTTCTACGAATCTCCGATAGTAACCCGTGAGTCCAAGGAAACTTCTAACTTCTGTAAGATTAGTTGGTCGAGTCCAATTTAAAACAGCATTAGTCTTTGATGAATCTACAACAAGTCCTTACTGTGAGACTACATATCCTAGGAATTTACCTCTTGAAGCCAAAACTCACACTTACTGAACATTGCATATAAATGATGACTTTGAAATGTCTGTAGTGCGAGTCGCAAATGTTGTTTCCTTGAATAGATCAAGATATCATCAATGAAGACTGATGAATTGATCCAAGTAAGGCCTAAACATTATGTTCATCAGATCCATGAACATTGTCGAGGCATTAGTTAATCCAAACGACATTACTAGGAACTCATAGTGACCGTACCTTATTCTGAAAGCTGACTTTGGTACATCCTCTAGTCGTACGAGTAACTAATGGCATCCTAACCGTAGATCTATCTTAGAAAAGATCGTGGCTCCTTGCAATTGATCAAACAGATCATCTATTCGGGTAAAGGATACTTGTTATTGATGGTGACTTTATTTAATTCTCTGTAGTCAATGCACAACCGAAGTGATCTGTCCTTCTTCTTTACGAATAACACTGGTGCTCCCAGGGTTATGTACTTGGGCACACAAATCGCAGATCCTCAAGTTCTTGAACTTGTTTCTTTAGCTTCAGCATTTCTGTAGGGGCCATTCTGTAAGGTGCTTTGGATATATGAATAGTGGTAGGCACTAAATCAATGTAGAAATCAATCTCCCTCTTAGGCGGTAACCCAGAGATATCTTGAAAAATATTCTCAAAGTCTCTGACTATGGGTATCGATGAGATAGCCACTTTTGTTCTAACAATCTCGATGTTAGCTAGGTAATTGGTGAGGAATGTATCACTCATAGGATTATACTAGAATTCAAAAAGTTGACCTACAAGAACCGAAAAAGTAATACTCTTCTTAACATAGTCCAACTTAGCGCGATACTTAGTGAGCCAGTCGATTCCAAATATCACATCAAATTCCTTCATTGTTAGGACAACCAAATTAGCTAAAAGATTCCGATTCTCTAGGTGTAAAGGGTAACCCTTGCATACATGTTTTAGTGTGACAGTAGATCCTAACGGTGAGACGGCATTCAAAGCTATGTCTAACTTTTGAGGTACTATATTCACATTCAGAAGAATTTTGGCAGCAATAAAAGAGTGTGTGACACTCGTATCAAATAAGACTTTCACACGATAATTATAAAGTATTAAAGTTCCTTCCATAACTTACTACTTTGGTTGTTCTTCATATTGGGATCCTTCATACCCAACTTCTTTGTAACTACCTTCCTCATAACCTGCAGTATCGGGAATGATAGCATTTAGTTGGGCCTGTCCCTATTGACCATAACTCCCTCCTTTGGGTGCATGGTAATACTTGCTGACATGACCAGTCTTGCCACAGTTATAGCATACTATATTCTGACGATTATCGCACCTTGGTGCTTTGCAATCTCAAGATAGGTGACCAAGGATGCCACAATTAAAACATTATTAGTTCTCCCTCCTGCGCCTAATTGTGGTAGAGTCTGATAAGGGGCTAGCTGAGGCTTCTGATTTCCATCGAAAGTCCTCTTCTGACCCTGAATGTGATATGGTTGCTTGATCCCAAATATTCCTTTTTGTGGTGGGCGGAAGTCAAATTGCTTGCGGCTCGATCGCATGTCTTCTTCTAATTTGGTGGCCAGGTCCACGAGAGATTCAAATGTTTTGTCCAAGTGCCCAACAGTCAAATGAAGAATAGGCGGAGCCATCCCTTGATTATATTTCCAGATTCTCTTTTCATCCGTATCCACCATATGTGGAGCAAATCTGGATAGCCTCTCAAATTGAGTTGTGTACTCTTGTACTAACTTGTTTCCCTGGACTAGGTCCATGAATTCTCTTTCTCGCTTGTGCCTCTCAGTCGCTAGAAAATACTTCTCCAGGAATGTTCTCCTGAATGTAGTCCATGTCATTGCCCGTACATCGTCTTCTCCCATGGTGGCTTTCACTGCATTCCACCAATCCACAGCAGCATATGTCAACTGGAATATTGTCAGTTTCTTCTTTTCCTGGTTAGTACAATCCATTGTCTCAAAGATGTGACCTTAGCCACTGTTTGGCCTTCCATGGTTTGGCAGTGCCAACGAATTGCTGTGGTCGTAAGACACGGAACCTTTTCAATCGTTTATCTCCTGTTTGACGGGGTGGTATTACATTTCCTTGTTCGTTTTGATTTCTGTTGTTTTGGGCTGTCAAGTCTCCTATCCGTTCAATTCGCCGAACAAATGCCTCAAACATGCCGATAGGATCGGCAGCTGGGGGTGCTCCCTCGATCAAACAGTGGTTTCTGGGACTACTTCTTGCCATACTATATCTTAAGTCCTGATAGTGCAAATGTTAGCAATTTTAAACAATTATAATAAGAAGTACAATTATCAAAACAAGATTCCAAAAAAATTTCTTTATATGTATATATATATATCTGTAATCAGTTACATCAAGTATGTCAAGTTAATGCTTCTATTTAGTTAAAAGTGAAATTTTTGGGACTACTAGTTCGATACATAATGTGAAAGTTATTGCCCTATATGCATTTTAGTGCTACCTATGTATGCGTCAATAACAAAAGGGGACTACCAGTCCAATATTTACAACAAGATCAAATAAGAACACCTAAGAGCGCCTAGTAAAGGCAACAGGCCATCGGCGCTAAACTCCGGGCCTACGAGTCAGGCGAACTATAGCTTGGTAGATGCTATCATCATCGGATACGAATGGTGGAGCATCCTCCATAATAACATCGAGCTCAATAGGTAGCTCTGGTGGTGGCTCAGGTAACTCGATGATGTGAACCTCGGGCTCCATCTCATCGTCCTCATCTATATCAACCTCGATCTCCTCGATCAGTACAGGGACCACTTAATTTATCTCGTCATCCTCATCATCATCCTTGTCATCATCCTCACCGATGGGCTCAACAAGTAGAGCGGCCATGGGAGCCATAGCTAGGGGTGGTATAACTGCAACGGCTAAAACGGTTAGATGTGCCTAGACCATCTCCATCTCAAGAGGTGCGTAGATCTCAAGGTCAAGGATCCTTCTAATCCTCTCATCGGCTATCAGTCTATCGGTCATAGCCTGATAGAGGGCCTCTAACTGAACTCGCCTCAAATTCACGACTCCGTGTCAACGTGAATCTCCTGCCACACATGGTTCTCCAGACTAACGATGGCCTGGAATCGTATCAAAGTGAGGTACAACTTCCAATCGAGTGCCTCTATCCCATTAGGGCCAATAACATGTCTTCCAAAATCATTTGAAATAAGATATGGGTCCATGATAATTACCTGACAAAAGTAAACTATATTATATCAGGGCTAATCTTAATACATCTAGATATCGGATCCTAAGTACTATGGACACTCGACTATGCCTATCTTTTTGCTATCACAACATGTGTCTAGGCTTAAGCCTAAGAATACAACCAAGGCTTTAATACTAAAAATCCTGTCACGCATTAGGGTATCAAAATAAGGAAAAAAATTTATTTCCATTTTGGACCCGTAGGTCGTGACAGGTGAGGGATCGCTTGTCCTGTACTTAGCTTAACATGTACCAGAAAACAGAGTATATAAAGCAGCAAGGAAAAAAATATAAATCAATATTACAAACTTAATTAATATTACGTTGTCTCAAATAAAAGTATTTCTTAAGGCACAAGACGCCTTATATAAATTAAAACATTATTCAAATCTTTTATTACAACTTTAATAAATTATAAAAGCAGTTCTGCAGACTTCTCTAGCTGGCATAATTGTATAACCATGCATAGCCATCTCCTAGATATTTTGGGTGTTTAGGACAAAATAAAGTCATCAGCTAATAAAAGCCAAGTGAGCATAATGAATATACAAGCAATGTATATAAAAGCACGTTAACTGTCTTTGCATTTAGTACTTTACAGCACTGTTAGTCCTTATATCAGTCATCGCATATAAACAATTAATGAACAGTTGAATTAATTATATAAGATCATGCATGAACAATGTAACCATCTCATCTTACTGACTCTTCTATCTAGACCATAATCTCTCGACTCATTTGATTCGCCAGAACCACCCAGCACGATCCCGTTATTTTAGATCAGTCTGCCGTATCCGAGTCGGCCTAGATACGACCTGATTGGCCTGTCGTATCCGAGTCATCCTGGGCTCAATCCTTCATAATTAATCTGTCATATCTGAGTCGGCCTGGAATAACTAAGGTGACACAAGACTCTGACTAGCCTGCCGTATCAGAGTCGGCCTGAGCTCAATTCTTCCTAATTAATCTGTCGTATCCAAATCAGCCTAGAATAATTAAGGTGACATAACCCAAGACACCATCTCTTTACTTATTTCTCACAAGACATATATGTCGACCCAAATGACCCCTTTACAACATGCCAACTCGACTATGCACATGTATGACTTATTCCATTTACAATATTTTTTAACCTGAAAAGGGTTGTTTTAAACACGTGATTATCATTAAGTAAACCAATTTATATTAATTTTGATTTTAGGAAACTGACGGCGTAATTTTCGGAGTCATCGAATTTTTATTACAAATTTTAGAGGATAAAATGACATATAAATATAGCCGCAAGACCCTTCTTAATGACATAAATATATAAAAGTAGAAGGTACATGCTTTGACATTATTTTTAATAGAGACAAGACATCAAAATACAATTTGTCTATTTTTCCATAAATTTAGAAGTAATAACCACTAATTAATTTATTAAATGCACCAAGTTCTAGTTTTATAATTTGATAAATTACAAAACTATATATACTGATATTAACAATAATATAGAATTTAATAGGGTCAATGAGTATTTTTATTACTTATTTTATATAGTGAACTAATATATTTATTATTTATTTACAAATTTATATGTAACTAACAAATATTGAACTCACAACCTTGGGGTCAAGTAACAAAACAATCAACAAATTGTTTCTAGAGGGACATACTGGGATCCTAATTTTTCATTGTCAATTTACGGAATGAGTTTTCGTTAACATTTTTTGTACTGCTAATTTTTGGAACTCTATGGCCATATATACATATCTATACATACTCACTTATTTTCGAACCCTACGGATTGTGCATAATGACTTAAAGTACATTAAGAGTGGGTTCAAAAGACTCATTGTTCTTTGTAGTGGCTAGAAGAGGTTGCCAAAGAATTTCCGAAAAACCATAATAAAGCTCCGAGCTATATCAATAGCTTCTTCGAGCTTCTACTGTGATAATTTTTTTTCCTTTTCTGTATTTCCATAAATACATGTATGTGTGCTTTGTGATTGAGTGAGAGAGACCTGCTGAGAGTTTGCAAATGTGTGTGTGATTTGCTTAACTCCTATGTTGTGTTTTATAGGCAAAGTAGTAATTGAGATGCTCGGTTTAAACTAAGCACACCGCTCACAATTTTTTTTACAGCCATGAGTTTAACATCATTGCTCTCAATCAATAGACATGGATAACTAAGGCTTGTGATTTAAAAACTGAGGCACGTCTCATGTTTGACAGCCATGTAAAGATAATGATTGAGCACCAATCAGGCATTGTAATGACGCAGCTGATTGGTTAAATAAATCAGTTCGCTTGTGTAATATAACTGGTTGTTTCAGTCTGGTTTGGTCAGTTAGCATTTTTAAAATGTCTCAAATAAAATCATTAGAGATAGAAATGTACGCCATGTGATCCTATATTTTATTAATGGATTTTATCTCAAATCATACGGTAACTTAGGGGCGCAGTTTTAAGCACTAATATAATATGCTTAAAAATTACTAAGGGTTACAAAATTAAAGACATCGTATTTATAAATGTTCACACATATATTATTTATTTATTCAAATAATATTACTACTAACGGTAATACACAGTAGTCAAATAAAATGACATTGTGTTATCAAATTAATAATATTAGTACCAGAAAGCTTATCACAATTAAAAAAATACACATTAATGAAATAAAATTGACATTTTATTTATTATTAAGTACGCGAAAATACAGGTTGCTACATATAGGGGCTGCTAACCTACAACACAGTGCTTATAGGTTACCAGTGTGTACACCAACTTTTAGCGACAAGGAAAAAACAACAAACAAACAAACTTACTTTTAGCGACGAAATTTTTCGTGGCTTAAACCACGACTTTTAGCGACAAAAAATTTCGTCGCCAAAAGCGTTTTCCTGTCACTAAAATAGCATGTGTAAGTTAGCATTCCCCAACACACACACACACACACACACACACACACACACACACACTCACACATATATATATATATATATATATGATAAATTACACTTTACACCCCTATAGTTTGGATGCAATGTTATTTTAGTCTCTATAGTTTCAATTTTGTGAATTTGATCCTTATTGTTTCAATTTAGGTTCAATGCATGTACATTCGTAAAAATTTCATATAATTTTTTTATAGAAATAGGTCATGCGATGCATAAGTGAGATATCAGTAGGGGCATAATGGTAATTTACTAAGAGAAATTACACTTTACATACGTATATTGAACATAAAACTGTCCAAAACTATAAGAAAAATTGATGAATGGACTACATTGAACCTAAACTGAAACTATCCTAAAACTTAAGGTATCCAAATCAACTAGAGAGAGTACAAAGGTTACATCTTAGTGTTCACAAATCCAAAGGAATACAAGCAAATTACAACTCTTCAAAAATCCCACAGAATTTTTGGTGCCCAACAACCCTTTAATAAGGCTTGAAATCTGCTCCTCAAGCTCTGTATCTCTGTCGGCCACCACTGCAGGTAACAAGAAGAACCCCTCTCTGTTTTTCTAATGTTGTGCACCAATACCATAAAAAAAAACATAAAGCACTATCAAACCTTTATGATTCAAACCTAAACTTTTAAGTCTATCACATGACCAGCACAAACCACTAAAGTGGATTTTAATCTCATGTGGTAGGGACCATCAGCACCATCATGGAATACCCAATAGATAGATTTTATCTTATGTGTATGAAATACATGGTTGTGATCAACCTACTGTCCAATTTGACTCACTGTCTTCCGATTTAATTTTACCCAATCTGTAGCGGACATAGTTGTAGGCTTGGCCGTATCACCCTCAATAGGATCATACAAATCCTTATGATAGAGAATATCTTTCATTCTTGGCTTCCAAATGGCAGTAAGCTTAATCATCGAATTTGATAACTCGATCCTCCATTTAATCACAAAGACAATAAATAATAATGAACCTGGCTTTTATACCACTTTGTTGGGGTAAAATCGAAAACCCCCACCATTAGGAGTAACACTTCCTAACCTTTGTCAAGTGTAAATTAAATAGAAACAAAAATAACCAAGCCACAATACTAATAGTAATTTCTGTTCACCACAATCAAGCACAAACAATATAATAAAATGGCACCCAAACAAGAATTAAATGACACCAAAATTTATGTGAAAAAATCCTCCAATAAAGAGAGAAAAACACTACAACACTAATCCGAATAATTCCACTATATGAAAATAAGGAATACAAAATATTCTCTCAAGTTTTTGCCCTAAAACTTGAGGGATCCAAATGAACTAGGGAGAGAACAAGGGTTACCTCTTAGGATTCACAAACCCAAAGGAATACAAACAAATTACGACTCTTCAAAAATCCCACAGAATTTTTACCCAAACAACCCTTTAATAAGACTTGAAATCTGCTCCTCAAGCTCTGTATCTCTCTCGGCCGCCGCTGCAGATACCAAGAAGAACTTCTCTCTGTTTTCTAATGTTGTGCGCCAATACTTAAAGCACTATCAAACCTTCATGATCCAAACCTAGACTTTTAAGTCTATCACGTGACCAGCACAATCCACTAAAGTGGATTTTAATCTCATGTGATAGGGACCATCATTAACACCATGGAATACCCAATAGATAGATTTTATCTCATGTGGACGGAGCACATGGTATACCAACAGCTTTTGTCTCCCATTTTCTTATACTCCGAATGTCGTTAATACTGTTCATATTTTGTCAATTTGATTTTTTTTTTTCTCACTCTTTTGACCATGCACCCCCCATTGGAATTTTTTGCTTTTAGAGAAAGAGAGACACACACCACTATCATTGTAAGATACATATATGTGTATATATATACACACACCACTCTCATTTTAAGATAACATATATGTGTATATATATACACACACCACTCTCATTTTAAGATAACATATATGTGTATATATATATATACACACACAGAGGCAGAGTGTGTGTTTGTAGGTGTCTGTGAGGAGAAGAGCTCGAGTTGGCGATGGACGGTCCAAACAACAACGAAGACAAGGTCTACTCTGAAGATCAATTAGTCATTGAAATTCCCCAAACTGCTCATCAGATTAGCCATGGTCTCTCTCTCTCTCTCTCTCTCTCTCTCTCTCTCTCTCTCTCTCTCTCTCTCTCACTTCTTTTTTTTTAGTGAATTGTAACTTCCAATTCAAACCTCATACATTGTTTAAGTAAATGCTAATGATGTGTTGGTGATAATTGGCTTGTTTTTAAGATTCATTTTCTCTGCTTTTTTTTTTTTTTTAATGATTTATCAATTTCTATTATTTGGAGCATCGAATGAATAGTGTCCATGGCATTGAGATTCATTAGATCAAATCTATATGGCAGAGTTTGAGTTGCTTGCTTAGAGCCCCTTTGCTAATATTGTGGTGAAGTTTTCTTTTTTTGTTTTCATTTTAATTTTTGAGAACAAAAACTAAAAATCCTTTTGGCAATTATTTTTTGTTTTTGTTTTAATTTGAAAATGAAAGTTGAAAACGTGTTTAGTAATAGTTTATGTTTTTTCTTTAATTCAATAACGACAAACTGTTGATTGCCCCAGTTCGGTATCGTTGCTTTTTTCGGTTTTTTGTTTTGCTTTCATTTTTCTGAAAATGAAAAGCTGAAAGCTTTTTCGGTAATTGTCTTTCATCTTTTTTTTTTTTTTTCTTCTGAAAACGAAAATCGATAACGTGTCTGGCAATTGTTTTTGTTTTTCTTTCTCTGTTTTTTAAAACAACGGAATTGGACCAGAAAATGTAAAGTAAGAATTGGTTTTCAGATTTCTTTTTTATTACTCCAATAAAAATTTTAAAAAAAAATCACAATAAAACCAAAATCTAGTTCTGTTTTAAAATTTAGAAAACTGAGAACCACAACATTAGCAAACGGACAAATGTTCACAAAAATCAATTATGGGTTAGACGTTTGATTTTGTTTGTTCATAGGTCAGTGTACTCCGTACTCGCACATAAATGCACCATACGAATCAAGATGAAAGTCTTTTATTTATTCAGATTGATTTCAAATGTCAATGAATTTAAATGAGTTAAAGTCAAAGCAAAGCCATTCTTTCCAATATAGTACATTTAAGAACACTTAAACTTGTAGTAATACTAATATGCCACACATGGCTATCCCTATTTTTTTTTTTCCTTCTCATGACTCCTATTATTTTTCTTGTCATGACTCCTATTTGTTTTCTTGTAATCACTCCTTTGTGTAATGAAGAGAAAGTTCCTGTTTGTGTATCATGTAAACTTTATTTTTCATCAATAAGTGTGTGTGTGTGTATATATATAACTAAGATGAAATTGCAGTGGTCTAACCAGTTTTTGTTTTTTTTTTTTCCTCACAAATTTTTGAAAAAGCTCAGATTCATGGTTTCAAGTGGGTTTTGTGATGACTACTGGAATCAACAGTGCTTATATTTTGGGGTACTCCGGGACGATCATGGTCCCTCTAGGTTGGACCACCGGTGTGGTTGGTTTAGTCGCGGCCACGGCTATATCGTTGTATGCGAATGCACTTGTTGCTAAGCTTCATGAATTTGGAGGGAAGAGGCACATCAGATACAGAGACCTTGCAGGATTTATATATGGTATGAGCTCTTCAAATTAAGGAAGTGAGAAAAAAAAAATAAATAAATAAAATAAGGGGGTGAACAAGGCCCCTGTTCTCTATTATTTTTGGGTTAACAATGAAACAGGAAAAGGAAATAGTGTGAAAAGTAATCTAAGTTGTTTGAATTATGTCAGCCACTTCTCTTTCTCTTTTCTTGAGTTTCGATAATATTTTGTAAACTTTAGTTCTAATTTTATTTAACGCGGAGATAACACTTGGGAAAATACTAAGGTACATAATAGTTTTCCTTCTTGTTCTCCTCTTTATTTCTCCTTTTCGTGTTTAAATCTGCAAACCATGTAACCCCCAAGAAAAATTATAATAATAATAAATAAATAAATAAAAGAGTAACCACCCAGCTTTTATAATTTCAATTTCTAGATTTATAGTCTAAAATTTGTTGAGACAGCGAGAACCCTTTTTTTTTTTTTTTCAGATTTAATGTTCTTTTCTGTTGCAGGTCCGAGAGCTTATTGTATGACATGGGCATTGCAATATGCAAATCTTTTTATGATCAACACTGGATATATAATCTTGGCTGGTCAGTCTCTAAAGGTAATCTTAGTTTGGAAGAAATAGTTTCTTTATATCCAATAATCCAACCATGAAAGCACAAAATTGCATCTTACTTGGGAGTTTCATATATTTTAGCTGAAAATTAAGTACTGAAAATTAACTAAACACAATGAGCTTATACTTTTCATTTTCAACACTTAATTGGATTATCAGATAGACCATAAAATTGTGCATCTGAAAGAGATATATGTAGATGTTGTTCCAAATCTTTTGTTATTATTGGATTTGATTGATTTCCAACTATTATATTTTAAATTTTGTCTTGTGAATCAGATTAAACAGGTGGATTCATATACACACACATATATATATATATATATATATAGATAAACTAGCTTAACCGCACATATGTTGCACGTGAAATGTAACCTCTAAAAATCAATTAGAAGCATTAAGCCAAGAAATATAGAAGACACTCAAATCAATGAAAGTATAGTTTGCATAAGTAAAGTACATGCTGAATCAATTCATAAGGGGAAAAAAATTCAAAATGCTATTTGCATTATCCTCGCAATATTACAATTTCAAATTACATTCATTCTCTTTGAAAACATTTCTCCAAAATTATTTTGAAGATATTCTAAATTACCTAAATATCTAACATATTACATATCCAATTTATATGTTTCTATATAGACAATAACAAAAAATTCTTGCAACTTTATTAGAATGAAGGACAATAGCATTTTCGAAAGGATGGATAGAGTCAACCCATGAAAACAAAACCATCAATTAGAGAAAATCCAAGTCATGAGACAGAAACCATGGAGTTTTCATGAACTTTTATATGTTTCTTATTTATCATCTTTATGTTAAGAAGTGAAACCCAAAACAAACAAAAATTTAGCCAAGATAACTCTCATTTCTTCTTTGATTTACTAATTATGCTGTTGGGAAAAAAGTGGATAATGTTTCAAGGAATCATCAAAATGATGAAAACATATTTTTTTCAATGGTAAAATTTCAAGAATTTTTTAAGAACTATGAAAATTGTATAAACAGATTTTTAGAAAATTGGCTTTTGAAGAATCGTGAAAATTTTAAACTCCTAGCTTAGGGCTCTTTAGACATTTTATAAATACTTGGAATTAATTTCTTTATTACCTTTGAGGGTTAGATTGTAATTTTACCAAAGCTGGGGAAGTGTTTTTCTTTAAATGTGAGTTGATAATTGTTCTCTAGTCAAACCTCAGGGTTAGTAAGTGATATTAACACTCAAATTAAACACCTCCTAGAACTACAATACTTGCCAAAATATTTTCTTTCTTCAATTAGCCTATACAATTTCTACTAAATCACCTTGCAATTGTTCATACTCCCTAAAGTAAATCCGATGAGTAATATTGATATGCTTCTCAAAAGCTTTGTCATTTGTACCGCATGCATGTTATATATGCTACCACCACTCACTGCCACAACATGTGATACTATTGTTAAGCCATTTGAGAATGAAGTTTTGGATTTAAATTTAGACAACATAGCATTATTATAATCCGATCTTTTAATTACAAACCAAGATTTGGATGTAATCTAAGGGTCCGATTGATATAATTGATAAATTAAGTACTGAAAATTAAGTGCTGAATTTTAAGTACTGTAAATTTTAAACGATTAAACGATTGAATTTGCAATATTCGAAACAGTTAGGGGTGTGTTTCGGCCGGAACGGATCGGAAACACCCTTTTCGGAAAAAATTCCGAAATTTCCGGAAGTCAAAAATGCATTCCGAATTCCGTTCCGAAATTTTGGAAATTCCAAATGGAATTTCATCAGATTCGGAATTTTTCAGAATATTCGGAATATTTTCGGAATTTTTCAGAATATTCGGAACCCAAGCTTAATGTGATTTCACTTGAGACTTGTAGGTCTTTTATAGAAGCACATCGCATCCCCTCTTTTGTGTTTTTTCGATATGGGATGAACACAATTTTCGGAATATTTTCGGAAAAGTTTCGAAAATACAATTTCGGAACATTTTCGGAAGTTTTTCGGAATACTTCAGAATATTTTCGGAAAAGTTTCAGAAAATATAATTTCAGAATATTTTCGGAAATTTTTCGAAATTCTAAAAACAATTCCGATTCTGATCCGATTTTTTTTGGAATTTTCGGAATTTGAAAATTCGGAATGCATATTTAGTTGCCAAAATTGGAATTTTTTGAATCGGAATCGGTCGGAATTGGAATTTCCGTTCCAAATGACACCCCTAGAAACAATGTTTCAAGTAATGAAACAGACTGCATTCAATGATTATTTTTAGTAAAAAAATTTCATGTAAAGTTTTCAATGGATTTTTCGTTGTTTTTTCAATTAAGTGATGCATTATCAAACGCATTGAAAAAGAATAATTGTTGAAACTTTTTATTTTTAGTACTTAATTGGGTTATAAAACAAACCCTAAGTGACATATACCATAGAATAGTATAGATATGACCATGTTAAAAAATATGTTGGTTTTAATGTAAAGTTTTCAGTGAATTTTTAGTACTCTTGTTGTTTTATTTTGGATTAAAAAATATGTTGGTTTTAATGTAAATATAAATGGTTGTAGAAAGTAAAGTGGAACCCTCTTTCTCCTTTTATAGAATAGTATAGATATGACCATGTTATTAGTCATATTCTTTTCTATAAACTGTACATTGAAAGTAAACTAAAATTGTTCGAGAGGAACGCCAAACGTTTGTCCGTAATTATTATGTAACAATATATATGACATTTTAAAAAGAATAATATATACTTTCCTAAAATGGGACTGTAAGTACTAATCTTATTTTTTAAATTTGAACTATGTTATTTTCTTTGTAACATATTTATTCTTATGCTTCTAATTAATCACACGAAAAAACTATACTTCAGTTTTCTTTAGGAATAACGTGAATTTGATACAATAAGTCTAGGAAGTAGTGTTTTTATAAAATAAAATTGTAAATAATGATCAACTATCTAATTAATTAGTCAATTTACACAATAAATTTGTTGAAATTGACAAAACGGTAGCCAATATTTGTTGAAAGTTTTTTCGTTAGATCAAAGTTAAGATCATATCCTATGATGATAACAACTAAACTAAAGAAAGTATGAGTCAACAAAAAGAGAGACTCCAACGTTAGTTGTAGTTTATTTCAATCATGTGATTTGTACGTAAATAAAAATTCAAAAAAAAAAAAAAAAAGTGGGAGAAAAAATAGGATTCTCATACACAGACAAAAAAAAAAATGGCATACCAAATTTATTAAAAACTCTTCTAAGAAAAATCACTTAAATAAAAGTGCACCGATTGATAAAAGTGCAAAATACTTAAAGGCATTGGTGCACAGATAGATATAGATATAGATATATATAGACAGTCAGGCTCCAGAGAGGGCTCCCTCTCTTTATTAAAGAGAAGACCTCTGTTTTGGCCGATCCAGTTTTTAAACACGATCTGACGGTCAAAACAGAGTCTCTCTCTTTAATTAAGAGAGGACACCCTCTCTGAAGAATTTTCGTATAGCAATCAGACTCCAGAGAGGGCTCCCTCTCTTTATATGTATTGGAATTGATCAATTTATGCACTTACTATGCAGGCTGTGTATGTTCTATTTAGGGATGACAATGAAATGAAGCTCCCATACTTCATTGCAATAGCAGGATTTGTATGTGTATTGTTTGCCATCTCCACTCCACATTTGTCAGCTCTAAGGGTTTGGCTTGGATTCTCAACATTCTTCAGTCTAGTCTATATCGTGGTTGCTTGTACGCTCGCACTTCAAGATGGTATGATCACATAATTTGGATCAACTTTTTCACAGCTTTTAAAAAAATTCATATTCCTTTGTGAAGCTAAAAAATAATTTATTACTTTTTAAAAAATATCTTATTCCAAAAAAGGCGATAATTTTAAAACTTAACGCATATGTGACATTAAGATATCATGCAAAATAACATTCGGTCTTTTACTTATACACTTTTCAAGAAGGAAAGGTGTCCTATGGGCTTTGAACATCCTAGCCATTTCATCATTTTTGTGGTTTCGTTTTTGTAGTTTTTCACTTTTTAATTTTTTGCTTTTTTTTTTTTTTCTTCTTCTGGTTTTTGGCTTAATACGTTAGCATTTTTTGACTACAAAAGTCTCCAAAAAAAAAAATCTTTGCTACATCTACCTCAATTAGAGTCTCAAAAGTGGGGCTAACTTTTACCAATTAATGTCTTAAACAGGGCAAAATCAACATATTCAACACAATATATGGATAGTCTTGAAAATTTGAAACAGTAACAAGATGTGTTTAAATGTTGTTTTTAATGAAAATGCACTTTTTCACCCTCAGATTTTGGGGTTTTGGGTCAATTTCAATATAGTCGCTGTATTTTGAAATTTTTGAATTTAATTTTCCAAGTTTGATAAGTGTTTCAATTTGGTCCAATAGCAAATGTTTCGTCACAAATAGTGGTCTTTAGCTACGAAATGTTTGTTATTGGACCAATTTCACTAATCAAACTATCGGGAATGAAAATGAGACAATTGATAGTATAGGGACTAAAATGAAATTGATCACAAAGTCTGAGGGCCGAAAATATAATTTACCCTTATTTTTAAGTGAAGTTTTGACTTGAAAATAGGTTCAATAATGTAAAAAACTTTATTCTTTGTTATTAAGCTACTTAACTATTGAAAGTCGAGGAAGCACCGACACTTCTAAGAAGCTAATGTGTCGTGTCGTGTCGTGTCCGACACACTGACTCGACACTTCACATCCATTTTTCTTGCAGTGACTATCTGCAACTTTTTAGGCTTTTGCCGTGTCGGTGTGTCCGTGTCGTGTCATATATCTGTGTCGATGAGTGTGTGTCCGTGCTTCATGGTTAAAAGTATATCCTCTGATATTTTTTTTGAGATATATGATATGAAGCAATGTTTTAAAATTTGGACCGGACCAGCCAGTTCGACCGATCGGCTTTCTGGTTCGGGTTGACTCGGTAACCATTATTAAAACAAGAACCGGCCAAAACTGTGGACCGATTGAACCGGATAACCAGAGAGTCGGTGACAATTTTTGTGGGTGGACCAGTCGTGAAAATTTAGAGCTCACATGGTAAAGTTGTGGTTTTTAGTTTTCAGTTTTGATTTTCATTTTTTGTATTGAATTAGAGGCAGACATCAATACAAAAACTGAAAACGAAAACTAAAAATCAAAAATCACAACATTATCATGCGAGGCCTTAGCATTTGTTAATAAAATCATGAGTAAAGCTCATGAGGAGGTGGCCACTGGAGTATTCACCCGGCGCCTCCAGGCCTCGGGGGATTAGTCGAAGTGCACGCAAGCTAGCCCAGACACCCCGGATTACCAAAAAAAAAAAAAAAAAATCATGAGTAAAGCTCAATCTGTAAGGAAAAATTAGGCCATGCGTAGGCTTTTTTACTCTCATTTTCAGAAAATGAGGTCCAAACTTCTTTTACACACCCCTCAAGACTGAAAAAGAGAGAGAGAGGACTTTTTTTCTTTGTTCATTATTTTATGAGTCTATGACCACACTGATGAAATCACTCTTTAGTGTGAGGACTGAGGACACGTTCACCAAGGGCCATTGAAAAGTTAAAGTAAAATATGTATCTTAACTCTTAAGGTCTGTTTGGTGTATGTAAAATAAATAATATTAACTAGAGAAGTTTAAAATTAAAAGAAAGAACAAAAAAAAAATAGTGTATAAAATTAAAATTCCTATAATGTATTTTTTTTTTTTTTGAAATATATAACTACTCCTAAATAAAACTATTTATAAAATATATAATTTGAATGTCACGGTTAAATTCCAGTTCACCCGACGGTTGAACCAGTAACTCGTGACCCAGTCATTTTTTCGATTCGATGAACGGTACAGTTATAAAAACATTGATATGAAGTACTGGTGTCAGGTTTAACTCAACAGTGCCTATTTTGTGACAGGAATTAGAGCTCCGGACAGAGACTATAGCATTCCAGGTTTAAAGATTAACAAGATATTCTCAACTATTGGTGCAGCTGCAAATCTTGTTTTTGCATTCAACGCTGGGATGCTTCCAGAAATACAGGTTAACCCTCAAAAACACATCTACTCAGTTTCATTGAACAATGATCTGTTTGGGAAATTCTAAAACTGGACCAGGGGCAGACCATAAGAGGGATCGGGAGGTCACAACCTCCCGCTAAATTTGAAAATTTATGATTTAGCCTACATAATTTTTAAAAATTATGGATATTATATATATAGTAATGATACACACACACATACACACTTTTGTACACCACACAATCCTGACCATTGATTTTAGTGGACCCCATGTAGATTTCACATGGGTCCTACGCAGGATCATATGAGATCCACTGGAATCAATGGACAGCATTGTGTGGTGTACAAAGGTGTGTGCAAAAGTGTGTATGTGTGTATCATTATTGTTTTATATATTGACCCCTACTAAATTTTGAAAACATTAGTTATGTTTATTTAATTGTAAAAAAATTAAAGTTAATTTGCATATTGGCTCCTCTACATTTTAGTATTTTTTGGACTTATGCAACAATAATTGTAATCAAACTCATCATAAACTATCAATTAAGTCGTGATATCTAAATAAGAAGTTGAAATATATTACAGCAATCGTAATCAATCAGACCTTAATGGCCTGTTTGGTTGTCCTTGAATGAAATAATTCCATTCATGTTTCCGTACACAATTTTATATAAAAAGATGAAGAGCATGAATGGTTTCATTTAGAAAACGGATGCTCGTCTCAAAAATGAGGGCTTGCAATCATGAATTTTGGCATTCTAGAAAAAATGAACAAATTGCACCATAAGAAGAAATATGGTGAAATCTCCCATATTTGTAAATGGATTCATTCATGGTGATGAATTTTACCTTTACCTTCTATACAAAAATTGAATGGAACCATTCAATTTAAAGGGACAACCAAACAGGCCCTAAATATTTGGATAAATGCATTTTCTCTTAAATTCTAAGTTTAGCCCAACCCAAATTGTTTTACCATCAACCCAACCATTACAAATTAGAATCAACGATCACTTCTTATTGAATAAAAAAAACGATAATATGCACGTAGGGGCGTAAATTTAAAAAAAAGTCGGGAGATAGGGAGATTAAACCATTTATACACTATAGGATTTGCCAAACACAAACCCTCTCAACTCTCAAAACGGCAAGAAAACGTTAAAGAACAAAAGGTAAATTTTTTTTTTATATAAAAATGTGTATAAATAAACCTCAAAAAAATTTGCCTCGGGGGCAATGAGCCAATTTTCCGTTGACACAACAATCCCATTCCATCCCCATAGCAAGTTTTAGTCTATCTGCTTAGGGTATGTTGGAGAGGGCTTGAAACAGGATTATCATCAGACCCGACCTCACTTTTATTTGGTAGTGTGTTGGTTGATAAAGAACTGATTCTTGGGGTCTGTTCAAGTCCAACACCAATAGCTATGT